>CM042252.1:15169231-16369231 GCA_023566225.1 Romanogobio albipinnatus
TCCTGAGGCTTTTAAAAACTCCCAGCCTGGTTCATTACTCAAAACCGCAATCATGGGTAAGACTGCCGACCTGACTGCTGTCCAGAAGGCCATCATTGACACCCTCAAGCAAGAGGCTAAGACACAGAAAGAAATTTCTGAACGAATAGACTGTTCCCAGAGTGCTGTATCAAGGCACCTCAGTGGGAAGTCTGTGGGAAGGAAAAAGTGTGGCAAAAAACGCTGCACAACGAGAAGAGGTGACCGGACCCTGAGGAAGATTGTGGAGATGGACCGATTCCAGACCTTGGGGGACCTGCGGAAGCAGTGGACTGAGTCTTGAGTAGAAACATCCAGAGCCACCGTGCACAGGCGTGTGACGGAAATGGGCTACAGGTGCCGCATTCCCCAGGTCAAGCCACTTTTGACCCAGAAACAGTGGCAGAAGCGCCTGACCTGGGCTACAGAGAAGCAGCACTGGACTGTTGCTCAGTGGTCCAAAGTACTTTTTTCGGATGAAAGCAAATTTTGCATGTCATTCGGAAATCAAGGTGTCAGAGTCTGGAGGCAGACTGGGGAGAAGGAAATGCCAAAATGCCTGAAGTCCAGTGTCAAGTACCCACAGTCAGTGATGGTCTGGGGTGCCATGTCAGCTGCTGGTGTTGGTCCACTGTGTTTTATCAAGGGCAGGGTCAATGCAGCTAACTATCAGGAGATTTTGGAGCACTTCATGCTTCCATCTGCTGAAAAGCTTTATGGAGATGATTTCATTTTTCAGCACGACCTGGCACCTGCTCACAGTGCCAAAACCACTGGTAAATGGTTTACTGACCATGGTATTACTGTGCTCAATTGGCCTGCCAACTCTCCTGACCTAAACCCCATAGAGAATCTGTGGGATATTGTGAAGAGAAAGTTGAGAGACGCAAGAGCCAACACTCTGGATGAGCTTAAGGCCGCTATCGAAGCATCCTGGGCCTCCATAACACCTCAGCAGTGCCACAGGCTGATTGCCTCCATGCCACGCCGCATTGAAGCAGTCATTTCTGCAAAAGGATTCCCGACCAAGTATTGAGTGCATAACTGAACATAATTATTTGAAGGTTGACTTTTTTTGTATTAAAAACACTTTTCTTTTATTGGTCGGATAAAATATGCTAATTTTGGGTTTTCATGAGCTGTATGCCAAAATCATCAGTATTAAAACAATAAAAGACCTGAAATATTTCAGTTGGTGTGCAATGAATCTAAAATATATGAAAGTTTAATTTTTATCATTACATTATGGAAAATAATGAACTTTATCACAATATGCTAATTTATTGAGAAGGACCTGTATATACCGTTGTTCTACAACTTTTAAACATACCAGGTGTGCGTAGAATACTACTGGCAATGTCATGCTCCTCATCTTCCTCACCTTCATAAGTTAAGAATAAAGTTAGAAATATTTGTTAATTTATTGTCACAAATTCACTTGTGTTACTTACTATATTTTACCTTGCTGAACGATCATATTAATAACATAGTAAATTATGTTTTTAGGCTATGTTAAATTATATTTAATGATTATATTGAAATTAATTTGCCACAGAAAAGAGTGCTTTGCCAGTGCATTGAGGTTTGCATTTAATTGACACAAAACAAGAGCTCCCTCCTTTTATACATTTACTGGCATAGGCAAGACATTTTTCTTGGCTGAAATATATATAAAAAAGGGTTTTATAACCAGATAAATGACAAATTTTCTAATATGTGTGTTTGTGTGTCTTTTATCAAATATACCTGAGACCTCTTTTTTTTTTTTTTTTTTTTTTAAGAAAGGGGGAACAATGCATATTAATGAACATTAAGACAAATGTAAATATGCCAGATTATAGCCTTAGGCTAATTTCCATCTACAGACCCCCTGGCAGGTAGATGCTACACATAAAAAGAAAGAAAGGAAAAACTATATATAACACAATAAGCAAAGACAGACACGCTAATATAACAGTCAATATTAAAATACACAATAGAACAGCGACAAGTTAATTAGAGGAAGAGAAAGAAAATAATTTACAGTTCATCTGTATTGCACCAAGTCTAAGAGAGAAAGGAAAGTAATAATAAAATAAGGATATTGCACAGGCCCATCTTACAAACTTAAAGGTGCCCTAGAATGATTTGAAACAACATTTTAAATTGTTCTTTGGTATCTACATAGAGGGTATATGGCTTATTTAAGGTCAATAATTGTCCAGCTACGGTTTTACAGGTCCATTTACAACTCTAGAACTCTTCCCCAGGATGAAATGGTCTATTTTTGCCTTATTTGGAAGGGTCATGAATATTAATGCTGAGTTCTGCTCTGATTGGCTGTTTCACTGCGGCTCAATGATAGCAGGCACAACTTTACTGACCGTCTTGACGATGGAGAGATTAGGCATTCAACCTTATATATATCAATCAGTATATAATCATACTTCAGTTGTCAAAAATATAAATAAATAAATATCAAATTACTATCGTTTCAACTTAAATGGTGGAGGTGTTGACGTTAGCTAGAAGGATCGAGTGAGCTATGTGTAAGCAACTAAACTAACATAGTATGTTACGTATCTATGGTTGCATTTACTAATTTATGACAACACTGGCATGAAATAATATTAACCTTTGTCATTAGACATACTATTTAGTTATGTAAGCCACTTGGATTATCCTATTCTTACCGTATAGCATCTTGCGTTGGATATAGACAACAACAGGAATATTATCGTTAATGTTGTCTCTCTAAGAAACTTTCGATTTAATCAGAAATGGTTTAGACAGTCAAGAAGTGGATAAAATCACTTACTGGTTGCAGGTATATGGTTGGAATTGCCCCTTTCTTCAGTGTCAGACGCTGAGCAAAGCCTGCTTGATATTGTCCCAGGTTTGAAAACTGTCCGTGGTGAAATGGGCCGAGCAAACTAACAACTTGGAATTAAATTGTTGCGGTATCCGATTATAAATAAACATCAACCATGCCTGTTGACATGTTTTATTTGTGGGAAGAGTATGAAACATCTTCACATCCCCTGCACAGCCTGGAACATAACATTTGTTTCCACAATCTGCCATGTTCGCTATCCTCGCGTCAGGCTTACTGCTGCAGAACTCCAGTTGATACGGCGGCTGCGCAGTTTCGCCAGATCGTGAACATGTGCTTGCTTATGCAAATGTTGGGGGGCGTACATATTAATGATCCCATCGATTGCATCACTGCTGGTGTTATGTTGAGATTCGCCTATTTTTCCGTGGTGTTTTTCACAAACGAGATTTACATATGAAGGAGGAGGCAATGGTGTTTGAGACTCACTGTATGTGATTTACATGTACTGAACTCCTGTTATTTAACTATGGCAAGGTTAATTCATTTTTCATTCTAGGGCACCTTTAACTCATTAGAATACAGTTCACATATGATCGCATGTTTGGGTCTCTCTCAATCACCGTTTCAATTGTTTTTTAAAAGTAAGAAAAGTTGTACATTCCCTCACTCTGAAAGTGGGATGCTGTTCCAAAAACTTGACAGAACGTTTTGAGAAAAGGATGTACGTCTAAATGGGGGCTCACAGTCACCTCTTACGATGGCTCACGTTACTCGTAAACGAGAGCCACTAAGAGATTTCTGTTTGATAAACTAATTCATTGGGGGAGGAGCCAAATTGTGAATAACTTTATAAATCAAACAAACAGATTTAAATATTTTAAAATTTGAGAAACTTAAAAAACGTCTCGGTTACGACTGTAACCTTAGTTCCCTGAGTAGGGAACGAGACGCTGCGTCACCCGGCCCAAAGCGGTGACACAGCTCGAGTTTCCTTGAAAGGGAACTACTGTGTATGAAACCATTGTGCTTTCTGACACTGTGGCTGATTCTACTTTCATTCCATCCATGACAGTGGCTGATGCCTTTTGAAGTTTTAATGGTTCAAAATGTGAAAGCCAAGATGAATTTGAGATTCAGTAGCGACCTAAATGAAATGGATGTCCAAGAGCAATTAAAAAAATATCTCATGGAGCTAAGCCTTTGATGCATTGTTCTCATCCAACTGTTGAATAGTGAGATTTAAAAAGATGAAGATATCGAAGGACTTTACCACTGGGGTGGTAACTGAATGAAGATGTATGAAAGAGAAGTGAAAAAAAGAGGAGTGAACAGTGAACACTAATAGTAGGAAAAGCATCGAAAATCATTCTCCAAGAGCTTTTTGAAACTGGAATGGAAAATTGAAGGTGCTGAACTGTATGAGAAGTGCTCCGTACATACGCTGGTGTCATTGAAATATTTCTGGACTGGAAATTGATTCCTTACACAATCCTGCTTTACTATTCAAAAAGACACGGTTATTATGAAGGCATGATAGCATTGCTTTTATTGCCATTTTTTTTTAAAAAAATTTATTTTTAAATACAAATGATATCATCAACAATTTCAGAAATAATCATTTTGATTTATTTTAATTAAATTGATTGTAAACATATCAAAAACTTATGGTAACTGTTATTTAAAAATGTTCCAAAGATTTTGCATTAATGGAAGCAAGAAAATCTGACCTTTAGTATTAATTCACCTTGATAGATGTCAACTTTGATCAAATAAATAAATAAATAAATAAATAAATGATAGTGCAGAAATGTAAATTCTTGTGGTATCATTCGAAGTATTGTTCATATTTTACTTTTATTTATTTATTTATTTATTTTATTTCTCTAGATCCTGGCAAATATCATAATTTTCATATGTGGGAACCTGGCAGGAGCATACCATAAACACCTGATGGAACTGGCGCTAAAACAGACATATCAAGACACCTGCAACTGTATAAAATCACCCATCAAACTGGAGTTTGAGAAGCGTCAACAGGTTCAGTATTGCTTTGCTTTCTCTAAATTCTGAAGTCATGATTTATCAGCTGGCATGGCTGAAGTTGAAAGACCTGCCAAACAGTCTGAGATATTCCATATTTCATTTGGCAAACCACTGAATGCTGATAGTGACTTAACATTGGGGAATTCAGGAGTGAACTGTGTCTGGAATACCGGAAAACTTTTGTGTTATGTGCCAGTTTGCTGAGAGAATGACAGAACTAGATTAGATTAGTGTAAAAATAATAGTCCCTCAACCTCCTATGACGCATAACGCAAACTTAATGTTTATTTAATCTACATGCACATTTTTGCAAATGTCTTTATAATGTTAACTAATGAAACCTTATTGTAAAGTGTTACCATTATATGTGTATATTGTACATTGCATTGAAGGTTGTAAAATGTTAAGTTTAATATGGCTTCTTTTGTAAAGTAAATCAGAAGTATGTTGAGGGAATTTTCATTGGCCGCATTAAGACGTTTTTAAAATATTTCAATCTATACTCATATTACAGCGATCTCTTTTATATATGTATCGACTTGCTTATTAAAAACTTTTTTTTTTTTTTTTTTTTTTTTAAACCTTCGGAAGAATTCCAGTCCAAAGCAACTTTATCTAGAAAATCACTGGGAAATTAGACCATCTGTTTCCATGCAAAATTATTTTTCATCAGATTTTTTTTATAATTTCTTTATGTGTTTATTTTATTTTACTGTCAAATGATTGAACCACCTCCTAATCAGTTTTCAATACAAAATTAATTTGTATGTTCACACTGAACTCAATCCTGCTCTGTAATGTGATACAATCATAGCCAATCCTAGCATATTTAATACTGATACAGCTATGTGGAAAGGGATTTTGGATTAATCTGATCAATGGGCAGCTATTGTACCAAGCACAATGCTGCAGTCCTGGTCCCAAATGACGATGTGTAAACTCATAGGAAGGCAGCAAGAAATATTGGTGCTGTTTGAGATAGGACTGCAGAAACAAACCAAAGTGATGTTGACCGCAGTTTGCAGTAATACAGCAATCAGAAATCATTCATTTTCAAATACTGATTTCTGGTATCACGGCAGCCACTGGTGATGCAAAAAAGTGTTGCACTTTATGCAAATACGCAGTGACCAATGGGATGCCAATGCAGTAAATCTGATTTAAAGGGATAGTTGACACAAACATTTAAATTCTGTAATTTGCTCACTCTTAGGTTGTTCCAAACCTATATGAGTTTCTTTCTTCTGTTGAAGAAGATAAAATAAAATATTTTAAAGAATGTTAGTAAGCAGACAGTTGACGGTAGCCATTGTTTTCCATAGTAGTTTATTTTCCTATTTATGGAAGTCAATGTCTACCATCAACTGTTTGATTCACTCATGCAGGTTTGGAACAACATGAGGGTGAGTAAGTGATGACAAAATTTCCATTTTGGGGTGAACTATCCCTTTAATTTTCAGCGCTCAAGTATTCGGCAAAATGTTCTGCCACTCATCGATTGTCATAGTTGCCCATAAAAATAAAAACCCAGATTTACACACCTTTTATCAGTTTTATCATATCACACCTCTCAGGTGTGTTTTTGAATTTGCTTTTCTGCTTAGACTTTCACCCATAATTACTTTGCCCAAATGTTTGACATTAAGTTCTCAGTGGGTCCCATTTGAAATACTGCAAACCTTTACACAGCCCAGTTGCTACCGAATGGAAACCAGGACACTTCTGTGATGTTAGTTGTCAACTCCCAGTTTAGACAGGGCCACAAAGGCAGATGGTGTGACTGAAGCCCACTGCTGTCTCTGTGAAGTCTAAAGGCAGCTGCTGGTGCATCGGCTGTCTTCCATCAGACTATCTGCTCTGCAAGAGGTCAAACATTGCCTCTCTGGACTTCTCTGGATTAACCTCTTAAGGAAATCCTCTCAGGCTGTGGGTGATGAATTGTGCTTTCCACAGCTCAGTGGTCTCAGCTACCACTGCAGCGTTTTCTGCTGTTTTTGTTATTGCAGTAGATCCTAGATGCATCGTATAACACATTAATTAGTGGAAAAGTGGATAATAATGCATTTGTCACAGCACAAATGAATGTATATGGCTTTTATGTAGATGCTAATAAAATTATCAGGATTTTAAAATTATTTTTATAAGTTCATTATGGTTTGATTAGAGGAAATATACCAGACCTATTGCAATAAAACTTATTTTGCACAGAGTCAAGCATAAGCTTTCATAACGACCCTCCAGACCATCCCTGCTATATCTAATTAAACTCATTCACACTATATGCCGAAATCGTATCAAATCTCAAATTTAATGTGGTAGCCTTAGTTTTACCTTTTCAAAAAAGTCCACCGTAACCCAATTATATCTATCCCAGAAGAATTTCACATTTCAGATACCATTGACTCCTGTAAAAAATGTGCTTAATGAGATCCAGAAAGGGAATGCTAATATAGCAACATTTTCTCTGCTGCTTAAATACTGATTAAACACTTGCAGATATGGTATTGCTTAATATTAATTTTGAATGCTGCATTATAAGTTTCTAATTTATTATACATACGAATGTTAACATTCCAAAGTTCCAAAACCTATTTAGATGCATCTCAGCCTTTTGTACACTGTTAGACATTTATAAGAGATTTTACAGTAACTTACTGGCAACACTGTTGCCAGTAAGTTACTGTATTTGAGATTTACAGTACAATAACCGCATTTCAGTTTACAGTAACTACATGTTACTGTAATTTTGTAATACAGTACCGTTACTGTAAACCTTGGTTAACAGTGCATTAATCCTAATCCTATTCAATCATTAATACTTACTGAATTACATTAATTCTTACATTAATCTATCCTACAGAAGTAATCCAAACAGACAATTATTATGAAATATAAAATTCTTTATTTAAAACATTTTAAGTGCTTTAACTGAAACATGTAAATGTGTGGAAAAAGTTCACTTTAAAACATCCTCGAATCAAATCTTATTTTCAGAAAATCATGTATAAAAGTAATCAGAGTGCATTCAATATCACTTATTTTACATTTATGCATTTGGCAGACGACTTGCATTGCATTCAAGATACACATTTTACATTTTGTCAGTTTTTGCTTTCCCTGGGAATTGAACCCATGACCTTGCTAGCGCCACACACTATTGTTTGAGCTACAATTTTAAAAACTCTGTAGAAAATAGTTGGTAGAATACTGTAAATAGTTGGTAGAATACTGTAAATAGTTGGTTGAAGAATACTGTAACTTTGGTGCAAAATACACATATACATGAATAAAATATAAACAAAGAGCAAATGAATTCTGAAACAAGTTAACACAACACAACACACAAGTTTCATGTCTGTACCGATCTGTGCCATCTTCCACATTGGATGATTTCAAACAGGAACCAGGATTCTGCTCCATTATGGCAAGAAGTCCCTCTAGATAAGAATGATATGAAGTTAGTCATACAATTTGAGTATACACAAACTTTTTACACTGTTGGAATTTAATAAAAAATAATAATCCCATTACAATTCATCATAATGGTAAAATACTATTTTATAGACAGTTAACACTTTGAGGTACACCTAGCTCAACGTATGCTGTCTAGTCTAATCCAGTCCTGCAATGCCTTCATGAAGATGTGAAATGAAATGTTTAGTTTTTGTTTTCGCTGGTGATTCAATGTTATGAATATTTTGAAGAATGTACTTTGTAGTGATGCTGAACCTGATTGCATATTAGAGAGGTGTCGCTGTTATTTAGCTTAACAAAATTGATATTGAGTAAAAAACTAAAGAAAACTGTCAGTACATAATAGTAGCAGCAGCACAAACTACATGCTCCAAAAAAGTAATATTACTGAATCACCTCAACATGATTTCACAAACTATTTAATCAAAAACAACAATGTAACCTTTTATTGCAGGATGGATTACATGTATACTGCATTAGCTTTAGTAAGGTATCCTCAAACTTAATGCTACATTCACACGGGGCACCGGCGTTAACGCTTCTCATTTACTTTGAATGGTTGACGTCATGCGTTGCTGAACTGAATTGTGGGTTCCGTCGCGTCGCTTCACTCACGTTGCAAGCGGCAGAAGTTGAAAGGTGTGTTGGACATCAGCTGTGGCTGGATGCAACCAATTGGCGAGAGTAGCCGCATGCAGGCGGGGAGGAGCTGCAAACGGAGACGTGAAGTCTGACACTTTCTGCTTCCCGCAGTGCCGCTCGCACTGTGTTTGCATACTTTATCACAGCTGAAGTGAAATAAATGCAATATTTGTCAATACACAGATGTTTCAGAGACATTTTTTGTCATGTAATACTTTATGCACTGCTTAATACAGCGTGTGTTTGTACAAGAATAAAGTTAACATACAAGCCTAAACTATCAATGAAGTGCGGGTCTACGTTTTTCATCTGTTTTATTTTGATAAACATGACAATATAACATCGCAACTACATGAAAAGAGGTTTAACTGTTATAAAAGAGATTTGTGCGCATTAGAGGAACTGAAGGTTTTAGAATAAACACGAAACACATGTGATCGCTGTCATGCGGAGAATCTGGCCAATCGTGGAACAGCTGTGTCATCATCAAAGTCCGTGCAGTCGCTCTAGAGAAACTGCACCGGCTGTATTAGCCAACTGCTCTCGAGGTGCTTTGATGCCATACGTCACTGTCACGTGGCGTCGGCGCTGTCTCAGGTCAGACAAAATTTCTAACCGGCATGACGCCCTGTGTGAATGCAGCGTAAGTGTCTGTGTACATTACATATTCTATTAAAAAAGTGTCTCACCTAGTCCAAGTTTTTCCATTCAAACTCCATTAGGTGGCGAAGGAAGGATGACACTCTGTTGTTGATTACAGTTGTCTTCCTGTTCACAACTTCCCCGGTCTTCCGACTCACTCCGGTTTTGGTGGTGCATCTTGTTCCCTCCTCTGGGTTTTTCCTCACGAAAAAAACTTAAAGCAAGAGAAAATTAAGAGAATAAAGATATTTTAAATTTCATCACCCTTAGTGCCTTTGCTTTAAATGTTTTTGGTAACACTTTAGAATAATGGTCCGTCATTAAACGGATAGTTCACAAAAAAAAAAAAAAAAAGTAATTTCTGTAATTTACTCGCCCTGTTGTTCTAAACCTTTTAAAGAATGTTTGTAACCAGACAATTTTGAGGCACCATTCACTTCCATAGTAGGAAAAAATTACTATAGAAGTGAATGGTGCCTCAATCTGTTAGGTTACAAACATTCTTCATCTTCTTTTGTGTTCAGAAATGTATTCAGGTTTGCACTTGAGCAACATTATTCTAAAGTTTTGCCATGTTTTTTTCATAAATTATATTTCATCTGCCAAAATCATCCAAAAATTGTCCAGGACTGCTTAAATTCCAGAAAATAAAATTATAATCTGTCAGTCCTGGACAAACACAGTTTTGGATTATTTTAGTATAATATAATTTATGGAAAAAAAAAAAACATGGTACATGGCTAGTTACAGCTAAAAAGAGGTGGAAAAACTAAATAATTTTGTGATTCAGTTAAACAGACCCGACTAAAACATACAAGAAAAACTTTGAATTATCAGTAATATGTGGAGAAACAAAGAGGGGTAACGTTACTTACCGTTGTATGAGTAACAGTGTCGCACAGCACAGGCAGGCTCCTGGTATTCTTATCTAAAATGTAAAAATAAATCATGTCAATCCAAATGTAAACTTTGCTTGTTAACGACATTATTTTTGCAACTAGTGGCCAACGTTAATTTACTAACTAACGTCGTCCTAATGTACGCTTAATATGCTCGATAAACAAAATCTTCATTGTATTGGTAAAGTTAATTCAATAAACTCACTAACGTTAAGTTTTTTTAAAAATAAAACGTTAGGTTTATGTTACCTCAGTTTTAGTACCAAAGCTGAAGCAAATGATAACCTAACGTTATGTAAAGTATGTTGTCCGGGCCGTGAGCTCTCTCCTCGGGCAGTAACGTTACACACGACGCTGGCTGCACTGGTTCCTAATCTAATTCAATAAACTTTTTTTTTTTTTTTTAAATAAAACGTTAGGTTTGCCTCAGTTTTTAGCAGCAAAGTTTAAGCAAATGATAACCTAACGTTATGTAAAATATGTTGTCCGGACCGTGAGCTCTCCTCGGGCAAAACTTACAACGCTGCACCGGTTCCTAATCTAATTCAATAAATTCATAAAACGTTAGGTTTACCTCAGTTTTTAGCACCAATGCTGACAAGCTAAAATTGGGGTGCAGACAACCGCGGATAGTACAAATCACACTTACCTTGCTTGTTTGCCGTTCTCACGGGGGATGAAAAAATCTTCGCAGGGTGTCCGGACACAGCTCATATGTTCTCTGGAACCGTGAGCTCTCTCCTCGGGTGAAACTTTCAACGCTGCACTGATGGTTCCTAATATAAATCTAAAGCAAATCCTGTCGATCCCAATTGTGCCAAAGAGGCCGTTGTGGTAAATACAGTATTATACTTTATTTTTTTTAAATACAGGAAATCACTGTATTTGGTGTTTGACGTCATAGAAAATACCCATGATGCAACGGGAATTACAGTTATTTACTGTAAAGAGAATTTACAGTATTATACTGGGTGATATATAGTAAATAACTGTACAAATTACAGAAATGTCTAACAGTATACATACCTGAAAAATGGTAACCTAATATATAAAACAAATTGTTTGGTTTTATTCAAATCCAAAAGTATTATTTAGCATTAAAGAATCAATCTAAAAACATTAATTTATACCAACAAAACCATTTTAAGAGTTAAATCAGGTAAAAATAGCTCTTTATTGTTTTTTTGTTTTGTTTTGTTTTTTTACTTTAAAATCTATTGACTTAAAAAGTCTTAACAGGGATCGTAATTAAGTTATCTACTTTTTGGAATAATCTTCATGTTTGGCACATGTCTACTGCATTTAAATGATTCCAGCTTTCCAGGTTTTTAAAAAGAGCATACTGTAAATCCTACATTTGTATCACTTATTTCTTATAAGTCCGTTTGTTAAGAAGACTGTGAGTAGTCTTTTATGTAATGTACGCTTTTATACCATAGTCAAGTCTCTGCTGCACACATTGAAGGGACAAGAGAGTGTATATAAGATATAATTATCTCACTTCCCTGTGTGGTGTATTTTGCTACAGGAACGTCTGTTGCTGTCTCTACTTCCTGCTCACATTGCCAGAGTGATGAAAGCTGAAATCATACAGAGACTACAGGGGCCAAAGTTTGGTCAGGTTGAAAACACCAACAACTTTCATAATTTATATGTACAACGTCACACCAACGTCAGGTGCGTCACCCCATACCACAAAATGAGAATTTCTCACTATAGTCACACTCATTAATTATAATGAACTATAATAACCCTTATTATGAGTTCAGAGCAGACATTATCTGCAGTATTGCTTTGTCCACAGACAAATCTATATGTAATGTCTTGATACAAGAAACATACACTGTCAATATTGTACCAGCTATATCAAAAGAAACAAATGTCTTAAAATGAATTACAGTATGTATGTTTGGCCAAAGCCTGGAAGTTTAGGGGGACATGTTGTAGTCGTTATTAAAAATGAATGCAGGTTTGAGCTCTTTTGATTGTGCTGAATAATGAGTAGAATAATTGTCGTCATTCCTGCTTGTACTGTATGTGATTGAACAACTTTTGCTCAACCTGCCATCTTTTCAAATGGTGCACTTACTCTTCCGGTGAAGTACATGTCCATTAAAGTTCCAATATCGGTAACACTTTACAATTAGGTTAATTAATTAACATTAGTTAACTACATTAGTTAACATGAACTAATAATGAACTGCACTTATAAAGCATTTATTTATCTTTGTTAATGTTAATTTCAACATTTACTAATGCATTATTACAATCTTGTTAACATTAGTTAATGCACTGTGAACTAACATGAACAAACCATGAACAGCTGTATTTGTATTAACTAACGTTAACAAAGATTAGCTACTGTTGAACAGAGGTGTTGTTCATGGTTAGTTCATGTTAACTAATGCATTAACTAATGTTAACTAATACAACCTTATTGTAAAGTGTTGCCCCAATATCTTACATTTTTACAAAAGTCTTTAAAGGACTTTCTTATTTAGGATTCTTGCCATAAATGGCCAGGATTCTTGCCATTTATCTCTTAAGCTTTCATTCCCTGTGCAAAAGCAGCATTAGCAGGACATCATGTTTGTAATGCACTAAAATGAAAAGGTCAGAGATTATTATTATTTAGTTTGTATAGCACAAAGCCTAAGAAACATTCTGAGTTCTTGCTGTGGTTAATTGTGACATGGTTTGAGGAGAACTTTACCGTTACTTATATTATTTTGTTCTGTTGCATTGAAAATAAAATTTATGAATAAAATAAAATAAAAAATAAAAATTAATGTAAGTGATGATAGTAAAATACAGTAAATTGTGACATATTATACCCAAAAATTCTTCATACAGTGGACTACCAGTTAAATTGATAAACATTTGGCTAATGCGAACTTTTACACCACAGAAAATGCTTAACAAAATCAAGCATTGTATGATCATTGGTTGACCTAAATTGGTATTATCTAATTGTGTACTTTAAAAGCTGACAGCTGATTGGTTGATTGTAATCCATTACATACTTTTCTATCAAAGTTATCTGACATTATCGACTTGTTCTGAGTTCTTGTCATATTTTATTACCATTTTCTAAACTATACTGAATAAACTGTGATAATGTGAGAAAATGTTTAAGGTGTTTGAATACATTTTGGTTTGACTGTAAATATAAATCTTATGTATGTCATTTTCCACTCCTGTGTCACAGAAATGTATATTCTCTTACAGTATTTTGTATGCTGATATTGTTGGATTTACCCGCTTGGCCAGCGATTGCTCACCTGGAGAGCTGGTCCATATGTTGAATGAATTATTTGGCAAATTTGATCAGATTGCCAAGGTAAACTGATTCTAAAAATGAGTCACTCCAGTCCAGTAATTGACATGTACTTTATTGATAATAGCTTTACCATTTGCTCCTGCTTTGAACAATAAATTACTATTCATACTATAAATTCAAACTAAATGCTGCAGAATGATTACCAAAAGCTGCTCTTATCAAAATGTTTTCTGACTGTTGAAGTCCTTGACTGTTTCTGTGTGTTTCAGGAAAATGAATGTATGAGAATAAAAATTCTAGGGGACTGTTATTACTGTGTATCTGGCCTCCCAGAGTCCTTGCCAAATCATGCCAAAAATTGTGTGAAGATGGGACTTGACATGTGCGAAGCTATTAAGTAAGTTCAGCCCCACATATTTGCTTTCAGTGGATCTCAGTTTACTTTCCATGGCTGGTAAATATCACTTCTGCTGTTGTTATAATTTCAACATGCAGGCATAAAATTATGACCACTGACAGGTGAAGTGTATAATACTGATTATCTCTTCATCATGGCACCTGTTAGTGAGTGGGATATATTACGCAACAAGTGAATATTTTGTCTTCAAAGTTGTTAGAAGCAGGAAAAATAGGCAAGCGTAAGGATTTGAGCCAGTTTGACAAGGGCTTAATTGTGACGGCTAGATGACTGGGTCAAAGCATCTGCAGCAAAAGGGGGACCAACACAATATTAGTCATAATGTTATGCCTGTTCATAAGTATGTTCATAATAATTTTTATACATTTTACATGTTGGTTTAGAAATTTTTCAAACTATTTTGTTTTCTTTTCCTTCTTCTTTTGCAAAACCAATTGTGAACCACTGGTCTAAACATAAACAAACTCTTCATTTCCAAAGGGCTTTTTTACCTACTGACTGTTTCTAATAAATCTTAGCTAAAAGATTCTTTGCCTCTGATTAGCATGACAACATCTGTCCTAGTTTCATAATTATTATATGTTCTGCAAATCTGTCCATGCTTTATCTCTGAAAAACAACACTGTGAACACCTGACTTTATTGCACATTGCCACAGGAGATTACAAAATATATAATTTAAATATCTATTCTGTTTCTATTTACAAGTAACTTAAATTTGTATAAAATTTAAAGTTTTTTATTACACAATAAATAGGCCAGGTTTTAAGCAAACTGTGTGCATACTTGCTCTATTACAATAACAGAATTTAGTCAGTCCTATAATCCTCCGCTCAGAGGGGCTGATTGGTCTCGGCCCAGGGCTGCTGTGAAGGACATGATATCTGGCTGTCCTGATAATGAGTCAGAGGCCTCAGAGGTCAGACTGTGGAAAATGACTGGAGCTAAGTGTAGACGAGAGAGCTGTCTTTCTCTTATCTCTTCCTGTTCTGCAGAAACCTGGAAGAATTAAATCTCTCTATTAGTATTTGCAGGCAAATAATGGTGGTGGAAAATATGCTGCAAATTCCTGTTAAAAGGAACAAACTGATTGCAAGGAAACTTGTCAATGTTTAATCAACCGGGGGAATTTACAAAATATTGTTAAGTTCAGACTGGCTGTCAGATTCACTAGATCTTGCCCTCTGCTGTTCCTCTTAAACTTATACATCTCACCTGGTCTTGTGACCAATCGCCTGTTGAAACCTGTTCATGCTTTATCTCTGAAAAACAACACTGTGAACACCTGACTTTAGTGCACATTGCCACAGGAGATTACAAAATATATAATTTAAATTTTCATTCTGTTTCTATTTACAAGTAACGTCTCGGTTACGTATGTAACCCTCGTTCCCTGAGGAGGGAACGGAGACGTAAAGCTAGTGACTAACGAATGGGGGTTTCGCTTAGAAGCCAATTACCTTCGAGATTTTAACAGCGCCCAATGGCAGTGCCAATGCCATGGGCATGCGGAATTTGCATGCGTAACTCCGCCCCACCTCGTGGGTATATAAGGAAGTACGCTGGCAACATCGCATTATGTTACTGCTGCGGAGCCAAGACTGAACTCCGCGTTCCAGCAGCACAGCGGAGGTGGCAAAGGGATGTTACGTCTCCATTCCCTCCTCAGGGAACGAGGGTTACATACGTAACCGAGACGTTCCCTTTTGTTCAGTCACTACGACGTAACGTTAGTGACTAACGAATGGGGGTCCCAATATAACAATGCCACTCGGCTGTCTTCCAGTGCCCTGCGTAAGTGTGAGTACCCTGTCGTAAGACTAGTACGGACGAAGGACTCCCACTTATCACAGGATTACCAAGGTACACTGGGAAGCATATTCCAGTGGAGATATGCCAAAATGCCTACCCATGGGGAGGACTTAGAGAATACACATATGACCCGCTAAGGGCTGCATATGGAAAAACTGTAGGGTACCAGCCAGAGGGTGGACTTTTAACCCTAGGGGTGGCAGGGACTTGCCAAGGGAAAGACACCTGCTCACTGAGGAGGCTTACGGTGGAAATAATCGTGTGGGGGTTGCCGGAGGGGAACCATGCACACGGGGCACCTGGCCGGACATGAGGGTCTGGGCTCGAAAGGGCAGACTGAACTGATGTCGGCGTCAACAGTGCTGGAGGAACTCAGGGCTCTCGGGGAAGCTCACCTGAGGAGAATATCGCACGTATCCAGTCCGTGGAGTGGAATGGTGAGCAAGCGAAGACATCTGAGCATGGTCCATTACCGGCCACTAGTAGAGGCGAGTACATAGTCGGACACTGGCTCCACTCGGAGATTGGAGAATGTGTTCGGTGTCGCCCAGCCTGCAGCTCTACAGATGTCTTTTAGCGAGGCGCCATGCGCTAAAGCCCAAGAGGAGGCCACACTCCGGGTGGAGTGGGCCCTAACCCCAAGGGGACATGGTCGACCTTGCTGCTGGTAAGCCAAAACAATGGTGTCCACTATCCACTGAGACAACCTCTGCTTTGAGAGAGCTCTTCCCTTCCGCTCTCCACCAAAACAGACAAAGAGCTGGTCTGAGGTCCTGAAACACTGCGCCCTGTCTACGTAAGCGCAGAGAGCATGTACAGGACAGAGCAATTCCAAGGCTGGGTCTGCCTCCTCCAAAGGCAGCGCTTGCAGGTTCACCACCTGGGGCCCTATTTTAACGATCTGAAACGCAAGTGTCAAAGCGCAAAGCGCAAGTAACTTTGTGGGCGGGTCTCGGCGCTGTTGCTATTTTCCCGGCGGGATAAATGGCTCTTGCGCCCGGCGCAAATCTAAAATGGGTTGGTCTGAAGTAGCTTCATTATTCATAGGTGTGGTTTGGGCGTAACGTGAATAAACCAATCAGAGCGTCATCCAACATTCCCTTTAAAAGCAGGTGCGCAAGTTCCATTATGGATTGCTATTATTATGGCGTATTTACCAGGCGCACGCCAGGAGCGGTTCACAGCCGAGGAGACTGATGTTCTTGTAAGAGCAGTGAAAGACAGAGAAGTTGTGTTGTATGGGGATGGGAGAAACCCACCCAAAATAGTGTCGGTTAAATAAATAATTAGCCTGAATAATTTGTAAGCTAGATTTATGCCTATTTTTTCACATCTTCGTGGCACACCACAATGATTTCCGTCATCTCATGTGTTAATATTTTTTTAGTGTAACAATTTATGATTTGCAAAAATAACTGTTGCATCTGTGTAGATTACATGAGCAAAGTGTATGCGCGTTGTGCACGCTATGGTCAAGCATGCGCCCTTAAAATAGCATAATGAACAACGCGCAACGCGCCACTGACTTTAGACTAGGTTTTTTCTGGTCAGTGGCGCAATTGTTTAATGGAACAGCAAAATAGCACCAGGGATTGTTTGTGCCGGAACATGCCTCCTTTTTTGCGCTGAACCGCCCAGGGAGCGCAAGTTCATTCACTAGTTTAGCGACTTGCTTCTGTGGAGGGAAAAGCGCGCTTTGCGCGGGTGCAAAATAGGAATGACACATGCGTCAGTGTACAAAGTCAATTGCGCTGGGTGCAAGATAGGGCCCCTGGTCTCGGAACGGACTGGTGGGAACCTTGGGCACATATCCGGGCTGGAGTCTCAGGATCATGTGAGAGTTAGCCGGTCCGAATTCCAGGCACGCTTCGTCAACCGAAAATGCCTGCAGGTCCCCTACCCTCTTAACTGAGGCCAATGCGGTCAGCAGAGCCGTCTTCATCGACAGAAACTTAATATCAACCGACCGCAAAGGCTCAAAGGGAGGCCTCTGCAGAGCACTTAGAACTACTGAGAGGTCCCAAGAGGGAACGAGAGGAGAGCGAGGAGGATTCAGTCTCCTCGCTCCCCTCAGGAACCTGATGATCAGGTCGTGCTGACTTACCTTTTTGTCCCCCAAGAGATCGTGGTGGGCAGATATTGCGGCCACATACACTTTGAGGGTGGAGGGAGACAGCCTTCGCTCCAACCCCTCTTGAAGGAACGAGAGCACGGACCCGATCGGGCATTTCCAGGGGTCTTCTTGGCGGGAAGAACACCAGGTGACGAAGAGGTTCCACTTCAATGCATAGGCATGCCGGTGGACTCTGCCCTAGCGGAAGTGATAGTAGTCACCACCGCAGGTGGTAGACTACTCAAACCTGCCGCGTCCCGTCCAGAAGCTACACGTGGAGCTTCCAGAAGTCGTGGGAGGCAAACAGATCTACCTGTGCGTCGCCGAACCGTTCCCATATCAGCTGGACCGTCTCCAGGAAGTGGCTGAAACCGTGAGAGCTCATCGGCTGCACGGTTCAGTTCTCCTGGGATGTGGACAGCACGAAGGGACCTCAGGTGCTTCTGACTCCATAAGACGAGATGGTGGGCGAGTTGAGACATACGGCGGGAGCGTAGACTGCCCTGGTGGTTGATGTACGCTACTGTGGCCGTGTTGTCTGTCAGGACTAGTACATGTTGACCCTTCAGCAACGCTAGGAAGCGGTGCAGGGCGAACCGTACTGCCAGCAACTCGAGGCAATTGACATGCAGAAGGCGCTGAGGTCCTGTCCAGGTGCCCGTGGCTGCTTGTCCATTGCACATGGCACCCCAGCCCGTGGAGGAGGCATCTGTTAATACAACAACATGCCTGGAAACTCGTTCTAAGGACACTCCGGTCCGTAGAAAACTGAGGTTCGACCACGGGGTGAGCGTTTGTAAGCAGGCCCGAGTCACTGGTACCCGGAGCGTGCCAGACCGCCATGCCCATCTCGGGACTTGATCGTGTAGCCAATGCTGAAGCAGTCTCATGTAGAAATCCGAGCGTCGCGACCGCGGCTGCAGATGCCATATGCCCCAGGAGCCTCTGAAATAGTTTCAGTGGAACCGCACTCTCGCTCTCGATTTGACGGAGGCAAGTGAGCAGAGACTGCGCGCGCTTGCTCGTAAGCTGGGCTAAGACGGGCTAAGTGATGGAGCACTAGATCTCTTTGTTCGCAAACCTGCGCTCGAGAGTGACTTATTATGAGCCAGTCGTCAAGGTAGTTCAGGATGTGAACCCCGTGCTGCCGGAGATGCGCAAGGGCTGCCTTGAAAATCTTCGTAAAGACACGAGGGGACAGAGATAGCCCGAATGGTAGGACCGCATACTGATATGCCCGCCCCTCGAAAGCAAACCGTAGGAACGGTCTGTGTTGAGGTAGGATGGAGACATGGAAGTAGGCGTCCTTCAGGTCGATCGCTGCAAACCAATCGTCCGGACGAACACATTCGAAAAGGCTTTCGCTGTCAACCTCTTGAACGGAAGCCTGTGAAGGTATCGGTTCAAGATGTGAAGGTCCAGGATTGGCCGTAACCCACCGGTTTTCTTGGGTACAATGAAGTAGGGGCTGTAGAACCCGGACTTCATCTCGGCTGGAGGGACAGGCTCGATCGCACTCTTCGCCAGTAGGGTGGCAACCTCCGCACGCATGACAGGGGCGTTGGCCCCGACCATAGTGTAGCGGACTCCCCGGAAGCAGGGAGGAACTTGCACAAACTGAATCGCGTAACCACGCCAGATGGTCTTCGCGACCCAGCGGGACAGTCCCGGAAGCTGAGGCCAGGCTCCCAGGAACTGCACCAGCGGGGTCATTTGGACCACGGACGTACCCAGGGTGGGGCAGCGAGCCAGCGTTACCGGCCCGGACATGGGAGGCTGTTGGGCGTCCCGGTGTGGGGGCACGGTTAACGGCTGCATCCTGACAGAGGAGACCAGGGAAGGACGCATGTTCTACTGGGGTCTGCTCTGCCAGGAGGCTGGCAACAGAGAGGGATGCGAGTGGCGGGACCCGGGGGACCCGCGCACTGTCATCACCGATCTATGGTGGCTAAGGGATGGGAGTGTTAATTCTTTCTTTAACCAACATAAGGTGCTGCTGACCCGGGGGCCAGCAGCTGAACAAAGGATTCTCCCCCGTTTAGCGCCTTCCTACGGCGACCTCCACGACCCGGCCCAGGTGAAGGCTGCTGCTGGGGCCGGGCGGAAGCGGCGGGAGCCTTAGGAGGGCGTCCTCGGCGGGGAGCAGGCTGAGGCGACTGTGCCGGCGGCTGGGTGGAGGCAGCAGCTGATCGCCGGGGCAGTATATGTTTGATTGCCTCAGTCTGCTTCTGAGCGGTTGAAAACTGTTGGGCGAAGCTTTCAACCGCCCTGCCAAAGAGGCCTGCCTGGGATATGGGGGCATCGAGGAACCGGGTCCGCTCGCTGTCCCACACATCAGCCAGGTTAAGCCACAAATGTCGCTCCTGGACCACATTTGTGGACATCACTTGACCCAGGGAGAGTGCGGTCACCTTCGTGGCCACTCGAGGTTGGTGGCGGCATGCAGCTCGTCCACGAGCCCCGGATCAACTACACCCTCGTGCATGTCCCTGAGGATCCTGGCCTGGTAGACCTGAAGGATCGCCATGGCATGCAAAGAGGCGGCAACCTGCCCCGCAGCTCTATACGATTTCGATTTGTGAATCGACAGGCTTTGGAGGGGTGCTTAGGATCACCACGCCTAAGCACCCCGTGTCCTCAGAGCGCAACTGTGTCCTCAGAGCGCTTCAAGTTGAGAAGGCGGAGGAAGTCGCCGAACGGTCGTGGGAAGACAACGGGGACTTCCAGGACCGCGCAACTTCCTCATGCAGCTCGGGAAAGAAAGGTATTGGGGGCGGGGACTGACGGGTGTCAGCGCGCGCCCCCAAAAACCAATCATCGAGCCGCGAGCGCTCGGGACAGGGCGGAGGGTTCCACTCTATCCCAAGACTCGCGGCTGCCCGAGACAGCATGGCTGTCAGCTCTGGGTCTGACTCGGGCAATGCTGGCGCGCCCCGCGATCTCCGTCTGGACACTCACGGGTTGCAGAGCGCTAGAGGGGGGTGTGGCCTGAGGCATGAGCATCGGGGCTTTGTCACCCTCAGGTCACCCTCGTGGAGACGGTAGATTGGGGTGTGGTAGAGGGGACTCTCACTTCTTTACGAAGATCTTCGAGCACCGCGATGGTCATGTTCCCGCAGTGGGAACATGACGCATCCACAAACTCTGCTTGAACATGCTGAACACCCAAGCATACCAAGCAGTGATTGTGCCCATCGGAAGACGAAAGCAACCGGCCACACCCAGAAGTACACGGGCGAGACATCCTGAAAGGACGTGCCACGTGCAAGCTCTTTTGTGAGAGGAAGCTTTGCAGAGAACGCCGAAGTGCCCAGGGACCACACACCAGCTGTCTAGCAGACCACTGCGCAGATCAGCAGGCAGGCAGTATGCGATCGCTGGAACGCGCCATAGACACCAACGTCTCGAAGGCTGACAAAGACTCAGTTAGCAGGCTTGAAGGAGTGAAGAGATACTCCAAAGCAGAAACATAATGCGATGTTGCCAGCGTACTTCCTTATATACCCACGAGGTGGGGCGGAGTTACGCATGCAAATTCCGCATGCCCATGGCATTGGCACTGCCATTGGGAGCTGTTAAATTCTCGAAGGTAATTGGCTTCTAAGCGAAACCCCCATTCGTTAGTCACTAATGTTACGTTGTAGTGACTGAACGAAAGGGATCTTCAATTTGCATAAAATTAAAAGCATTTTATTATACAATTAGTAGGCCAGGTTTTAAGCAAACTGTGTGCATACTTGCTCTATTACAATAACATAATTTAGTCAGTCCTTAATCTTTAATGTGCTAAAGGAAGATTTGAGAGCTACACTATATTGCCAAAAGTATTGGGACACCCCCACCCCCCAAATCATTGAATTCAGGTGTTCCAATCACTTCCATGGCCAAAGGTCTATGAAATCAAGCACCTAGCATGATGACTGCTTCTACAAACAGTTGAATTCAAGTGTGGGACCGTGATAGGTGGAAACGTGAGCAATAGTTTTGTGAATTTGTGAAATTTCCTCACTACTATTTCCTCACTACTCGCTACACTACTACAACTGTTAATGGTATTATAACAAAGTGGAAGAGATTGGGAACAATAGCAACTCAGCCACAAAGTGGTAGGCCACATAAAATCACAAAGCTTGCTGATTGTACAGTGCGCATAAGTCGCCAACTTTCTGCAGAGTCAATAGCTACAGACCTCCAAACTTTGTGTGGCCTTCAGATTAGCTCAAGAACAGTCCTTAGAGAGCTTCATGGAATGGGATTCCATGGCTGAGCAGCTGCATCCAAGCCTTACATCACCAAGTGCAATGCAAAGCGTTGGATGCATTGGTGTAAAGCACGCCGCCACTGGACTCTAGAGTAGTGGAGACGTGTTTTCTGAAGTGACCAAGAAAACATGAGTCTGCGTTTGCCGTTCCCAGGAGAATGGTACTTGCCTGACTGCATTGTGCCAAATGTAAAGTTTTTTGGAGGGGGGATTATGGTGTGCGGTTGTTTTTCAAGGGTTGGGCTTGCCCCCTTAGTTCCAATGAATGGAACTCTTAATTATTCAGCATACCAAGACATTTGGGACAATTTAATTCTCCAAACTTTGTGGGAACCGTTTGGTGATGGCCCCTTCCTGTTCCAACATGACTGCGCACCAGAGCACAATGCAAGGTCCATAAAGACATGGATGAGCGAGTTTGGTGTGGAGGAACTTGACTGGCCTGGACAGAGTCTTGACCTCAACCCGATAGAACACCTTTGGGATGAATTAGAGCGGAGACTGCGAACCAGGCCTTCTTGTCCAACATCAGTGCCTGACCTCACAAATGCACTTCTAGAAGAATGTTCAAAAATTTCCACAAACACACTTTGTGGAAAGCTTTCCCAGAAGAGTTGAAGCTGTTATAGCTGCAAAGGGTGGGCCAACTCCATATTAAACCCTATGGATTAAGAATGGGATGTAATTAAAGTTCATGTGCATGTAAAGGCAGGCGTCCCAAACCTTTTGATAATATAGTGTATGGTGTAGGAGAACAATTTCAGTGAATAACATTGAACATTTTCTCCACATGAAGCAATTGTACAGCTTTAGAAGACATGTGCTGTGTGCCAATTCGTAAAATAACCATCCTAAAGAGTATTATAAATTAAGTGTCTCAAATCGTAGTATGTTGAAATGAGTATTCCAAAGATACCCCTACCACTCTAATGGCTAATATTGCCCACAACCCATTGCACTTTGGATGAGAATGGATTAGAACTAAAAACACGAATAAAAAGGGTTAGAAAACTAAAACATAAAAAGGCGGATGTGCGAGTCCGACAGTTAAGTAGAGAGTTTTAGATAAAGGGGTTTTAGTGATTAATAATCGGTATCTAACCTGACAAAATATATTTCTATAACAAAATTGTGAACTTTTGTAAAGATATGGTCATTAACTTTAAAATGCATCATTATGCAAATCACAAACACTTGAATAGAGTTCTCTGCATGAAAGACCCACGACTGGCAGATCAACATGCTACTGCATTTCTCTCCGAAGCGGTAGGGAATCAAATTAAATTGAATGTGGAGGATTTTAACTGTGACAAGATGATTGACAGGGCAGTTTAAACGATGACAGGATACATGTAACTAAGTGACAGAGCTGTCCGTTAAAGACACAATTATAATGAAGCAGTATGTCCCAAAGCATGTTTAGTCTTCTGCTACACACTTCTTCACAAAAACAGTACATACTTTTAGGGCAAAGTATAAGTAGGTGAATTGGGACACAACACTGGCACAGCAGTTAGTTGTGCTTTTATGGTGCTTTTTTGGAGTTTGACATCCTCAGGTCAAAAAGAGCAGCTAGGATATTCTGTTAAATACCTCTTTTTGTGCTCACGGAAGAAAGGAAGTTATGGGTTAGGAACAACAGGATGAGTAAATGAGTAATTTTCAACAGGATCATGTTCATCACTTTTGATACATCTCCAGCAACTTGTGAATTAGTGTGACAAAAACAACATTCAAAAGGTCATGCCTTTTAAAAGGTCAAAGCCATGTCTCTTGTCTAAATGTGTTTCTAATCATGTTACAGCATAAGGTTAAATCAATGCTCTACTGTATGATAGGGTGTGTTGTCATTTTTTCTATATAGGAAAGTGCGAGACGCCACAGGAGTGGACATTAACATGCGAGTGGGTGTTCACTCTGGAAACGTTCTCTGTGGTGTTATTGGCCTCCAGAAATGGCAATATGATGTCTGGTCTCATGATGTTACTTTAGCTAATCACATGGAAGCAGGTGGTGTACCTGGGTAAGCCATTGTGGAGTTTTTATATAATTGTATGCTTCAGTTATGTTGTTATTCATAATAAATAACGGAATGTCTATTCACACCAAGTGCAAATCCGCCTAACAATGCGAACCAAGTTGGGCCAAGCCTGCAGCACTCCTGTAAATAACTGAAGCCTATGCGTCTCGATCGCACCCAGGTGGTTGGTTCCAGTATAGGTCATAACCCCCGCCCCTCCATGTATTCTAATGGACGCGAGATAAATTAAACAATCAAATTACACTTCATATAATTTTTTCCCAAAGTTGCTTTCTGTCATTTTAGGCAGTTTTTAACACAATGATTTTGTTTCAAGTGTTCGTTTTTTAAAATAAGTTTTAGTTAGTTATTTGATGCTATAAAAACGGGGGATGTGACATCATGATTGACAGCTGAGATTGACAGCTTCTCTGAGTGAAGTTATAAATTATATGTAAGTGCGAACTCGTGAATTTCTCCATTTCCATAACTGTTTATTTCACACCAACATAATGAATTGTTCTGCATCTGCGAGAGTGTGGTCAGGCATTTGATATCGCGCCTCTACTTCCTGCTCTCCACTGCGCAGATTCCGGTCCCGAGATCACTACTGCGCAAACTCGGTCCCAAATCTGTGAAAGATGTCAGAGCCATATTCAGACCTCCGGAGGCTTCACTTACTTCAGCGGAAGCCAGTGAAGTCATGTCGTCCATATTTTTTTTCAACGTCTTCAGTTGCGCAATCAGTTAAGTGTAAGGCTTAAGGATTTTGGTTTTGACGCGATCGACCCGGGTTTTTCACTTAGTAAATAGCACCTACAGCTATTTGCACTTAGTGTAAATATCATCTATTTCTAAGAAAATATGTTACCATTCAGTCGGTCACTCTCGAAGCCACATCGGAGTACCGACAAATATAAACCTCAATCGCGAGAGCCAATCTACTTCGAGTGTAACTAAGCGAGCCAATGCACATTGGCATGCAATGATTTCACCAGGTGCTCATGCCACGCCGTACGGGTATAAATGAGACACAGGTGATTGCATCAAATCAACCTTTTGCTTCGGAGCCGAGTGGTAGATGGTAACGGCAGCTATCACTCACTACTTCGCAGTCCTGACTGAAGACGGAAGCCGTCTTTCGGAATCGATCTCTTCAGTCGGTGTTGGTGTGATGGCGCAGCAGCGGGTCGTGTGGTTTTCTGATCATCTCTCTTCGTTGTTCGTCAGAGCAATCACAAAGGCTGTTCTCACAGCTGGTTTGGTGCGCTAGGTGGAGAGCGCTGAAAAGCAGTTCTTACGGCTGGTAAGAGAGCGTGTGAGAGAGCACGCACATCAGGCTGCACTATCCCCTGACTGTGTTGCCGCGACCCCACCCCCCTGCGTGGGACAGCGTCCTTCTGAAAGAGCTTACACAGATAGAGCTTGCGTCTTTTTCAAGATGACATTCTATCTGTATGTTTCTGGATGCGGTGGTTACCTGTCACCGAGGGATGGTCATCAGTGCTGTATCTCGTGTTTGGGCATTCAGCGCGCGATAGAGCCGGTCCTTCAAGCCGATATGAAGACCGGCTTCTACGTACTTCATTGTACCCGCGAAAACTGGTGGGTTACGGCCAATCTTGGACCTGCGAGTCCTGAATCGGAGCCTCCACAAGTTACCGTTCAAGATGCTCACGCAGAAACTCATTTTTGAATGCATCCGTCCCCAAGATTGGTTTGCAGCGATCAACCTGAAGGACGCGTACTTTCATGTCTCGATTCTCCCTCAACACAGGCCGTTTCTGCGCTTTGCGTTCGAGGGTCGAGCCCTACGGGCTGTCCCTGTCCCCCTGTGTCTACACGAAAGTCACGGAGGGGGCCCTTGTGCCCATGAGAGAACAGGGCGTTCGCATCCTCAACTGTCTAGCTACTCCCTATCACTTCCTTCAGGGACCAGGTGGTGAATCTGCAAGCGCTGCCCCCGGAGGAGGCAGACCCAGCCCTAGCTTTGCTCTGTCCCGTCCGCGCTCTGCAGATCTATGTGGACAGAACTCAAAGCTTCAGAACCTCAGATCAGCTCTTTGTCTGTCACGGAGGCCAGCAGAAGGGATAGGCTGTCTCCAAGCAGAGGATGACTCACTGGATAGTTGAACGCAGAGGCCATGGCGCTTTGGTAGGGATTCCTATTCGTCGGTACTCCGACGTGGTGTCGAGAGTGACCGACTGAATGGGAACGTCTTGGTTACGTATGTAACCCTCGTTCCCTGAAGGAGGGAACGGAGACGCCACATCCCGTCGCCATGTCCTCTGTACCCTGCTGGTGTGCCTGTCTATCTACTCGGCTCCTCAGCAAAAGGAGTATGTTGCCTTGTACTTGTACTTGTGTAATGACAATAAAGTTTAATCTAATCACCTGTGTCTCATTTATACCCGCACGGCGTGGCATGAGCACCTGGTGCAATCATTGCATGCCAATGTACATTGGCTCGTTTAGTTACGCTCAAAGTACGTAACCAATACGTTATTTTCACTTATTGTAAATAGCATCTATCACTATTTACGCTTAGTGTAAATAGCAATTATCGCTAAGAAAATATGCTATTTTCACTGAGTGTAAATATAATCTAGTTGCTATTTACACTTGTTGTAAATAGCATCTATTGCTATTTGCACTTAGTGTAAATAGCCGCTGCCTAATAATATGCATTTTCAGTTTGTATAAGATGTGCAATTTGTTAAAAAAATCTGGTGAGAAAATAGTAATTGCAAGTTCTTGATGAATAGACGAGTCCACATCACCTCAGTGACCCTTGAGCACTTGAATGGGGCATATAAGGTTGAGGATGGAGATGGCCAGGAACGTGATCCTTATCTAAAGGAGCATGGAGTTATAACTTACTTAGTGATCAACCCAAAGGTATGAAAATCTCTAAACAAATGAACAGTCGCTTTTGTTTCCTTCAAGTCTAAAGCTCTCTTTCAAAAATTTTTTTTTTCAGGCAGAGAGAAAAAGTCCTCAACACCACTACAGACCCAGACACACCATAGACGGGGCTAAAATGAGAGCTTCAGTGAGGATGACCAGATACCTGGAGTCCTGGGGTGCAGCCAAGCCTTTCGCCAACCTTCACCACCGAGACAGCATGACGAATGAGAATGGAAAAATCAACACTGCGGTAAGTCTGAGACACAATTAACTTTTTTTTTTTTTCAAGGCCTAGATTTTACAGTGGAGACCTAACATAGTCTTTACCAGTAATTGCTTATTGTACAAAAGTAAATAAAAATGTCCTTAAATATTGTTTTTAATGACAACTGACAATTTTGAAAGCAGAAGTTTGATTTACCTGCCTAACACATGAAACAAACACTTTGTTAAATTAATATACAGTACAAAGCTGGTGAATAGGCCTCTGATGTTAACATAAAAGGCTGTCTGTCTAATGAAACTCTACAGTATTTTGACAGCAATCTTTTGTATGAACCATATTACCAAGTAAGGTGCATTTGCTTCCAAATAACTGTATTTTGATTATACAGATCTCCTTATAGATGTTAGGAATATAAGATGTTTTACTATTCTAACTAAGTACAATTATATAGTTAAAGGGATAGTTGACCCAAAAATAAAAATTCATCAATCAAACAGTTGATGAGCCCCATTGACTTCCATAGTATGAGAAAAAAAAAAGGGGGCCCATTAACTCTTTGGTTACCAACATTCTTCAAAATATCTTCTTTTGTGTTCAGCAGAAGAAAGAAATTCATACAGGTTTGGAACAACTTGAGGGTGAGTAAATGATGACAGAATTTTCATTTTTTTTTCAGGGTCAACTATCCCTTAAATTATAGTATTTGATTTTGACAAATTTTCTCGATTTTTGGTTCAAGACCCAACAGTTCAGAACCACAATTTTACATTACATTATTTAAATAAATATACAATGCATCTCTGGAATTATGGGACAATTCTGGTAATTATCTCTTATTTTTAGTATTAATTTAAGAAAAAAAAAAGATTTTTATATATATATATATATATATATATATATATATATATATATATATATATATATATATATATATATATATATATATATATATATATATATATATATATCCTACTGCTAAAATTACTCACCACCTACTCCTTCCTTATTAACAGGATGTCCCCATGGGCCAGTACCACTTTCAGAGACGTTCAGAGAGGTGATTTAAGTTCTGTATCTTTTTTCAACAATCAGATTATTTGAGCCTACTAAAAGGCAGTTATGCTACAGTATTTGATCTGCTCTAAAACCTGGTGAGCTGTCATATATGTACACTATATTGCCAAATGTTTTGGTACGCCTGCCCCCTTCACCAACTTTACACTTGGCACAATGCAGTCAGGCAAGTACCGTTCTCCTGGCAACTGCAAAGCCAGAGTCCAGTGGTGGCATGCTTTACACCACTGCATCCGGCACTTTGGATTGCACTTGGTGATGTATGGCTGCATGCAGATGCTCGGCCATGGAAACTCATTCCTTGAAGCTCTCTACGCACTGTTCTTAAGCTAATCTGAAGGCTACACAAAGTTTGGAGGTCTGCAGAGCTATTTGTGGCTGAGTTGCTATTGTTCCCAATTGCTTTCACTTTGTTATAATACCACTAACAGTTGACCGTGGAATATTTAGTAGTGAGGAAATTGTATGACTTATTGCACAGGTGGCAACCTATCACGGTACCACGCCTGAATTCACTGAGCACCCGAGAGTGACCCATTCAATGTTTATAGAAGCAGTCTGCATGCCTATGTGTTTGATTTTATCCACCTTTGGCCATGGAAGTGATTGGAACACCTGAATTCAATGATTTGAAAGGGTGGCACAATAATTTTGACAATATAGTGTATGGCACATGATGCCGTCTTAGAAACAAGGTATCTTAGGATCTACTGGAATAACCTTCATGTCGGAAGCATGCATATGCTACCTTTTAAATGCTACCTTCATAGATATGTTTTGGCTTTTGTAATATACATAATATTGAAATATATACAGTACAAGGAATATGTAATTAATTGAAATGGTCAAGATATCTTAAATGTTTTTGAATGTATGACAAAGAGTCATTAATAAGTCAGTGTTCTCTTCAGAACAAAATCTCAGAAGAAGCGTTTTGAGGAGGAACTCAACGAGAGGATGATTCGAACGTTTGATGGCATCACATCTCAAAAGTAGGACAAATAATTTTGCAGCTTACTCCTGATGTTTAATGTTCCAGTTCTTTGTTGGCTGGTTTTATCTAAATCATATCTAATCATATATATATATATATATATATATATATATAATTTTTTTGTTTTTTGTTTTGTTTTTTCATAGACAATGGCTCAAATCAGAGGACATTCAGAGAATATCCTTGTTTTTCCACAATAAAACATTGGAAAAAGAGGTAAGCATTGATAATTCGCAAGCCAATGTTTACTTAAAGTGTAGTCATGGAATGAGATGAATCAGTCAACTAAATTAAAAAAGATAGAAGAGTTAGATGCTCTGTGAGAACAGTGTGTCTATTCCCTGCAGTATAGAGCAACGACCCTGCCGGCCTTCAAATATTACATCACCTGTGCCTGCTTGATATTCTTCTGCATCTTTATCGTGCAAATCCTGGTCCTGCCAAAGTATGTTCATTCATTCTCTGCACATGTTTCACAGTGCATGACAACACAAGATTGTAGTGAATTTTTGTGAACTGGAGCTGTCAGGGTGAATTTGTTGAATTTGAGTTGGAGATGAGTTTGTGAGCGAGAACACCTGTTCTCACTCTCTTCCGTTTGGGATTTAATACCCCATGTCCTCTCTGTCTATTTCAGGACTGCAGTATTGGGAATATCATTTGGAATGTCCTTCTTAATTCTGTCTGTGATTCTGCTCATTTGCTTCATTGGGCATTTCTTGGTAAGTCACAGTGGAGTCTAGTGTTTCTTTTCGTGTTAACACAGTCTTAGCAAGGGGTGGCTCATTCATTTCACACAAGACAATTACATTAAGTTAGGTACATAAAATGACCTATTTGCATATGCTATTTGCTCTTTTTTTAGAAGAAATAAATGCGTCTGCTATTGTCTGGTGCATTCTGTACTCTTGCGGAAAAAGAAGTACACTTTTAAAAAGAGTATGTATTACAAAAATAATATTTAAAAAATATATACTTATTCTGAATATTTTGGACACATAATAATGACATTTTTGGACACAACTGCAAGTTGTTTACAAATAAATACAAATGTATTATAGTTTAAATAAATGTATTATAGTTTGCAAATGTATATTAAATGTAATTAGTTGTGGCCTTTTGACCCACTTAAGTTAAGTTCATAATCCTTTTTTAAAACTATGGTTAAGCTGTACTGTGTACTGGCAAGAATGGTAAACTAAAATATACTTCAATGCTATTTTTATTGAAACTTGTATGTCATGTATTTAAAGGTCCCATGGCATGGATTTTTTTTTATTATTCTATAATGTTTCCTCAGGTGTACCTATATTGTTAGTATGGTTTTTACATAAAAAAGTCATAATTTAGAAATAAAATCTTCTTCTTCTTCTTCTTCTTCTTCTTCTTCTTCTTCTTCTTCTTCTTCTTCTTCTTCTTCTTCTTCTTCTTCTTCTTCTTCTTCTTCTTCTTCTTCTTCTTCTTCTTCTTCTTCTTCTTCTTCTTCTTCTTCTTCTTCTTCTTCTTCTTCTTCTTCTTCTTCTTCTTCTTCTTCTTCTTCTTCTTTTTCTTCTTTTTCTTCTTTTTCTTCTTTTTCTTCTTCCTCTTCTTCTTCTTCTTCTTCACATTCTATGAATTTTGTAACATGTGGAACGAATCGTCAAAGTGTTGATTATAGCTTTATTTTTAGATCTATGCCTATCACATTAAAGGTTGCAGTGATGAGCATTGAGTAAGTTACACAGACTGAACAGTCTGTTGATCGCGTGAATGCAGTGATCTCATCATTGCAGCGCGTTTTCTCTCACAAAATGCTTTCACCACAACTAACAGCAAACAAGACATCGACATGAATACAGTAAGAGCTTTGTGCAGCATAACAGCGTCATTCATTATAACGGCAGTTTGGACAAGTGTGCAGATACACTCGCGACGTGTGATTGACAGATCCGAACATTATAAAGAGAGTGTTCTTTGATCGCTAATCTAGCGTCTAATCAAAATTGAAATAACAGATTTGTTTCATGCTACTAAGAGAAACTATGTGAAATTGAGCGTTTTAGTCACTGGCTTGATTCACTGATGCATTACGCTGAGGGCATCAAGATGGCCAGTGGCGGGACTGACAGTATTAAAGGAGAAAGAAAGTCTGTGTGAACTTGAATGATTAGCTACACATCAGAAATCACTGATCACAGATCAGGCATTAATGAACACTGCTACTCACTGTTTGTGGCGGTGCTGTCGAATCCATAAAAGTCTGTAAGTTTGTAAAACCTGTGCTGACATTGTGACTGATAAACGGAATCCATTTTCTCCAAATTCTCTGGACGGGCAAATCAGAGTAAGGGAAGGTTACCTTTCCTGTTATGACGGCATAACAGGGAAGATTCCAGATCGACTCGTCTGAGCTCTCATTTTCTCAAAGGCAGAGCAGGACAGCCAGAACTTGGTTTACACCTATCAAAATTTCTAGCCACATGGGGACCATATACAGGCTAGTGGAACTCATATGAATGTTAAAAAACCTCACAAAATGAAAATGTCATGCCATGGGACCTTTAAATGTGTTTGTAATGATGAAGCTGCAATTTAATTTACTACATACCATTTTATGTTTATCATATCATTTTATCGCACATATCATTTTAGCAATTGTGATTCTGATTCTGATTATTGATTCCGATTCTTATCCATTCCCAGTTTCAATTCCAATATGGTAAGACAAAATATAAAGTCAAACATATTTATCATAGTCTTTTTTTTTCCCTTCAAAATATTCTGTTGAAATAAGCAGCCTAAAGAACAACTAACTAATAAACTAGACTAACTAATATACACTTCAAACATTAATAAAGAAAAGTATACACTCAGTAATACAATAAGAACAAATAGGCAAATTACCAGTAGCACAAATAATAAATACAACTGAACAAAGTTCATAAATTGAAATAAAATGTAACATAATAACACTGAAATGTTTTCTTTTTAGAAATAAAATATTGATTAATTAATTGATTTATCCTTATTAAAGTTACAAAAGTTATTCAGTCAAGATCACTGAGTGATTTTCTTTTTAATTTATTTAACTAACAGTAATGCCATAGACAGCAGCAAGGTTATTAGCCGGCTGTCACTTTAAGACCTAATGTACAGATCCAATATACTGTTACACATGCACTTTCTTTCTCAACTTTTTATGTTCACTTAAGACATAACTGACTGTTTACAAGGATATTTTGACATAATTTAGTGTGTATTTGTCCATTCAAGCGCAAGAAGACGCGAAAGAGAGCTAAATTCAGTATTATTGCACTATATGAGCGGCAGTGAGTGCCGAATTGAGTTCTCTTTCAAGTCTTCTCGCACTTGAATGGTTTAAAACCACATTAAAATGCACAAAGGAATCAATACGCAGAATCAAATTTTTAATTGAAAAATTCTGTAATTCTTCCTATAGAAGCCACAAAATAAAACATTTTTTCTCAGAATAGCATTTACATTTAATAGCATGATATAAAGTCAGAATTGCGAGTTATAAAGTCAGAATTGTGTGATATAAAGTCAGAATAGCAAGTTATGAAGTCTTTTTTTCTCGCAATTGCGAGTTTATATCACACAATTCTGATTTTATATCCCACAATTCTGACTTTATAACTCGCAATTCTGACTTCTTTTCTCAGCATTGTGAGATATACAGTCGCAATTGCAAGTTACAAAGTCAGAATTGTGAGAGTTAAAGTCCAATTCTGGGGGCACTTTATAAATATGTATAACTATATTCTGACTTTATAACTCATTGCAACTTTATATAATGCAATTCTGAGAAAAAAAAGAATTGTGAGATAAAAAGTCTCAATTACTTTTTTTATTTTTTTATTCCGTGGCGGAAACAAGCTTCCATAGATTCCTAACCTTAATTATCCAATTCCAAGATTGGAATCGATTGTCAATTCCCAACCCAATACATTTACTTTAAAAACACAATTATAAATTGTAATCAAATACTTTACATGTGCTTTAGTCAACACATCAAGATAAATGTTTCTTTCTTTAAAGCATGATATATTATAAATACATTATTTAAAATATAGTTTAAAGATACTAAAACAAGTGCACTTAAGTGTGTTGAGAATGAAAGTGTCATGAAATATGTCATGAAGTACACTTGTGTCCTTTGATTTAATACATTTTCATCATCTGCAAGTATATTTTTTAAAATATACTTCTAAGATGTGAAGTACATTTTAAGCAAATTAAGTAAATAAGCAAACTTCTTTTCCATAATGATAAAGCAGTGGTTCTGGCTTTGGCTAGATTTTACTTTAACCTAGCATAGTTTAAATCTGTTTAATTGAATTTGGATTGTATTTTCTTACAACCTTTGACTTACAACCTTTAACCTGAAGAAAAGAAAGATATGGGATTTTCTCCTCCCGATCCTAACTTTGCACAAACCACCAGTTGAGAACATCTGGTGCAGAACACATATAGTTGTCATTGCTATTCCCTATCTGTTGGAGTGCAAGGACATTGCAAAAATAAGTGAGTCTTTATTTTGACTCAATGAAAGCATCTAGAAACAATAAAGCATGCTTTATATATTAGACAGATAATCCTGCATTAAAAATCTAATTGGTATTGCTTCTTACAGTAAATAGCAGTAAAAATATATAACACATTTTAGAGCTTTACATGTTGGTCATGTTCATTGTGTGTACATTTTGGAAGGTCTTATGCTTATTTAATACTGTGATAGTTATGTTGACTCAGCTCCCACAGCTTGAGTAGGTTGCTTGATTTTTTTTTTCTGAAGGCTTCAACTATTGGGAGATTTCCCAAATGTACAAGAAAAAAATGGTGCATGAAATATGATGAATCATGTATTTATTCTCCATGCACCATGACCTTGTGATAACCTTGCATCAGTTGATGATTATTTATACAGATTTCCTAAGGCATACCACAATAATACAATTCATCCCACCACATAATAGTACTGCACTAATGGAATATATTGTATATTTAAATAATTTTATATAATAAATTATTCTTTATGAGTTAAGAGACTTTCTGTTGAATTCTATGAATAAAAGATTTTACTTATGCTATCTGAATTATTTTCATTTGTATTGACCAACACTAGCATTGCAATAAGACGTCCTCCGCATCTTGGCTCTGGATCCTTAGATCCTCCGGAATCATTGCCAACAAGCCCTGGCCACGCATCACCCTCACCATGGCAACCACAGCCCTCATCCTGATCATGGCTGTCTTCAATATGGTATGTCAACCACAATGATACAGGAAATTTCATATGAATACTTTTGTGCTTATGGTCATACAAATAAGACACTGAGAAGCTTCCTAATTGGATCATTACATTACACACATTACATTAGGGGCATTGACCACAGGAGTCTGACATGCGTTATTGCAGAGTTTCTTGGCAGAGATTTGTGTCCATCTGCGCCTTGACTGCAGAGAGCAGTTTGGCCTCCAGTTTTGGCCATTCCATTTGAGGCATATGTCACTGTTTGTAAACAAACATCAAAACAAATTTGTCAATATTAATCTTGTATTTTCCTGTCCTACAGATGTGTGTTTGGGGGATCTTATTTTTTGTAATAAACTGAATGATTTGCCCTATATAATAGAACAGATATGAACAAAAATTAATTGCATTATTTGAAATCTGATTCATTGATTTAATACATTGTTCATTTATTTTTCATTTACTAAGTAGGGGCAAATTAAGTCACAAATTACAATCACATTTTGAACATTGCTGTTTTATGTATAAAAGATATTGGACCCACTTTATATTAGGTGGCCTTAACTAATACGTACTAACATTTAAATTAATAATTTGATACAATGCACTTATTGTGTAAATACATGTTTTTACATTGTACTTACATAAAAAAAAATTACCTGCATGTAATTACATCTGTAATTAAATTCCCTTTCAGTCGGTCACGTTCGACGTACGTCGGACGTCACCGACGGATTGGGATCACTTCAGGGAGCCCCTATCAGCTTCAAGATATAGAGAACAGGCCAATGGGCCATTGGCGTGCGAGATTTGCATCTCGCGCTTTTCCCCCGCGCCGCGGGTATAAACAGGAAGCAAGAGCAAATGCATGCTGTCATTCACTTCGGAGCCAAACGGCGTTGATGAAGCAAGACGGCTTTTCTAAAAGAGAACCTATCTGCAAGAGAGATGCTCCAGAGAACGAGAAGGACGCTTTGTGTTGGCGAAAAGGCACAATCAGCGTGATCGCGTGCTCACCGCTGCATCAGCATAACAAACTGCTGTTCTCACAGCAACTGTCAGTTTGGTGAGGGCGTTTGTTTCAGTGAGTGCAGACACAGGACTGCACTTACCTCCTGTGTGCTGCCGCGATCTTCCCCTGGGTGCTTCAGCACTGTTGAAAGAGCGTTTCCTCACAAAAGAGCAACACGGGTGTGACACTGCGTCTTTTTCAAGACGTCATTCCACTCGTGCGTTTCTGGATACGGTTGTTTCCTGTCCTGACGGCCACGATCCCTCTCGCATAAACATGTTGAGACTGTGTTCGTGGGTGATCCATGTTCTCTCAGGGGAACGGGATCACGTCGACGCGGTGTTCATCTCACCTTCTCGAGTGTTTGAGTGTTCAGCGCGCCATGTGCCGTCTAGCTGCCGGGTGACAACGTGGGTTGCCACGGGCAAACCTAGCGCGCGTCACTCGGCGCCTCCGATGCGTGGTCGAGACTATGATACCTCAAACGGGGTTGAGTCCCTTCGCTTATACCCCGATCTAGTCTCTTTTCTGGTGCACTAAAAAAGGGGCTACTTTGGCTGATAAGCCTGGGTGACCTGAGGATTACAGTGAGGCTTCCCTGCCGAGTACACCTCCGTGGGCCCCCCACTCCTCTATCGCATCGCAAGCATGTTGAGACTGTATTTGTGGGTGGTCTATGCTCTCTCATGAGAGCACTTTGTTCGTCTTGCCTTTTTCATAAGGGCTTGAGTGTTCAGCGCGCCGTGTGCCGTCTCATGGCCACGCCCACTATCTCACATGCCTGCTGGTAGCTTACAGATGGGATTGCTGGTCCTTAAAAGAAGGGGACCTAGCGTTTCATTTGGGGCTCTAGCAGAGGACAGATGTCAATCGCTGCATCGGAGAGAGGGCTGTTATGTGTTGAAAATGAAGATGATGCTGAGATTCCCACTATAATAGTGGGCGCTCATGCTGAATCAGATTCATACTTGACAGCCATGCTTTCCTGGGTGGCTGAGGCATAGTGCAACGCATAAATTGCCTTGCCTGCCCCTTGCCTTTTCCCGGATGTGCATTGGAAGGCTTTGGCATTGTGGAACTATTGGTGCCAAAATATGGAACACCAATAGGGCCATAATCTGTGTAAAGTTTTCCTCTCTCTCACTACCCTCATCGGTGGGGTGGTAGTGCCACTGGCAGGCCACCTCCGCCCTGCTTAGTGCACGAGGGTAGTTCTGAGCCGAGGTTGAGCTGCGCACAGCGCTGGCCCTTGGCTAGACGATGTCCACCCTGGTCCAGAAACACCATTGACCCGGATTTGGTCAGGAACTGTTCTTGCCTTGTCAGCCTCTGGTGCCTCTCCAAATCGCCAGCAGGGGGTGCCGGCTGTGGGAACGCACACGTGGCCTTCCCACACTCGGGAAGCAGGTAGTGTTGCACAGCACACTCAGACCCCACTCCGGACCACCCCCATGCCGTCCGAGTCTGATCCCTGCATGCCACTTCGCTGCCCTGCTGCGTGTACGTCTGTGGTGCTGTTGATCCCCCTTGCACGGTCTCTGGGAGCCTGGCTAGTGCTTCCCAGCCAGTCTCGGTGGCTCCTCCGTACCATCAGACTCTATGTGATTCAGTTCACCCGGCGTCCCCCCAAGTTCAGGGGCGTTTACTTCACGACAGTAGTGAAGGAGGGCTCCCCCGTGCTCCGGGCGGAAATCGCAGTCCTACTGGCGAAGGACGTGGTAGAGCTGGTCCCTCCAGCCGATATGAGGTCTGGGTTCTACAGCCTGTACTTCATTGTACCCAAGAAAGGCGGCGGGTTACGGCCGATCTTGGATCTGCTGTTCTTGAACCGGTCCCTTCACAGGCTGCCGTTCAGAATGCTAACGCAGAAACGCATCTTTAGGTACATCCGTACCCAAGATTGGTTTGCAGCGATCGACCTGAAGGACACGTACTTTCATGTCTCGATTCTCTCTCGACACAGACCCTTTCTGCGCTTTGCGTTCGAGGGACGGGCATATCAGTACCGTGTCTTACCCTTCGGCCTGTCCCTGTCGCCCGTGTCTTTACGAAGGTCACGGAGGCGCCCATTGCTCCCATGAGAGAGCGTGGTGTTCGCATTCTCAACTATCTCGATGACTGGCTGATCCTTCCCCAGTCACGGGAGCAGTTGTGAGAACACAGGGACATGGTGCTCAGTCAGTTGGGGCTTCGGGTCAACTGGGAGAAGAGCAAACTCTGTCCAACACAAAAGATCTCTTTTCTCGGTATGGAGATAGACTCGTTGCCATGACAGCGCGCCTCACTGAGGAGCGCGTCCAGTCAGTGTTGAACTGCTTGAATTCGTTCAAAGGCAGGACAGCGGCACCACTGAAACATTTTCAGAGGCTCCTGGGGCATATGGCATCCGCAGCCGCAGTAACGCAGTTGGGATTGCTTCATATGAGACCGCTTCAACGCTGGCTACACGACCGAGTCCCGAGATGGGCGTGGCACAGTGGTTCCCTCCGCATCCAAGTGACTCCGAGGTGCCGCCAAACCCGTGGTAGAAAAGTGTCCAGGCATGCTGTTATCTCCACGGATGCCTCATCCACCGGCTGGGGTGCCACGTTCAACGGGCTTGCAGTTGCGAGTCTGTGGACGGGGCCTCAAATGCAATGGCATATCAATTGCCTCGAGTTGTTAGCAGTTCGTCTTGCACTCAGCTGCTTCAAAGTTCCGCTCAGAGGTTCTGGTTCTGGTCCGTACGGACAACACTGCGGCCGTTGCGTACATCAACAAACAGGGTGGTCTACGCTCCCGTCACATGTCACAACTCGCCCACCATCTCCTCTTATGGAGTCAGAAGCATCTGAGGTCGCTTCGTGCCATTCGCATTCCGGGCCTGCTCAATCGTGCAGCCGACAAGCTCTCACGACAGCCAGTGCTCCCGGGAGAGTGGAGACTCCATCCCCAGGTGGTCCAGCTGATATGGAGTCGTTTCGGGACCGCACAGGTAGACCTGTTTGCCGCCCCGGACATGACCCATTGCCAGTGGTTCTATTTCCTGACCGAGGGGACCCTCGGCTCGGATGCCCTGGCACACAGCTGGCCCCGGGGCCTATGCAAATATGCGTTTCCCCCAGTTAGCCTTCTTGCACAGACACTGTGCAAGGTCAGGGAGGATGAGGAGCAAGTCCTATTGGTCGCTCCGTATTGGCCCAACCGGACTTGGTTCCCGGAACTAGTGCTCCTCGCGACAGCACCTCCTTGGTCCATTCCTCTGAGGAAGGACCTCCTGACTCAGAGACGGGGCACCCTATGGCACCCGCGTCCTGACCTCTGGAAACTCCATGTTTGGTCCCTGGACGGGACGCGGAGGTCCTAGGTGACCTACCGCAAGCAGTAGTTGACACCATCACTTCCGTCAGAGCCCTCTCTACAAGGCGCCTCTATGCTTTGAAGTGGAACCTGTTCGTCGATTGGTGCTCTTCTCGCCGTGAAGACCCCCGAAGGTGTTCGATTAGTTCCGTGCTTTCCTTCCTACAAGATGGGTTAGAACGAAGGCTGTCTCCCTCCACCCTCAAAGTCTATGTTGCCGCTATCGCCGATAATCACAATCTAGTAGATGGAAAGTCCTTAGGTAAGCACGATCTGATCGTCAGGTTTCTGAGGGGGGCAAGGAGACTAAATCCGCCTCGCCTTCCCTCTATACTCTCTTGGGACTTGTCTCTGGTGCTAACCACACTGCAGAGAGCACCCTTTGAGCCTTTGCAGAGAGCAGAGTTAAAAGTTCTGTCGTTGAAGACAGTACTCCTGACTGCATTGGCCTCCATCAGGAGGGTAGGGGACCTGCAGGCATTTTCGGTCGACGAATCGTGCCTGGAATTCGAGCCTGGTAACTCTCATGTGATCATGAGATATGTGGATATGTGCCCAAGGTTTCCACTACTCCCTTCCGGGACCTAGGGGTGAGCCTGCAAGCGCTGCCTTCGGAGGAGGCAGACCCAGCCCTAGCTTTTCTCTGTCCTGTCCGTGCTCTCCGGACTTGCGTGGACAGAACGCAAAACTTCAGGACCTCAGAGCAGCTCTTCATCTGTAGGACAGCAGAAGGGAAAGGCTGTCTCCAAGTAGAGGATGGCCCACTGGATAGTGGATGCCATCGTATGAATCCCAAGATGTGCCCTGCCCGTTAAGAGCCCACTCCACCAGGGTTGTCGCTTCTTCCTGGGCGCTGGCTCTCGGCGCCTTGCTGACAGATTTTTGCAGAGCTGCGGGCTGGGCGACACCCAACAAGTTCGCTAGATTCTATAGCCTTTGTGTAGAGCTGGTATCTTCCTGTGTGCTCACTTCCCATAGTCAGTAACACCGAAGTGCCCGTTCTTGTGTCGGGTTGCTGCGCCATTCCCCTCCTTAGGGACCGGGTGCGTGCGCTAACCGCTCCAGTTGAGTTCCCCAGAAAGGCGAACCCTGTTGTGTCCTCCGTTACCCGCGGCAGTCGGATGTGGTGGAGCGTCCGACGCCAGGTCTAACACTCATATGCATTGGTGGAACGGGTGTTAGGCTGGGTTCCATATGTTGTGAACTCCACGGCGGTCCCATGTGTGCATTCTTCCATGGTACGGCTCCCTACGGCGAGCCCGTGTCTTTCCCTCGGCAGAGCTCCTCTGCCATCTCAGTAAGGTGTTGTTCCCCCACCGCTAATAGCTGGGGCTGCCCCTAGGACTTCCGTATGTTGTGCTGCCCACGGCCAGCCCATACGTTTATTCTCCACATCATAACTCCCTCCGGGCATGATGTGGCTTCCGCAGCGGCCTCCACGGGCACGCTTTCCCAGCGTTATCCAATAAAGTCAGCTGAATGGGTCTTGCGGAACAGCAGCTTTTTGACTCTCCCCTGTACGTCGAACATGACCGACTGAAAGGGAATGTCTCAGTTACGTATGGTAACCCTCGTTCCCTGAAGGAGGGAACGGAGACGTACGTCCCGTCGCCACAGTTGCTGTACCATCACTGCATGGCCGAGTCACTAAGTTCGGCTCCTCAGTGAAAAACAGTGTGCATTCGCTCTCGCTTCCTGTTTATACCCGCGGCGCGGGGCGGAGCGCAAGATGCAAATCTCGCACGCCAATGGCCTTTTGGCCTGTTCTCTATATCTCGAAGCTGATAGGGGCTCCATTAAGTGATCCCAATTCGTCGGTGACGTCCGACGTACGTCTCCGTTCCCTCCTTCAGGGAATGAGGGTTACCATATGTAACCGAGACGTTCTGTAGTTACATTTATAATTACATTGTTGACCATTCCCTTACACCTAACCCTACCCTTAAACTTAGCCATACCATCACACCTGTCCCTAACTTTTTCCGTATCCCATCTCAATATGAAACATTAATGACATTACATTACAGTATAATTGAAAGCTGCCAATTTCAACATTTATTAGGCTTTAAAAAAAACGACTTTTAATTTAAGTGAACTTAAAACAATCTTTAAATAAACCCATTATAATAAATGTTATATTTACCTGTGGCCTTCCCTGTTAGACATATACAGAAATGTAATAGTTATCAAACACCTTTCTTAACTGCATGAATAATAAATTAAATATAGATGAATCATCTTTTCTCTGTTACCTTTGTTCTTTGATGAACATTAATGACTGACATCATCAGTTCTGCTGTCACTTTATGATCGGCCGCTGCCGAACATGACGTGGATCTGACGCACTGTCAATCGCATCTAATTTCCTCACGTTGATTTAAGAAGTTATTCAACTAATTTAAGACTCCTATTATGAGAATACTCGACAAAACTGGCATTTTGGCAACATTCTCTGTGTTGTTTGTTATTGTTTATTCAAGAACGAAAGAGAACTCGATGTGTGCACTAGACTGGTGCAACTAGGGATCTGAGACGCACACACACAGACAGGACATTGACATACAGTGCGTTCTCTTCTGTCTTGTCGTGCTTAGATGGTTTAAAAGCATTTACATGAATAAGAGCGTGATCATATAATGTAACGCTAGGCAAAAATGTATATAAAAACGAACGCTGCGTTAATTGCGTTAAATATTTTGAATGCGTTAAAATGAAAAAATTAATCGCCTGCATTAACGCGTTAATTTGCCCAGCACTAATTAATGTTTGCCATTGGAATAAAAAAAAAGAAAAAAGATACTACAATCTTAAGATTTTACATTTCCCTATGACATATTTGAAAAGAACAGCAGGTTGCTTTGATGTAGCTTAATGGCCAGATTTACTAAACAGGGAAAATTAGCATGAGAGCGCAATTCCACAAAAGCGCTGTTAGGAGTGGAAAGTTCTGCGCATGCTCTACTGACGACACACAAATTAAAGAACACAGACACGGCCCATCTACTAAGAGCAGTGCACAGTAGCATCTGGTTTAAGACATGCTTTATGGGCGGTAAATAGTGGCGCAAATACCAGTAAATCGACATTAGTAAAGGGTCCATGCCTTTTCAGCACATATGTCTTTAGTAAATCTTTAGAGGGTTTGCGCTGGTGCACGCTGTTAGGTATTGGCCCCATATGTGATAACTAGAAATAAAACGGCATGTGTTTTTGTTTGTGTGTGTGTGTGTATGCATTCAAAGCATTCATAATGTTTTTCAATAATTTCTTGCAGTTCTTTGTAGAAGACAACCTAACTTCCACAGATGCTGTTTATAATACATCAAATGAGACACTTATTCAGCATCCCATATCTTACCTGGACAAGAACACATTCTACCTTCCTGTAAGTTAACTATAGTGCTATGGGTCCTTGAAAGCAATTTACTTAAAATGAACTTATAAAGTGCAGTTCTTGACATGATGACCTCATTTAGTTTGTGTATATCATGCACGGAGAGTAAATGTGGAAACTAATACACCCTGCACAATGCGACACCAGGCGCACCACAAGTGTTTTTTTTTCTAGTTTCAGCCTGACGCAATTATCATTTTCACGTCCAGCGCCATGTTGTTTAAATGGCAAATGCTCTCGCTCCCATCTGTTCGCCCATGGCTGGTCTAAAAACGATGTGTGTTCAGACGCATTGTTTGATGCGTTGCTATTTTGTGGCAACTGAAATTGACTGTGCCATTGACCAACAAAAAACACATTTTGTGATAATATTATGCCTGATCAGTGTATGCCAAGAGTCAATATTTTGACTATTTTGTCCCAACAGCCAAAAGGGGGCTTCATCAGAGGAAATAACTTTGCAACAGTCTTCTGCTGTCCAATCCTTGTACATCTGCAGAATTGCAATATATCCTTAATGTTTTTCTTTGAGAAAAGTGGCTTCTTTGAGTCTTGGCCTCGCTGTGCATGCAGATGCTCTCACACCCTCCTGCTCCTTTGGAGTTAACCATTGCTAACACAAGATCACAATGATTGGAAGCACTTCTTCCCTCCTTTTATAACAATCAGTCTGCTCTTATAATCCAATCAGAATGATAGAGTGATTTCTCCTGACTAGTACTTGTTCATACTTTCCCATATGTAGTGAAATTATGTTAGCTGGTAATTTTGTGTCAGGGCCACAAAAACAAAAACCCCAGCGGGGCCGGATGGCTGAGGGAGAACCACAGTGGGCAGTGGGATGTCTCTCGAGACGCGAAAATATCCACTTCGACCAGGCCAAACCTCTTGCACATGGGCTCCACCATCTCGGGACAGCTCAAGCCGCAGACAGCTCAAGTATCAGGTCCTCCACCCCGGGGGAAGAAGCCGCAGTGCGGGCTTCCAGACGGGGAAGGAGAACAATGGAACTGTCAAACAGGGAAGGAGAAGATGCCTCAGCACTCTCAAGTTACCCTTGACAGACCCATCTGCGAGCCCCATGATTGATCAGCGTGCTGCCTCAACAGGTACGTGACCACGGAGTTCGTGAACCGTAAGAAAATGCTTGTGAAACAACGTTGGTAGACAAACAACACCAAATAAGACTCACAACACATAGCGCTAACGCTGAAGAGCAGATAGCTATCTCTGTTGTGTTCAGACGTCCCTTTGTATCTTCCGGGTATGCCGTCACATACTACGTCATGACGCAACACCAATCAGGATTGGGCTGATTCCATTCATTCTTCAGACGCTTTATTCTAGGAGCATTCCCCAAAGTGTTGTCACGATGACGCAGTTCGAGTTCCCTTGGAGGGGAACATCCACATGGATGGCAGGACCCAAGGTTTCCCAGCAGAGCATTGCCCAACGCATCACACTGCCTCCACCGGCTTGCCTTCTTCCCATAGTGCATCCTGGTGCCATGTGTTCCCCAGGTAACCGACACACATTCACCCGGCCATCCATGTGATGTAAGAGAGAACGTTGATTTATCAGACAAGGCCACCTTCTTCCACTGCTCCGTGGTCCAGGTCTGATGCTCACGTGCCCACAGTTGGCACTTTCGGTGGTGGACAGGGATCAGCATGGGCACCCTGACTGGTCTGCAGCGATGCAATGTGTATTCTGACACCTTTCTATCAGAACCAGCATTAACTTCTTGAGCAATTTGAGCTATAGTAGCTCATCTGTTTAATCGGACCTCATGGGCCAGCCTTCGTTCCCCATGTGCATCAATGAGCCTTGGTCGCCAATGATCCTGTCGCCGGTTCACCACTGTTCCTTCCTTGGACCACTTTTGATAGATACTGACCACTGCAGACACAGTGAGCTGCAGTGTCAGTGTTATTCACTTCACCTGTCATAATATTATGCCTGGTCGGTGTATAACATGCATACAATAACATTCTTCATGTAACAGCTAGTAGTTACTACAAGCTAGTAGAAACTACAAGGATTCATTTGAGATACTTTGACATGTCCAATTTTATTGTAGATTACTCAGTCCAGTTTTTGCTAAACAAGATAGTTTAAAGAAAACCCTTTGGCAACATGTGGAATTACTGTCAACAAATTAATTTCAGCCAAATAGTCATTTGTTAACCATACAGTATACTCAATGCATAGCTCTTCCCCCAAGCCATGGAAAACTATTCAGTGTGAAGGTAATTTTGCTTGTTGTTATAGGATTATCATTTCATGATTAATGCAGCTTAACCCATTTTTCAGGGATTTAATTACCTAATTGCACAATGCTGAAATCATTCTGATATAGAACGTTTATCCTATCCTGCTGCTTTTGTATTTTTTCTATTTTATTTACTGGTACTAATAATTGGAGATCCAGTAGAGAGCCAATTTTTTTTTTTTTAAATATGTTTAATAAGAACATACTTTTTTTTTTTTTTTTGTAACAAAACAATGTTTATTATTTCTGTGTTTTTCTGCCATTAGTATTTTATCTACAGTTGCATTCTGGGTCTGATCTCCTGCTCAGTGTTTCTGAGGATCAACTATGAGCTGAAGATGCTCATCATGCTAACAGCCGTGGTGCTCTACAACATAATTATACTTCAAACACATGCATCTCTGCTGGACGAGTACAGCAAGTTCCTATACAAAACAGAAATCTTGGAAAGGTGAGAGCTTGTTAAATTAATAAATTATGGTCAAAATTATGTAGAGACCAAAACAATACACCAATATGTGGTTGAGTATGTACATTAATATACATTAATAGTCTTTCCTGTACAACTAAATATAAGAGCTTCCATTCTTTTGGGTAGTCTTTGCAGTAGATATTGTGTAAAGAGGCATTGTCACACAGGGACAGAAAACGTCTCTCCCCAAACTGTTGCCACAAAGTGCAAAGCACACAGTTATCCAGGTGTCATTGTATGTTCATTATGATTTGTTTTCACTGAATTTCACTGGGGCCAATTAAGTGGGGGAGTGTTTACATACAGTACTTTTGGCCATGTATTGTAGTATATAGGTTGCATACCATAGTAATTGTATCAACTTTAACATTAAATCTCTCACATTGTTTCAAATGTTGGCGGAGGGGTTGTCTAGCCTGGCTCCGCCCTCCTACGTACTTCCGCTCAATTTTAATTTTCCTTCATTACTCCGTCTGGGACTGCAGTATATTTTTAGGTTTTCTCCGATCAAATTTTAAACGGTCCATATCAGCGAACAAAGGGAGTGGCTGAAGAACGATGACGATGACGTTGATGTCGTGCGCTAATTTGAGTTGTAGTTCAGTAGTGGCGGCGGAGAAAGATGTGAGTGAAGCCATTCATTCCGTTGTGCCGAATATCCAGAAGTTAAAGCCGGAGCAAGAACAATCTTTGCTGAGTTTTGTTGGTGGCCATGATGTTGTGGCCCTCCTCCCCACAGGGTTCGGGAAAAGTTTGATTTTCCAGCTCGCTTGTATTTCTTTAAATGCTGGCAAGTATTTACCAGAGCAATATATTTCATCACCGCTCAAAAAATAAAAAGAAGAAAAGCACGTAAACATTTGAATTGGGCCGTTATTTACAGTAGCATTTATTCTAATCATAACAAGCATATGACATTTTATTTACAGCATACAATCATGTTACGGACCACGTGAGCAGTGCGTTCCCGATCACAAAACTCTTCCCGCCATCGTGAATAAATCATAATCTGAATGCATGAGTTTTAGGTTTTATCACTGAGGTGGAGTGCACTTTTATTTTGTGAGAAACAAAAGGCGAACGGCGCATGACATACGTCACGACCAAACGTTAGCGACTGGTTATGGTTAAGATCCAGAGTGGCTCTTGGCAGATCCAATAATTTTAAACTTCAACAGAGTACCCGCCTTCAAGGAAGTAAACGCTTGTCAATGGAGAGTGGCCAGACTCTCTGTACAAATGAAATGTACGAGAGTCTGGCCAGGCTAGGGGTTGCCCCCCTCTGTATAAATCATGTTCCTGGGGGGTGGGGTCTTTGTCCCCCTCAGTAGAAATCGCATTCCAGGGGGCAGTGCAAACCACTGTGATGGGGTAATCATAGGTAACCATGTGTATGCCTCAAACCATCAGAATTTGTAGTGTAAAGCAATTCATACAATTATCTAAAAACTCTTGCCCCCGGTTTCACAGACAAGGCTTAAGCTAGTCCCGGACTAAAATGCATATTTGAGCTGTTTTAACTGAAAGCAACTTGCACTGACATATCTTAAAATACGTCAGTGCTATTGTTTTGTCTCAAGATGCACGCCAGTAATATTTTTTCTGAAGCATTTTTATAAAAGCGACTCAAATATCCTAATTAAACTCAGGCCTATAATCCTGGCTTAATCTAAGCCCTGCCAGTGAAACCAGGCCTTGATGTTTAGGTCCTTTATTCCAACAAAATGGATTTGCTTACATTTTCCTGAGGATTACAGATTTTGTTCTAGAAATCAGAGAAGGATGTTGAAAATAAATCACTGTGAACCAGCACAGACACTTCCTGTTAATTGACAGCTGGGGTGGACATGGTCTGCTGGCCATCCTGGGCTACTGATGACATGATTTGTTACAAAAACACAAGTGATGCTGACAAGCCTTATATCTCTCTGTCTCTTTTTCTCTCGTCAAAACAAGGCCAGGAGTACTGAAAGACTTGAAGACAATGGGCTCTGTGTCTCTCTTTATATTCTTCATCACCCTGCTTGTTCTAGCTAGACAGGTGAGTATTCTTTTTATAAGACAAATCATTCATGGATTACAACAGCTGGTGGAATAGTGATGATTTTGTTAAACATTAATTAGCATATTATATGTATGTATGTAAATGTGCTATATTTTTAAATCCACTTGCACTTTCCAGTGTTGGGCCACTATTCAGAATTGAAGAACTGGCTTCCTTTCTCACAGAAAATGAAATTAGAAATAATGTGGCATAAGGTGCTAAATTTGAGGGAGTTCAGTACTTTCAAAGCAACAGCCGTTATACTATTTAACGTGATATTCCGTATGTTGATGAAATGTAATGACATATTATTATTTAGAACTACAGCAGTAATTCATTTCTTTGACTTCCATTACAATTTTACTTTCCAATTTAGCATGTGGAATTATAATTCTACATCCTATTTGTTTCCACAAATCCAATCCAATGCAAGTTTGGAATAAAAAAAAAAGTATAAACAAGGAATAAAATGCTATATATGGTTGAGGAAGGCAGAAAAATTGAGCAAATATATCTGATTTTTGTCATAGTTTCTAAAGGATTTTACCCAGGAGAGTCCATGCAGTAAAACCACAATGCGTGGCAATTACTACAGGCAAATGTGTGTTATTAAGAACATTACAAAATGATGTACAAAAGTTATTTTAAAAGTTATTATTGATAATACCCAGAATGAACATTCTTCATTCAGCAGACACGTTCAGTTTTTAATTGGCTTGGGAGTGGCCTCGTAGGGCAGGGAAGCAAGTGCATTCTGGGAGTTGTTGTCTTTAGAAGGCACCAACTTCTAAAATAATTTCACATTTCTACTACATACATTACCCAATTTAAATACAAATTCATCTTTCTAGCGGTGAAGTACCCCTTTAAATGTTTCACACTTTGCAAAAAATTTTGTTGGATTAAATTTTGTCAGATTTTAGGAGCACAACTTAAAATAACAGTTATGAAGTAAGCCACTGAAGACATTGATTTCATGGGTGTTCCAGTACATGTGGTTCATTAGTATTGCAACATGAACACTGTAATATACAGCATGACCATAGTCAAAACTTGTTACAGTTATTTTTTTTTTAGGGTAGCACATTCGTGTGATTTTTTTTATCCTCCTGTCAAAATGCTCACTAGTCTTTCTTGTCCAGTCATAGTCACTATATATAATGTTATATAAATGAAGGTGACTTGACTGTACTTTAAAATAATTCTGTGGACATTGTGACCGTTCACATCCTGTACATGAGTAACATCCAAAACCGACTGACCAGATTTAGCCATTTTAATAATATCAGTAGCGGTGTGATAGTAGAAACAGAAAATGTACAGATTGATATTCAGAGCCACTCTCCTCGGGGTGTTTGTCCAACCTCTCTCATCCATGTAATTTCAGACAGACGTGTTGATTTAATTCACTTCTTTATTAGTCTGTGTTTTTCCTTCATGTGGCTTATGTTACAAATCGACCACAGATCCCTCTCGGTTTATTAAAGGAACAAGAGTGCCGTTTTCTATACCTACTAGCAATCAATTTTAAGTACCCTTGGGTTTGAATTGCGATACTCTCAAACCAGACAAATAAATGTAACAATAATCAATGTGTAGTTTTATTTATGGTTTTATAATATGTGTTCACTGTATGAAGATTGTTCTCCTTATTGATCAGTGTTTTTAGACAGTAACATTTTGCAGGAAAACATTTTTATTTATCATGTATATCTGCATGAATTGGCTTTAAATAACACACAAGCAATCATACATTTGTCCTATTTAAACATACTGTGTAAACATTCACAGTGCACGTTGAAACAATAATGTGAATCCATGCCTAATGACTAGTATGTGAAGTATGTTAGATAAACACTTTTTTGCTAAATTGGTTAGAGGATTGACACGGAAAGATAAAGAAAATAATAGTGGTTTAATTTCTAACAAAATATATTATTATTATTATTATTATTATTATTATTATTATTATTATTATTATTATTAGATGTAATCCTCCAAGAAATTAGAGCCAATAAAGACTAGGTACAAAAATATAATTCAAGGTAATAAATAATTGCAAGAACATATTTATTCTTCTTTTTCACAACATATACAGCAGCGGCCAAAAAGTGATGTCCGGAGGGATATTTGCACAATATTTGCTTTTAATGATCCTTCAGATTCTATTAATTAAACAATCAAAATATTAGGAGTATGCTATATTGGGAAGAATAATACACACAAGGTATTAAAATGACAACATTATATGGTAAGCAAGGCAAAATCCATCATATAATTATTAAATGTGTATTTTATTGTATTATATGCAAAAAAGGCATAGATAAACAAAAAAGATCAAAGAAAATAATGACTACAATGAAATCAGTCATTACTATTTTATTGGTTCTCCCTTGTTTTTGATTACAGCAGCCATTCTCCTGTCCACTAACTTTTCCAATCCTCCTTACATTCTTCCCAAAGTTGAGCTTCATTGGAAGATCTGCGTGACTTCATCTGCTCACAATTTCAGGTTTATAATTTCCCAAAGGTTTTTTCCCCAAATTTTTACTGGTCAGACTGCAGAACACGGCTCAAATCTTCCACACTACAGTCCTTATTTTCTTTGGCAAATGCAAAGTGTATTTTGCAGTAGATACAACTAATAAATGGTTTCTTTACTGGCACACAGCCTCTTGTAGCCATTGACTTAAGGTAGGGAAATACTAAACAGACTCCAAAGAACTAGTGCTGATGAATGCAGACTGTGTTGTTGCCTCGTGTCACCTGCGTTGGGGAAAAAACAGCACCTGAACACACCAAAAGGACTACAGCCAACTGTCAACTAGCACGCATGTTCTGTGCCTGAGTGTAAAGGAGATAACTGTCTATTTAAGCAGATATATTCGTCTATGTTTGTCATTCAAAAAGGTAAAGCGAAACTAACAAACCAGCTTGCTTACCGTTTTGAATATCAATCATGCTGATCACGTTCTTTATTCCACTCCGCTCATGTTATTAAGAAAATATTCGCGCAGTGTAGCTCAGGTAAGATGACGTAAAATTATAATAGCCTTATGTCTGTTCAGTTTTGGCTTGCACGCTTTCATCGCTTTTGCTCTTATTCTCGTGCATTATTCAGCTAAGCAGAAAAACGTCTCGGTTACGTATGTAACCCTCGTTCCCTGAGGAGGGAACGGAGACGTACGTTAGTGACTAACGAATGGGGGTTTCGCTTAGAAGCCTATCATCTTCGAGAATTCAACAGCGCCCAATGGCAGTGCCAATGCCATGGGCATGCGGAATTTGCATGCGTAACTCCGCCCCACCCTGTGGGTATATAAGGAAGTACGCTGGCAACATCGCATTATGTTACTGCTGCAGGAGCCAAGACTGAACTCCGCATACCAGCAACACAGCTGACGTGGCAAAGGAAACGTACGTCTCCGTTCCCTCCTCAGGGAACGAGGGTTACATACGTAACCGAGACGTTCCCTTTCGTTCAGTCACTACGACGTACGTTAGTGACTAACGAATGGGGGTTCCAATACAACAACGCCACTCAGCTGTCATCCAGTGCCCTGCGTAAGTGTGAGTACCCTGTCGTAAGACTAGTACGGACGAAGGACTCCCACTTATCACAGGATTACCAAGGTACACTGGGAAGCATATCCCAGTGAGGGAATGCCAAGATGCCTACCCGTAGGGAGGACTTAAGAACACACATATGACCCGCTAAGGGCTGCATATGGAAGATCTCTAGGGTACCAGCCAGAGGGTGGATTTTTAACCCTAGGGGTGGCAGGGACTTGCCAAGGGAAAGACACCTGCTCACTGAGGAGGCTTACGGTGGAAATACTCGTGTGGGGGTCGCCGGAGGGGAACCATGCACACGGAGCACCTGGCCGGACATGAGGGTCTGGGCTCGAAAGGGCAGACTGAACTGATGTCGGCGTAAGCAGTGCTGGAGGAGCTCAGGGCTCTCGGGGAGCTCACCTGAGGGAAAATATCGCACGTATCCAGTCCGTGGAGTGGAATGGCGAGCAAGCGAAGACACCTGAGCCTGGCCCATACCGGCCACCCGCAGGGGCGAGTACATAGTCGGACACTGGCTCCACTCGGAGATTGTAAAATCTGGCGAATGTGTTTGGTGTCGCCCAGCCTGCAGCTCTGCAGATGTCTGTTAGCGAGGCGCCATGCGCTAAGCCCAAGAGGAGGCCACACTCCAGGTGGAGTGTGCCCTGACCCCAAGGGGACATGGTCGACCTTGCTGCTGGTAAGCCAAAACAATGGTGTCCACTATCCAGTGAGACAACCTCTGCTTTGAGAGAGCACTTCCCTTCCGCTCTCCACCATAACAGACAAAGAGCTGGTCTGAGGTCCTGAAACATCGCGTACTGTCTACATAAGCGCGGAGAGCGCGTACTGGACAGAGCAATGCCAAGGCTGGGTCTGCCTCCTCCAAGGCAGCGCTTGCAGGTTCACCACCTGGCTTCTTGGAACGGAGTGGTGGGAACCTTGGGCACATATCCGGGCCGGGGTCTCAGGATCACGTGAGAGTTAGCCGGCCCGAACTCAAGGCACGCTTCGTCAACCGAAAATGCTTGCAGGTCCCCGACCCTCTTAAGAGAGGCCAATGCGGTCAGCAGAGCCGTCTTTATAGACAAGAACTTAATCTCAACCGACCGCAAAGGCTCAAGGGAGGCCTCTACAGAGCACTTAAGACTACTGAGAGGTCCCAAGAGGGAACGAGAGGAGAGCGAGGATGATTCAGTCTCCTCGCCCCCCTCAGGAACCTGATGATCAGGTCGTGCTGACTTACCTTTTTGTCTCCCAGGAGATCGTGGTAGGCAGATATTGCGGCCACATACACTTTAAGGGTGGAAGGAGACAGCCTTCTTTCCACCCCCTCCTGGAGAAACGATAGCACGGACCCAATCGGGCATTTCCAGGGGTCTTCCTGGCGGGAAGAGCACCATGTGACGAAGAGGTTCCACTTCAACGCATAGAGGTGTCGTGTAGACTCTGCTCTAGCGGAAGTGATGGTAGCGACCACCGCAGGTGGAAGGCTACTCAAACCTGCCGCGTCCCGTCCAGAAGCCACACGTGGAGCTTCCGGAACACTGGACGCGGGTGCCAAAGGGTGCCCCGTCTCTGAGTGAGAAGGTCTTGACTCAGAGGAATAGGCCAGGGAGGGGCTGTCGCAAGGAGTAGCAGTTCTGAGAACCAGGCCTGGCCGTGCCAACGGGGCGACCAACATGACCTGCTCCTTGTCCTCCCTGATCTTGCACAGTACCTGTGCGAGAAGGCTCACTGGGGGAACGCATACTTGCGTAGCCCCGACGGCCAGCTGTGCGCCAGTGCATCCGTGCTGACCATAGGTCAGGGAATAATACAGGGAGCAATGGGAAGAGTCCTGGGAGGCAACAGGTCTACCTGTGCGTCGCCGAACCGTTCCCATATCAGCTAGACCGTCTGGGGATGGAGTCTCCATTCTCCAGGAAGTGGCTGAAGCCGTGAGCTCGTCGGCTGCACGGTTCAGGACTCCCGGGATGTGGACAGCATGAAGGGACCTCAGATGCTTCTGACTCCATAAAACGAGATGGCGGGCGAGTTGAGACATACGGCGGGAGCGTAGACCGCCCTGGTGGTTGATGTACGCTACTACGGCCGTGTTGTCTGTCCTGACTAGCACATGTTGACCCCTCAGCAACGCTCGGAAGCGGCGCAGGGCGAACCGTACTGCCAGTAACTCGAGGCAATTGACATGCAGAAGGCGCTGGGGTCCTGTCCAGGAGCCTGCGGCTGCTTGTCCATTGCACATGGCACCCCAGCCCGTGGATGATGCATCTGTTGATACAACAAGATGCCTGGAAACTCGTTCTAAGGACACACCGGTCCGTAGAAACTTGAGGTTCGACCACGGGGTGAGAGTCTGTAAGCAGGCCCGAGTCACTTGTACCCGGAGCGTGCCAGACCGCCATGCCCATCTCGGGACTCGATCGCGTAGCCAGTGCTGAAGCGGTCTCATATGTAGCAACCCGAGCGGCGTCACCGCGGCTGCAGATGCCATATGCCCCAGGAGCCTCTGAAATAGCTTCAGTGGGACCGCATTCTCGCCCTCGATTTGACAAAGGCCAGTCAGCAGAGACTGTGTGCGCGCTCGCTGGAAAGCAGCACGCACCTGCGACCGAGTTGGAAACCACACTGAGAAAGGAGATCCTCTGCACGGGGCAGAGTCGCTCTTCTCCCAGTCGACCCGAAGGCCCAGACGGGCTAAGTGCTGGAGCACTTGGACTCTGTGTCCGCAGACCTGCTTCGAGAGTGACCCAGTATGAGCCAGTCATCGAAGTAGTTCAGGATGCGAACCCCGTGCTGCCGAGTGGCGCAAGGGCTGCCTCGAAGACTACGTAGAGTCACGAGGGGACAGAGCCGCCCGAATGGGGGGACTGCGTACTGAATGTCCGCCCCTCGAAGCAAACCGTAGGAACGGTTCGCGTCGAGGAAGGAGACATGAAGTAAGCGTCCTTCAGGTCGATCGCTGCAACCAATCTACCGGACGAACGTGTCCAAAGAGGCGTTCGCTACCGACATCCTGAACGGAAGCCTGAGAAGGATCAGTTCAAGACGGGCAGATCCAGGATTGGCCATAACCCACCGGTTTCCTAGGGTACAATGAAGCAAGGGCTGAGAAGCCGGACTTCACTTCGGCTGGAGGGACAGGCTCGATCGCACCCTTCGCCAGTAGGGTGACAACCTCCGCACGCATGACAGGGGATAGGCCCCATCATAGCGGGCGGCCTCCCCAGAGCGGGGAGGAACCTGCGCGAACTGAATCGCGTAGCCGCGCCTGATGGTCTTCGTGACCCAGCGGAACAGTCCCGGAAGCTGAAGCCAGACTCCCAGGAACTGCACCAGCGGGGTCATTCGGACCACAGACGTACCCAGGGTGGGGCAGCGAGGCAGCGTTACCGACCCGGACATGGGAGGCTGTTGGGCGTCCCGGTGCGGGGGCACGGTTAACTGCTGCGTCCTGACAGAGGAGACCAGGGAAGGACGCACGTTCCACTGGGGTCTGCTCTGAGAGGAGGCTGGCGAGAGAGAGGGACGAGAGTGGCGCGGCCCGGAGGCGGCACACACTGCCATCACCGGTCTCTGGGTCCTCAGAGACAGGAACATGAGTTCTTTCCAAGCGCTGCTAGCCCGGGGGCCAGCAGCGGAAGGATTTTCCCCCCGGCCCTCCACCGGGGGAAGGAGAGGCCCTGCAACCATCCCCTGGAAAGAACTGGAACCCATCTCTGAGTTGTCCACCTCCAGCCTGGCGTTTCAGTCAGGCTGAGGAGCGGACTGGGCGACATCCTGCAACCACCTCCACGGCGCGGCCCGGAGAAGGCTGCTGCTGGGGCCGGACGGGAGGAGGGAGGGCGCCCTCGGCGGCGAGCGGACTGAGGCGACTGGGCCGGCGGCTGGTGCAGCAGCCAGCCGCCGGGGCAGTACGTGTTACAGCCTCAGTCTGCTCTGGGGCGGCCAAGAACTGTTGGGCGCAGTTCTCGGCCGCGCCGCCGAAGAGGCCAGCCTGGGATATGGGCGAGTTGAGGAGGCGGGCTCAGTCAACCCCCCCATATCACCAGGTAAGGCCAGGAAATTCTCCCGGACCACAGCTGTGGACATCGCCCGACCGAGGGAGCGTGTGGCCACCTTCACCACCCAGAGGGCGGGATCAGTGGCGGCACGCAGCTCAACAAAGAGCCCTGGGTCAGCTCCACCCTTGTGCATGTGCAAAGGGGCGGCGGCCTACCCCATAGCACTGCAGGACCACGCCACCGAAGTAGACGAGCCCACAGGCTTAGGGAGGGTGCTTAGGACAGCCACACCACGTCAAAGCCCTCTGTGGACACCGGAGTGCGCAACAGAGTTGTTTAACAGTGGGGAGGGGGCCCCAGTGTACCCTAGGCCGCGGCCCCATCAAGGGCAGAGAAGGCGGAGGAGGCCACCAAACGGTCACGGGAAGCACGGGGACTTCCAGGACCGCGTGATCTCCTCATGCACCTCGGGAGCGAAAGGCATTGGGGGCGGGGCCCAACAGCTGTCGGGTGCCGCCCACAAAAACCGATCGCGCAACCACGAGCACTCGCGACTGGGCGGAGTTCCACACCAGCGCGAGGCTCGCGGCTGCCCGAGATAACATGGCTATCAACTCTAGGTCAGATCAGGCAGTGCTGACACACCCGGAGGCGGAGCACAACCTAATCGTCATCCCCAAAGGATCTAGCCCACCTTGGGATGCGGCGATCGACATCTCGCCGCTATCTGGAGTGTGAACGAAACGAACGAGGCGTCAGAGACGGGCCGCTGTTTCAGTCCAGCACTCGTGGGAAGCGATGTGCGAGAGGGGGGCGTGGCCCGAGGAATGATCGTCGGGGTTCTTAAACCACGCACCGCCCTCAGGTCACCCTGGCCACCAGCCAAAGTACCACCTCTCTCAGAGACGGTAGATTGGGGTGTGGCAGAGGGGACTCTCTCTCCTTGCAGAGATCACTGAGTCTCGACCGCGACATCGCGATGGTCACGTTCCCGCAGTGGGAACATGACACATCCACAATCACTGCCCGAACGTGCTGAAGCCCAAACACGTCGAGCAGTGAATGTGCCCATAGACAGCAACGGAGATCGATCGCACCCGGAAGTGCACGGGCGAACCGTCTTGAAAAAGACGTGCCACGCGCAAGCTCTTTTTGTGAGAGGAAAGCTCTGCAGAGTGCCGAAGCGCCCAGTAATAACACACACAGCTGTTGCAGATCACTGCACAGATCAGCAGGCAGGCAATGCGAGATCGCTGGAATGCGCCGTCACACCAACACTCTGGAGAACCGCTCGTCTCGAAGACTGAAGAGAGGACTTCAGAATTCAGGCTTGTAGGAGTGAAGAGATGCTCTTGGCTCCAAAGCTGAAACATAATGCGATGTTGCCAGCGTACTTCCTTATATACCCACAGGGTGGGGCGGAGTTACGCATGCAAATTCCGCATGCCCATGGCATTGGCACTGCCATTGGGCGCTGTTGAATTCTCGAAGATGATAGGCTTCTAAGCGAAACCCCCATTCGTTAGTCACTAACGTACGTCGTAGTGACTGAACGAAAGGGAACTATGTCGGCCAGCACTCAAAAAGGCCCAACGTTGCCCAACGGCCAACCGTCGGCTTGGTGTGTCACTGGCTTTACAGTCCAAGATGAAAGGGGGTTGGAGGTCTCATCCAGGTCTTTAGAAGCTGTTTTGAGGGGGTCCCACATTCATGTGATTTTCATCCTCCTGCTAAAATGCTCACTAGTCTTCCTTGACCAGCCACAGTCACTGTGCTTTGAAATGTGGACCTTGTGACCATTCACATCCTACAAGAGCAACATTCAAAACCGACTGACCATATTTAGCGATTTTAACAATATCCTCCTAGGTTGCAGAGGACAGCTCATTCTATCTAGCCATTTTCACTAAAACCCACAAAATAACATCTAATACTTGTTAGCTACTTCCCGCATAGTGATTTATTGAATTTTAGGCTGAAAATAAGGAGTGCAAGATTGGCATGAGCACTTGGCCAAAAATGATGTCTGCACAATTCAGTATCTTTTGCTGTGTCATTTGAAATTGAAATTGAAACCTTGCTGCCGGTCACAGATAGAGGTCAGGAAGTATACTATATTGATGAGAATGCAATTGATAGTGTAATCTGATTAAAGCCACGGTCAAACTAGACGGCATTTTAATGGTCATGATATGATGTCACTCTGTGTCATGATCCTGGGCTGAATCCGAAATCGCCCCCCTATACCCTTAAATAGGGCACTATTTGAGGGGACAGCCATTTGTAGTGGTGTCCGAAACCATAGTGGCTTAATTGAGTGCATTCATTCTATCCCACATTGCACCGCAATAACGAGTGTACAGCTGATGTACACACAGCGGCTGTCCGAATTTGCTCACTTGTTTTCATTCACTCCTTCAAGTGAACTTTATTAGTGGACTAAAGTAGGGAATAGTGATTGAGGGTTTAGGAGGCGATTTCAGATTTAGCCCTCATTTTGTGGTATGTTTTATTAGGACTCTTATGTTGAAATGAGTTCTCTGTTTGTCGCCATAGTTACCCTCATTAGTCAAGTCAAGTCAACTTTATTTATATAGAGCTTTTTATAATGCAGATTGTTTCAAAGCAGCTTCACAGTGTTAAACAAGAAAAGAATGCAAATTGTTTTGTTTCTGCCGTACAGCCCCTCCGGAGAAAACGGTGATGTCATCTAGCTCATTTCAATTATCATACAGTGACAGTGTGAGCAGTAATTTAGTTTATATGGTTAATTTAGTTTACTTATTAGATTTATTTGGATATTTAGTTGAAAATGTAGTGTCCCCGACTGAGCAGGCCAAGCCAAAGGCGACAGTGGCAAGGAAACCAAAACTCCATCAGGTGGCCTAATGGAGAAAAATAAACCTTGGGAGAAACCAGGCTAAATCGGGGTGCCAGTTCTCCTCTGGCCAATTAACAAACAGCGTATGATTATTATTATGGCAACTTTAGTTTCATTAGTTCCCATTACAACAAATCACCAACACCTGTCCCTCCTCATCCTTTTTGTTAGTCTGTCTATTTTACCTCTATGCTTCAGTTGTTCTTTGTCAGTTGTTGCTTCTGTATGTGTGTTCCTGTTGTTGCTCCCCTGTTTCTGTGTGTATTATTAATTTGGTTTTGTGTTGGATTATCTGCGTTTGTGTTTCTCAAATAAACTTGCTTGCATCTGGATTCTCACTCTCTGCCTCTTTCCTGCTCACACATATCACTCTGAATCTCTCACTCACTCATCTTTTTTATAAGCACAAAACTGCTCGGGTTACGACTGTAACCCTTGTTCCCTGAGTAGGGAACGAGCACTGCGTCTGGTTCAGACACTTGGGGGATACTCCCTAAGCACTAGCGAATCTGAAGTCCGTATAGAAACTAGTCCAATCTGATTGGTCGTGTGTGATGACGTCATCGTGACGGCGTACCCGGAAGTATAAAGGGCGAGCCGGCGCATTGAAACCGCAGCTATTGCTCTGAAGCATGCGCTCCAGGCGTGCCGAGGTGTGGTGACGAGACGCAGTGCTCGTTCCCTACTCAGGGAACAAGGGTTACAGTCGTAACCCGAGCAGTTCCCTTTCGAGGGAACTCTCACTGAGTCTGGTTCAGACACTTGGGGAACGAGTACCCACTAGCCCACACCGAGGGTAGCGCCTGCCCTAGTGTGAAACCGGAGACCGGGCACAACTAGGACTTGAGCACCCTAGCGCCAGCACCGTAGGGAGAACTTCTCCACTCCTTTTCCTTCCGTGCCCCAGCCGATGAAGGGAGGCGTCTGTTGAAACGGTTTCCCGGCAACAAGACGCTCCCAACACTGGCCCTGGGACCTTGCCGAGGGTAGTGCCTGCCCTAGTGTGAAGCCGGAGACCGGGCACAACTAGGACTAGGGAAACCCAAGCGCCTTCGGCGCCCCAGCCAATGAGGGAGACGTCTGTTGAAACGGTTTCCCGGCAACAGGACGCTCCCAACACTGACCCTTGGGGCCTTACCGAGGGTAGTGCCTGCCCTAGTGTGAAGCCGGAGACCGGGCACAACTAGGACTAGGGAAACCCAAGCGCCTTCGGCGCCCCAGCCAATGAAGGAGACATCTGTTGAAACGGTTTCCTGGCAACAGAACGCTCCCAACACTGACCCCTGGGACAGAAACCAAGGATTCTTCCATATAACTAGGGAACGAAGGCATCTGCGCGTTACCCTGATCATACGTAAGAGATTCCCTCTGGGGGAAACCTCTTGGTTTCCAACCACCACTGTCAAGGTCTCACGTGCAGCAGGTCAAAAGGTCTCACCTTGGACGCTGCTGTACTGAGCCCCAGCACTCAAAAGTGCTCCACAGTGAAGGTATCTTACTCCGCCGTCACGTGAGGCGGGGGATGTAATTCCTGAAGAACCAAGGAACTGACCAATCCTAAGTTCCCTGCAGAGTTTCCGCTAGAAAAAAATGGTGCCGGTCAAAGTGACCGGCAGAGGTTTCGTTTTCCGGACATTTTGATGATATGCCGGTCAAATATCGCCTCTTAATTATTCAAGTTGAGGAAAACTGAAAGCAGTTTATGTAACTTAAAAAAATGACATAATCAGGCCGTATATGCAACATGTTTATTAGCCTAACTTTCAAATAGACGGGAAAAAAAACATGAACGTCCGATTGGCGTCAATCAACCAATTTTTTTTACTATGGTTTCACATTTCATAGTTTAACAAACCAACCCCCCTTCCCCACATAAAATATCCGAATATAGCATTGTTTTTACTCAAGCAAATTGAATTATAAACTCAGTATGTCTCATTTAGTTGGTAACATTTAAATTGGCCACCGTGTGAAATGACTCCTTGTCAAATGAACTTGAACAAACAAATGACTAAGCCTATAACATTGTCTCGCGTCATTTTTGGCTACTTTTTACGCTTTTTTGCAGTGCTGAATTGTGCAGCTGCCGACTTAAAATCAAAAGTTCCCAATGTCTCTCCACAACTTGCAATGCGCATAAGCCGCGTAACCTTGTTCTCCGCAAGGCGACTTCGCTGCTTCGTCTTGATCCGATTCTGCAGTGAGAACCCCCTCTCTGCAGGAACAGTCGAGACAGGGATTACACAGGCTATCTTGGCGAGCTTGGTCCACTCTGGATACATTTCGCTGAAATCACATATGAGGACTTCGCAGGCTGTGGAGAAATGCAATCCTCCATAGCCACGGAGCGCTGTCATGACAGCGAGGGCATCACGTCGCAGGCTTACGGTATCGATAAGAGGAGCGGTGTCCGCAGACTCAAGGCTTGTAAAATGGCAAACAATCCTTCTGATCGCTGGTTCTGCATATTCTTACTTTATATGGCAGTTTTAATCTGACAATTTGTCAGATTTTAATCTGACAATTTGACCGAAAAGATTTAATTTTTTCGGACATTTAATTTTTTTCCCGGCCAATGTCCGGTAATTACCGGACAACGGAAACCCTGGTTCCCTGGTTCATCCGACTCTAATGGTCCGAAGTGGGCCTCAGCCAGCCTTCGAGAACCACTGCCAGATCCCAGGTTGGGAGGTCTGGAACGAGCCACAGGCCGCATCCACCGAACCCCACAGGGGAACTGTACAACCAGATGGTGTCTACCCAAGCCCATCACCCAAAGGAGTGTGGAAAGCCTTATGGCAGCCACGGACACCCTGAGTGTGGACGGGGTGGGACCCGCAGAGAAGCGATCTCGGAGGAACTCCAGCACTGAAGCCACTGGCCAGTTAACTGGGTCCACCTCACGCTCCCTGCACCAAGTGGCTCACCACTTGGGGCTGTACAGTCTCCTCAAAGATGGAGCCCCGGAGCCGAGTAAGGTCTCTATCACCTCTGCCGACAGGCCAGTCTCTAGGTACCTGACCCCCTCAGGGGCCAGACCCAAAGACTCCAAATCTCAGGCCAGGGGTGAAATATTGAGCCCCCTGCCTGAGATAAGAGATCCCTCCTCAGAGGGATCTGCCATGGAGGACCTGCCAGCAGCGCTATGATATCCGAGAACCAAACTCGCGTCGGCCAACGGGGTGCTACTAAAAGTAGGCTGACCCCCTGTTGGCGGACCCTCTCCAGAACTCCTGGGAGCAGAGCAATCGGGGGGAATGCGTACAGACGCAGCCTCGGCCACGTCTGAACCATGGCATCCAACCCCAGTGGGGCTGGATGCGTGAGGGAAAACCACAGTGGACAGTGGGACGTCTCGCGAGACGCAAACAAGTCCACTTCTACTGGGCCGAACCTCTCACATATGGCCTCCACCACCTCCGGGTGGAGTTGCCACTCCCCGGGCCTCAGCCCCTGCCTCGACAGGATGTCTGCTCCCTGATTTTGTACCCCCGGGACATACATTGCCCTGATGGACAACAGTTTCCCTTGGGACCACAGGAGAATTCGATGCGCCAGTCTACAAACAGGGCGCGACCTCAAACCCCCCTGATGATTCAGGTACGCTACAACAGACGTATTGTCTGTTCGTACCAGAACATGTTGGCCGCAGAGGTCCATGAGAAAGCTCCTCAAAGCTTTGTAGACCGCCATCATCTCCAGGCAATTTATGTGCCAGGAGGAATGACGGCCCTCCCACGGGCCCCTCGCAAAGCGGCCCTCCATGACCGCGCCCCAACCAGTGAGGGAGGCGTCTGTTGAAACGGCTCTCCGGCAACAGGACGCTCCCAACACTGGCCCCTGGGACAGAAACCAAGGTTTCTTCCATATGACTAGGGAACGAAGGCATCTGCGCGTTACCCTGATCATACGGAAAGGATTCCCTCTGGGGGAAAACCCCTTGGTTTTCAGCCACCACTGGAGGGGTCTCATGTGCAGCAGGCCAAAAGGTATAACGTTGGACGCTGCTGCCATGTGCCCCAGCACTCTCTGAAAGTGCTTCACAGTGATGCTGTGGCCTAGCCTTATTCGTGAGACCATCGCCAGTATGGTCTCGACTCGCGCGGGAGACAATTGTGCCCGCATCGTAGTCGAATCCCATACTATCCCTAGGAACATAGTCCTCCGGGACGGTGTCAACACGCTCTTTGCTGTGTTGAGTCTCAGCCCCAAACGCTTTATATGGGCCAGAACGACTTCTCGATGCCGAACTGCCATATCGTACGACTGGGCCAATATGAGCCAGTCGTCGATATAATTCAGTACACGGATGCCCTGGAGTCTCAATGGAGCCAGAACTGCATCCATGCACTTTGTGAATGTGCGTGGGGAAAGAGCTAGACCGAAGGGAAGCACTCGATATTGGTACGCCTCGCCCCCGAAAGCGAACCTCAAGAACTTCCTATGACATGGAAGAATGGAGATATGGAAGTATGCGTCCTTTAGATCTATCGTGACGAACCAGTCCTCGAACTGGATCTGACTCACGATGATAGGAATCGTGAGCATTTTGAACCTGAACCTCCTCAGAGACCGATTCAAATACCTCAGATCAATAATCGGACGCAACCCTCCATCCTTCTTAGGAACAATAAAGTACCGGCTGTAGAACCCGGACTCGAGCTGCCCAGCCGCAGGTCTTTCTAGAGGCGGCTGGAGCAGCATGCGTTCGCGGGAAATCGATGTGGCCCGAAGCGTCATAGACGGCGGGATTCCACATCGATTTCCCCAGGGCGCTGCAGAAGAAACAACCTCGGTTGCTCTTCTGCTGGGGGGACTGCCCTTAGAAGCCCAGCTGTAGCTAGGGCTTCTTCCCAGCAGCCTTCCGTGCCTGAAGCACGCTCCTTAGATCACCTCTAGGAGCGGAAGGCTGCTGGCGAGTCTGCTGGAGAGAGCGCCGTCTCCGTTGCCAAGCTCCCGGGGGAGGGGCTCTGGAGGCGACGCTCTCCCTCTGCAGCTGACGGTGGGAGGAGCTGGCTGACGGCTGGGGCTGCCCACTAGGGGTCGCCCTCCCAGGCTCCGAGCGGCGAGGGACGAACTGTCGAAAGGCCGCAGACTGGCTCTTCGCCTCCCGGTGCTTGGCGACCACGGCCTCGACCGCGTCACCAAACAGGCCGGAAGGCGAAATCGGACTTGTCCTTCTCTTTCATCCCCGACAAATTTAGCCATAAATGTCTCTCCACTGTCAGCCATTGACCGGCCGACAGCACGAGCCGTCTCCTTGGTGACACGGAGAGACAAGTCCGCAGCCTTCCAGAGCTCCAAAATATCCTCCGGAGAGGGTCCCTCGCCCTCGTCGAGCTCTTTAAGGAGGTCAGCCTGGTAGGCCTGCAGAATGGAAAGGGTGTGCAGGGACCCACCAGCCCGACCAGCCGCCATATATGCCTTGCCCACCAAGGATGAGGTGTCCCGACAGGGCTTGGTGGGCAATACCGGGGCTTTGAGGGACGATGCGGACTCGGGCGAAAGATAGCTCGCGAGAGCCTCCTCCACCCGAGGCATCGACCCATACCCTGCCTCGCGAGCCCCCAGGACATTAGCATAAACCAAAACAGGGGGATTGGAAACCCGCGAGGAGAAGGGTCTCTTCCACGATCTACACACCTCGGTGTGTAGATCCGGGAAGAAAGGCAAGCCCCGGCGAGGCGTTTGCACCCGGCGAGAGAGGAACCGGTCATCCAGCCTACTGGTTGGCTGGACCTCCGGTGCCTCTTGTGGCCAACTGATATTTAATTTGGCCACCGCACGGGTCAAAACCTCGATCAGCTCCTCCTGGGCGGGTGGATGAAGCACTAATAGGCTTTCTACTTCACCACCCGCCACGATGCCACCCTCATCTGGTTCCTCAGAACCAGAGAGGATCAGCATCTGATCCTCCACCCCGGGGGAAGAAGCCGCAGCGCGGGCTTCCACACGGGGAGGAAGATCATCGGCACTGTCAGAGGAGGATTGGGAAAGTGCCGCAGCAGTCCCAAAACCCTCTGACAAGTCCCGCTGTGAACCCCATGATCTGCGACGCCGCGCTGCCTCAACAGCCGCGGGTCCAGAACCATGCGGTTCACGAGGCTGGCCGCCCTCATCAAAAACGGCCAGCCGAGAACGAAGCAGTCTGAGCGGGAGCTCCCTCGAGAGCCGCCCGAGCATGCTCCACACCCAAACACTGCACACAAAGCAGGTGTGCATCCGAGCCAGAGATGTAACGTGGCCACGGATGCACACACTGCCTGTAGTTCTCACTCATTTCTCTTTCTTTCTTTTTAAATTATTTTCTAAAAAGAACTCTCTCACACACACACTTCTTGGACAGACAACAGTAAATAGACAGACTTGTCACACAGAGCGCTATGCTGAAGAGCAATAACTGCCGTTTCAATGCGCCGGCTCGCCCTTTATACTTCCGGGTACGCCGTCACGATGACGTCATCACGCACGACCAATCAGATTGGACTAGTTTCTATACGGACTTCAGATTCGCTAGTGCTTAGGGAGTATCCCCCAAGTGTCTGAACCAGACACAGTGAGAGTTCCCTCGAAAGGGAACCAGTCATTAGGCGCACGGGTATATTTCTGGCAATAGCCAACAATACACTGTATGAGTCAAAATTATGAGTCAAATTTCTTTTATGCCAAAAGTCAAGGATATTAAGTAAAGATCATGTTCCATGAAGATATTTTGTAAATTTCCTACCGTATATATATATATATATATATATATATATATATTACTATTATTATTATTATTATTATTATTAGTAGTAGTAGTAGTAGTAGTAGTACTAATATGTGTTGCTAAGGATAACTTTAAAGGCTATTTTCTCAATATTTCGATTTTTTTTTTTTGCACTCCCAGATTCCAGATTTTCAAATAGTTGTATCTTGGCCAAATATTGTCCTAACAAACCATACATCAATGGAAATATTATTTATTCAGCTTTCAGATGATGTATACATCTCAATAAAAATTGACCTTATGACTGGGTTTGTGGTCCAGGGTCACAAATAATAAATCGGATCAATTAATCCAATAAAATAATTATCGATCTTCTACTGGTCATGTCTTCATGTGATACGAATTTGCAGGTCATTGTTCACCAAACTTGAACTTTGGAATGCAGCAAAATGCGATACTACTTGTGTTTTCTGCCTCCCGCATTCACATGCAAATCAATTGGTATCAATGTAGCGAAAAGTGTAGTGTGACAGCCCATTTATGATGAAGAAACAGTATTCTGAGAGGGTTTACCATATATCACATTTGATTGAGAAGATGTATTGCAAACATTTGGAGATTATTGCTACCAAAGAAAGATGTTAAATCAAAGTAATTCAAATACTTTTCCCACCTGATATGAAAATATAAAATTGTTTGTTTGTTATTTGTTTATCTATAGCCATGATAAGTTTATGATCAATTTATTTAATTGAGGTAAATCTAGTATAAGTTAGAAGTGTCATATTGCATATACTGTGAAAGCAAATTATTAAAAGAGAAATCTTTTTAATTTGTTTCGCTTATCACCATGATTGTTCTCATCATTATGATTTTTTAAAGAAATTGATAACGTTATTTATCAAGGACACAATAAATTGTAAAATAAAATTTACAGTAAAGGCATTTATAATGTTACAAATGATTTATGTTTCCAGTAAATGCTGTTCTACAAACATTCTGTTCAAAGAATCTACATAAGACATTGAATTGCTGTTTCCAAACTTTATTAAGCAGCACAACCATTTTTAACTGGGATAATAATAAGAGGGTTTCTTCAGCACAAAAGCAGCATTTTAGAATGATTTCTTAAGGATAATGTGACACTGAAGACTGTAGAAATGGCTGCTGAAAATGGAGCTTTGCCATCAGAGAAAAATACAATTTTGATATATACTACTATAGAAAACAGGTCCTTTAAAATATTAAAGGGATAGTTCACCGAAAAATGAAAATTCTTTAGTCATAATTTACTAATCCTCAGGTTGTTCCAAACCTGTATGAGTTTTTCTTCTTCTGGTGAACACAAAACAAGAAATTGTGAAGAATGCTGGTAACCAACAGTTGACGGTAGCCATAGTATGGAAAAAATAAATGGCTACCATCAAATGTATTCTTCAAAATATATTCTTTTGTTTTCAGAAGAAGAAAGAAATGTCTCGGTTACGTATGGTAACCCTCGTTCCCTGAAGGACGGAACGGAGACATACGTCGGATGTCACCGACGAATTGGGATCACTTCAGAGAGCCCCTATCAGCTTAGAGATATGGAGAATTGGCGTGCAAGATTTGCATGTCGCGCTCTGCCCCAAGCTGCGGGTATAAACCGGAAGCGAGAGCAGCGCACAGTTGTTTTTCACTGAGGAGCCGAACTAATGACTCGGCCATGCAGTGATGGTACATCAACTGTGGCGACGGGACGTACGTCTCCGTTCCCTCCTTGAGGGAACGAGGGTTACCATACGTACGTCGGACGTCACCGACGAATTGGGATCCCTTTGGAAAACGCCACAGTTACTATCACTTCCAGCGCCCAGCGAAGAGCCCCTCAGACCCCGTCTGTTCCGGGCGGGAAAACTCATGCAGGGAGAGTCACACTGCTGTTCCGCAAGACCCACTCAGCAGACTTATTGGATAACGCTGGGAAAGTGTGCCCAGAAGGGCCGCTGCGGAAGCCACATCATGCCCGGAGGGAGTTAACATGTGGAGAATACACGTATGGACTGGCCTTTGGCAGTACAACATACAGGAGTCCCAGGGGTGGCCCCGGCCAAAGTCGGCGGGGGACAACACCGCACTGAGACGGCAGAGGAATTCTGCCAAGAGAAAGACACAGGTTCGCCGTACCGTGGAAGAATACACATATGGGACCGCTGTAGGGGTCACAACATATGGAACCCAGCCTAACACAAGTTCCACCAATGCATACAAGTGTTAGACCTGGCGTCTGACGCTCCGCCACGTCCGACTGCTGCGGGTTGCGGAGGACTCGACAGGGTTTGCCGATCTGGGGAACTCGACTGGAGCAATAAGCGCACATATCCGTTACAAGGGGAAGGGAGTGGCGCAGCAAGCCGACACTAGAACGGGCACTTCAGGGTTACTGACTATGGGAAGTGAGCACACAGGACGATACCGGCTCTACACAGAGGCTATAAAATCTAGCGAACGTGTTAGGTGCCTCCCAGCCCGCAGCTCTACAAATATCTGTCAGCGAGGCGCCACGAGCCAACGCCCTGGAAGAAGCTACACCCCTAGTGGAGTGAGCTCTTAACCTGAGCGGGCAGGGCACGTCTTGCGTTTCATTTGCCAAGACGATGGCATCCACTATCCAGTGGGCCATCCTCTGCTTGGAGGCAGCCTTTCCCTTCTGCTGTCCTCCGTAACAGACGAAGAGCTGCTCTGAGGTTCTGAAGCTTTGAGTTCTGTCCACGTATGTCCGCAGGGCGCGGACTGGACAGAGAAAAGCCAGGGCTGGGTCTGCCTCCTCCGAAGGCAGCGCTTGCAGGCTCACCACCTGGTCCCGGAAGGGAGTGGTGGGAACCTTGGGCACATATCCACAAAATTACATGAGATTTACCAAGCCCAAATTCCAGGCACGATTCGTCGACCGAAAATGGCTGCAGGTCTCCTACCCTCTTGATAGGCCAATGCAGTCAGGAGTACTGTCTTTAGAGACAGGATTTTCAACTCTGCCAACTGCAAAGGCTCGAAGGGCACTCTCTGTAGTGCGGTTAGCACCAGAGTTAAGTCCCAAGAGGGTATAGAGGGAGGGCGAGGCAGATTTAATCTTCTCGCCCCCCTTAGGAACCTGACGATCAGATTGTGCTTCCCAACAGAATTACTATCTACCATGTCATGGTTTGCAGCGATAGCGGCAACATAACCTTTGAGGGTGGAGGGAGACAGCCTTCGCTCCAACCCATCTTGTAGGAAGGAAAGCACTGAACTGATCAAGCATCTCCGGGGGTCTTCTCGGCGAGAAGAACACCAATCAATGAACAGGTTCCACTTCAACACATAGAGGTGCCTAGCGGAAGTGATGGTGTCTACCACATTTTGTGAGTCCGGACACGGGTGCCAGAGGGTGCCCCGTCTCTGAGTCAGGAGGTCCTTCCTCAGAGGAATGGGCCAAGGAGGTGCTGTCGCGAGGAGCACTAGTTCCGGGAACCAAGTCCTGTTGGGCCAGTACGGAGCGGCCAACAGTACTTGCTACTCGTCCTCCCTGATTTTGCACAGTGTCTGTGCGAGAAGGCTCACTGGGGGAAACGCATATTTGCACAGGTCCCGGGGCCAGCTGTGTGCCAGGGCATCCGATCCGAGGGTCCCCTCGGTCAAGGAATAGAACAACTGGCAATGGGTCATGTCCGGGGCAGCAAACAGGTCTACCTGTGCGGCCCTGAAGTGACTCTAGATCAGATGGACCGCCTGGGGATGGAGTCTCCACTCTCCCGGGAGCAGAGAGTCTCCACTCTCTCCTGGTAACCGTGACAGCTCGTCTGCCGCACGGTTGAGCAGGCCCAGAATTTGATTGGTCTGAAGCGACCTCAGATGCTTCTGACTCCATAAGAGGAGATGGCGGGTGAGTTGTGACATGCGACGGGAGCGTAGACCACCCTGTTTGTTAATGTACGCAACGGCCGCAGTGTTGTCCGTACGGACCAGAACGTGCTTGCCTCTGATTGGCTCCTTGAAGCGGCTGAGTGCAAGATGGACTGCTAACAACTCGAGGCAATTGATATGCCACTGCAGTTGAGGCCCCGTCCACAGACCCGAAACTGCACGCCCGTTGTACGTGGCACCCCAGCTGGTGGATTAGGCATCCGTGGAGACAACAGCATGCCTGGACACTTGTTCTATGGGCACTCCGGCCCGCAGAAACGAAGGGTCCAACCACGGGCTGAAGATTTGGCGGCACCTCTGCGTCACTTGGACACGGAGGGACCCGCTGTGCCACGCCCATCTCCGGACTCGGTCGTGTAGCCAGCGTTGAAGCGGTCTCATATGAAGCAATCCGAGCAGCATTACCGTGGCTGCGGATGTCATATGCCCCAGGAGCCTCTGAAAATGTTTCAGTGGTACCGCTGTCCTGCATTTGAACGAATTCAAGCAGTTCAACACTAACCGGACGCGCTCCTTGGTGAGGCGTGCTGTCAGGGCGACCGAATCCAGCTCCATCCCGAGAAAAGAGATCCTCTGCACAGGGCAGAGTTTGCTCTTCTCCCAGTTGGACCGAAGCCCCAACTGGCTGAGGTGCCAAAGCACCATGTCCCTGTGTTCGCACAACTGCTCTCGTGACTGGGCAAGGATCACCCAGTCGTCAAGATAGTTGAGGATGTGAACACTATGCTCTCTCATGGGAGCAATGGCCTCCGCAACTTTCGTGAAGACACGGGGCGACAGGGACAGCCCAAAGGGTAGGACTCTATCTGTACTGATATGCCCGTCCCTCGAACGCAAACCGTAGGAACGGCCTTTGTCGAGGGAGAATCGAGACATGAAAGTACGCGTCCTTCAGGTCGATCGCTGCAAACCAATCTTGGGGACTGATGCACCTGAAGATGCGTTTCTGAGTTAGCATTCTGAACGGTAGCCTGTGAAGGGACCGGTTCAAGAACTGCAGGTCCAAGATCGGTCTTAACCCGCCACCTTTCTTGGGCACAATGAAGTACGGGCTGTAGAACCCTGACTTCATATCGGCTGGAGGGACCGGCTCTATTGCATCCTTCACCAGCAGGACAGCGATCTCCGCCAATAGGACAGGGGCATCCGCCTTCGCCACGGAGGTGAAGTGGATGCCTCTGAACTTGGGGGGACGCCGGGCAAACTGAATCGCATAGCCGAGTCTGATGGTACGGATGAGCCAGCGAGGCGGGCTGGGGAGCGCTAGCCAGGCCCCCAGAGACCACGCAAGCGGGACCATCGGCACCACCAACATACCCGGGGTGGGGTAGCGTAGCGGCATGCAGGGACCCGACTCAGACGGCATGGGAGCGGCCCGAAGTGGGGTCTGAGTGTGCTGTGCAACACTTACCTGCTTCCGCTGAGGGGATGTGCGAGTGTGGGAAGGCCGCTTGTGTGCGTCCCCACAGCCGGCATCCCCTGCTGGCGATTGGAGAGGTACTTGAGGGTGACAAGGCATGGGAGTATCGAACACCACCAAGCGCGCTCTCTTGGGACCCAGAGATATTGGAAACTGCTCTTGTATTGAAAATTTGGGTGCCGCTGGAACAGAAATCTGGATTCTCCCCGGCCCTCCTCCGGGGGAAGGAGTGGAGCTGCGGCCATCTCCTGGAGAGCAGTTTCCTCCATCTCTGGGCGGCCCGTCTCAGGGTCGCTTGCAACGACGCTTGCCACCTGGCTTGGCCTGAGCAGGCTGGACGTCCTTCCCACGACCGGCTCCACGCCGACGCCCGGGTGGAGGCTGCTGCTGGGCTTTGGCGAGAGCGAAGTTGGCGGCAGGTGGACGTCCTCGGCGGCGAGCAGCTGGGGTGGAGGCAGCAGCGGGCTGCCGGGGCAGGATGTGTTTAATCGCCTCCGTCTGCTTCTGGGCGGCCGAGAACTGCTGGGCAAAGCTCTCGACCTCGTCGCCGAACAACCCGGCCATGGAGATGGGGGAGTCCTCATGTCGGCCAGGTTGAGCCAGAGATGCTGCTCCTGGACCACGAGCGTGGACATCGCCTGACCGAGGGAATTGGCGGTGACTTTCGTCGCCCGTAGGGTGAGGTCCGTCGTCGTCCTCTGGGTCAGGCCTACCCTCATGCATGTCCATGAGTGCTTGGGCTTGGTGCACCTGAAGCAGTGACATGGCATGCAAGGCAGACGCGGCCTGTCCACAAGACCTGTAAGCCTTCGCGGTCAGACCGGAAGAGAACTTAGAGGCCTTGGATGGGAGATGCGGGTCACCACGCCAGTTGGAAGCAGTCGCCGAACACAGCTACATCGTGACAGCCCGCTCAACTGGTGGGATTCCCACGTAACCCTTGGCCTGTCCGCCATCGAGGGTAGTGAGGAGGGAGGAGCCAGTAGGTTGGTTCCGAGCACTGAACGGCGTCGACCACGACCTAGTAAGCTCCTCATGCACCTCCGGGAAGAAAGGCACCGGGGTGGGATGCTGAGAACCAGCTCGACCCACCCCGAGAAACCAATCATCCAGCTTAGAAGGCTCGGGACGTGGTGGAGGGTTCCACTCAAGCCCGGCCTTTTCGGCGGCCCGGGAAAGCATAGCCGTCAACTCCGGGTCCGACTCGACCATTGCCACTCTCCCAGAGGGAGGCAGTACAGCCAGAGCTTAATCCCCAGAGGACTGAAACTCCCCCTCCGATGCAGCGATTGACATCTGATCGTCTGCTGGAGCCCCGAAATTCACCACTGGACGCCCATGGGAGGGGCCAGCAACTTCTTCCGGAAGCTCTACCAGTTGCAGCGCTTGTGAGGGATCAAGGGCTGGAGGCTGGCTCGGCGGGTTTGCCCTGAACGTAATCCTCAGGTAACCCCGGCCATCCGTCGAAGTAGCTCTATTCTGCGGTGCAGGAATAGCACTAGATCGAGGTATGGGGAAGGGGACTCCGCCTTCCCGAAGGTAGGTGAGTCTCGACCTAAGCGCAGAGATAGTCATGTTCCCGCAGTGGGAACACGAACTATCCACAAACGCTGCTTCAGCGTGCAGGATGCCCAGACACGTGATGCAGCGATTGTGACCGTCAGCAGGCGACAGGCGTGCCGTCTCGCCAACACGAACGTCCTCACGTCCTCCAGTGATGTCTCTCTGCTGAGAAGAATTCTTGAACGAATTTGCGTGTCTTGCTCTTCGTACAAACGCCAGTTCGGCTCCGAAGTGAATGACAACTGTGCGTTGCTCTCGCTTACGGTTTATACCCGCAGCACTAGGGGCTCTCTGAAGGGATCCCAATTCGTCTGTGACATCCGACGTACGTCGAACGTGACCGACTGAAAGGGAACTCATAGAGGTTTGACAGAACTGATGACAGAATTTTAATTTTTGGGTGAACTATCCCTTTAATAATATTTTACAATATTGCTGTTATTGACTGTATTTTTGATCAAACAAACCCAGCCTTGGTGAATATAAGAAGAAGAAAAAAATCCAAGCTTTTGATCAAAAATGCACAATTGATGAGATTGATGGGGTCAGCTTATGTTTCAAAAGCATCATTGCGTATATGTATAAGATTTTCTTTTAAAAATAAAGATGCTCTGTGTGGTGTTTGTAACTGAAATAGCGCGGTGACCTCCAGTCTCTTTACCTCTGTGTCCTCTTGTAACAGAATGAATATTACTGTAGGTTGGATTTCCTGTGGAAGAACAAATTCAAGAAGGAATGTGAGGAGATAGAGACCATGGAGAATCTCAATCGCGTTCTGCTGGAGAATGTTCTGCCAGCCCATGTAGCAGAGCACTTCCTGGCCAGGAACTGGAAGAACGAGGTGAGAATGTAGATCTAAGATGTATTGCAATTTTAAAAGGTATGCATCCAAATTCATAACATGTTGAAAATAGATCCTGTACTTCAAAGGCAGCACAAAGGTGCACTGCAAAATTGTAATATGTACTAATACCTTTATACTGGCTTGCATCATGCTTAAAAGTATATACTTCGTAAGCGCAAATCAACTTGTGATACGATTAAAAACACATACGACTATAACTTGAATTTAGATGCTTGGGAGTGATTGACAGCTGCCAGGAGTTGTTTTCTTCTGGAAGGAAAGGAAAATCGGTTGAGATTACACTTTTAAAATAATGTTTTCTTTTTTGTTCAGCTTAAAAGTCAGTCTTCAGATATTTTATACCTGAGCTTCCTTTTCCTCTGTGAATGACAGGATCTGTATCACCAATCATATGACCTGGTGTGTGTGATGTTTGCTTCTATCCCGGACTTCAAAGAGTTCTACACAGAATCAGACGTAAACAAGGAGGGTCTTGAGTGCCTCAGACTACTCAATGAGATTATTGCAGACTTTGATGAGGTAACGTATCGCTTTCGCTTCTTCATGTATTTTGTAGAAAAAAGGTTTTCTCTTTTTTTACTCTTGAATTTTTTCCCATAGAAGTGTACTTTGAACTTACTGTAGTTTGCAGATTCTGCTTGTTTGCTATGGAATTGCGTTCATCCATGAAATTCATCTTATTATGTAAAAAAAGAAATGTTATTACCATGATGCAGTCCTTTTTCGCAAAGCAGTTTTGATGGTTTGTTGGATGTTAACTCTGCTATGGTTATGTTGTGTTTTCATGTGAAGTTGCTGTCTAAGCCAAAGTTCAGTGGAGTGGAGAAGATAAAGACCATTGGAAGCACATATATGGCAGCCACTGGGCTTAATGCCAGCCCAGGGCCAGAATATACACAGGTATCAGGATATTTGAATCAATCAATCACTTAATCAATCAATAGTCTGTCAAATTATACAAATGTTTCATGGGAATCAGACCTGATTATTTTTTACTTGGTCTACTTTTATTCATCTAATATAATTTTCTTTTAATTATTGTAAAATGTTTGGAGTCTAACTCTACACTACATGTGAAGGAAGTCATTAATTGTTTGGTAACACTTTATTTCGATATTTGACTATAGGCCTTCTACTAACTATAAGTAACTTTGCAACTACATGTCAACTACCAGTCATTCAAGTATTAGTAGACTGTCTGCTAAAACACTTTATTTTGATGGTCCCCCCAGAGATGTTCTACTGACTATAAGTAACGTTATATTAATAATATAATGAAAGTTAGTTGACATGTAGTTGCAAATTAATGAGAGTTAGTTGACATGAAGTTGCAAAGTTACTTATAGTTAGTAGAATGTCTAAAGTGGACTATCAAAATAAAGTGTAACTCATTGGTTTTGCCGTTCTCGTTTTTAGGAGCATGACAGGCAGTACATGCACATTGGTACCATGGTGGAGTTTGCCTTTGCACTGGTGGGGAAGCTTGATGTCATCAATAAACATTCCTTCAATGACTTCAAGCTCAGAGTGGGTGAGTGAAATTAAAGTGGAATTAAATTAACATTTAATGATCTATTATAATTTTGGAGATTGCAGATTTATTAGCAAACTTATATAAAACTCTATTAAACTGTAAATTTCTACGCATATTTTAGTATATGTCTATTCAACCATTTTCACAGATTAAAATCTGAGACATAAAAGGATTTTTTTTTCTTCTGGTGGAAAACATTAGTATTACAGCCTTCATCTGTCACTCCCACTGATATAAATGGCTAATCTTTTAGAAAGTGCTATTGCAAATATATCAGCCTATATCTACAATAAGACAAATAAAAAAGTATTTTGATAACTCCTCGTTAGGGACATCATTAGATGGTGGACACTCAATTTTGTGTAAATGAGACAAACAGCCTAGGACAGTAGTTCCCAACCTTTTTTACTTGAAGGCCCCCCTCCTCTACGAATAAATACTGTAAGGCCCACCGACCCCCGCCAATGTTATTTAATTTAAAAAAAATCACAATATATTAACATTCAGTGTTCTTTTTTGCAAACATACTTTGCAGACATTCTTTACAACTTAGAAGTACTTACTTTGCTCAGTTATACGGTACAATAAGTACAAATAAACAAAAGTAAACCTGCCATACCAAACAAGACACAGGGAGATGCCAAATGACCTCAAATAACTACTATACGGGTACATTCATAATTAATAAACACACTAAAATACAAATGAAAAATTTAATTATTCAGAATGTGTGGAAACTTGTGTGGACATCTGAAGTCGATGTCATCAGTGAACAGTTCCTCTGTCAGTACAAACAATATGGAGCTGATGCCCGTGTAACACCACTGATACTCAACAAACTTCTCCAAAGCACACTTCTTTGGCGAGCATCCGTTATAAAACACTCAAAGTCCATTCATTTTGACAACTATGTGAATATATTGTAATGCGTTCATGCAGAAATACGATGTTATATCGACCAGTGAGCCAAGAGTGCACGTTTTTGTTTGCATCAATAACATACTCACGCGTGCCTATGAATCCTGCATGTCACTGCAATCATCTTTACCTTCATTACAATCGTCACCCAAACAAAACTTTATTCAGTGATCCGAGAGCGTACATACATGGTTAGCGCATCAATTATGGACCGCGTGTGTCTAATGTATGTCACTGCAATCGTCTTTACCTTCATTACAACCATCATCCATCAAAACGTTTTAGCGACACTGGTTTGCTTTATCCAACTGAAGTGTGTAGTTTGCATATCCTTTGTTCATGAAGCGGTTGGGTGTTTTGAACCGCCGTTCAGTATGTATTTCACATAGCGCGATTAGGAACGCCTTGGGCTGCTCCGAATCCAAAACAATCACAGAATACGTACGAGAGAGATGGTCCTTTGTTGTAATTTATATTTTTTATTTATATAATTTATCTTTTATTATTTAACGTATCAATAATAAAATTAATGAATTATATTAATATATTCAAATTAATTTTAAGTTATCTCGCGGCCCACCCGTAGGATCACTGCGGCCCACAGGTTGGGAACCACTGGCCTAGGACAAGTTTAGGCATTTTTTGGCCATACAAATGATGATGATAATAATGATGATGATTACATTGATCCAAAACACACATCTAAATCAACAAAACAATGGATTCAGCAAAGAAAGATTAATGGCCCAGGCTGAGCCCAGACCTACATCCTATAGAAAATTCATGTCCTCTAAATTTAACTGGATCTGGAACATTTTTTTCATTCTCAAGTTAAGATGTGCCAAGTTGACAGACTCCTATCCAAACAGACTGAATATTATTTCATGGGTGTGCACACTTAGTCTACATACAACAAAAAAGTTGTGACATTTTGTAAAATGTAATAACATAGAGACATAATCTGTTGTTTGTTAATTATTTTTATTTAACTGAAAACAATTTCCAATATTTTCACTGGCCAACTGTATTTTGGTAAATATAAACAAATGGCTGCAACACACTCCAAAAAAGTTGTGACAGAGGAAAAATAAAAGTGAAATGATTATAGAATATCCAAGTAAAACTGTTTTGAAACAATCCACAATTAGCAGGTGAATTGGTAATAGGTGAGGGTATCGTGTTTGTGTATAAAAGGAGCATCCACCAAAGAGCATCCACTTTGCGAGCAAAGATAGGTCATGGCTCGTCAATTTGTGCAACATTTCACATTTCAAAAATCATATTTCTCAATGAAAGACTGCAAAGTATTTAGGTCTTTCACCATCCATGATATTCAGGGAATACAGAGAAATCTCAGTCTGAGTAGGGCAAGACAGGAAACCTCTGTTGAATGAGCGTGGCCTTTGAGCCTTCAGATGTCACCACATGTGAAACCATCATGCTGCTGTGTTAAACACAGCCACATGGGCTAGGGAGTTCTTTGAATAAACCGTTGTCACTTAACACAGTCTGCTGCTGCATCAAGGAATACCACTTGCATCTCTGTTATGGAAGGAGAAAGCTATACATCTGTTCAATGCAGAGATGCTGCCGAGTTCTCTGGGCCCGACTTTATCGCAGATGGTCTAAAAGACAGTGGAAATGTGTGCTGCTGTCAGATCAGTCCATGTTTCAGCTTGGAGGAATAAAACAAAAAGATCGATTTCTCCCAGAGACGAAAGGGACCAATCAGATTTTCAGGTACAGGTACAAAGGCAAACATCTGCAAACAGTATGGGTGACTTGCATATGTGTGAAGGTACTATTGAGTAGTTTCTTAGACACTCTACAAGACCCACCCACTTTTTACGATCAATGATATAGGACCCACTCACTTGTTTTTTTTTGTGATCAACTTTTTATTTGGTTTTAACACAAGATATACAATATACTTGTTATATACCAAATGGTATACATGTAAATTAATGTATATCAAGTAACATCACTTCTCAAACTATATACAGTTGCCAAAGCCTTGCGAATAAATAAATAAGTACATTACATAAAAAAAAAAAATAATAATAATACAAAAATAAATAAAATAAACAACAACAAAAAAAAAACAAATACAAAGATAAAAAACAATTGCAGTAATGTTAAGACCCATTTCAATTATGCGCTAAGCTTGAGAAAAAGCGTGGTTTCATGAGTGCAATAACAACTTTATCCCAGACATCTAAAGTGGAGCTACATACTTTATGAATGACAGCCAATGATCTCTCTATAAGAACAATATCCCTGAAGTGGTTAAACCATTCTTTTATTGAAGGGGGTCCAGGAGAAAACCAAGAATGTATTATAGTTTTTTTAGCGGCCGTTAAACCTGCAAATATAATTTTCTTAGAAGCCAAATTAGTATTAATAAGTGAAGCATCATCATTAAATAAAAATAAGGTAAGCATTTTAGGAACTGGAAACTCCAAAATATCTTCAAGAGATACTGCCACTTGGGACCAAAGATTAAAGACATCTGGGCAATCCCAAAAAATGTGCAAGTAAGTGCCAACCGTATTCACATTACATTTTGTACAAACTGGGGTATCTGTAAGCTTCATTTTAAAGCGTCTGTATGGGGAAAGATAAAATTTCTGAACAAACTTAAAATGAATCAATTGATGTGCAGGATTCTTTGAAGAAATAAACACATTGTTCCATACAGTCCCCCAGTCCAATTCCATGCCTCTCTCCTTAAGGTCACGATTCCATGATTCAATCACTCCCAGAGTTTTATCAAATTTTGAAATTAATTGTGCATATATTCTAGATACCAGTCCAATGCATGATGTACCTGGATTAATCCACAGACTCAGCGGGTGACCAGACAGGGGAGAATTCCAAGGAACTCCATGGGCTTTAATTGCTGATTTCAATTGTAGGTACAAAAACCAGGAAAAACCAGGAAGAGAGTATCTTGCTTTAAGGTCCTGAAATGATCTTAAACCATTTTCTCCATACATATCTTGCAAAGTGTAAACTCCTCCAGAAGCCCAGCTTGCATTGAAGTATGGGCCAGAGTTCTGCAGTAGATTATAGTTATACCAGATGGGAGAGCGATTACAAAGTTTAGTGTTGCAACCCATATGCCTCTGTACAGATGACCAAACTTGCAGACAGTGGCCTATAATTGGCCCAAATAGTTTGTGTGCCGATTTAGGTTTAAGTCCAACGAATAACAGATCTTCAATTCTATGAGGTTTTACAAGTTCTTGTTCCATCTGGCGCCAGGGAAGTACAGAGTCTTTATCACACCAAATTGTAAGTGATTTCACCTGAAAGGACCAATAATACAGTTCGAAGTCGGGCAGTGCCAAACCGCCAGACGATTTCATCCGCTGAAGAGTACTCAGGCGGATACGGGGTTTTTTACCGTCCCAAATAAAGCTGGAGATCTGAGATTGCAACTCTTTAAAATAGTCTACAGGTGGAGGTAGAGGAATCATGGAAAAAAGGAAATTCAACCTACCAAGAACATTCATTTTTATTATTGAAATTCTACCTTGCAAAGACATTTTGAGATTAGACCATCTTTGCATATCGGCCAATATTTCAAGCTTAAGTTTGTCATAATTTGTGTGAGATATATTTGAAAATTTTGTAATTTTTAATCCTAAATATGTAAATGCTGTGTCATGCCATTGAATATGAGGAATGGGTGGCAATGTAAGACATTTTGCAGAGCCATTTAAAGGAACGAGAAGGGATTTATCCCAGTTTATTTTATAGCCGGAGAATTGACTGAACTGGGTGAAAAGTTGTATTATTCGCTGTAAGGAGACATGTATATTGGTAAAATATAGTAGTATGTCATCCGCATGACCCACTCACTTTTATCGTCTCTAACATTCAGCACATGTCTGTTTACCTAACCCTAATCGATAAACACTTATTATTAAACACGTTAGACGCTTTATTTCCACTTTTCTAATATTTTCGTCATTTTTATTGAAAATAAATGCCTTTCCGATCTGATATGTGATGGGAAAAGGGAGACGATTGAGCTCGGCGAAATGCGGACTCGAACCGCGGGTCGATTTGTGTCAAAACTAGATGCCATGTGTCTTACCCCTACACTACTGCTGCTCGCAATGATATGGCGATTCCCGTATTTTTGTCTTTCCGAACTATACGTTTAGCAAGCAAAGTGGTATATTTGTACTTATTGGCATCTACTCCAGTAAAAAAATTCTGAGGACCCACCCACATTTTTTTTTGCTTCCGACGCCCATGCTCTGTCCCTACTTTTTTTGGAGTGTGTTGCAGCCATCAAAATCAAAAAAAATTTATATTTACAAAATACAATTAAGTTGGTCAGTAAAAAACATTGGACATTTTTTCTTTGTACTTCAGTCAGTTAAATGAAATCTGTGATTTGTTAATTCTCTTTAACTTTTATAAAATTTGACAAAATGTCCCAACTTTTCTGGAATTGGGGTTGTAGATTATTAACCATAATGAAGACCAGCTAGTCAAAACATGTTAGGTCAAGACATGAATAAGTACTATATATATTTAAATCGTATAGTTTTAGCATGTTATTGAATATCTTGGTGTACTAGATCTGCTACACCGCTGCTGTTGATTATGGCTGCTACAGAGCAGTGGTGGAATGTAACGAAGTACAAATACTTTGTTAATTTACTTCATTTTTTACATTTTATGTAATTTTTTTTACATTTTTCACATATCTGTAGAATCAATAGTGCATACTTTTGACTTTTATTTTGTTACATTTTGCAGCAATTATTATACTTTCTACTCCACTACACCGTCCACCGTCTGTTTTATTACAATATAAGACAATTCAAAACATCTTTGTAAAAATAAAACAGATATACTAGCAGGTTACAGAAATCAGACTTTGTGCAATCTGACTCCACTGTTGCATGACGTCCACATACGTGGACAGTTAGATTTTGGTGTATAAAAACTACATTTTACTCTAAATTTTAGTTTATAAAACACTAACATTTTCATCATACTTTACTGTACATCCTAATTTTTTTTTTTTTTTTAGCTCAAGTGACCTCCTTGTATAAAAGCTTTTCATAGATATGCCTGGGGCATTTGGCACATGGCTATCGCTGTCAGCCATCTTGAATTAATGATGTCATCAAGCAATGAATATTTGGAATACAAGACAGTAGCTACTGTAACAATATTGCTGTCAATATTGGTTTGGAGAAAATTAGCATTATTTAGAGTTAAATTAACTATCCACAAATGTGGACACCATTCATGAAAGGGTTTAAAAGTACATTTAAAATCAGGTTCTTTTTACTTAAGTAGGGTTGTCATTGTGGAACTTCTACTTTTACTAAAGTAAATATATATCTGGTTATTTGTACTTTTACTTAAGTACTGAGATTCAGTACTTCCTCCACCACTGCTACAGAGCAAGTATACACTTGCTACTGCTAATAGATGCACACACATGCTGCTGTGAGCATGTGAGATATGCTGTTGCTGCATACCCTTACGAAACAAAAATATATTGCAGTATATTGGAAAATATCATGTAATACATTAGGCGATATATTCCCATATATGGGATTTAATATTTATATTTTCCAATATATTGCAATATATTGAAAGCGGCAATCATTTGTATATTTTGCAATATACTGCAATATATTACATATATTGTATATATGTACCATCAATATATTAACAATATATTATAATATATTTCAAGTAATATATTGGTAAATATATTTTCCTTCCGTAAGGGTAAATAGACACATAAATCCCATAGCAGATCTAGGCAAGTGGAGCTGGGGAGATGGAGGGTTTCAGAGGAACAATGAACCAGACTGTTTAAATGTTGTTCAAGCAATCCAACCCATTCTCACTCCCAAGGCGTCAAAATCCGAAGCATGGTCAAGTGCCTTCCGCGTCACAAGGAATACGCTAAAGTTACCCTATAGGCGTCACTATATCGAAAACGCTGGGTGCTCCATTCATTTCAGTTGTTTACCCAATGCGTCAGATCAAGACGCATTTTATTCTTTGCATTTGTAAAAGCAGACATGATTTTATTAATATTTTATTAATATTTAAAGGTTACTTTCATATTTTGGAACCCTAAACCTACCCACTTCTAAACAATATAAAACATGTAACAGGCAAATACAAGTATAGTCACATGTATTTATTGCAAAAACTGACCAAAAACAGTATAAAAGTATTATCTCATGTTGCATTCCAAGGCTTCTGAAGTCACACAATGTCTTCATGTAAAGAACAGAGTTGATCTTAATGTTTTAATCGTTGAGTTGATGATCCCGCCACTCCGTGAATGCGCTCATTCATATCTCATTAAAATAATACACACGACTCTTTAGCATGACGCAATCGGTCACAAGACACGAGAGCCAATTACATTTTACAATCAAAGCTGACGTAATGATGCAATTGGTCACGAGACAAACGAGAGCCAATGCAATTTCACTATGAAAACTGACGTAACAGGCGGCAATATTTGAAATGTAATGTGTTCATGATCTTCTGCGGATGGAGACGCTGATCGCATTTGGAGATTTCCTTCACAGAAATCAATCGCTTGGCCTCGGAACACTTGGAAAATTTCTACTTTTTGAATAAATTGTGCATGCAGTTGTATCTATCTGCCTGTTATATCTATGTTTTATATACCACACAAATGGGTAGGTACTAGGTTTAGGGATGGAATGGGGTTGGGTTACATGTTAAAACGTGTCTAGATAGCGTAAATAAAATTATGCTGGCTGATTAAATTGAGAATCACACTCCAACATGTCATAATGGCAAAATCATAACCCAATATATGATCATCATGACGATAACGTTCCCATGCCCAACGCGTCTGTGTCTGACGCCAAAAAACTAATGGAGCACCCAGCGCGTCGATATAGTGACACTTAGGGGTGCCTTTAGCTTCTTTATTGTGACGCGGAAAGCACTTGACCATTCTTCGGATTTTGACGCCTTGGGAGTGAGAACAGGTTAAGCAATCTCATTGGCTGCAGGAACAGCAGAGGCCAATCAGCTTGTGCCTTGTTCTTGCAGATTGCATGTAAAGGACCCATCAGCAGATGCCCTTTAGAGTTTCATGACTGAACTATATGTAATTTAGAGTAATCTGTATATTACCATCCATCTGTAGGTATTAACCATGGACCTGTGATAGCTGGGGTGATTGGAGCTCAGAAACCGCAATATGACATCTGGGGCAACACAGTGAATGTCGCAAGCAGAATGGACAGCACAGGAGTGCTGGGGAAAATACAAGTAAGATACGATTTTTTTTTTTTTATTCACCATATTTGTCAAATTTATACAAGAAACAGAAAGAACCATATATTACTTCTTGTTGATTTAAAGCCTCACATCCTTTTAATAGATATTTGATTAGTGGTAAAGTAAGTCTCCATGTAAAGGCAGTGAGATTCTAGACAGCAAAATTGCTCATGCTTTGAACAATGGGCAGTGCAATGACTCATTAATCCATTTAATTCCATTGTGTGTGTGTGTTTGCAGGTTACAGAAGAGACAAGTCGCATCTTGCAGACGTTGGGCTACATGTGCACATGCAGAGGAATTATAAATGTGAAAGGGAAAGGAGAGCTCAAAACATACTTTGTCCACACTGAGATGAGCCGGTCTTTATCCCAGGGGAATGTAATGCCATGAATCATAGCAGCACACTTGCAATGAATTGAACTGCAAACATCAAACAGGAATAAAAGAGACATCTGTAAATAATTGTGCCTAGTCTTTAGATGCACGAAATATTGGATGTATTGAAAGTGATGCCATTTCTACGAATCGTATCTCATAGACAGGGTTTGTGCACAGGGTACTGTAAATATGGTAGCAATTATTTTGTAAGAAAATCAAATATAACAAAAAGTGTTTTGATGTCTTAACACCATTCTTTTTCTTTTGTAAAAGCATCATTAAACTTTATATGTACTTGTCTTTCTGAGGGCATCTTTATTTTTATGATTGGCATTAAGGGTTTTTGATATATTGTAGTGCATATTACATATTACAGGAATAAGCTAGTACTTTTCTGTGTTGTGTCACTGACATGCTGTGCATGATATATGTGACATATTTACAGCGTATAGATGTAGCTTTGGACAGTAGTGCCATATCCCTATGAGAGTTGTGAATGTAATATAGTATTCTATGTTTGTATGTCTGTGTCATGTTTTCATTTATAATGAAAGTATTTCCCTTTATGTATTTCATTAACAGAAGGTGCACTGTCTAGTTGCTCTTTGCAACCTCTGTCCACCTTCTATGTGAATTGGTGCTGGACCACTGCCGTCAAGTCCTGAGAGGGAATACATTTTCTCTATTGCATTATTGTCCCAAGTGGATAAAATATCAGCTGAAACAGCACTACAAGCACTACCCCGACTGAGCCTGGTTTCTCCCAAGGTTTATTTTTCTCCATTAGGTCACCTGATGGGGTTTTGGTTTCCTTGCCACTGTTGCCTCTGGCTTTGCTTGCTCAGTTGGGGACACAAAATTTTTCAACTAAATATCCAAATAAATCTAATTATTAAACTAAATTAACCATATAAACTAAATTACTGATCTAATTACTGATCTAAAGCCCACACTGCCACTGTATGATAATTGAAATTAACTGATGACTTTCTCCAGAATGGCTATACGGCTGAATAAAATTATGCTGCATTATTTTCCTGTTTAACACTGTAAAGCTGCTTTGAAACAATCTGCATTGTTAAAAGCGCTATATAAATAAAGTTGACTTGACTTGACAAGTAGTTTGTTCAAGCTTTATATTTGCCCCTTTTATCCAACTACAATTATTTGGTTGTAGTTGGATAAATGCAGGTCTTAAAATGGCCGTGTCTTTGACTCTAAACTGCGCACAATAACTTTTTCAGTTTAGAAGTCATAAGATGTTGACACAATGATTTTATGAAATTAAATTTCAATGACAAGATAAAATAAGAGCCGTACAAGACCATTTATTGCAAGATTTTTAAAAATAAAATCAAACATTTAAAGCGTCTTTAATGTAAAAAAAAAGCATACAAAGAAAACATCTTACATGTATTCCATTTTTCTTTTTTTCCTACAAAGTTTTAGTAACTTGAACCACGCAGCTGTGATCACAGTGACATCTCTGAAGCACTTCCTGTCTCTGACATTTAAAAGGGTTTAGAGAACTATGCTTTATTTTTAGAGATGAACAAAATTTGATTCTTTATAGTTATACTTTCCAGAGATGTAGATTTCCATCAGGTGATTTAATTTGTACCACTTTTAATGATTTTTTTGTACTTTTCAGTTATCTGCTTTAGAGTTGGTGTAACATCTAATAATAGTAATTATATGATGCTTTGGATATTTGTTTAAAGCACTTTAATTTTAAATTAATACAAACAGGTTTTATTCTATTTTTTTCTTGTTGTGGACCTATAGAAATTTACTTGCACATTGATATATCAGCTATTTGTTTATTTAGCTATTTGAATTACAAGGATCTCATGCTGTGTAAAAGTTTTAATACTTTATATTGTTCATGAAATTTCGATTCAAAAGTCAATCATGCTCTAATGAGATGAGAATCACATTGTCTTCATGTTTCATGTGACCGAATGTCATTTTCTTGAGGAATAATAACAATCAATTACTTGATTTTGTCAACTTGCATTCAATACAGTAACCCAATCATGAGTTTGTTCAACTTTGTGGTACAGGCCTGTGTTCTCAAACATGCTTATTGTTCCCTTTCGTTCAGTCACTATGACTTACGTTAGTGACTAACGAATGGGGGTTTCGCTTAGAAGCCAATTATCTTCGAGAATTCAACAGTGCCCAATGGCAGTGCCAATGCCATGGGCATGCGGAATTTGCATGCGTAACTCCGCCCCACCCTGTGGGTATATAAGGAAGTACGCTGGCAACATCGCATTATGTTTTTGCTTTGGAGCCAAGAGCATCTCTTCACTCCTACAAGCCTGAATTCTGAAGTCTTCTCTTCAGTCTTCGAGACGAGCGGTTCTCCAGGGTGTTGGTGTGACGGTGCATTCCAGCGATCTCGCATTGCCTGCCTGCTGATCTGTGCAGTGATCTGCAACAGCTGTGTGTGTTTTCCCTGGGCGCTTCGGCACTCTGCAGAGCTTTCCTCTCACAAAAAGAGCTTGCGTGTGGCACGTCTTTTTCAAGATGGTTTGCCCGTGCACTTCCGGGTGCGATCGATCTCCGTTGCTGTCTATGGGCACATTCACTGCTCGACGTGTTTGGGCTTCAGCACGTTCGGGCAGTGATTGCGGATGTGTCATGTTCCCACTGCGGGAACGTGACCATCGCGATGTCGCGGTCGAGACTCAGTGATCTCCGCGAGGAGAGAGAGTCCCCTCTGCCACACCCCAATCTACCGTCTCTGAGAGAGGTAGTACTTTGGCTGGTGGCCAGGGTGACCTGAGGGCGGTGCCGTGGTATAAGAACCCCGACGATCATTCCTCGGGCCACGCCCCCCTCTCGCACATCGCTTCACGCGAGTGCTGGACTGAAACAGCGGCCCGTCTCTGACCCCTCGTTTGTTTCGTTCACACTCCAGATAGCGTCAAGATGTTGATCGCCGCATCCCAAGGTGGGCTAGATCCTTTGGGGATGACGATTAGGTTGTGCTCCGCCTCCGGGTGTGTCAGCGCTACCTGATCTAACCTAGAGTTGATAGCCATGTTATCTCGGGCAGCCGCGAGCCTCGCGCTGGTGTGGAACTCCGCCCAGTCGCGAGTGCTCGTGGTTGCGCGATCGTTTTTTGTGGGCGGCACCCGACAGCTGTTGGGCCCCGCCCCCAATGCCTTTCGCTCCCGAGGTGCATGAGGAGATCACGCGGTCCTGGAAGTCCCCGTGTTGAACAACAACAGTACGCAGTCCCCCCATTCGGGCAGCTCTGTCCCCTCGTGACTCTACGTAGTCTATCGAGGCAGCCCTTGCGCCACTCAGGCAGCACAGGGTTCGCATCCTGAACTACTTTGATGACTGGCTCATACTGGGTCACTCTCGTAAGCAGGTCTGCGGACACAGAGTCCAAGTGCTCCGGCACTTAGCCTGTCTGGGCCTTCGGGTCGACTGGGAGAAGAGCGACTCTGCTCCGTGCAGAGGATCTCTTTTCTCAGTGTGGTTTCCGACTCGGTCGCAGGTGCGTGCTGCTTACCAGCGAGCGCGCACATAGTCTCTGCTGACTTGCCTTCGTCAAATCGAGGGCGAGAGTGCGGTCCCACTGAAGCTATTTCAGAGGCTCCTGGGGCATATGGCATCTGCAGCCGCGGTGACGCCGCTCGGATTGCTACATATGAGACCGCTTCAGCACTGGCTACGCGATCGAGTCCCGCGATGGGCATGGCGGTCTGGCACGCTCTGGGTACAAGTGACTCGGGCCTGCTTACAGACTCTCACCCCATGGTCGAACCTCAAGTTTCTACGGACCGGAGTGTCCTTAGAACGAGTTTCCAGGCATCTTGTTGTATCAACAGATGCATCATCCACGGGCTGGGGTGCCATGTGCAATGGACAAGCAGCCACGGGCTCCTGGACAGTCCTGAACCGTGCAGCCGACGAGCTCTCACGGCTTCAGCCACTTCCTGGAGAATGGAGACTCCATCCCCAGACGGTCCAGCTGATATGGGAACAGTTCGGCGACGCACAGGTAGACCTGTTGCCTCCCAGGACTCTTCCCATTGCTCCCTGTATTTTCCCTGACCAATGATCGGCATGGATGCACTGGCGCACAGCTGGCCGCAGGGCCTACGCAAGTATGCGTTCCCCCAGTGAGCCTTCTCGCACAGGTACTGTGCAAGATCAGGGAGGACAAGGAGCAGGTCATGTTGGTCGCCCCGTTGGCACGGCCAGACCTGGTTCTCAGAACTGCTACTCCTTGCGACAGCCCATCCCTGGCCTATTCCTCTGAGTCAAGACCTTCTCACTCAGAGACGCGGCACCCTTTGGCACCCGCGTCCAGCGCTCTGGAAGCTCCACGTGTGGCTTCTGGACGGGACGCGGCTGGTTTGAGTAGCCCTCCACCTGTGGTGGTCGCTACCATCACTTCCGCTAGGGCAGAGTCTACACAACACCTCTATGCGTTGAAGTGGAACCTCTTCGTCACATGGTGTTCTTCTCGCCAAGAAGACCCCTGGAAATGCCCGATCGGGTCCGTGCTATCGTTTCTCCAGGAGGGGGTGGAACGAAGGCTGTCTCCTTCCACCCTTAAAGTGTACGTGGCCGCAATATCTGCCTACCACGATCTCCTAGGAGACAAAAAGGTAAGTCAGCATGACCTGATCATCAGGTTCCTGAGGGGGGCAAGGAGACTGAATCCTCCTCGCTCTCCTCTCGTTCCCTCTTGGGACCTCTCAGTAGTCTTAAGTGCTCTGCAGAGGCCTCCCTTTGAGCCTTTGCGGTCGGTTGAGATTAAATTCTTGTCTATGAAGACTCTCTCAGCTCAGCTGACCGCATTGGCCTCTCTTAAGAGGGTAGGGGACCTGCAGGCATTTTCGGTTGACGAAGCGTGCCTGGAGTTCGGGCCGGCTAACTCTCATGTGATCCTGAGACCCCGGCCGCCGGATATGTGCCCAAGGTTCCCACCACTCCGTTCCGAGACCAGGTGGTGAACCTGCAAGCGCTGCCTTTGGAGGAGGCAGACCCAGCCTTGGCATTGCTCTGTCCAGTACGCGCTCTCCGCGCCTATGTAGACAGCACGCAGTGTTTCAGGACCTCAGACCAGCTCTTTGTCTGTTATGGTGGAGAGCGGAAGGGAAGAGCTCTCTCAAAGCAGAGGTTGTCTCACTGGATAGTGGACACCATTGTTTTGGCTTACCAGCAGCAAGGTCGACCATGTCCCCTTGGGGTCAGGGCACACTCCACCCGGAGTGTGGCCTCCTCTTGGGCTTTAGCGCATGGCGCCTCGCTAACAGACATCTGCAGAGCTGCAGGCTGGGCGACACCTAACACATTCGCCAGATTCTACAATCTCCGAGTGGAGCCAGTGTCCGACTATGTACTCGCCCCTACGGGTGGCCGGTAATGGGCCAGGCTCAGGTGTCTTCGCTTGCTCGCCATTCCACTCCACGGACTGGATACGTGCAATATTTTCCCTCAGGTGAGCTCCCCGAGAGCCCTGAGCTCCTCCAGCACTGCTTACACCGACATCAGTTCAGTCTGCCCTTTCGAGCCCAGACCCTCATGTCCGGCCAGATGCTCCGTGTGCATGGTTCCCCTCCGGCGACCCCCACACGAGTATTTCCACCGTAAGCCTCCTCAGCGAGCAGGTGTCTTTCCCTTGGCAAGTCCCTGCCGCCCCTAGGGTTAAAAATCCACCTTCGGCTGGTACCCTAGAGATCTTCCATATACAGCCCTTAGCGGGTCATATGTGTATTTTCTAAGTCCTCCCCACGGGTAGGCATCTTGGCATTCCCTCACTGGGATATGCTTCCCAGTGTACCTTGGTAATCCTGTGATAAGTGGGAGTCCTTCGTCCGTACTAGTCTTACGACAGGGTACTCACACTTACGCAGGGCACTGGATGACAGCTGAATGGCGTTGTTGTATTGGAACCCCCATTCGTTAGTCACTAACGTACGTCGTAGTGACTGAACGAAAGGGAACGTCTCGGTTACGTATGTAACCCTCGTTCCCTGAGGAGGGAACGGAAACGTACGTTCCTTTGCCACGTCAGCTGTGTTGCTGGTATGCGGAGTTCAGTCTTGGCTCCTGCAGCAGTAACATAATGCGATGTTGCCAGCGTACTTCCTTATATACCCACAGGGTGGGGCGGAGTTACGCATGCAAATTCCGCATGCCCATGGCATTGGCACTGCCATTGGCCGCTGTTATTCTCGAAGATAATTGGCTTCTAAGCGAAACCCCCATTCGTTAGTCACTAACGTACGTCTCCGTTCCCTCCTCAGGGAACGAGGGTTACATACGTAACCGAGACGTTTTCTTTTCTGTACTAGGATGACATTTGACCCAACAAAATAATCTTGTGACTGTGAAGACACCATATATGGAGAATGGCTGCGCCCGAAATCGCATACTCTCTTGAGTATTTACTTATTTTTAAGTACTTTGTGAGTGATAAAAAAGTACGTTCTATATAGCAATCCGGGCGTAGCTACTACATTCCCCATGTTGCATTATCATGTGACCTCCAGCATCAGTTGCATTGCTTCACTTCGATTCATAAATCCATGCACAATTCAGAATCTCGCCTGAAGTAGTAGGTCATCCAGGTACTTTTTGTGTACTCTTTTATGAGTACTGTGAATTCAGACATACTTTTGTGATTTTGGACACAGCCCATGCTTCTTTACATGAGACGGATAATACAAGAGACTGTTTACTGTAGGACAAGCATGAATATGCTTCAGCTGGGCTGTTAATCAGCAGGCTTACTTTTGGCCTTTAATCCACATGGTTCATGCATTTAAAGACGAGACACAGCAGATGGTCTTGAGAAGCACTCATAAAACCATTTGACAATGTACTACGACTTGACAATATTTATGATGGATTCACAGGTTTAGATATCAAGGCTCCTGCTGTGGTTCTTAGTTCATGTGTGATATTATAGAGAGCTGTACATGTTTTATTCAGGTGCATAAGGGGAACAACAGTAAAAATACAGAAAAAGATCAGAAAGCAATCAGGGGGGTATTCCAGAAAGCAGGTTATGTGACATACCCGGGTATGTTTAAGGGTAAGTAAGCAACATTAAAGTAACCTCCAGAGCAGGTTATGTTCCAGGGTTAGTTTGCTTAAGAGGTATTCAGATGTGTTATATAATTAATATAGTTATATCAATGTAACCAAATTTTTTATAAAGTTACAGTTATATAATATACAACATTATATATAAATTCTAAAGCACTATTATAACAAGGTCATTTTAAATGTTAATTAAATTCAAATATATTTATTGTTTATTGTATTGTCATCTCACACATGGATCTGCATTCATTTAACATCAAACAATAATTCTTATTCTCAGTGAATGAAATTTACTTATTAAAACAAAAGATTGAAAAAAATGATTGCACAACCACCAAATAGGTGGCAATGTGCACTAAGTAGGTTATGTAAATTGCCATTAAACAAAAGAATAAGGAGGAATTAGAATTGGCATGCTTTTTCTTGGTGTCTGTTTCAGTGGTGAATCTCTCTGAATGCTCTGTTGAGAATGTCTTGTGTGTTAAACGGGAACATACTCTGAGTTGGCTGAACTTACTTACAGCCAGGTCTTTGGAACCAGCATACTTCGAGTAAGCAAGGTTTGGGTTAATCAACCGGGAGTGCAGGGTATATGTCACGGTAAGTTAACCTTGCTTTCTGAAATACCCCCCAGGGCATATTTGTATATAGTAAACAATGATTATTTGACGTCACACAGAAGGGCCACTCCTCTCAGGATCCAGTATTCTGGAGGGTAACTGGTTCTCAGGTCAACAGCTGCAATATAGTTCAGGTCTGTTCGAACAGGTTTCTTATATATTGGACTTGAGTACAAACGAACATCTTTGACACCTGAGGAAAGATAACAATTAGGTTCATACACAAAATTAATGCAATGTTTTGCATGCTTTTATTACAAAACCATCTATGGAAGCTTGTTTTCACCACAGAATAAAAAGGTAATTGCTACTTTTTATTCTCAGAACTGCACATTTATGTCACAATTCAGACTTTATAACTCAAAATCAGAAAAAAAGTCAGAATTGTAACAGTGTTTCCCAACCCCCTAGAGACACGCCAACACTACACGTTTTCAAACTCTTAATCATAATCAAACACACCTGATTCAACTCATCAACTCTTTAGAAGAGACTCCAATACCTGAAATGAATTGGTCAGGTAAGGGATAGGTAAGGGATATAACAACATAATGTGTACTGTTGGTGTGCCTCCAGGAACAGGGTTGGGAAATACTGCTCTATAATACACCAGCATTCAACTATTTCAGCCAAATACAGATGTGACGTGACATGAAGGCCAAGTATGGTAACCCATACTCGGAATTTGTCCTCTGCCACTTAACCCATCCAAGTTAATGTACACACATTTGGAGCAGTAAATAGTGAACACACACCCGGAGCAGTGGGCAGCCATTCACTTGCTCAACTGCCCCTTATAGAATTAGATGTAATTAGAATTAGTGTCCCAAATTATAGTACGTTGAAATAAATATTCCAAAGATACCCGGGTGGTCTACTTTAAAAAATAAAATAAAAACTACACATTTGAGTCTGACGGTTAAGTAAAAAGGTTTAGATAAAGGGGTTTAAGTGTTTAATAATCAGTATCTAACCTAACAAAATATATTTCTTCAATGTTATCCACATTATATTTAATCTCTTTTGTAATATGTTTGGTCATTAACTGTTAAATGAATAATTATGCAAATTACAAACACATGAGGAGAGTTCTCCGCATGAAAGACGACTGGCAGATCAACGTTCTACTACAATTATCTCTGAAATGGTAGGAAATTAAATTAAATTGAATTGATTTTTTATCTGTGACAAGATTATTGTCAGGGCAGTTTAAACAGTACAGAATGCACATAAACTTCAGAGTTGTCCGTTAAAGACGAAATTATGACAAAGTAGTATGTTCCAAATCTTGCCTACTAATTTGCTACACACTTAAAGTTTTTAATTACTTTTAAGTAATATTATACAGTTGTGGTCAGAATTATTGGCACCCCTGGTAAATATGATCAAAGATGGATGTAAAATAAATCTGCATCGTTTATCATTTTTATCATTTTTTTTTATTATTATCTGAAGGTAGGGGGTAAATCACATTATAAAGTAAATGCTTTTCTCCAAACATGTTGGCCAAAATGATTGGCACCCTTTTATTAAATACTTTTTGCAACCTCCTTTTGCCAAGATAACAGCTCTGAGTCTTTTCCTATAATGCCTGATGAGCTTGGAGAACACCTGACAAGAGATCAGAGATCATTGCTTTATACAGAATCTCTTCTGATCCTTCAGATTCCCAGCTCCATGTTGGTGCGTCTTTTCTTCAGTTCACCCCACTTATTTTCTAGGATTCGGGTCAGGGAACTGGGATGGTCATGGCAGAAGCTTCATTTTGTGTTCAGTGACACATTTGTGTGTTGATTTTGATGTTCGTTTTGGATCGTTGTACTGATGGAAGATCCTACCAAGATTTCTAGCAGAGGCCGCCAGGTTTTGATTTTTTTATCTGTTGGCATTTGCAAGAAGCCATGATACCATGTATCTGAACAAGATGTCCAGGACCTCCAGCAAAAAAAATAAAAAATAGGCCCACAACCTTAAAGATCCAGTCGTATTTTTACCGTGGGCATGGGGTACTTTTTATCCCTGTTTGCACCAAACTATCTGACAACAAAACCAGGTCCCTGATGAATGAATATGCTGGAGTTTGTTTCTGGATGAGCAAGAAGGATTTTTCTTGAATCCCTCCCAAACAGCATGTGCTGATGTAGGGGTTGTTTGATTTTTAGGCTTTCTGACCACAAGACTTAACTAATCTCAGCGATTCTCCATCTGTGATCCTTGGAGAGTCTTTGGCCACTCAAACATTCCTCCTCGCCATGCATTAAGACAATATATACACACATCCTCTTCCAGGCAGATTCGTAACATCTTTAGTTGATTGGAACTTCCTAATTATTGCCCTGATGGTAGAAATGGGGATTTTCAATGCTTTAGCTATTTTCCTACCGCCACTTTCTATTTTGTGAAGCTCAACCATCTTCTGCTGCACATCAGAACTATATTCTTTTGTTTTACTCATGGTGATGAATGATTGAGGGAATTTGGCCTTTGTGTTTCCTCATATTTATACTCCTGTGAAATAAGACGTCATAGCTAGACAATTGCATGTTCTCAGTCACCCTTGTGTGCATTTTTTTTTTAAATATATTAACGGGAATATAATTCAGAGATATTTTACTCCTAAAAAATTCTAGGGGTGCCAATAATTGTGGCCAACATGTTTTGGAGAAAAACATTTCAAAATGTGATTTTCCCCTGACTTTCCATTTTTTCACTTCAATGAAAGGTTAGGTTTTTGTGAATTTTTTGAATGAGAGATCAAAAGGATAAACAATATAGATTTATTTATACAGCCATCTTTGATCATATTTACCAGGGGTGCCAATAATTCTGAACACAACTGTAAGTAGGCGATTTGGGACACAGCGGAAGCTTGGGACCATAAAAGGGTGCCACACAATATGGCACTTTTATTTGTTTTCATCACTTCCTTGTCATTTATTTCAGTTGGAACTTCAGAAGGTTATCCATCTTTGCTGTTTGTCTTTGTATTTTAAAGTGTTGAAGTATTCTTAAAGCATTATTAAAGTGTTTAACATGTTATTAAATTATTTATATATAAAACTCACCATTGTTCTCTGCGTACATCCTGACCACAGGCATCATCTCGAACAGTACTTTGGGTTTGGAATCAATGAGCTTGCAGTTCCTGCGGTCCCAGCCGGCCCCTTCCAGGTAGAGGCCATAGACATACACCCCCTCTGAAGGAGGCTGCGTGATGTCATCCTTCATCCATTTAGTAACTTCATTAGACAGAACCATACGGTCCAATGCCCACCCCTTGTTAGCACGAGTGATCTCCTGTTAAGTTAGTGACATGATTAGTGTCTACATCTGCTTGTAACTTCTTACAAAATTAATTAAAAACTATATAATTAAAAAACTTTAATAATATAATATAATATAATACAATATTATACATTTTATATGACGTGATACGTGTTCTCTGGAGTGATGAATCACGCTTCTCTGTCTGGCAATCTGATGGAGGGGGGTTATGGTGTGGGGTTGTTTTTCAGGGGTTGGGCTTGGCCCCTTAGTTCCAGTGAAAGGAGCTCTTAATGCTTCAGCATACCAAGACATTTTGGACAATTTCATGCTTCTATCTTTGAAATCAATCACGTCATCCAATGGAATGTTATCCCTTATAACAACCGTAAAAAAAAACTGATAACACAGGTGTACAGTTATTTAATTATGTCATCCGGTATCGCGGACATGCTCTCTTGTTTCATAGAAAACACAGCTTTTGCCATTTTGCGACAATTGTTTTGTACACTGGATTACAAGATAATGTAGAATTACAAATGTATACATTGTTATATCTAGGTTCCAATGTAATAGAATATAACTGAAAGCTATATATATACTGTGTTTTTCATTTTGAGGTACTTGAGGACATTCTAAGGAGATTACGTCAGGCCGTGTAAGTGTTTGAGACATTAAGTCTTTTGTCTTTATGCACTTCCTGACCATTTAGCATAAACTCAGAGTACAATTTCGTTTGGCTAATTGGATTAGCATCTATACATTTGAATGACACTGTTATACTGATTGAATTAGGATGGGTGACACCGTTATGTCTGAGGTGTGTCCTTTTACCTATACAATTACCTATATAACATTTGCATTCCTTTGTTTGAATGTCTCCTCCCCTGCTGTATAATCCCTCCCCCTGAACTGTAGATAAAATACAATGTACAACTCCTTTAGTTAGACTTGTTGGAAGACTTAATGACCTCAGCAAAGAAGAACACGTGTCTCAATAAAAAGCAAACGTCTGCTTGAAAGATATCCCAACGTCTCCTGGTCTCTTCTTCAAACGAGGAAAAGGAAATTCACAACAATAACAAACAAGTATGATTTTAAAACAGTTTAATCTCAAATCATATCTATTATCCCCATAATTATTAATGTTGTGAAATACTGTGTAATAAGTGACTGTACCGTATCTCTTAAATGTCCATCTAGTTTGAACTTGCTGCTTGCTAGCAACTGCTCTCTCCATGGAAGCTTTGCGTTTAAAGAGCTAATAAAATATTGTCTAATTATTTAATGTCTAATCATTATTTTAGATAATGTACATCCAGCCGATTGTTGTCACAGAATAAACCCCTTCAGGATGATGCAAGACCTCTCCTGATCACCCTGTCGGGTTTAATCTGCGATAACAAATGGCTGGATGTACATTATCTCTCACATAACAGCTTGCATAAAACAGGATTATTTTAATTAATATTGGGCAACCATCCTGTTTTCTGTGCTCAGCTGTATTTCTGTATATATATAAATAAAAGCCAAATAAAAAAATCAAGCATGTTTAGCTCTGACTGCTATGCAGGGTTCTTTCCCTAAGTTTATTCTCAGAGCTGCCGGTTTTGGCACAGAAACACAGCTGAGACCAGAAAACAGGATGGGTGCCCAATAATAATTAAAAGTTAATTAAAAGAATCCTGTTTCATGAAAGCTGTTTACCCCCAAGGCATTTGCTAGAATGCACCCCACTGACCAGTTCCCTGACAGCCCAAAAAGCCTCGAAACTCACTATTATTGATTACATTTATAACATGCATTTGGAGACTAATATGCCACTCAAACAAGTATGTTTAGGGAACATTTAACTCAGATGTCTGGCATAACGTTATCATATTTGGAGTAAAATATAAATATATTAAAAAATATATATATTATATATATATATATATATATATATATATATACATATATATATATATATATATATATATATATATATATATATATATATACATATATATATATATATATATATATATATATATATATATATATATATATATATATATATATATATATATATATATATATATATTTAAACAGAACAGTATATTGAGACTTATATAGAACAGTATATAGACACAATATATATGCAATATATGCAATAAGTGCAGATGCTGATATTTAAATGGCCAAAAAGTAAGATGAAATTCTGATAGCTGATAATATAAATCAATTAGATTTTTCTTACAGTAATGCAGACTATTACATACAATTCATATAAATATATGTCACTCTTTAACTCCCAATAATATGCCTTATTAAGATGACATTAAAATGCTTAATAATGAAATCTCTGTCATTTTTATTGTGGGGGGCAAAAATACCCTGCAATACAATGATGATTAAGAGATGTATGTACGAATAAACGTTCATCAAAATCATGATGTATCATGTTTGAATCAATTTTAACATGATTTATGGATAATCAAATAAACCCAAGTTGCTTCCATTCAAATAAACCCAAATACTTCCATCAAGTATTTATCTTGAAATATTACTAACAGTATAACAATTATTCTTACATTTACTTTATAAATTTCACTGGTTGTATAACACAGTCTTAAGGGGACGATCAGGCATAACATTATGACACTGACAGGTGAAGTGAATAACACTGATTATCTCTTCATTCACCTTTTAGTGGGTGGGATATATTAGACCACAAGATGAAAATTTTGTTGTCAAAGTTGATGTGTTAGATGCAGGAAAAATGGGCAAGCATAAGGATTCGAGCGAGTTTGACAAGGGCAAAAATGTGATTGCTAGAAGATTGGATCAGAGCATCTCCAAAACTCCAAAACATCTCCAAAACATTTCCAAAACTGTGGGGTGTTCTCGGTCTGCAGTGATCAGTATCTATCAAAAGTGATCCAAGGAAGGAACAGTGGTGAACCAGCGACAGAGTGCATGTGGGACAGGGTGCACCAAGGCTCATTGATGCACGTGGGGAGCGAAGGCTGGCCCATGTGGTCCAATCAAACAGACGAGCTACTGTAGCTCAAATTGCTCAAGAAGTTAATTTTTGTTCTGATAGAAAGGTGTCAGAATACACAGTGCATCACAGTTTGTTGCATACGGGGCATATCAGGGTGCCCATGTTGACCCCTGTCCACCACCAAAAATGCCAACAGTAGGCATCAGAACTGGACCACAGAGCAATGGAAGAAAGTGGCCTGGTCTGATGAATCACATTCCCTTTCAGTCAGTACACTACGAGTTACGTCAGTTACTGATGAAATGGGGGTTTCACTTAGAAGCCAATCGCCTTTGAGATCTACAAAACGAGCCAATGGCATGAAAATGCCATGGGTCTGCGGAATTTGCATAATGCAACCCCGCCCCACCGCGTGGGTATAAAGGGCGTTGCATTGCACACTCGCATTATGTTTCTGCTTCAGAGCCGAGTATCACTTGCCTGAGCGTTGTATATCTCTTCAAGACGAGCTTCTCTCCAGAGTGTTGGTGTGACGACGCGTTCCAGCGAGTTCCGCATTCCTGTCGATCTGTGTAGTAATCCGCACAGTGTGGCCGCTTCCCTGGCCGCTTCAGCATTTCTGCAGAGTATAACTCCTTGGTTTTCCCCTTCAGCCGCTGGCCTCACGGTCGACGGCACCCTATACATGGTTTAAGAAAGAACTGACATATTCACCTCCGAGCCCCAAGAGGGCGCGGCTGGCAGTGGGTGACGCGATCCAGCCTGACTCTCAGCCCCCTCTGTCGCCAGCCCCCTGGCAGATGAGACCCCCGTGGAGCGCTCGTCCTTCCCTGGTCTCCTCTGTCAGGGCGTGGAACTCGACCCCGCCCACACCTCGGGACGCTCCCACGCATCCAAAACATTGCTGGGCTAGAACAGGGCTAGAAGTAAGAACCGATTACGTCTGGCGCTGGGGGCGGGGTCAACAAGACGAACACTAACTTGAGATCCGCCATTTTTGAAATAGCAGCTAATGGAGCTAACAGCTACTGCTCGTTTGTAATCTCCGTCTATACAAATTACGGTTTGCTTCATATGAGACCGCTTCAGCACTGGCTTCACAATCGAGTCCCGAGGTGGGCATGGCAACAGGGCACGCTCTGAGTCCCAGTGACTCGGGCCTGGAGTCAGACCTTCACCCCGTGGGCGAACCTCAGTTTTCTACGGGCAAGAGTTCCCCTAGAACGAGTTTCCAGGCATGTTGTTGTATCAACAGATGCTTCTGCCACGGGCTGGGGTGCCATGTGCAATGGACATGCTGCCACGGGCAGCGCCAATGGCATGTCAATTGCCTCGAGTTGCTGGCCGTACGTCTTGCCCTGCACCACTTCCGAGCCCTGCTCAAGGACAAGCATGTACTGGTCCGTTCAGACAACACGGCGACAGTAGCGTACATCAACCGACAAGGTGGTCTACACTCTCGCCGGATGTCGCAACTCGCCTGCCACCTCCTTTTATGGAGTTAGAAGCATATCGGTCGCTTCGTGCCGTTCACATCCCGGGAGAATTTAACCGTGCGGCCGACGAGCTGTCACGTGTCCAGACGCTGCCAGAGGAATGGAGACTCCATCCCCAGATGGTCCAGCTGATTTGGGAACAGTTTGGAGACGCACAGATAGATCTGTTTGCCTCCCACGACTCTTCCCATTGCCGCTGGTATTACTTCCTGACCGAGGGAACTCTCGGCACGGATGCACTAGCGCACAGCTGGCTGCAGGGCCTACCCAAATATGCGTTTCCCCCAGTGAGCCTCCTCGCACAAGTTCTGTGTAAGATCAGGGAGGACAGGGAGCAAGTCCTTTTGGTCGCCCCGTACTGGCCCGGCCGGACCTGGTTCTCAGAACTAGTACTCCTTGCGACAGCCCCTCCCTAGTCGATCCCTCTGAGGAAGGACCTCCTGACTCAGAGACGGGGCACCCTTTGGCACCCATGTGTGGGACCTCGACGGGACGCGGCAGGTTTGAGTACCCTGCCACTTCAGGTGGTGGCTACCATCACTTCTGCTAGGGCCTCGTCTACCAGACAGGCCTATGCGTTGAAATGGAACCTCTTCATCACCTGGTGCTCTTCTTGGCGAGAAGACCCCAGGAAATGCCCTATTGGGTTTGTGCTCTCCTTCCTCCAAGGAGGGTTGGAGCGAAGGCTGTCTCCCTCCACCCTGAAGGTTTACGTAGCCGCTATTTCCGCTCACCATGACCTGGTGGACTCTAAAACGGTTGGACAGCACGACCTGGTTAGCAGGTTCCTGAGGGGGGCGAGGAGACTAAATCCGCCTCGCCCTCCTCAGATGCCCTCTTGGGATTGCAGTGGTTCTATCTGCCCTGCAGAAAGCTCCCTTTGAGCCCCTGCAGTCTGTAGAGTAGAAGTTCCTTTAAATGAAAGTGGTGCTCTTGATTGCCCTGGCTACCATCAAGAGGGAAGGGGACCTGCAGGCATTTTCGGTTGACGAAGCATGCCTGGAATTCGGGCCAGCTAATTCTCACGTGATCTTGAGACCCTGGCCTGGATACGTGCCCAAGGTTCCCACCACTCCTTTCAGGGATCAGGTGGTGAACCTGCAAGCGCTGCCTGTGGAGGAGGCAGACCCAGCCTTGGCACTGCTCTGTCCAGTACGCGCCCTTCACGCTTACGTAGACCGGACGCAGTGTTTCAGGACCTCAGACCTGCTCTTTGTCTGTTATGGAGGGCAGCAGAAAGGGAAGGCTCTCTCCAAGCAGAGGTTGTCTCACTGGATAGTGGACGCCATTGTCCTGGCATACCAGGTTCAAGGCATGCCGTGCCCCCTTGGGGTAAGAGCACACTCCACTAGGAGTGTTACTTCCTCTTGGACTCTAGCGCATGGCGCCTCGCTGACAGACATTTGTAGAGCTGCAGGCTGGGCCAACACATTCGCGAGATTCTATAATCTCCGAGTAGAGCCTGTGTCCTCTCGTGTACTCGTGTGCACTTCCCTGAAGGAAGGGAACGGAGACATTACGTCCCCATGCCACTACCGCTGTACCGCTGGAACGGCCAGGCGCTCATGCCGTGGCTCTTCAGCAGGTAAACATAATGCGAGTGTGCAATGCAACGGCCTTTATACCCACGCGGTGGGGCGGGGTTGCATTATGCAAATTCTGCAGACCCATGGCATTTTCATGCCATTGGCTTGTTTTGTAGATCTCAAAGGCGATTGGCTTCTAAGCAAAACCCCCATTTCGTCAGTAACTGACGTAACGTCTCCGTTCCCTTCCTTCAGGGAACGAGGGTTACATACGTAACCGAGACGTTTTCTTTTACATCACGTGGATGGCCGTGTGTGTCACTTACCTGGGGAACACATGGCACCAGGATGCACTATGGGAAGAAGGCAAGCCGGTGTATGCAGTGTGATGCTTTGGGCAATGTTCTGCTGGGAAACCATGGGTTCTGCCATCCATGTGGATATTACTTTGACACGTACCACCTACCTAAACATTGTTGCAGACCATGTACACCCTTTAATGGAAATCGTATTCCTGTTGGCTGTGGCCTCTTTCAGGAGGATAATGTGCCCTGCCTCAAAGTAAAAATGGTTCGGGAATGGTTGGAGGAGCACAACAATGAGTTTGAGGTGTTGTCTTGGTCTCCAAATTCCCCAGATCTCAATCCAATCGAGTATCTGTGGGATGTGCTGAACAAACAAGTCCGATCCATAGAGGTCCTATTCACCTTGCAAGTCCAATCCACCTTGCAACTTACAGGACTTAAACGATCTGCTGCTAACATCTTGGTGCCAGATACCACAGCACATCTTCAGGGATCTAGTGGAGTCCATGCCTCAACCGGTCAGGGTTGTTTTAGCAGCAAAAGGGGGGCCAACACAATATTAGGAAGGTGGTCATAATGCCATGCCTGATTGGTGTACATACAAAGATACTCTAGACTTTATTATCTAGGGTTCAAATCTACCTTGTAAAGGACCAAATTAAAACTTCTTGTAGAGGAAAACAGATGAGATCAACAGATCAGGAGGGAAATGAGTACAAGTGTACGCTTGGCAGAAGTGTTCATGTGATAGTTACTCACCTGTCTCATAGCTGTCAGGAAGCCCTGTGGGTTGAAGAAGCCTGTCATCCAAAAGCAGTTGGGTCGTCCCTCAAAAATCCAAGAGTGGAACTGTCGGTTACGCTCCAGCAACTCTGTGAACCAAAACCCCAATGTGGTAGAAGCCCAAGAGGCCTGCATACAGACACAGACACACACACAGTCAGAAAGTCAGCTGAGCAGAACCACAGTTAACACGTACATAGAGTGAAACTTAGCAAACCCAGATCTTTCAGAGATGCTTGAGGCATATGGCTCATGGTTGACCTCCAGCCAAAACACGCAGATACACACAAGATAGGGTTTTCACTCTGCTCTGGGCTGTCAAACACTAATGAATACAAACCACCATAAAGTAGAGTTCTTTATGTGAAGATTTTAATGTCAAATCTTTTTCTTAAAGTAAAGATTCTACATATGTGCAAATGTCATACTCAATTTGATATATTGGGTGAGTCATTAGTCACCTTTATTTATTTAGCACTTTTTATAATACAGATTGTTTCAAAGCAGTTTTACACTGATAACAGGAAAAAAATGCAAAAAGTTTGTTTTGGCTGTACAGCTGCTCTGGAGAAAACAGTGATGTCATCGCCAAGGGGTGTGTTTCCCGAAAGCGTCGTTAGCCAACTATGGTCGCAAGTTCTATCGATATCAGCATAGTTCAACAAGTCTGTGTTTCCCGAAACCATAGTTCCAACGAACGTTCGCAAACAGCATCTGAAAGTTGCGTGGTTGGAACAACAGATCACGGGAAACAGTCGTCAGTAGCTAGTTGATTTCTTCAATGATGCATTGTACTATGGTAGTTTAGCAGTGAGTTACGTCGCTGTATGGGAAACGCACCCCAGCTCAGTTCAATTCTTATAGAATGGTGTCAATGCAAGCAGATCAGTAATATTGTTGAATATTTAGTTCTCCTCTGGCCAATGAACAAACAGTGTATGATTATGATTCAGGCAGCACAGAAGACAGATTGGATCGGAACATTCAGAATATTATAATGAACTCCCTCACATAAATGTATGGGCCATAGGAAATCTGTTTAATGGCATCATATTTAAATAGCTATTTAATATTCATAGACACTAGTCCATATCAATATATTTGATTAAGTGCACAGCTACACTTTTGATGTATTCATCCAAATTGAGGGTGCTTATTTATGTTTATACAAAATTGAGACTGATCATCACAAAATTTTATTTGGAAACTAGACTTGGTTACAGCAGTGAGTGAAAATGGCAAATTGTATGACAGATGATTGTATCACCTCTGCAGTTTACTGCATGTAGTGCCCAAAACTGTGGAGAGATAATATTTCTCTGGTGTGTATTACACATCACATATTGTAGAGTGATATAATCGTAAGAAAGGAGATGAAAGATGCTTACGATATCACTCAATCCCAGTTATTTCTATATCAGTCACAAGGTACAAACAGAAAAAGAAGTGTGCACTACATTGCATTTAATCTTATTGTAGAAATTTCTGCTAAAATAATTGTGTATTATAGGTTTTCTCAATCGATTTGACACATTTCTCCAAATGAATGTAGTTGCTCTCAAAACAATAAACACAGCAAACTAAACACACTCTTATGTTGGCAAAACAGTTTAGTATTCACTGCATAATGAAGCACTGCAGTTTATTATATTAATGCATGTATCAAAAATAACATCAAACTACAAGTGTGTTCTCTGTTGATTTGATAACAAATTTAGCTGTATATACACAATGAATGTACATGTTTTTCGTGTTCTTTAAACGTGTTCTTCAAAATTCTTTAATGACGCATTTAGTTGTATAAGGATGTGCCAAATAAATAAATAAATACATTTACGTCAATCATTGAATCAATGAACTGGTAACACTTTACAATAAGGTTGTATTAGTTAACATTAGTTAATGCATTAGTTAACATGAACTAACCATGAACAACACTGTTCAGCATTAGTTCATCTTTGTTCACGTTACTTAAAAAAATCCAGCTGTTCATGGCTTGTTCATGTTAGTTCACAGTGCATTAACTAATGTTAACAAGATTTTAATAATGCATTAGTAAATGTTGAAATTAACATTAACAAAGATAAATAAATGCTTTATAAGTGCAGTTCATTATTAGTTCATGTTAACTAATGTAGTTAACTAATGCTAACTAATGAATCTTATTGTAAAGTGTTACCAATGAACTTTATAGATCTTGACTCTCATTTACATCTGGTCAAAGAATTTCATCAACATCTCAGCATATATTTTCACAGCCTTGTGCCTCAACTTCTCCACAGGCCTCTTCCATCTCTGGAAGAAGACTTACTTGGTTGTAAGGGTTGCGATCATTTACTTCTTTCCATCTCCAAGAGGAGAATATGCTGGAAGGAACACCATCGTGAAATGTGGGTGATGCTCAACCACTCTTGCAACAGTGCTGAATGGTGAAAGTGGACATACGTGATGGACTACATGATTTCGCTTAATTTGCTCCTGATCACTCTGTGGAAAGTGGATTTCATCGAGGGAGTTTAAAAAATGTAGGAGCCTTTCTTCCACTCTACCCATATCTTCTCACTCTACTCGTCTTCCTACATCCTCAGTTCTTCTTGATTCTCTTACATCCCTAACTATTCTTGCTCCATCTCCTCTTCCTACAGTATAACCATCTATTTCCTTTCCCCTCATCTCTTTCTACGTCTTCCACTGTTCGTCTACCTCTCAATATTACCCTTCATCTATCCTCCCCAAAACCTTTCACTCTTACACCTCTTCCTTTTCCCATTCTTCTTTTTTGTTGTTTTTCTTTTCCCCTTTTGAAGTTTTTGTAATTGGGATAGCTCTGTAAACAATTTGGAAATTTGCATTTCCTTTGTTGTATAACTAAATCAGCAGATATTTATTTGAGGGTAAGTTTTGTTTTTTGTGTTTGGAAAATGGTGCTCAAATGATTGTGTTTTTTGTAAAACCAATACAAAGAACTTAAATAGTTTTTTCCCTTATATTTTAACATTTTGATTGGCTGTTTGAACTACTGTAAACACATTTAATAATTGTGTTCACATTGTTTTGAGAAAAGTATGCATTTGATTTGTAATTTGCATGAAATGAAGGAAAATATACAACCTGTTTAAGACAATTACAAAGTGTTCAAATTACTGCGTTAACTGTTTTGAGAACAGTGACCTGAGTTTGGAGAAATGTGTCAATTAGATTGAGAAAAACTGTAAATAAATCAGGACATTCATTGCAACACTCGCTCCTTTTGGCAACATATTCTCACACCTAACTGGTCACATATTGAAGCTTGGTCAGGACCCTTCAGCATCACTTTTTAACAAATGTTTTGACGCACAGGGTACTCCATTGATTTCAATGAGAAACCTTTGGCGTCATACACAGACGCATTGCACATTGGATGTTATCATCATGATTAAATTATATATTAGGTTATGATTAGGTCTATGATTATGAACACATAACCCAAACCCATCCCTAAACCTACCCATTTGTGTATTATATGATATAAAACACAGGATGTAACACGCAGATACTGCAGGCACAATTTATTCAAAAATAACAAAAATTCCAAGTTTTCAGAGGCCAAACGAGATTTGTGTGAAGAAAATCCCCAAAAGTGGTCAGCGTCTCCATCCAACAAAGATCATGCACACATTAAAAATGTGACACCCGAATAAATGTTAAGTCAGCTTTGATAGTGAAATTGCATTGGCTCTAGTATGTCTTGTGACCAATTGCTTCATTATGTCAGCTTTGATTGTAAAATGTAATTGGCTCTTGTGTGTCTCATGACCTATTGTGTCAGGTGTATATTTTGAAGAGTCTGTGTGTGCGTTCACGGAGCAGCGGGATCATCATTTCAGCGATTAAAACATTAAGATCAACTCCGTACTTTACATAAAGATATTGTGACTTCAGAAGACTTGGAATGCATCATGAGTCAATATTTTTATCCTGTTTTTGGTCAGTTTTTGCAATAAATACCTGTGACTGTACTTTTATTTGCCTGTTACGTGTTTTATATTGTTGACAATTGGGTAGGTTTAGGGTAGGAGTGGGATTAGTTGCTCCAAAATATAAAAGTAGCCGATAAATATTTATAAAACCATGTCTAAATTTACAAATGCAAAGAATTAATTGATTTGACGCATTGTGTAAACAACTGAAATCAAAATTACACTAAAAGGGTACCCTGTGCGTTAAAAACTGATGCAGAGGGGTCCTGACAAAGCATCAATATGCATGTGACCAGTTGGGAGTGAGAACGTGTTGACTTTGGGTCGTAACCCCAACAGGATTTGTGTTTTTTGTGTGTAAATTGTATGTCCTACACATTTCACACATAAAAGGGCAGTGCAATGGCCTCTAACCTTTTGCCAGCGTGTGGGTATTCGGGCGTCATACATGCAGTCCAGCGCGTCTCGCAGGTTCTCGCTCATAATGATGGTTCCATCAATGGCCAACTTCAGGTCACTCAGCGTGTTCCTGACCAGAACAATCACTCTCTGCATACGATCAATCTCCTGCCGCAGGAAAATGTTCATGGGCTGAAGGGGACCCATGCTCACCAATCTCTCTCTGACCTGGATAAATGAAGCAATTTGAATGAATAATGAAGAATGTCATTTTCTACAAGTTCTCAGCATTATAAGAACATTCACTAAGGCTACATTGCACCCCTGTTTGTGTCATGAACTCTTAATGCTTTATCTTGCGCTATCTGCTTTATTTTTTATTGTTAATCATGTAATGGAGACAATAACAAATATTAGCATTGATGCAGTTTGCATGGCCGCAATTCCTCAATTTGTGTCCTCTGAGAGCTAGGCTTTGGAGGATGCAGCAGACTACTGAAATCTGACATACTTTACTGCTTCACCACCATGATCTAGACACCCAAATCGACTCTTTTAAATGGCAAAAGTGCTTTTTTTATTTCACACATCTGGTTCCATGAACAACAGAAAATGTACACAAACACTCTTTTCAATGAAATTCAGTTTACTAGGTGTGGTGTAAAGTGCATCATGACATAATTAGCAGCACATTTCACATCTGGTTAAAAAAGACGGTAGGTGCAGAAGGCACAATATTTTATTTACATGTCGAAAGTCGTTCTTTTTGCTATTGTTATTAATAATAGAGTTTTGAAATTGCCAGAAAGCAGGGCATGGGTTTTAAATATTTTAGGAAAGCTAATGATTGAGACAAATCTGCTTCTCTGCAGTCCACTGTGAGACATGATGAAAGCAAAAAGCACTCATGCACCCTAAGGCAATTTTTTTCCTGCTGCCTTGTTAATTGGCGAATAATCAGAGGGGAGTAGCAGCCAGTTACTGCCTATATGTTTCATAAGTACCTGCAGTTGGGTTTTAAAAAAAAAACAATTATGTTCCAAAAAAAAAAGACAAATGCATTAGAGCAGGCAGTCTGTGACCTCACCGCCATCCGTCAACCCTGAGAATGTCCCCTCAGGATTCAAGCTCCAGACAGCAAAGGCCATTTGCTCCCATTGGGCTCTGAGTTCTTATTATCAACCATACAAAATTGTGCTGCATCATTGTTGCCCAGTCTGAAGCTTTACCTCAAATGGTACAAAATCTGGAGGCAGTTTCTCCAGCATGTCATCTGCTAGCCGACCCACAATCGCCTCCCTGGTCTCTCCGCCTCCGCTGGAGCTGTCCTTTGGTTGGATACTCAGGATAGTGTCTAGTACATCCTTGGCGAGTTTGCTTTGGTAGGTGATGTCTGCATTTGGATGGAGTCCAAACACCTCAGGGGTGTCATATGTGGGGAGACCCTTCAGGAGACAAAAAAATAAAAATAAAAAATCATTAGTCCTAGTTAAAGGAATGTTAAATGTTATGATCAGAGCCACATTGGTTACCAAAGAGTATTATTTTGATTTGTCCCTCAGTTAAAGCAAAGCACATTGGTATAAACATTAATGCAATTGTCATGACCATGTAAAGCTGGTAAACTTTTATGAGAAAAGGAATAGGACATTTAAAAAGGTGAAAAATAGCTAGTTATTATTCCTAAAAGTGTTTAAAAAGACAATTTAGACAGCTCTATACACATTTTTTAAATAAATAAATAATTGAAGAGCTTTAAAAATTTATAAGCGCCATGTTTCTCCTTTTCTCAAATCCTCAAAGTCAACCCTTTACTTGTAAATCAAAACATTTCTGCGGTCAACAACATCATGCCACAAATATGTTTGTGCTTAATTTGTGCTAAAGCAAAAATATTCCTTTAAAGTATTTGTTTACTATCTGGATATTATCCAGAAACGCAAGATTCAGTAATGCATGCAACATCTTAATGTATAAAAAATTTACAGTACATGGCTGTGGTAAATGAGAGTAAATTCTAGAAACTGCCTGTTCTAAATACTAGTCTGGCCATGTTCCATTGAATCAGAATCAAAAGAGCTTTATTGCCAAGTGTGCTTGCACACACAAGGAATTTTTCTTGGTGCTGAAGCTTCCAGTGCACATATACAATACAAACACAACAAGAACATAGTAATACAAATTCTAAGAATAAAAATATGAAAAATAGTATAAAAAATATAAGGTCACAGTTACGTTTAGTCAGAATAAACATTTACAGATTATGAACATATTTACAGTATTTGAGTAGTATGAATATATAAACATAAATAATCTCCTGAGTTTAAAAGATCGCACTAAACAGTCAGAGTATTGCACTTTGGGGGGGTATTTAACTGTTCAAAACAGTTAAATACCACTTGTGCAATAAGTCCATTCGTGAAAATTCCTCACTACTAAATATTCTACGGTCAACTGTTAGTGGTATTATAACAAAGGTGAAGCAATTGGGAACAACAGCAACTCAGCCACAAAGTGGTAGGCCAAAGCGTCAGATGCAGTGGTGTAAAGCATGCCGCCACTGGATTCTAGAGCAGCGGAGAAGTGTTCTCTGGAGTGACAAATCACGCTTCTCTGTCTCGCAATCTGATGGACGAGTCTGAGTTTGGCAGTTGCCAGGAGAACGGTACTTGCCTAACTGTAAAGTTTGGTGGAGGGGGGATTATGGTATGGGGTTGTTTTTCAAGGGTTGGGCCCCTTAGTTCCAGTGAAAGGAACATGTTGGACAATTTCATGCTCCCAACTTTGTGGGAACAGTTTGGGGATGGCCCCTTCCTGTTCCAACGTGACTGCGCACCAGTACACATAGCAAGGTCCATAAAGACATGAATGAGCGAGTGTAGTGTGGAGGAACTTGACTGGCCTGCACAGAGTCCTGACCTCTCTCCGATAGAACACCTTTGGGATAAATTAGAGCGAAGACTGCGAGCCAGGCCTTCTCATCCAACATCAGTGCCTGATCTCACAAATGCGCTTCTAGAAGAATGGTCAAAAATTCCCATAAACACACTTCTAAACCTTGTGGAAAGTCTTCCCAGAAGAGTCGAAGCTGTTATAACGACAAAGGGTGGGCCAACTCCATATTAAACCCTACGGATTTATTACAGACCCTACGGAAGAATGGGATGTTTTTAAAGTTAATGTGCATGTAAAGGCAGGCGTCCCAAAACTTTTGGCAATATAGTGTATTTAACATCAATAAATAAATTAAGTTTCAATCTCATTCATTATAACTAACTGAATCTGGCTTGTTCCACAGCTAGTTTAAAAAAAAAAAATTATTTTGATTTTTTAGAATTAGCATGTTTTTGCTGATTCTAAGCCATCATAATAGTTTTATTTTGAAGATATGATTATTTAAATAAAATCAAATAGATGCAATTACTTAACAAACTATGATTTTTTTTTTTTTACGTATAAAGCTCCATGTTTAGATTCTAAATTGAAATATTCTAATAATAAGTGATCTGTGACTTGCGATCAATTCTCACATGATATCAACAACCATTATGAGAGCTCACTATCATTAGCTAGGAAAGCTAAAGTATCTTGCATCAGTTTTGATAAATGGATTAATGTTTTCCCACGTCTCTCTTCCTTTTCGTAGAGCAATCATCATTAAAGATGTCTATTAGTTGATATATACATGCATACAGTGTTGTGTACCAGCAATACAAGTCATCTCGTATTATCCATTAATTCATCATAATTTCCATTCAACACAAAAGCTTCCTGTAAACAACATGTGCTTAGAGATTTACTGAACAGCTGAATGAAAGCTAGGGGCACATGCGTTTTTTAATCTTTTTTATTTCCTTTATTCTTTTATTGAAGCAAAATGTCTCGCATGTTTCTTCATGAGCTTTTGTGTGTGGTTTCATTCACTAATGATGATAAGCTCACTGCGTGTTACATACTGAACAATGCTGTGCTGTGTACGCTGTGACCGCACAGACCGGCTCTTAGAACCATGTCTGTGAGAATCATCCTGCTGTGAGTTGGGGCTAAAAACATCCATCACAATCAGCTCAGACAGAATAAAGATCAGCCGTACTCTGCCGGCAGCTGTACTATTTCTCTCACGAGGACACCACTGCTTTACATGACTCACCGGCTTTAATGTACAACAGGAATAAGGCCAGTGAGAGGCTGGTTATTTTACTCTTGGCACCGGAATGGCTATTATGAGGTAGTGTATATATGTGGCTTTGATTGAGCTCCACTATATTCAATAAGCTTTATTCACTGGGTTTTTTACATTAGAGTTGAAAAAATATTGGCCTTTTTGTTCTCATTGTTTTTATTTTCTTTTGGTCTTCAGATAGTTTACTTTCTGTCTGCATGCATGAAATGTGCCAGATGCGACTTGAATATTAATAACTGTTATGTTCGCCCCAACTCATTCGCTGAAAGGGGGGTGATGGTAGGTCTGTATAGTGGTGCCATTTTCTGTCTGCACATTTGTCAGAGACTTCTGAGACAGAAGAAAATAGGAAATGAAAGCTCTAGCGTAAAGTTCTGCCAGGAAGATTCAATGTTATATCACTTATCACATCCAGACCTAACCAATCATGTCCTATTCATCTGAGTATAAAAGATGGTCACTTACACACACATGAGTTCACAGATGCTGAAGCTAACATTTACCTCCATCCTCCCCACCACCACCAGGATGGTCCCCACCTATACCTCCCAGGGGGTCGGCTTGCGCCACTGCCTTCATCTTCAGGCAGGAAATGCAGAGTCAGTTACCCTCGAGACGGGAGCTACGGACGGGGCCTACGCCAAAGAAACTCTAAATATAATACTTGCTGGTCTGTTAATAAATGTGTTACTTCATTGTACTCATCTGGCTTCCCGAGTCTTTCTGGTAGAACTTGCACTGAAGCTAAAATGAACACCTTTGAAAAAAAAGCACTTTAAATTTACATTAACAGTTTATATTGTAAATGTAATACAGCTTATACAGCTTCTATGTCAAGGTACTTTGTAGTATGCAAAGCTGTAGCATGATTTATCACTTAAGGAGATGTAGTGAATTTGTTTCTGACTGGAGCAATTTAATACATTACTTGGAATCATTTTAGTATTTTAAGGTTGTTGTTTATTTAGTATTGGTACTCAGCATTGATTTTATTGTAAATGCTTATTGAATCCACTCTGCTGTGAACCAGGTAACAGCCCACAGTGTTGTAATACACCACCATTGTGTATCCGCCAACACAGTCTCACCTCAATTTCTCACCTCCATCTAAAGTGACAAAACCTGTAGAACAAATAGTAGCTTCTGACTCCAAAGAGACACACTGAACAGTTTCATTGGAACTTTCTATCTCACCTGAACATATTGGAGATACTGATCCACACTATTACATCTAGGAATGCAGTAGCCTTTGTAGAAGTAGAAATCCGGGCTGAACATGTTCTCATTGAACCACACCTTCGCAAATGTGTTCAAGAGACGCTTGTCATAGTCATCAGTCACCCTACCGCCATACTGGATCTCGCCGATCATGTATCGTACAGTGTTCCAGGACACACCCTGTAAAAATACTCATTCAAATTAAAATGCCAGGTGCTGAGTCTATTTGGCAACTTTTTGCATAGACCCTTGACAAAAATGACAGTCCAAATCATAGGCACATACAAGGACCTTCTTGCAGAGGTGGAAAAGGTTATGTTCATGTCAAACTTCAATAATAAAGCAGTGGAAAGACATTTAAAGGGTTAGTTCACCCACAAATGAAAATTAGCCCATGATTTACTCACCCTCAAGCCATCATATGTGTATATGACATTCTTCTTTCAGATGAGCACAAACAGAGTTATATTAAAAAATATAAAAACTTCCAAGTTTTATAATGGCAGTGAATGTTGCTCTGTTTTTGCAACATTCACTGAAAAGTGCATCTATATCCATCATAACTGCTCCACACGGCTCCGGGGGGTTAATAAAGGCCTTCTGAAGCGAATCAATGTGTTTGTGTAAGAAAAATATCCATATTTAAAACTTTATAAAGTAAATTATCTAGCTTCCGGTCAATTCCGGAAAAAGTGTAGTGCCCGCGCCTCTCGCAGTTCAAAATGTTTACGCTAAATCTGACAACATTGCACACCAGTTAAGCTCGTCAGACGTAGCGTAAGCATTTTGAACTGTGAGCGGCGTGGGCACTACATTATAACTCCAATTGTGTTCATCTGAAAGAAGAAAATCATATACACCTAGGATGACTTGAGGGTGAGTAAATCATGGGCTAATTTTCATTTTTGGGTGAATTAACCCTTTAACAAGAATCCATATAATTCAAAATGACGCCCACGTCCTCGGTTGCTTTAAGTTTGTGTGGCATAATTAAAGGGCGTATAATAATAGAACCGATTAGTCAAAATACATTTTACAAAACTTTTCTGAAATGAGTTTATGGTGCATTTGGTTGATTTAATTTAGCTAATTATTATGATCTAGTAACACAGCTGCTCCATAATGCAACTCTCACCTTCTTGATGTCCATATCATCCAGGTGATTCTGGACAAACTGTATCGTTGCATTGAAATCTGCCTGGTTGAACTCATATGGGATGTTCCAACCCAAAGGTCCATATTTTCGCCTCTCTTGTACAGTGGAATGGAGGAATGCCACCCCGTACAACATGGGCCTCCATTGGACCATGTTACTCACATCTAGAAGATCCTGACTGATACCTGGAAGATATTATTAGGCATTACCAATTTTTAAGACTTTCGTTATTAATATCACAAAGGATGCATTTTTTCCATGATCTTGGAATAATGAGGCTCCTCTTTAAAATAATTATATAGTCCAGATTTCTATAGTTCCATTAAAATTACAAATCCATTAGTAGCTTCAAGTGATGGCACCGTTTTTAATCTCAAATAGGCAGTATATAAAAACACACTCTATGACAGCCTGAAGTTGACATGGAGTGAAGTCCATATTGAAAACTGACAGCCGACTAAAGACTAAATATCCAGAGAGGTCAGGCTCACCTCCATAAGTCCTTTTAAGTCCAGCTTTCAGTCCCTGTGGAGGCTCATTGGTGAATTTAATTGACATCTGCAGGAGAGTGATAGGAAAGTGTCTGTGGACCTCAGTGGTCATCCACAGTCTGAAGGTGTCATGAACACTGTCGGTCTCTGTGATTGTATCCATGAGTTCGTCCATAAAATCCAGACCCAAGTGACAGTTTTGAAGTAAAGCCCAGCCTCCCTAATTAAAAAAAAGGATAAGATTTTGTTTTAGAGATAGTATTCAGGTTTGTAGACTTTTTTGGAGCACAAATACAAAGAAATAAGAAGGCCATCAAATGGAATTGCAAAAATCTACTTTTTTCAGCATGCCAAACTCTTACCTGTCTGCCATTAGTTATAGACAAATAAATATTTTGCTGTGTCAGAATAACAGAAGCCATAGTGTTCACACTTTTGGGGGAATCAACCAATGAATGGCTTACTTATTGTAGTCTCTGCATATTAAAGGGATAGTTCACCCAAAAATGAAAATTCTCTCATCATTTACTCACCCCCAAGTTGTCCCAAACCTGTATTTGTTTCTTTGTTCTGCTGAGCACAAAAGAAGATATTTTGAAGAATGTTTGTAACCAAGCAGATAGAGTAACCATTGACTACCATAGTAGGGGGAAAAAAAAAACTATGGTAGTGAATGGTTGCTCTATCTGTTTTGTTACAAACATTCTTAAAAATATCTTCTTTTGTGTTCAGCAGAACAAAGAAACAAATACAGGTTTGGAACAACTTGATGGTGAGTAAATGAGCTGGGAAAGCTGGGATAGAAGCAAGTACTTTAACAATAAAAATGGTTGAATATGAACATACATTAGCCATGGAGTGCTGCAGAAGTTTGCGTGCATGAACTTCCTGCCCCTGACCCATTGAGACGTAACGAGTCTCAATTCGCTGTCGTTTGCCCAGGGCGATGATTGAGTCTGTTGGGTCTGAACCCATGGATAGGAAGCAGATGAGAGGAGTGCGTGGATCCGACTCCTCCCAGGTCTTCTCCAGGTCGAGAATCACTCCCTCAGCATATCTCTCCCCCATTGAGTGCATGATGTACTTTCGTGCCTTTCAATTACATATTGGAAAACAAGTAATTAAAAACAAAATACACATTAATTAATATAGCACTTTAGACAATACAGATTGTTTCAAAGCAGCTTCACATAAATAAACAGGAAAATAAAAGTGTTGCAAAATGTATCAATTATGAAATTACTTCAATTTCAGCTGTAAGGTTAGCTGTAAGGCTGCCTTGCTTGTTTCCGCCAACAGAATAAAACATTATGAAAGATAATTGTGACTTTTTTATCTCACAATTGTGTTTACATCTTGGAATTCTGACTCTTTTTTTTTTCTTTTTTTTTCAAAATTGTGAGATATAAACTCGCAATTGCGAGTTGTAAAGTCAGAATTGTGTGATATAAAGTCAGATTTTTATTCTCGTAATTGCGAGTTTATATCTTACAATTCTGACTTTATAACTCGCAATTGCGACTTTATATGATGCAATTCTGAGAAAAAAGTCAGAATTGTGAGATGTAAATTCACAATTGCGAGAAAAATGTCAGAATTGTGAGATAAATTACATTATAAGTCGCAATTACCTTTATTATTTTTAATATTGTGTTGTGAAAACAAGCTAGTAAGGCAGCTCTACCGAAGACAATGATCAGTTATCTGATAATGTCAGTGCAGTCAAATTTTCTAAATGTTAAATGTAAAAATAAAATAAAAGTATTTTTTTAATCCCAAACTGAGCAAGCCAAAGGTGACAAGGAACCAATACTCCATCAGCTGACTGAAAACCAAGCTCAGTCGGGGGACCAGTTCTCTATAGCAAATAGGCATGTTGTAATCAAAATTCTTCTGTTCTGTAATTATTATTTTGTTAATAACAGTAATGAGATGTGATGTGATGAGCGAAGAATGCATTTTGTGCATTATAATGAGACTGAGATAGCTTCAAAATGAATAATGAATTCATTCATACCTGAGCAATGGTTCTATCTGGACACCAGGATCGAATAAGGAGAAGTCTTCTGAAACAGTCTAGAGACTGGTCATATGCATTTGGGATTGGTTCTTCCTCTGGTGCCTCTCGATCAAACCAGCTCTTCCACTGTTTCTCATGACGCCCAATCTGTTAATACATGAACACAAAAGTGAGTGAATGTGGTATTTATTTTTTGATTTGATTGATAACTTTTTAGTTATATTTTAAATTTTAAAAGAACCAAATAATGGCTTTATAAATATTTAATGAATTTATATTATTTAATGATCCATATATTATATTTAAAGGGATAGTATACCATACAAATGTAATTCTGTTTTCATTTAGTTTATGACTTTTTAGTGTATAATCTGAATTATTTTCTTCTGCGAACGCAAAAGAATCTTGAAGAATGATGGTAACAAAAAATGTGTTTATCATTTGACTTCCATTGTTTGGACAAAAAAAAAAGACAATCTTCTCAAAGTATCTTCTTTTATGTTCCACAGAAGAACGAAAGTCATACAGGTTTGGAACAACAAGAACATGAGTAGTAATGACAACATTTGTAACATTATAAAAGCATCTAAAATGAAGTTGTTTGGAATTAAAATGATTCGTCAAATAAAAAACGAAATGTTTTGTCTAATCAAAACTGATTCAAAGACTAAGGGTCAGATTTACTAACAGTTTGCGCCAGCGCATACCCTCTTTTGGCGTTAAAAAACTACTGCCAGGATTTACTAAAGTCATGCAGTGAAATATTTGCACTGAAAGGCGTGGACAGAGTAATTTTTGCGGCGGACCTTATTGCATATGCATTTGTAGGAGTTTCCCTTTCAGATGCAAAACGTATGGGAGGAGAGTATTTAAATTAATCATGCAAGGGGATTTACTAAGGTTTACGCTAGTTAATTTACTGATATTTGCACCATTATTTACCGACCAAAAAAAGCATGCCTTAAACCAGATGCTAATTTGCACTGCTCTTGGTAGATTTTGTCATTATGGAAATAATCCAGCTGTGTATGTGTTCTTTAATTTGCTTGTTGTGAGTAGATCACATGCAAACTTTTCACTCCCATCAGCGTTTTTTGGGATTGTGCTCTAATTTGCACTCGCTAACTTTTTTGTTGCTTGTTTAGTAAATCTGGCCCAAAGATTATACATGGTGACACTGGGAAAGCGTGAATTTCTGGTGTGTCATGACATTGTATAATGAAATCTTGTGTGTGGATTAGCAGTATTTCTGTAGTTGCAGTGTTCTATTAAACAAAGGGACTTTAATCTGGTTTCTTTCAGCCACATGTAATTGATTTAGAGTTTCCCAAAGTGAGCTCATTTCACACTGCATTGAGCATGAGGTTCCCCCGGGCAGTCATGGCCTGCCAATCATCCGTCAGTGTGAGTGGTCGTGAATGTATTTGTGCCTCTATGTGTGTAGACTAGATGAATCAAATATTGACATGTTTACTGCAAAGAGGGAGCAGTGAGAAGGATTTAATGAGGAAGGGGAGCTCAAAGCGACAGATTGTGTGTGTGTGTGTGTGTGTGTGTGTGTGTGTGTGTGTGTGTGTGTGTGTGTGTGTGTGTGTGTGTGTGTGTGTGTGTGTGTGTGTGTGTGTGTGTGTGTGTGTGTGTGTGTGTGTGTGTGTGTGTGTGTGTGTGTGTGTGTGTGTTCCATGAGTGGATGTGTCTGATCCTTTAAGAAACCACGTGTGTATAAGTATCTGACCACACACCTGATCTAGAATGTCAGAGAACTGCCACAGTTTGCTCAGCTCCACCAGGTTGAGCCATGTTATGTCCAGGATCCACTTTGCAGCTTTGGGTGGACAGGCTTTCAGGTCCAGCGAAGCACCTCCTGGATGACATCAAGAAAACAGATCACATCAAGTGCTGCCTTGTTCTTATAATGAAAACAGAATCATGAATTTTGCACCAGAGTGTAGGATATTTGAGAATTTCTTAGTTATATATATTTTCTTATTAGCTTTAATTTTTTGAAGATCGTATTGCATGTTGATGAGTATGTTTAGAATCGAATACTAGCTTATTACTGCTCAGATTTAGCTGTATACTACCTATTACTATTCTATTTAAAGAAGTAGATGAAACAGAAAGGTTGTATATGTTAATATGAACTAACAATAAACAATATGTATGAAGTAATTAAAGCTGCAAGCAGCATTTATCGGGGTTCAAGCAGTTAAGGCCTTTAAGGCCTTTAAGCACACAAGCATCAAAAGACATTAAGTTTTATTTAGCAAGCATTTAACAACTGCCATCATAGATGAAAAAGTTCATTTACAGCCTATACAGGCAGTTTACCATAGGAAATATATGGTTTTAAAGCGTTTTTACAGCAGTGTTAATTTTGACAGCAAATTTTAATTTAGTTTTAGTCATAGTCTTTTGACTAAAATGCCATTTAGTTTTAGTCATATTTTAGTCACCTGAATTGTTTTTAGTTTTAGTCTAGTTTTAGTCGACTAAATATAAGATTTTAGTCGACTAAATATCATAAGATTTTAGTCGACTAAATCTACAGTAGATTTAGTCTCCTAAAATCTAATGAGTTTAGTTCAATTGTAATACATTAAGCATTTAAGCATTACATAACCGACTGTCACTTGAACTGACATTTTTACATCATTTTGTTTTTGACATTAAAAATACACGAAAGAGAGCTCAATTCACTTTTTTGCTTGTTTTTTAAAAACATCTCTATAGTTTTTATAACTTTGTATTTCTGTTTTAGTTAGTAGGCCATATCAGGTTAAGCTAAAGCTTCAAATAAGTTTGTTTATTTATTTTTTTTATTTCAGTTAACATTTATTAAGTAATGAAGATTTTTTTAAATGGTTTTAGTTAACTATTATAACCCTGATACTTTATTGAATATGTGTCAAATACTGGTCTTTCCTCCTGAATATGAATTAAATGGGAATGAAATTAAATACAGTTCATTATGTAACCAAAAACGAATATATAATGCGTGACTTTTAATGATAAACCAGCTCGAAATACACCCGGACTCTTATTTTGAAATGTATACGCCACTGTAGCAGTAGCAGCTGCTCATTCAAGTTCAGAGATGAGGAGATAAAATATGCATTGTTACAACCGTCTAAAACACATTACTATATAAACATCGTAAAGTAAACATTGTCATTATTCATCAGCATTAGTTCATAAACAATTGCCTGGCATAAATGTGTGTTATTCATTGATTGTGAGCCGGTCTGGAGCGCTGAGTGAGCCTGTAGAAGCGCAACAGCGCCGTGTTTTCCAGCGGTTAGATCAGTTCACAACAAATCAGATGTGCGGATCTGTGACAGGATATCAGTTCTGACTGGATCTCTTCTCTAATCGTCCCTCCCTAACATTTTCGTCTCGTTTTTATTTGTTGACGAAAATGACAGTTGATTTTCGTCATAGTTTTTGTCATCTAACACTAGTTTTTATTTAGTTATAGTCTCGTTTTCGTCAGTGAAAAAACGTCGTTGACGAAAATTATGACGAAAATTATTTGTCAACGAAATTAACACTGTTTTACAGTTATAGCACCTTTTGCCTGAGTCTTCTTATAGTCTTGCCTGATCTCCACCACTTTTATTACTAGTACGTTTATTACTGTATGTCCGACTGATTGCACCTTATCCTATGCTTTTACTGTGTTAATTTTACTTTTTATTCTATGAATATTTTAACTTTATTTCTGTTTTAATTATACTTTTTATTCACTTATTTTTTATTTTGTTTAAGGCTGACTGGGTGGAAGAGGTTGAGAGACGGGGGAGCGCTAAATCGAAATCCCTCCGGTGTGAGGATGATCCGTTTAGATCCGCTCTGACGGATATAGATCTGTATAGCCTTGGTAGTACGAGGAAGGACCGTGTAGATCCGCTCTGACGGTCGAACAAAGTAGAGATAGCCCCGGTGTTCCTGTCCGGGAAGATTTGTCTGTAAGGGTAATGTTTAAATGCACAGTTACCTGACAAATATTTTTTGAGTACTCGCTCCGGTGCGAGGAAGACCCGTTTAGATCTGCTCTGACGGGTAAAACATCTAGAGAACGCCCTCAAGTTAGGCCAAGAAGATTTGTCTGTAAGGGTAGGCTACTGTCTAAACGCACAGTTACCTGACAAATATTTTTAAAGTAAACCTGACTCTCCATTTTCTTCCACCCCAGATAGGGGATTTCATCTTTATTTTATATTTTCTTTTAATTCCCACTATAACTGTTATACTATGTATATTTTTATTGTATTCACTTATGAATATTTTAACTTCATTTCTGTGTAAAGCACTTTGAATTGCCCCTGTGTATGAAATGTGCTATACAAATAAACTTGCCTTGCCTTACTCAAAGTGTGCCCATACTGTATATATGTGTCAGATTTGTTGTAAATATGTAATTTTAATAAGGAGTTTAGACAATTATATTCAGTGGCGTAACGAATGAGCCAACACCGGGCCCTTAAGTAGGATTATCAAGGCGGGCCCCAGTCCCAATTCAAAACAAATTTCATCACAATCCATCATTGTTCGTTTCAAACATGTGAGAGCATCAAAATGATCCATGGGTGAAATTGATTGGATTTAATTTATTTTTTTTGTCAGTTCCTATCATAATTTTAACATTTTGGCGTTATTGTTTAGCTATTTACCTATGTTTTCAAATTTCCTTTGTTTTTTGTTATTGTCTTGATTTGACTAACGGCTTTGAAGATAACCACAATTTTTAAAAGCTCTAAATGACACTTACAAAAACCATAAGGCGAAATCTGGCATGTTTGGTATTGTTGGACTCGGCAAGGATTCTTAGGAGGTCACTCCTGTGAAAAAAACACGGGCTTGAAACTTCTAAGGCTCCTTCAAGGCATTGTGCCAATGACGTATACTGAGTTTTTTGAGATGCACCAATGTTCTCATAGACTATCATGGCACCCTGGACAAAGACACTGCATGCCAATTTTCAGTAGACTAACGGTTGGGTGCCCTTATAGCTATTTTCATGATTTTTTCACTGTTATAGCGCCACCAAGTGGCCAATTGTCACGATTTTCTTCATGTCAACTCAGATTGAGCTTATGAACATGTGTCCCAAGTTTAGCGAAAAGATCTCTTTCCATTCACAAGTTATAACCATTTTATAGCGCCACCAAGTGGCCAATTGTCATGATTTTTTTTTTCACGTGACCTCAAAATGAGCTCATGAACATGTGTCCCAAGTTTTGTGAAAATATCTCTTTCCGTTCACAAGTTATAACCGTTTTATAGTGCCATCTAGTGGCCAATTGTTTGGATTTTTTTCAAGTGATCTCAGATTGAGCTCACAAAGATGTATCCCAAGGTTAGCAAAAAAATCTCTTTCCGTTCACAATTTATAATAATTTTAGTAAAAATGGCCCTGGTGCCATCAAATATTTTGGTTCCCCTTATCGACCGCTAACTGAAATTTTGAATTTTTTGGATGATTATTGATTGTCGGACTCCAGAGAAAAGTCTTGCAGTGGTTTGGTTCCGATCGGGCAAAAAACCTAGGAGAAGTCAGCAAAAATAGGTTTTTAAAAAAACTGCAATTTACTCGAAATTGGTGCCTGAAGGGCGAGCAAATCTGAGATAGCCATTTTGTCAAGGATTCCAACGATATAAGACACTTGATCCTGGGACAAACAGTCTAAGAGTTATGAGCAATTTTGAACTTTTGGTTGCTGTAGCGCCACCTATGGGCCATTCGGGGTCATACTCTGATAGATTGTCCCCAAACTGAGGCCTACCATCTGGCCAGGTTTCATGTCTCTAGGCCTTACGGTTTGGCCTGCACGATGCGTTTTACGAAACCTTACAATTACAATAGGGTTTCAGCATTTCATGCTTGAACCCCTAATTACTTAGCCTGACGTCGTCATACTCAATTCTAGTCAGAATTTGAGTCTGATACTGCTCCGTTGGGCTGTGATTATGGGGCGTGTTTCAACCGAACCAGGAAAGACCTCAATTGGATAGACCTAAAACCAATCAGAGCAATGGAGCGACGCATAACGTTAGTTGTCAAATGTCAACAGAACTCAACTGCACTGTGTTGCCAAGTCCGCGGGTTGAAGCGACCCCAATTATGTGATATACAGACCCAGGAACGCGAAATTTAGCAGCCATGCCAAAATAACACATATTTGATCCCCCAAATGCCATTTTCCCGGAGAACCCCCCCACCCGGAAAGCTATTGGGCTTGTTTTTAGCTAGTTTTGAGTAGCAACTGGGCGAGTTTTGCTGTAAAAACTTGGCAACCCTGTCTGCCCGCACGCTAGAATAAGTCACGTTAGAAGAAGAAGATGAGTGTAAACGATCGATGCCGGTGTTGTGAAAAAATAATTTAAGGATACACAGAGTACTGACCAACACGATCATCATTTCTGAGAGAAATAGTAAAGGTGAATGCATATACGAACAAGTTCTCTGTTTAGGATTAGGACAAATTCAACCAAAGCGCCTTTGATGACGTGGATGATTACATTACTGTTTATCATCTGTCCATCATCGTCTAAAGCCCGCCCTGACAATTTCATTGGTCCGAACAGTTTCTGTTCGGGCATAATTACTTCTCTATGGATCAAGTCCAGACCGAACTGCCCGTGCAAAAATTTTGGTGGGCGGGGCTATGTTCGTCTGGCATCCAGGCTACTAATTACTAAGTACTAGTATTAAGTTATATCCTAATTAGCTCCAGAAAGAGGTATCCACTTATAAATTAGGCAGAGGGATGAAATTCCTATCATACACTATATTGCCAAAAGTTTTGGGATGTCTGCCTTTACATCCACAAGAATATTAATGACATCCCATTCTTAATCTGTAGGATTTAATATGGATTTGGCCCACCCTTTGCAGCTATAATAGCTCCAACTCTTTTGGGAAGGCTTTCCCCAAGGTTTAGGAGTTTGTTTATGGGAATTTTTGAGCATTCTTCTAGAAGCGCATTTGTGAGATCAGGCACTGATGTTGCACGAGAAGGCCTGTCTCGCAATCTCCGCTCTAATTCAACCCAAGGGTGTTCTATCGGGTTGAGGTCAGGACTCTATGCAGGCCAGTCAAGTTCCTCCACACCACACTCGCTCATTCATGTCTTTATGGACCTTGCTATGTGTACTGGTGCGCAATCACGATGGAACAGGAAGGGGCCATCCCCAAACTGTTCCCACAAAGTTGGGAGCATGAAATTGTCCAAAATGTCTTGGTATGCCTTAAGAGTTCCTTTCACTGGAACTAAGGGGCCAAGCCCAAACCCTGAAAAAGAAAGACCCCACACTATAATCCCTCCTCCACCAAAGTTTACACTTGGCACAATGCAGTCAGTCAGGTACCGTTCTCCTGGCAATCGCCAAACCCAGACTCAGACTTGCTAGACAGAAAAACGTGATTTGTCACTCCAGGGAACACTATAACACTGCTCTAGAGTCCAATGGCTATAGACTCTGCAGAAAGTTGGCAACTTCTCCGCAATGTGTGCCTCAGAATGCACTGACTCTGTGATTTTACGTGGCCTACCACTTCGTGGCTGATTTGTTGTTGTTCCCAAATGCTTCCACTTGACCGACAGTTCACTCTAGAATACCCGCGTGAATTCACTGAGCTCCTGAGAGCAACCCATTCTTTCATAAATGTTTGTAGAAGGAGTCTGCATGCCTAGGTGCTTGATTTTACACACCTGTGGCCATGGAAGTGATTGGAACACCTGAATTCAATTATTTGGATGGGTGTCCCAGTACTTTTGGCAATATAATGACCACCATCCTGGGAGTAGATTTTGTACGATTCTGTGTAAAAATATAAAGAATTTATAGTAAACAAGGTAGAAAAATCTACAGTATATTTTAACCCTGCCTAACTGCTCACTTCTAAATTATAACTTGATTGGCAGGTTAGTAAATGTTAAATCACAGAACTGATGTCAACAGATACAAAATTGCGATACAGATAATTTTATATTTTTTATATAATTACTGTATCCCTAACCCATTACACATAAGCAATTTTAATTTAATAATTATTATTAAACATTTAGTTTAAATGACCAAAAATATATACAGATAATATATAATATATGCAGTATACGCTTTGGTACTATTTTCACAAGCAATGTGTACATTTTCAAAACTCATAGTACTAATATCGCAACATATCAAAGGTGCACTTTTCAAACATTTAATCATATTTTCAATTGTGTTAGTACAATACAAAAAAAAACTAAATATAATTTTCACTACACAAAATACATTTAGCAACTGCCTTTCATAAAGCTCTTACTATCAAACTTTTGATTTGCATCTCTTCTCGTTCAGTTTAAAACATTTGTCTATTATTTAATCCAACTGATCTTAATGGTTAATCAATTAATCATTTGGTACACCTATAGTTCCCTTTCAGGGGAACGCGCTGTGTCACTGCTTCGGGAACGCCTCTGCGCAATTGCGTCGTGAAGCATGTATGTAATCAGTCCAATATAGAGACGGAACGTCATAGGCGGGTGACATCGTAGACCCGGAAACTATAAAGCATACCAGAAAAGACACGCCTCCAGCTTCTGTTGTCTTCAGCAAGCTCGCTATGTAACTTTGTCCTTAGTCAGCTCTATGTTTGTGTCTGAGTTCAGACTTTTTTGTTTTCATATAAAAAGTTTGCAACACATACTGACACACAAAAGAAAGACACTATGGCGAGCGAACAGCAGTACAGAAAAGTGTGTTCCTCCCTGCTCTCGCTACATTACGAGTGGGGATACACACTTGATGTGCATTGTTTGTTTGGGTAAGCAGCACGCTCAGTCAGCTCTCTAGGGTGCCGGCTGCGAACTTTGCGAGGCGCTGCCTCTAGGAATGTTGCAATCCCACCGGGCGCTTTTCGAGGAGGGCGCCGCGGCTTGCGTTTCCCGTGGCGCAAGCCCCGCTGCTGTCGAGGTATGACGCGTATGGTCCTGTCAGAGGGGTTAGAGACGGGCTCGTCCCTTTCTCTGCTATCATCTGGCAGGTCCGGTGCTTCCTCTCTGGGTTTGGGAGCCCACGCTGCAGTTTCTCCCGCCCGGGGGGGGCCATGATGATGCAGTTATCTAGCTCTAACAGAAAATTAAGGAGGTGGATATCTACGGTATCAATGCAGGTGGATGTGAAGACTCGCCACTTCAATCCTTTGCAAGTGAGGAACTGTTGGAGGTGTTGAATAAATCAGTAGCCAAATTAAATATTGTTGTAAATATTCATTATATTATATATTTATATTATTTAGGAGCGCGCCTCAGTTAAAAGCAGGCCTATGAGCGCTTCCTTTGTGTCCACTGCTCAGCCTCCATAGCGAGCTTGCTGTTTCGCATTGATCTCCACATCGAGGTGTTGAGATCATGGGAGCGGCCCATGTCTTTGTGAAATTTTCAGTCCCCACTTCAGTGTATAGTAATATTATGGGTCTGATGAGACATGGTTATGTTTCGGTGCCGAGGGTGGAGGAGACGCTTGCGAGCGATCTCTCTCCCGATTCTGCATCGGCCATTAAAGCCCCGACTTTGCTCACCAAGCCATTAAGCCATCAAGCCATGCCAAAGAAGGAAGGAGGGCTGTGCCCTGTTCTAGATCTGCATGTCCTCAACCGCTCAGTAGCAGAGCTCAGTTCAGGATGCTTACACTCTAACACATCGTGTCTCAAATCAGGTCCGAGGACTAGGTTGTCACGATAGATCTGTATACTTAATTTCTCCATCCTTCTGCAGCACAGGAAGTACCTGAGGTTCGCTTTCAGGGGAGAAGCGCACCAGTTTCAGGTGCTTCCCTTCGGTCTAGCTCTTTCACCTCGCATGTTCACGAAGTGTGTGGACGCAGCGTTAGTCCCCTTGCGTATGCAGGGGATCAGCACACCAGTTTCAGGTGCTTCCCTTTGGTCTAGCTCTTTCACCTCGCATGTTCACGAAGTGTGTGGATGCGGCGTTAGTTCCCTTGCGTATGCAGGGGATCCGCATTCTCAATTATATCGACGTCTGCCACAGTCAGCTCGTCTGGTGGTTCGACATTGACATGTTGTTCTCGTGCATATGAGGAGGTTAGGGCTGAGGCTCAGCTCAAAGAAGTGCGTTCTTTCTCTAGTTCAGAAATAACGTATTTAGGCGTGAGTTGGAATTCAGTCTCTATGCAGGCCCGCTTATCAGAGCCTCGCCAATCCTAGGGTCAATCCTCTCAGCTTTTAAAGGGGTGAAGCTAGACCAGCCGCTCACTGTCAACAGTATCAGAGACTGCTAGGTCTGATGACAGCAGCATCCGACATGATTCCCTGTGGCCTGTTGTACATGAGACCATTACAGTGGTGGCTCAAGTCCAAGGGATTTTCCCCAAGAGGACACCCTTTTCGTGTGATCAAGACAACGGTGGCGGTGTCTCCGCGCCTTGGTCATGTGGAAGGATCCTTGGTTTCTCACCCAGGGCCTGTTACTGGGGGCACCGTGTCATCGGGTATCTCTTACGGACTGGGGGGCGGCCATGAGTGGTCGCACAGCCCAGGGCTTATGGCAGGCAGGACCAGGAGGTTTTCCCAGAGGGGAAATCTTTTTCGCGTGATCAAGGCAATGCGGCGGTGTCTCCGCACCTTGGTCATATGGAAGGGTCCATGGTTGTTGGCCCAAGGCCCGTTACTGGGGCACCGTGTCAGCGAGTATCTCTGACCACGGAAACCTCCCTCACGAGTTGGGGGGTGACCATGAGTGGTCGTTCGGCCCAGGGCTTGTGGCAGGATTGTCATCATTCATGGCACATAATTGCCTAGAAATGCTGGCAGTGTTTCAGGCTCTGAAGCACTTCCTGCCGTATCTCAGGGGCCATCATGTGCTTGTATGCACAGACAGCACATCGGTGGTCTCCTATATAACCATCAGGGGGGTCTGAGGTCTCGTCAGCTATACAGGTTGGCTCGCCTGATCCTCCTGTGGGCCCAAGGGACCTGCTCTCAGTAAAGGCAGTTTACATCCCAGGCTAACTGAATGTGGAAGCAGACATCCTGTCGAGGCAGGGGCTCGAGGCCCGGGGAGTGGAGACTCCACACCGAGGTGGTGGAGCTCCTTTGGGAGAAGTTTGGCAGGCTCAGGTGGACCTGTTCGCTACACACAAAGACACACTTTGTTGTCTGTGGTTCTCCCTATCGCCTCCAGCTCCTCTGGGACTGGATGCGATGGTACAGGAGTGGCCGAGGCTGCCCCTGTATGCTTTTTGTGCTTTTTTTTGCTCTGCTTCCGGGAGTGCTAGAGAGAGTGCGCTGGGACGGGGCCCGTCTGCTGCTAGTAGCCCCGTTCTGGCCGGGCCGAGTATGGTTCTCGGACATCGTGTCTCTCCTCGACGGCTCTCCCCTGAAGATTCTGTTCAGGAGGGACCTTTTTCTCTCAGGCGAGAGGTTGGAGACCATTCTACAATCTAGAGCTCCCTCCACGAGGAAACTGTACGCTCTGAAATGGAGTCTCTTCACCTCATGGCGCGGATCCAGTTAACTGCCCTGCGAGCACGGTGTTCCTGCAGGAGAGTTTCTCCACTGGGTTAGCTCCCTCCACGATAAAGGTGTTCGTGGCGGCCTTAGCAGCTTACCACACTCCTTTGGGTGGTGTGTCACTGGGGCGACAACCTCTAGTTACTCGTTTCCTTCGTGGCACTTTGAGGCTAAGACCTGCAGTACGCACTAGGGTGCCGGCCTGGGACCTGGCCATTGTCCCTTAAGGCCTTTCTGAGGCTCCCTTTGAGCCGCTCGAGGGAGTTCCTGAGAAGTTTCTCTCTTTTAACTATCTTTCTTCTTGCTATATCTTCTTTGAAGATTAGGGGATTTTCAATTCCTCTCTGTGGCACCCTCGTGCTTGGAATAGGGGATGTCCAGTCTCAAAGCAGAAGATGGGCAAGTGGGTAGTCGAGGCTATCTCACTTGCTTATGTGGCGGCCAGGCAGCCTTCTCCTTTGGCTGTCCGGGCCCACTCCACTAGGAGTATGGCTGCCTCTCAGGCATTTTTGGCAGGGACCTCCCTGCATGATATTCGTGCCGTGGCAGGATGGTCTTCACCGCAAACTTTTGCCAGGTTCCTCGAGCTCGACATCAATGCTACTCCTGGGGCTCAGGTGCTCGCCCCTAGACAATGTCACAGGTGGGCATCCGGCTCCTATGGGGACATGGGTATTCTCGTTCCCAAATCAGTGACGCAGCGCGAGTTTCCTTGAAAGGGAACGTCTCGGTTACAACTGTAACATTAGTTCCCTGAACAGGGAACGAGACACTGCGTCACCCTGCCATACTCCCTGCATGCCCGCAAGCGTCTTGCTTCATCCTTATTCCAGAAGCTGGAGGCGTGTCTTTGCTGGTATGCTTTATAGTTTCCGGGTCTACGATGTCACCCGCCTATGACGTTCCGTCTCTCTATTGGACTGATTACATACGTGCTTCCCGACGCAATCGCACAGAGGCATTCCCAAAGGGGTGACGCAGCATCTCGTTCTCTATTCAGGGAACTAAGGTTACAGTCGTAACTGATTCTATAGACATAGTTTCTAATTTGTTTTCAATTTCCGATATGGATAGCCATAGGTAATATTTTTTTTTACATTATATACACTGAAAAATTTTCTAGTGACCAATCACATCGAAATTTTTCAGATGGACTAGATGTGATCAGTCACTAGAACATTTAAAAATTTTACAGTGTATATATATGTGTGTGTGTGTGTGTGTGTGTCCACATATATCACCATAAAGATAGGTGGGACAGAAAGATTTGCAATTTGTAAACATAGAGCAGAATAGAGTAGGGGCGAGGAAATAGTCAATGACGGTGTAAAATCAGACTGATCAGAAATGCATCAGAAGAATGGAGACAGATGTATGTATTGCCATGTGATACTGTAAACATATCACCATGGTAGAGACTGCCACATTACTGTAACTCACCCTTATAAAGGTCAATATAGTATAGATTCAGTCATATGGTACAGTGAGAACATAGTGAACATAGTGGCTATGTTGTAACTTCATCACACCTTTTGATAACACACTGAATAGGCACTATTACACACATGGATTCAATTACATAAGTTAGGTAATGTAAGTGTATTCTCTCAGTGTGGCATCTGTAGCATTCTTTACTGCATGGAAAATGTATATGCAATTCAAATATATAAATCTTATGTTTAGACATTTTTTTTTTTAAGTGTTTCTAGATCCTCATCTTCACCTGCATCCCTTGCTTCTCTCGTTACGGAAGGTTGCAACAACTAATACAAAAAACTTAATTTTTTATCAGATAAATGTGGGGAAATTGCATTAAAGTTGAGATAAATGGTGCAAAAACATGTTACAGATGTTAAAGCAAGAAGTGTTCTCTTGTCTATTGTTGTTTGTTGTTATACTGGCCATTTATTGAGTTTTGGATCGCCTTGTTTCTTTACTTTGAAATATTGACTTTACCTATTTTTATAATGAATAAAACCCCTTGTATGTTCTTGGAATACTAGCAAAGGTTAAAAAGGAACCTCTCCTGTTTTGCAAATGAAATATCTTATGATCTTGAGAAAAGTCATAGGGAAAAAGCAAGATAAACTACAGGGCAGCAAAGAGAGAGAAAGTGGCTCTCACAAGAGTGCATTAAAAAGCAGAATGGTATTAACTGGCTCGACATGCACTGCCAGCACTGGGAATCAAATCGACCTTCTGGGTAATGGGCCACTTCTCTGACCGCAAGGCTACCTGATCTCTCAGTGATTACATTTTGGATCTGATGCTTTTACGAAGCAAAACCACATGAACCAGCATGATAATCACATAGTTCATCGATCTACAGACTCGCCAAGGACTCCTCATGAACAACATGTACAAATCCCAAATTGCAAAGAGCCATTAAATATGATTTTCCTTGTTACCCAGAGGGAAAAAAATAAATAATAAATAAATAAATAATTCCCAAAAGCTTCTAATGGCAAAACCACCGTCTATTCTCTTCATAGTCTGTTTTTTGTGCATTCGGTTTGAGATCTCAATGCAACTTAAAATATAATTCATATATTCATCCATGTGTTAATGAGTGTGTTAATAAATCAGTTATTTAAGGAAATTCTGGATCAAATACTAGTTAAGTTATATCAACAGCATCTGTGGCACGCTATTGATAACCACATAATAACTTCTACTCGTTTCTAAGTAAAAACAAAAATAAAAAAATGTTGTTTAAAGTGAAACGCTTACTATAAACGTCATTCCAAAGCAAAAGCAGATTGTTAAAGCCTTTAAAATAAAAATTATTAGGCAGCAATTTATTTTACAATCCTATTCCCCATATACATACTATGTACTTATTATAGTATTTACAATAACTAGGTACTAACCCTAAACCTACCCCTAAACCTAACCAATGTAATGACCCAGTACTTTCTTAGGTAAGTACACTGTAAGTGCATGTAAGTGCACATACTGTAAAATAAAGTGCAACCAATTATTTTGCATAAAAATATGTGCTTTGTGTAAAGTTCTGAGTTACACTTTATTTTAGACATTCTACTAACTATAAGTAACTTTGCAACTAAATGTCAACTAACTCTTATTAGAGTATTAGTAGACTGTAGCAGACTTTTAGGTTAGTGTGAGGGTTCGGGTTAGTAGAATAAGTTGACATGTAGTTGCAAAGTTACTTACAGGGAGTGCAGAATTATTAGGCAAATGAGTATTTTGACCACATCATCCTCGTTATGCATGTTGTCTTACACCAAGCTGTATAGGCTGGAAAGCCTACTACCAATTAAGCATATTAGGTGATGTGCATCTCTGTAATGAGAAGGGGTGTGGTCTAATGACATCAACACCCTATATCAGGTGTGCATAATTATTAGGCAACTTCCTTTCCTTTGGCAAAATGGGTCAAAAGAAGGACTTGACAGGCTCAGAAAAGTCAAAAATAGTGAGATATATTGCAGAGGGATGCAGCAGTCTTAAAATAGCCAAGCTTCTGAAGCGTGATCATCGAACAATCAAGCGTTTCATTCAAAATAGTCAACAGGGTCGCAAGAAGCGTGTGGAAAAACCAAGGCGCAAAATAACTGCCCGTGAACTGAGAAAAGTCAAGCGTGCAGCTGCCAAGATGCCACTTGCCACCAGTTTGGCCATATTTCAGAGCTGCAACATCACTGGAGTGCCCAAAAGCACAAGGTGTGCAATACTCAGAGACATGGCCAAGGTAAGAAAGGCAGAAAGTCGACCACCACTGAACAAGACACACAAGCTGAAACGTCAAGACTGGGCCAAGAAATATCTCAAGACTGATTTTTCTAAGGTTTTATGGACTGATGAAATGAGAGTGAGTCTTGATGGGCCAGATGGATGGGCCCGTGGCTGGATTGGTAAAGGGCAGAGAGCTCCAGTCCGACTCAGACGCCAGCAAGGTGGAGGTGGAGTACTGGTTTGGGCTGGTATCATCAAAGATGAGCTTGTGGGGCCTTTTCGGGTTGAGGATGGAGTCAAGCTCAACTCCCAGTCCTACTGCCAGTTTCTGGAAGACACCTTCTTCAAGCAGTGGTACAGGAAGAAGTCTGCATCCTTCAAGAAAAACATGATTTTCATGCAGGACAATGCTCCATCACACGCGTCCAAGTACTCCACAGCGTGGCTGGCAAGAAAGGGTATAAAAGAAGAAAATCTAATGATATGGCCTCCTTGTTCACCTGATCTGAACCCCATTGAGAACCTGTGGTCCATCATCAAATGTGCGATTTACAAGGAGGGAAAACAGTACACCTCTCTGAACAGTGTCTGGGAGGCTGTGGTTGCTGCTGCACGCAATGTTGATGGTGAACAGATCAAAACACTGACAGAATCCATGGATGGCAGGCTTTTGAGTGTCCTTGCAAAGAAAGGTGGCTATATTGGTCACTGATTTGTTTTTGTTTGGTTTTTGAATGTCAGAAATGTATATTTGTGAATGTTGAGATGTTATATTGGTTTCACTGGTAAAAATAAATAATTGAAATGGGTATAAATTTGTTTTTTGTTAAGTTGCCTAATAATTATGCACAGTAATAGTCACCTGCACACACAGATATCCCCCTAAAATAGCTAAAACTAAAAACCACTTCCAAAAATATTCAGCTTTGATATTAATGAGTTTTTTGTGTTCATTGACAACATGGTTGTTGTTTAATTATTAATGTTGTAAAATTAATCCTCAAAAATACAACTTGCCTAATAATTCTGCACTCCCTGTATAATACTTAGGGGCATTCATAAAAAAGTGTTATTAGATATTAAGCAGACAGTCTACTAATACTCTGCGGAGACTGCCAGGTCTTTTCGTCCAACATCAGTGCCTGATCTGACAAATGCGCTTCTAGAAGAATGGTCAAAAATTCCCATAAACACACTCCTAAACCTTGCAGAAAACCAGAATAATTGAAGCTGTTACAGCTGCAAAGGGTGGGCCAACTCCATATTAAACCCTACAGATTAAGCATGGGATGTAATTAAAGTTCATGTGCATGTAAAGGCAGACATCCCAAAACTTTTGGCAATATGTCCATGTCCATTTACTATTATTCGTTCATGTCTTTCATGTTTAAGTCTTGTGGCTATACTTTTTAAACACGATGCATGTCATATTGTATTGAACCTGGAACATTCCTTCAAAAGAATGTGGCTATATTAATGTACAGTATGTCTCGATTCATGCATGTATGCAACACAATGTACTGCATTAGCCTTACATTACATTAGCCTCTGCTTCATTCATAGCACACTAATAGCTGTACAAATCTGGCTCTGATGTGTTCTTGCTGCTCAGTTCTGTCTAAACCTGCTGTTCCAACAGACTGCCTTAAAACCTGTCTGTCCCTTTTAATAATGGATATATAATAATAAAGAAAAAGTGTCTGAACTTTTTATAAATGTAAGATGTACAGTACAATTCAGCAGAAAATCACAAAGACTCATACATAGCCTTTGATCAAGAATGTTAGTAGACAAACTGATTCTTCTCTCATTGGAGAACCTAGAAAATAAAGAAACTAAGGAGGAGGAGAAAAATTGACCAGGCCAGAAAAACAGAGAAAAAAAAGAGACTGAGTTCTGAGAGAAACTGACTCGTGGGAGTCGGGTTGGTTTCTGACCTTTAATAAGGGTCAGGAACTCCTCGTGTTTGACCCTGTTGCTCTGCATGTCGATCTTGAGAGTGAGCAGCAGGGTGAAGAGGAACTTGTGTTCTTCATACAAACCCCGAGCTGCGTACTTGTGCACCTCGAAGGTCATGTACTCGATGATGTTGGCAATCCGCTTGCTTGTAATTGGACTCTTTGAGGACCTATTCCCCAAGAGAGAGACATAAGGTTGCAACTTATGTAGAAGCTTACTCACTGCACTCTAACATCGACAATATTATCAACAGGCAATATTTTATAACATCAATTTCATGAAAACATTTTAACATCACCCAACCAATATTTCATGGTGGGACCAATGTAGCCCCAAGTGGGAATTAGCCCATATTAATCTCATATAGAGTCTGACTAGGGTTAATTCAGATGCAACTTGGAACCCATGGGCAACATTTTTGGGGGCCAATTCCTTAAGCCTACTACATTGGCCTCATCATGAAATGTTGGCTGCGTGATGAAGACCAAAAAACATGCATTTTGTCTTTGAAAAACAAATTTAAATGAGGTATGAAATGATAAATGAGGTTTACTTTGCCAAGGACAAGTCGAACAAGCCCAGGAACTGGCGCAGAGAAGTCTGATACATCACGTTCACCATGCTCATCTCCGTGATAAGAAAGTACAAGATGCTTCCTCTTGTGGCAACTACACTCAGAAGAGAAGATGACACAAGGGTCGATATTTACATCTGGTACAAACAGCAGTCTCAGATGCAACTAGACATGACCCCTTTGATATTGGACTTTGAGGGAAGAGTGTCTGATTTTCCATCACATTTCTGAAGGATACATTTCACTGCACTTTGATAACAATTTCAGATCAACAGTCTCAAAAGTGTGACATTAAAACATCTGTTTACCTCATAGTCTGCATAATGATTAAAAAGAAGCTAGACAGCAGCTGTTTACCCCCTTTATCAATCTTTGTTATATTTTGGACCCAATATTGTCAGTTTTTGCTCAATTTTGCCAATGAAAATATTACCTAAAGCCAGAGTAGAACTGTTGTGATACAGTGGTGTTTTGTTTATAAAGGAATCCACATTTTGAACGAATCTATCAGGTGAACCAATGATTCAGTGGCCCATTCATAAAGAGAGCATTTCCTGATTCCTGAATGAATCAGCTGTTTGAACAAATCCAATGAATGAATGATTCAATGACTTACTAATTTAGACGTTTACCGCCACCTACTAAGCAGTTTCATTTCATTTTTAAAAAATCATATTTTGGGGATAGTTTTACCCAAAAATAAAATATGTGTTTATTTACAAATGCCCACTAATGTCTATTTGATGCTTTCTATTATTCGTTCATGTCTTTCTCATTTAACACAATAATGACTTGTATCTATTATTTATTTATTTATTTATTATTATTATTATTATTTAATAATTAATTATCTTTTGGGGGTAATTTTTAAATTTGATGTGCGATTAATTTGATTAATTTATTAGATTAAATGTTTTTTTTTTAAATCACATGACAGCCCTAATATAATTAATAGATATCAACTCAATCAAAAGTTTCTATTTACAGAAATAATATATTTTTTTCAGATTGTGGTTATTCTGATAATTTACTGTTTACAAGACAAAGTGGAAGAGATTATTCAAATTTCTCTATGCATCTTTAAAAAAAAAGCCTTAAAGTTAAGACAAGCTCTGAGTGCCCACCGGGTCTGTATTCCTCGCGGGCCGCATTGATCTGGATCTCAGTCTCAGCAGCGATCTGGAGTTTCTGTGTGACCTCCTCTGCCGTGCGTTTGGTGTTTCCCAGCACTATGATGAGGCTCTCGTCATCCACCAGGGAGCCCTGCGTGCTAGTCAGCCTAAAAAGTAGATTATCCTCCAGTTCCTTCATTTTACGTTTATTGGCCGTCACATCCTCTAGCAGGTCAGTCCGCTCCTTTTCCAGTTCCTGACAATCCAAAAACATCACATAGTCATTTCTCATCACACAAACAGCTTTAAGCTGAACAGCTTTCTTTTCCGGAACTCTTTTCCGGAAAATTCTGTTGCATTATTTTCCTGTTTATCACTGTGAAGCTGCTTTGAAACAATCTGCATTGTAAAAAGCGCTATATAAATAAAGTTGACTAAGTCAAGTCACATTTATTTATTTGGTGCTTTATACAATACATGTTGTTTCAAAGCAGGATCACAGAAATAAACAGGAAAATAACAATCAATAAAAAAATAACTATGTAAAGTCATCAATTATAACAAGTTCAATTCAGCTACAAGCAGCTCTACAGAAGACAAGTATCATTATTCAGCTCCAGTTAGATAAACGTTGACTCAAGTCAGTTCAAACAAGTCTTACCATATGAAATTAAATGACATTATTGTGATTAATGATTTAACCACCTGTTTTGTCTGTCACTTACAGTGTAAGCTGAATTACACATACACATTAAAAAGTAATTCCTTTAAAGGTCCCGTTCTTCGTGATCCCATTGTTCAAACTTTAGTTAGTGTGTAATGTTGCTGTTAGAGCATAAATAATACCTGTAAAATTATAAAGCTCAAATTTCAATGCCAAGCGAGATATTTTATTTAACAGAAGTTCCCTTTCAAAGCCTACAGCGAACGGCCGGCTTGGACTACATCCTGGTACAGCCTGCTTTAATTACGTCAGTAGAACAGTAGAACAGACTAACCTCCGCCCACAAGAAGGGACTTCATAGAACAAGGAACTCATCAGCCCGTTTTTAGGACAGTGAAAACAGCGGTATACAGATAAGTAAATTGTGTGAAAAATACTGTTTTTTTACACGTGAAACATGAACTTTTAGTTGCAAAAGAAGCACACTGTAAATATTGCACACTGTAAACACAATCAAAGCTTCAAAAAAAACAAGAAAAACGGGACCTTTAAACGAGATGAAAGATTTCATTAAATTATAAAAAAATATTTACAAAAATTACTGTCAAAATGTTCTTTCTGGGCTATACAGCCCTGATCCACTTTCAATTCATGCTGATGTTTTTGGAACCCAGCCAAACCAAACCAAATATCACTTTGTCAGGTGAGAATGAGAGGGCAGGACACAGTCACAGAGTAAACATAGTAAAAATAAAACAAAAACAACCCAGCAGGGTGAAAAGAAAAACAGTCCAGGGCAGACAAAAGTCAACAAAATGGGACCTGATGCAGAAAGGCAGGGCCGAGGGGGGACACAGGTGAAAACAGGATTGCATGAACAGACAAACAGAACACCTATACATAAAAAAACGTACTGAGTGATATTAATTAACAACATATCCTTAACTTAGGGTTTGGTTAGTTGCATAATTATGCATAATTGACTATTAGCAGTACATGTAGTGTCTAACAAAGACATTAAACGTGATTATGCAATAGTGGTATATTTTATCCCAAATTATTTCTTTACACATTATGCACTTTACACACATGGCAAGCAGGATGAGATTGTTAAAGTGCACCACCTGTGCAGCGCACCGGTCTTGAGTTTCTCAGCCTCGTCCTGCTTGACACAACATATTTTACATTGAACCAATCACATATAAATCAGTGTTAATAATTTACATTGTTTCACCATTTCAATGAAAAGATTTATAAATTTTTCTTAAGATGACACAAATTGATTAACACTTAAATACATTATATTTCGTAGAATGTTTAAAACATTTTACAATATTTTACATTTTAGCTGAAATTTCTTTGAACATTCAGGGTTTTTTTTTGCTGAAAAAAGGTAATCAAATGGCCTGTCAACAGTCATTTCCTGTTTCTTATTTTGCAACTAAAAATAGTTATCTGTCAGAAGTACCTGTTCTTTAGTAAATATGAGGTAGGTCAAGGTAAGTCAATTACATTTTTTTTCAATGCAGTGAAGAAAGTCTTTGATGTAAATACGTTGAAATAACAGACCAGTGAATGTCATTCATGCTGCTGAGCCATGAGGCCTGAGTAAAATACATAATTTTCCAGCTTCAGATAAGTATGATAGTATATTATGCAGTCAATTTTGCTCGATTAGCTTTCAAAATCCTAGTAGTACCAGTCAAATGCTTTTTCTTTTTTTTCCTGCTGTCCAAATGTCCCTTTTTGAAATTATTAGACTAAAATGCAGTTCCCATCAGGCAGAAAGGACTGACTAGCCTGAAGCTATTATAATTCAAATCCAGCTGGGCTGGATCTGTACACTTATTAGGCGGAGTGTAAAAAGGTGACACATGTGTCAGGCCCTTATTCCTGATTGACAAATCAATATCCAGCAGTGAATATGTTCTGAATGGCACTTTAATTTTCTCTACCTGGGAATCTGCAGGCGCCATCAAAGCCCATCTGACTGTGCTAGGCTGAAATGAGCCGAGACGACAGCGATTCTTTGTAACAATGTGCAGCATTGCAAGATTCTGTTGCTTTGATTCAGGTCTTTCTTGAGCTTGACATACAGTACCCATGGGCTCCAAAAGATCTTATTCAGAGCAGCGCCATTACAGGTATGAAAGCAAGGCTGTGAGGGATAGATTACCGTATTGTCAATGGCATTCGCTGTAAAAACGTCTCGGTTATGTATGTAACCCTCATTCCCTGAGGAGGGAATGGAGATGTAACGTAATTGACTGACGAATGGGGGTTTCGCTTAGAAGCCTATCATCTTCGAGATCTTAGAAAATGCCCAATGGCGATGCAATGCCATGGGCCTGCGGAATTTGCATAGCGTAACTCCGCCCCACATCGTGGTTATATAAGGAAGTACGCTGGCAATGTCGCATTATGTTACCTGCTGAGGAGCCGAGATCTGAACTCCCGGCCGTTCCAGCGGTACAGCGGAAGTGGCAGAGGCACGTTACATCTCTGTTCCCTCCTCAGGGAACGAGGGTTACATACGTAACCAAGATGTTCCCTTTCGTTAAGTCACTCTGAGTAACATCAGTGTCTGACGAATGGGGGTCCAGTATAATCACGCTACTCAGCTGTCGTCCAGTGCCCTGCGTAAGTGTGAGATCCCTGTCATAAGACTAGTACGGACGAAGGACTCCAACTTATCACAGGAATACCAAGGTACACTGGGAAGCATATTCCACGTGGAAACATGTGCCAAGCGCCTGCCCGCAGGGAGGATTTAAGGATACAGATATAACCCACGAGGGGCTGCATATGGAAGAACTCTGGGGAAACCCGCCGAAGGAGGAAAGATTTTTACACCCCAGAAGTGGCAATGGCTTGCCAAGGGAACGACACATGCTCAAGGAGGCTTACAGTGGAAATACACATGTGGGGGTCGCCCATCGGGGAAACCATGCACATGGGGCACCTAGCCGGACACAAGGGCTGACCGAGTGGGCATGCACACTGGTGTGGGCACCAACAGTGCTGGAGTAGCTCAGGGCTTCAGGAGAAGCACAACTGAGAAAATATTGCACGTATCCAGTCTGTAGAGTGGAATGGTAAGCAAGTGAAGACACCTGAGCCTGTCCAGTTACCGGCCATTAGTTGAGGCGAGTATATGAGAGGACACTGGCTCCACTCGGAGGTTCAGGACGCGCAGGTCCAGGATTGGTCGTAACCCACCAGTTTTCTTGGATACAATGAAGTAGGGGCTGTAGAAGTCGGACTTAATTTCGCCAGCAAGGTAACGACCTCCGCACGCATGACAGGGGCACTGGGGCCCACCATGGTTTAGCGGACTCCCCGGAAGCGGAGAGGAGACTGGGCGAGCTGAATCGCGTAACCGAGCCTGATGGTCCTCACGACCCAGTGGGATAGTCTGGTAAACTCTAGCCAGGCTCCCAAAAACTTTACCAGCAGGGTCATGTGAACCACAGACGTACCCCGGGTGGGGCAGTGAGGCGGCGTGACCGGCCCAGACATGGGAGGCGTAGCGTCCCGATGTGGGCGTGACCGGCCCAGACATGGGAGGCTTAGCGTCCCGGTGTGGGGGCATGGTCATCTGCCACATCCTGACAGAGGAGACCTGGGAAGGTCGTGCATTCCACTGGGCTCTGAGAGGAGGCTGGCGCCAGAGGGGGACGAGAGTGGTGTGGCCCGGGGATGGCACACACTGCCATCCGGGCTCTCTGGGTGCTCAGGGATGGGGGGATGAGTTATTTCTTTAACCACATTAGGGTGCTGCTGACCTGGGGGCCAGCAGTGGAACAAAATATTCTCCCCTGGCCCTCCACCAGGGGAAGGAGTGGCCCTGCTGCCATCTCCTGGAAAGAACTGCCCATCCCTGAGCTGTCTGAATCAGGAGCGCCGCTTAGCCTGGCGTTTAGTGAACTGCGAGGCTGGAGCGGACTGGGGCGCCTTCCTGTGGCGTCCTCCACGGCCCGGCCCAGGTGAAGGCTGCTGCTGGGGCTGGGCGGGTCGGGTGGGAGCCGTGGGAGGGCGCCCTCGGTGGCGAGCAGGCTGAGGCGTCTGTGGACATCACCTTGCCCAGGGAGCATGAGGTCACCTTCGTCGCCCGGAGAGCGAGGTCGGTGGCGGCACGCAGCTCATCTCTGAGCCTTGGGTCAGTTCTACCCTCGTGCATGTTCTTGAGCATCCTGGCCTGGTAGACCTGAAGGATGGCCATTGCATGCAAAGAGGCGGTGGCCAGCCCTGCAGCTCTGTAGGTCTTCGACACCAAGGCTGATGTGAATCTACAGGTTTTGGAGGGGTGCTTTGGGTCGCCACGCCATGTTGAAGCGCTCTGCGGACACAGTTGCATCGCAACAGAGCGTTCACCCAGGGGAAACCCAGTGTACCCATCAGGTCACACTGGCCACCAGCCAAAGTCGAGGAGACAGTAGATTGGGGTGTGGCAGAGGGGACTCTCACTCCGGGACAGAGTTAATCGAGTCTCGACCGCAGTTCCCGGAGTGGGAACATGACGCATCCACAAATGCTGCCTGAGAGTGCTGTAAGCCCAAGCATGTCAGGCAGTGATTGTGCCCATCGGAAGGAGATAAAGACCGACCACACTCAGAAGTACACGGGTGAGACATCCTGAAAAGGACGTGCCACGTGCAAGCTCTTTTAGGAGAGGCAACTCTGCAGCAGTGTTGAAATGCCCAGGGAAACACACACCAGCTGTATGCAGACCACTGCACAGATCAGCAGGCAGGCAGCGTGCGAATTGCTGGAACGCGCTGTCACACCAACACCGACTGGAGAGTTGATCGTCTCGAAGAAGCTGACGAACTCAGCATCAGGCTTGAGTAGTGAAGAGATACTCTTGGCTCCAAAGCAGAAACATAATGCGACATTGCCAGCATACTTCCTTATATAACCATGATGTGGGGCAGAGTTACGCTATACAAATTCCGCAGGCCCATGGCATTGCATCGCCATTGGCCGTTTTCGAGGATCTCGAAGATGATAGCCTTCTAAGTGAAACCCCCATTCGTCAGTCACTGACGTTACTCGGAGTGACTGAACGAAAGGGAACCTGTATAATCTCTTAGATCACTGGGGTTTTTGTCAAATGAAGTTTTTTGGAAAGATATTTTTCCTGTGCAGAACAACCCAAAAACACATTAAATAACAGTACAACCCACTGAAGAGATGTATGTCTATCCTTCACAGCCTCACTTTCTTTCCTGTTAAAAATTAAAGATGCCGCTGCTGCGAATAAGGTCTATTTAAAGTGCTATACACATTTCTTCTATATCAAGCACTATAAAACAATCACAACACCAGCAATGTTAAGCAATGATAGGACTTGTTTTAAATTATGTTCATCTTTCATTTCATTTTGAGAATAAAATGTGTTAGATTTAGCCCTAAACAAGAAAAAACTATACTATGTCAAAATTATTTGTATTGTTAAAAAGCAGCTTTACAGAAAATCATGATGTTAAAATATATAATATGGTAACACTTTACAATAAGGTTAATTAGTTAACATTAGTTAACTACATTAGTTAACATTAACTAATATTGAACTGCACTTATAAACCATTTATGTATCTTTGTTATGTTAATTCCAACATTTACTAATGCATTATTCAAATCTTCCTAACATTAGTAATGCACTGTGAACTAACATGAACAAACCATGAATAGCTGGATTTTTATGAACTAATGTTAACAAAGATTAACTAATGCTGAACAGAGGTGGTGTTCATAGTTAGTTAATGTTAACTAATGCATTAACTAATGCTAACTAATACAACCTTATTGTAAAGTGTTACCTATAATATCTTCATGTCTTATAGGCACACTTAGCAGATTAGAGCTGGGTGATAATATAGTTTGTTATATAGTATCGATTTACATGAGTCCTCTATTTATGCAGATAAAGTTTATAACTTTATACATAGAGCTATGCGATAACACATTTTTGCAAAGCTATAAACAATCACATAGCCGAGATTTGCTATATAATATACACCAATCAGGGATAACATTATGTCCTAATATTGTGTTGGTCCCCCTTTTGCTGCCAAATCAGCCCTGACCCGTCGAGGTATGGACTCTAATAGACCCCTGAAGGTGTGCTGTGGTATCTGGCACCAAGATGTTAGCAGCATATCCATGGATCGGACTTGTTTGTTCAGCACATCCCACAGATGCTCGATTGGACTGAGATCTGGGGAATTTGGAGGCCAAGTCAACAACTCAAACTTGTTGTGCTCCTCAAACCGTTCCTGAACCATTTTTGCTTTGTGGCAGTGTGCAATATCCTTCGGAAAGAGGCCACAGCCACCAGGGAATACTGTTTTCATCATGAAAGGGTGTATGTGGTCTGCAACAATGCTTAGGTAGGTGGTACGTGTCAAAGCAAAATCCACATGGATGGCAGGACCCAAGGTTTCCCAGCAGAACATTACCCAAAGCATCCCACTTCCTCTGCCAGCGTGCCTTCTTCCCATAGTGCATCCTGGTGCCATTTGTTCCCCAGGTAAGCAATGCACATGCACCTGGCCATCCACGTGATGTAAAAGAAAACATGATTCATCAGTCAAGGCCACCTTCTTCCATTGCTCCGTGGTCCAGTTCTGATGCTCACGTGCACACTGTTGGCGCTTTCAGCGGTGGACCAGGGTCAGCATGGGCACCTTGACTGGTCTGCGGCTATGCCTATGACGTTGCCTTGATGAAGAGATAATCAGTGTTTTCCACTTCACCTGTCATAATGTTATGCCAGATCGGTGTATATTGCTTTATGTAAGTATACTGTATGCAGCTAAAGTATGATCTATATATCCACCTATTCAAATATAAAGCAGTTAAAATTTGCTATGTAGTACAGTTTAACGTGATTGTACTGTATATCTGGATAAAGTTGGATTAAAAATTGTACTTCCTAAAAATAAATCTTAATATGTTTTTTTGTTATATTTTACTTTAATTATGACAAAAGTATAGATTAAGAATGAATCAATATTTTGCAGGGAATGATTTTTGCAGTGCTGAAGAAGAAACAACAACAACAACTGGGATTTGTGAGATAAAACCCTTGAGTCTCTATAACTATGTTGAACATTAGCGGTCTTTCAGAGTACAGAGATTCGCAATTCACGCTCTTTGACCAGTGACCCTAAAAATGACAGAAGTGCTCTCTTCCTCATGCTTTCTCTGTCATAGAACCATCTCTGGGATGTTAATGTTTCGGGTTTTTTTTTTTTGCTTGTTTGTTTGTTTGTTTTTTCCATTTAGGGCCGTAGGGACCTTCACAAGGAACATCAGGCTGTTACTAAACAAGTCATGTCTTTGCACCACCAGAACCTTTTCTAATGCATGGCTTAAAAATTCACATTGCATGCCATAGCCTACATTATATAAAATTACAGTATAATTCATCTACAAATATGAAAAAAGAGTCAATTTATCTTACAAAAAAAGTGGTCAATTAAAACTATGACAAACTGGAAGCAGAAGCCTGAACGAATGCTCAAGTGGTGAGTAGTACTTTGGCAAGTGGCCACTTACCTGCCTTTCACTAATGGGTAGACGTTACATCGCCTAATTAATATTCATAAGCCAAGCTATAAAAGTATAATAGTGCCCCCAACACACATTTCAGATCATTCCCACACCATATTCTGCACATATGAGTTCAAAGGGCCCACACCTGTTTCTCAGTGAGAATAACTCTGCCCAGTAGCTGATCTTCCAGACCCCTCATAGTAACGGTGAAGTCGATAATGGATGTCCGTGCACTGATCTCAGGAGTGTAAACTGGGTTGGGCAGTTTGGTGGTCACATAGAGCCGGAAACCCTTCATTACATCCACTTCTTTATCACCTACTTTCACCTGATGGCATGAATGAGTCAGAGATCAGAATTCAAACTATAGGTGAAGAGCTGCTCTGACATAAATAAATAAAATAAACCATCTGGAGAGTGTTAAACACTAGAGCAGCCCTTCAGGAATGAGTTTGGACATCCCTGCACTACAGGATGACAGAGCTTCATAACTCAAGATGCTTCTAAAGAATAACAAACATTTGAACATCAGAAGATCCTTATGAGAAGTTACTAACATAAAAGGTGTTGGTGAAGTTGTTTAAAATAATATGGCGATTATCTCAACAGGGAGTAACTAATTTTATTTCTGTGCCAATTAGTGGAAATAGACTGCAGAGGGTTGTGATGTTATTATGCAGAGGTTTGACGATGATAAAGTCTCCCATTCGGTCTCTGCTATAAAAAAATGTGTGATCAGGTGTTTGCACCTTTGTATTAATAGAGCTGAGTTAACCTATCACAGCTCTCGCCACTGCTTGCTATTTCCACTTCATTTTTAGAACATGTGAAGCAGCTGTTGTGTGACGATGAAGGAGCATCACATTTTTCAAACAACTGGATTTTTGATAGTGAGATCAAGGAAAGATGCCCGAAAGATCACGAATGTCACTCACAGTCGTGTCCCACACTATCAGTAAACAGCTTGAGCATCTTGAACAGGAACTGAAACAGCACTCCAGATTTGTATATCTTGTTTTAGGTAATTAATTATAAACTATTCTTTGTTCCTTGAGTGTTTTGTTCCTAAACTTTATTCCTTGAGTGCTTGCTATGTCCTGCTTGTCTATGATTTTGTAAGATTTGAATATCTTTCCAAGAAAGTATAATGAAGGACAGGATGTTAAATACAGTTCCAATTTGTTTTCTCAATAATTTAGCTTTGAGAATAACGAGAAGAAAGAGTAGAGGCTCTGTACAAATATAGAGTATTTTCTCATTAAGCAAAGCATTCTTGCTCATTTCCCAGCAAAAATGTTTTTTTTTTGGGGGGGGGGGGGGGGGTGTCACTGGAACTGCTCAAGACAATGATGTTCCCTTTAATGACAATGCCCTCATTTTCTCCCAAGAATACACTATATTTTTTATTTATAAATGTGAGATATTTTGATACAGGAGAAAATACACACAACTACTCATTGGGCCTCATTCATTAAACACGAGCAGAAGGAATTTTTGTGTAAATAGTTCGTAAAACCGTTCTGACATAATTTTTCTGATTTACAAAAAAGGTTGTATTTTCGAAATGTTACTTGGTACAAATGAAACGTACACCTGCTCCCTACCACGTGTAAATGGTGCATAAAACATATGAATGCTCTGTGTGTCAGGGTTCTGTCACTTCGGTCTAGTTTATTCATGGTTTTGTGACAGAGCCCTGACACTCCTGTATTGTTTGTCTTGTCTTGTGTGAGCGCACAGCTTTGAGCATGCTCGAGCTGCGTGCTCTTCTATCCTTGTGAGTTTTGTGTGTGGGGCGTGGTGTTCGGATCCCAGTACTTCGGACTAGTTTGGGTTTGGGTTTTGTGTTGGGATTCGGACATTCATGCTCCGCATGTTTGTTTTCTGTCACGAGCGCACAGAATGAGCGTTCGCTCATTCTCGTGCGCTCTGTCTTGTCGTGTGAGTGTGCGCTCTTCTGTCCGTGTGTGTTGTGTTCTGTGTAACACGCAGCTTGTGTTTACATCGGCCGCGTGCTTTCCTGTTATGTTTTGTCTTATGTTGTGTAGCACGTGGCTGGTGTTTTTCCACTGGCTGCGTACTTTCATGTTGTCATGTTTTGTGTGAACATGCAGCTGATGAGCAGCTTTATTTTAATTCTTTGCAGTCCAGTGCTGGATTGTCGTCAACTGTTACCAGTCAAACATACCTCATGTTTCCCTGCTCCCTGCTAGTCAAGTGAAGTCAAGTGAAATCAAGTCTTGTTTTTCCCTCCTCGGGGTAGTTTTTGTTTGTCTTGTTTTATTTTATTATTATTATTATTATTATTATTATTATTATTAATTATAATAAAAGCCGATATTTCTGCATCTCTGAGTCCTCGCCTTATCCCTTCAACAAACCCTGACACTGTGTTCTTTTTACCCAGCAGTCCAATCACAGTGGAGGAGGGGTGGGACAAATACTACACCGACCATTCATCCTACTTATACAACGACTGAACAACAATGTAGAAGTTAATTGTGTTTGTTATATTCAGTAATATTCTTCAAAATGAGATACTAGTAACACATTACTACCATGGATATGCTGTATCGTAGCAACCAAAGTATCTGGTAAAAATGCTTTGGTGGACACAAGATAGTTGAATATGTATTGCTAGGTATAGTCAATTGGCCTCTTTAGCATTTATGCAATATACTGGAACAAACCTGTGAAGTAAGTCCAGAAGATTCCACAGCGTACCTGGACACGTAGTTGTAACTCATGGTAACTGATGCACGTGCGGTCGTGCGCCCTACTTACGAATGTTTGGAATTCATTAATATACATACGTTTAACTACCGAATCCGTGGAAGCGTTTGTGAAAGGTCCAATTTACGCGCAAAGTACTTGAATTTGCTCTCATATTTACAAAAGTTTCAAGAATGAGGCCCTTTGTTTTGGCATAAAATTAAACCTGAAACTCTTTAAAATAAGTCAGTGAAAAAGGTGCACAAATTATTTAATTGTGAACCTCCATAGATCAAACTCTTATACTCTTAAACTCTTGCTTATTAAGCTCCTCTAATACAATACCTTATATGTGGACCCAGTCTTGATGAAGTTCTTCTCCAGGACATTGTCCAGGGCAGGATCCAATTCCTCCCCAACATCCTCTATCAGTAGGGGACGCCCTAGAGATAAACTGTCCTCTAGATGGTTTCTGAAGTACTTGTGATTAAGTGAGGTGATCTGTGAAAACAGCAGGACCTCATTACTGACCCAGCTCAAGTTCTGTTACTGGGGAAAGCTATTACCAGAGGGGAGGAGGTGATTTGTTATGAGGTCATACCATTGAAAAATGTGTCTGACCTCTTAAAAAGAAACCATGCATCAATGCAAGCTGTGCATTTTCAATTAGATTTCAACATGATTCACAAGAATATAAGTTTTGAACTTTTAAATCTGTAGATGTTTTATGTATCAAGTTATTGTACCACTACTTTTAATAGCAACACTAAAAAATATTTTAAAAGATCTGTAGCTTCTCAGTCATTTCAGTAACAAGCTTCTTTTTCCATTGACTAAGTAAAATGTCAAACTGGATGTCTGTGTAATATTTTATATCTTAGCAATATATGCTGCTGTTCAACAAATGTATTTAACCCTTAGGACCCTAAGGCTATTTTGTAGAAGAAATGTTTTACCTTAAAAATTCTCATGTTAAAATCACGGTAAATCCAAGGTAAATTCACAGTGTGTCTTCTAAACTCGATGAAAAGCATAAGAATGATGAAGATGAGTCTTTGTTTTGAAGTGATGGGGGGCGTTTACAGGTTTGTGCTCGATGGACGATTTGCATGTGAAAATCTTTTTGCTCACGTGGGTGTGGTCACCTTAAAGATAATGAGGCTCAGGAGGAACTGTGCCTCTCGCTGTTTTCATAAACAGAGAATATATGTTTACTTCATATATATAATTATATATGTTATTATATCAATTATATAAATTATATAAAATTATATGTTATTATGTTATTATATAAAATATTATATAAATATTATATAATTCATTATATAAATTACTTCATTTAAAAGTAGACATTCCAACCTTTATAAAGAGATATCTGTCGTGTCTGTGAGGCAAGTTTTCTCTGAGTTCTGAGTTCATTTTCAGACGCATTTCAGAATGGCATTTCAGCACAGGGAGACCGGCGGGAGAATGTGCCTGTTTGTTTTCTTTATTTAGCGAAAAGCACAACATTTAGTTTTTATTTTGAGCGTACACAAATAAAAGTAGACACTTTAAGCTTTGTAAAGACATATCGTTCATGTCTGTGATTCCAAAAATGACGGAGTATTTTAAATTGCTTTACACTGTAATGAGGAAAAATCCAGCAAAACACGTGGGTGCGTTTCTCTGGTTCTAAAGGTTAAATTCTGTCGTTTTTATAACTGTAATAGCTTATTACTTTTCAGATAGGTAGATAGGTTGTAGTTACAGGCTACTTACAATAAATGAGTAGCTTGAAATGTGTTCGCTAAAAATTAAATAATGATGAACACTGATGAACCATTTTGCTAAATCATATGGCTATGTACAAGTCATTCATTCTGAGTGGTCACCTGAAGCTCATTCTTGGATTCTTTGTTCTTGATCCAGATCTTTCCCTGGGTCTGGGGGTCGATCAGCAGGGGAAATCTGGCAGCTTTTGTAACAATAATCCCATTCTGGATGGACAGGTCATCATTGGGCAGCCCCTGTAGGTTCCATTCACTTACTGTGGGAGCATCAATCAACATCTCAGTAAGATTCAGATTGGTCCTGAAAGGAATTCGGCGGGACTTCATTTCTCTCTGCCAATCAATGAGGAGGTGGTTGCGGAACTCTTGGTTAAAAGGCCCTGAGTAGGACAGGAAAGCTGTGGCCAGCAGCACATCACCTGAAAATGGGAAATGTAAAATTACATTTAAAAAAAATGTTATACAGTTTGACATTTTCTGATGTAAATATGAGTGGTACTACAGTTGCGGTAACACTTTATATTAAAGTGTCGCTGTTACATATGTTACACATGTAGTTAACCCTCTCGAGTCGGCGATCGCTTTTTTTCTTGTCAGTGCCAAAGAGACTCAAATAATGCTGTCGTTTTTTATCATTCAGGCAAGTGTTATACATCATTATAATCTGTTAAGTTTCTAATTTGTTTTGAGTGCAGTCACAATAAAAACAAATTGTTGTGCTTTTTGCAAGATAAAGAAATCAAACATGATGTGCGATCTGCAGCCTCTCTGTCAAAGACGTTCATTCATATAGTCTTCAGAAAATTACCTCTAGCTTAGTGAATACTTGTCTCACAAACATGAGACATATGTCTAAAGAAACGCTGAAATGTCAGGTTTTAAACACTGTAAACCAAATCAAAACAAATATTCTGTGTTTATGTAATCCGTTTGAAAGCAGAGAGATGTTAGTCGTTCCTGAGCAGCTCATTATACACTAATGTGACCACGCCCACGAAGCGTGCATTCTATTGAGATTCAAATACTGAGGCTCAGGAGTCAACGCCCACACACACATCAATTCAAACAAACACATCAAGTACTGCATTCCTACTTCAACTACATCATTTTGAGACGCATTTAATAATCCTGGAATAATTCTCCATGAAATGCTGTTCATTTCTGAAAGCATCGGATTCCACCGCTGTGTGTAAGTAGGCTAAGTTTACTCTGCAAGCATCTGTGAAAATTAAACACAAAAACCTGCGCGAGGACTCACTGAAGCTTTCTTTGTTTAAATTAGCTCAAAATTACTGTCAGATGTAAGTAATTACCTTGACAAACTATACATCATTTAAAAGATCAAAGACTCAAGCTTCCATTTTTTACCTCTGTTTTATTCTCAAAGTCATATAGTGACCATAATTTGTTAATATGTGTCAGGAGTTATGAATATGAAAACCGAGTCGGTACCTTCTAAAGATTGTATACGAGCGTCAGCTGATCTCGTTCATAAAAAAACTCCTCTATTCTCGTCATGAAGACTCACGACAAAACAACATCCCTCAGGGCTTTTAGTTCAAAAGTGTGCAGATGAGGAGAAGTATTGATAGATTCTCATATGTCTGTGTCAAATTTCTATACAGAGAAGTGTTATTGATTAAATCGCAGATTAAATCATTATGAGCGCTCGCTCTGTACTCTGATGTGTTGTGTTTTCAGTTCATACTGGCAGCCGGAGGGTGCTTCGTGGACATGTATTCCATATATAGCATAGACAGACGAAGAAGATACCATGTGACATTGACATAAACAACTTCCAGAAATCGTTATAACATGCAGATAGACACGTTGAAGATAATAAGCACACAATGGCGACAATATATGGCTTATCTGTGTTATTTATACCATGTTGGGTGTTTTCATAATAGATTATATTTATAATGCAATGCTATTCGAGCTTTTATAATTATGCAGAATATTGTAAAATTATATATTTTTTGTCAGATTTTTTGATCCAAAGCCAAATGAGATCACATAAGGTTATTTAAAACATTTGACTTGTGATATAAAGTAAGTTTGGAGTAAAAACATGGTTTTAATCTCATTAATTGTTGTTTTAATAAATTGGTGTAATAAATCATAAATCATGGTTTAATGAATCATAAATTGCTGTGGCAGATAATATAGATTGTTCCCATTCAGTCGGTCACGTTCGACGTACGTCGGACGTACCGACGAATTGGGATCACTTCTGGGAGCCCCTATCAGCTTCGAGCTATCTAGAACCGGCCAATGAACAATTGGCGTGCGAGATTCGCATCTCGCGCTCCGCCCCGCGCCGCGGGTATAAACAGGAAGCGAGAGCGAATGCACGCTGTCATTCACTTCGGAGCCACACGGCAGATGAAGACGACTCAAATTGAGTTCGCTGCTATCAGCAAGACATTAAGAGTTTGAAAGAAACGGAGAAGAGGAGAAACGCGTGTTGGAGAGACGGCACATTCCAGCGGGACCGCGGAAGACTCATCAGCTGCCTCTGCGCTACAGAGAAAACTGCTGTTTTCACAGCAACAAATTTCTGTTGGTCTGGTTTGGGCGTTTTCCTGTATTGAGTACAGGCACGGGCTGCACTACAATCCCGTGCGCTGTCGCGTTTCCCCCTGAGTGCTTCAGCACAGAGCGTTTCCTCACAAAAGAGTACACGGGTGACGCTGCGTCTTTTTCAAGACGTCATTCCACTCGTGCGTTTCTGGATGCGGTTGTTTCCTGTCCTGACGGCCACGATCCCTCTCGCATAAACATGTTGAGACTGTGTCGTGGGTGATCCATGTTCTCTCAGGGGAACGGGATCACGTCGACGCGCTGGTCATCTCACCTTCCGCGTGAGGGTTTGAGTGTTCAGCGCGCCGTGTGCCGTCTGGCTGCCTGGTGACAGCGCGGGTTGCCACGGCAACTCTGCGCGCGTCACTCGGCGCCTCCGATGCGCGGTCGAGACTATGATGCCTCAAACGGGGTTGAGTCCCTTCGCTTATACCCCGATCTAGTCTCTTTTCTGGTGCACCAGAGGGGGGACTATTTTGGCTGATAAGCCTGGGTGGCCTGAGGATTACAGTGAGGCTTCCCCGCCGCGTACATCTCTGTGGGCCCCTCACTCCTCTATCGCATCGCAAGCATGTTGAGACTGTGTTCGTGGGTGGTCTATGCTCTCTCATGAGAGCATAGCCACGTCGGCGCGCTGTTCGTCTTGCCTTTTTAATAGGGGCTTGAGTGTTCAGCGCGCCGTGTGCCGTCTCACGGCCACGCCCACTGTCTCACGTGTCTGCTGGTAGCTTACAGATGGGATTGCTGGTCCTTGAAAGGGGACCTAGCATTTCATTTGGGGTTCTAGCAGAGGACAGATGTCAATCGCTGCATCGGAGAGAGGGCTGTTATGTGTTGAAAATGAAGATGATGCTGAGATTCCCACCGTAATAGTGGGCGCTCGTGCTGAATCAGATTCATACTTGACAGCCATGCTTTCCCGGATGGCTGAGGCATAGTGCAACGCGTAAATCGCCTTACCTGCCCCTTGCCTTTTTTCGGATGTGCATTGGAAGGCTTTGGCATTGTGGAACTATTGGTGCCAAAATATGGAACACCAATAGGGCCATAATCTGTATAAAGTTTTCCTCTCTCTCACTACCCTCATCGGTGGGGTGGCAGTGCCACTGGCAGGCCACCTCCGCCCTGCTTAGTGCACGAGGGTAGTTCTGAGCTGAGGTTGAGCTGCGCACAGCGCTGGCCCTTGGCTTGACGATGTCCACCCTGGTCCAGAAACACAATTGACCCGGATTCGGTCTGGAACTGTTCTTCCCCGGAGGAGGGCCGGGTGGAAAACCATTAGTAATTCTGTTCCGCCACTGATGTTAAAAACAGCCAGTGGTACCAAAAAAAAAAAAAAAAAGAAGAGCAGTTCCAATACCTCGGGGTCTCGGGAGTTCAGGAATGGCAGCGTGTGATGCTACAGAGCCTCGCCGCTTTCATTCCCCTCCCCACAAGAGGGCGAGAATGGCAGTGTGTGACGCTACAAAGCCTCGCCACTCTCATTCCCCTCTTCTCAGCGGGCGTGGACAACAGTGCGCAACGCTATGCCTCGCCACTCTTGTTCCCCGCTGAGGAAGGAGGTGAGGCAGACCGTGCGCAACGCCACTAAGCCTTGCCACGCTCAGCCCCTCCTTCATTTGGGAGCGCGCTTGGGGGTGGTCGACGCTCCCATGCCTCGCCACCCTCAGACGCCTCTCCCTTCGCCAGCAGGGGGCGCCGGCTGTGGGAACGTACTCAAGCGGCCTCCCCACACTCGCACGCCCCCTCCGCGGACGCAGGTAAGTGTTGCACAGCACACTCAGATCCCACTTCGGGCCGCTCCATGCCGTCCGAGTCGGATCCCTGCATTCCGCGTCGCTGCCCCGCTGCGGGTACGTCTGTGGTTATCCCCTTGCTTGGTGTCGGTAAGCCTGGCTAGAGCTTCCCAGCCCGTCTCGGGGCCGTACCATCAGACTCGGCTATGCGATTCAGTTCGCCAGGCGTCCCCCTAAGTTTGGGGGCGTTCACTTCCCAGTAGCGAAGGAGAACGCCCCCGTGCTCAGGGCGGAGATCGCAGTCCTACTGGCGAAGGACGCGATGGAGCCGGTCCCTCCAGCCGATATGAGGTCCGGGTTCTACAGCCCGTACTTCATTGTACCCAAGTAAGGCGGCGGGTTATGGCCGGTCTTGGATCTGCGATTCTTGAACCGGTCCCTTCACAGGCTGCCGTTCAGAATGCTACGCAGTAGCACATCTTCAGGTGCGTCCGTCCCCAAGATTGGTTTGCAGCGATCGACCTGAAGGACGCGTACTTTCATTCTCGTTTCCCCTCGACCGGCCCTTTCTGCGCTTCGCGTTCGAGGGACGGGCATGTCAGTACCGCGTCTTACCCTTCGGCCTGTCCCTGTCGCCCCGCGTCTTTACGAAGGTTGCGGAGGCGGCCATTGCTCCCATGTGAGAGCATGGTGTTCGCATCCTCAACTACCTCGACGACTGGCTGATTCTTGCCCAGTCGCGAGAGCAGTTGTGCGAACACAGGGACAAGGTGCTCAGTCACCTCAGCCAGTTGGGACTTCGGGTCAACTGGGAGAAGAGCAAACTCTGCCCCACGCAGAGGATCTCTTTTCTCGGTATGGAGATAGACTCGGTCGCCATGACTGCGCGCCTCACCGAGGAGCGCGTCCAGTCAGTGTTGAACTGCCTGAATTCGTTCAGAGGCAGGACAGCGGTTCCACTGAAACATTTTCAGAGGCTCCTGGGGCATATGGCATCCGCAGCCGCAGTAACGCCGCTCGGATGGCTTCATATGAGACCGCTTCAACGCTGGCTACACGATCGAGTCCCGAGATGGGCGTGGCACAGCGGTTCCCTCCGCGTCCAAGTGACTCCGAGGTGCCGCCAAGCCTTCGGCCCGTGGTCGGACCCTTTGTTTCTCCGGGCGGGAGTCCCCCTAGAACAAGTGTCCAGGCACTCCGTTGTCTCCACGGATGCCTCATCCACGGGTTGGGGTGCCACGTACAACGGGCTTGCAGCTTCGGGCCTGTGGACGGGGCCTCAGCTGCAATGGCATATCAATTGCCTCGAGTTGTTAGCAGTTCGTCTTGCACTCAGCCGCTTCAAAGTGCCGCTCAGAGGCAAGCACGTTCTGGTCCGGACGGACAACACTGCGGCCGTAGCGTACATCAACAAACAGGGTGGTCTACGCTCCCGTCGCATGTCGCAACTCGCAACTCGCCCGCCATCTCCTCTTATGGAGTCAGAAGCATCTGAGGTCGCTTCGTGCTGTTCACATTCCGGGCCTGCTCAATCGTGCGGCCGACGAGCTGTCACGTCAGCAGGTACTTCCGGGAGAATGGCGACTCCATCCCCAGGCGGTCCAGCTAATCTGGAGTCGTTTCGGGGCCGCACAGGTAGACCTGTTTGCCTCCCCAGAGACGACCCACTGTCAGCGGTTTTATTCCTTGACCGAGGGGACCCTCGGGTCGGATGCCCTGGCCCACAGCTGGCCCCGGGAAGAACGCAAGTTGCGTTTCCCCCAGTGAGCCTTCTTGCGCAGACACTGTGCAAAGTCAGGGAGGATGAGGAGCAGGTCCTGTTGGTCGCTCCGTATTGGCCCAACCGGACTTGGTTCCCGGAACTAGTGCTCCTTGCGACAGCACCTCCCTGGCCCATTCCTCTGAGGCAGGACCTCCTGACTCAGAGACGGGGCACCCTATGGCACCCGCGTCCAGACCTCTGGAAACTCCATGTCTGGTCCCTGGACGGGACGCGGAGGTTCTAGGTGACCTACCGCAAGCGGTAGTTGACACCATCACTTCTGCTAGAGCCCCCTCTACGAGGCGCCTCTATGCGTTGAAGTGGAACCTGTTCGTCGATTGGTGCTCTTCTCGCCGAGAAGACCCCCGAAGATGTTCGATCGCATCTGTGCTTACCTTTCTACAGGATGGGTTGGAGCGAAGGCTGTCTCCCTCCACCCTCAAGGTCTATGTCGCCGCTATCGCCGCTAATCATGAGCTCGTAGATGGGAAATCTCTAGGTAAGCACGATCTGATCGTCAGGTTCCTTGGGGGAGCGAGGAGATTAAATCCGCCTCGTCCTCCCTCTTTACCCTCTTGGGACTTAGCTCTGGTGCTTACTGCACTACAGAGAGAACCCTTTGAGCCTCTGCAGTCAGCTGAGTTGAAAATCCTGTCGTTAAAGACTATACTCCTGATTGCGTTGGCCTCCATCAAGAGGGTAGGGGACCTGCAGGCATTTTCGGTCGACGAATAGTGCCTGGAATTCGGGCCCGGTAACTCTCATGTGATCATGAGACCCCGGCCTGGATACGTGCCCAAGGTTCCCACTACTCCCTTCCGGGACCAAGTGGTGAGCCTGCAAGCGCTGCCTTCGGAGGAGGCAGACCCAGCCCTAGCTTTTCTCTGTCCCGTCCGTGCTCTCCGGACTTACGTGGACAGAACGCAAAGCTTCAGGACCTCAGAGCAGCTCTTCGTCTGTTACAGAGGACAGCAGAAGGGAAAGGCTGTCTCCAAGCAGAGGATGGCCCACTGGATAGTGGATGCCATCGTCTTGGCTTATCAGTCCCAAGACGTGCCCTGCCCGCTCGGGTTAAGAGCCCACTCCACTAGGGGTGTTGCCTCTTCCTGGGCGCTGGCTCGTGGCGCCTCGCTGACAGATATTGTAGAGCTGCGGGCTGGGCGACACCTAACACGTTCGCTAGATTCTATAGCCTCCGTGTAGAGCCGGTATCTTCCTGTGTGCTCACTTCCCATAGTCAGTAACACCGAAATGCCTGTTCTAGTGTCGGCTTGCTGCGCCATTCCCTCCCCTATGGTAGACGGATGCGTGCGCTTATTCTGCTCCAGTCGAGTTCCCCGGAACGGCGAACCCTGTTGAGTCCTCCGCAACCCGCGGCAGTCGGACGTGGCGGAGCGTTCGACGCCAGGTCTAACACTCGTATGCGTTGGTGGAACTTGTGTTAGGCTGGGTTCCATATGTAGTGACCCCCACGGCGGTCCCATGTGTGTATTCTTCCACGGTACGGCTCCCTACGGCGAGCCCGTGTCTTTCCCTCGGCAGAGTGTCCTCTGCCGTCCCAGGTATGTGTTGTCCCCCTCCACGAATTGGCCGGGGCCACCCCTGGGACTTCCGTATGTTGTGCTGCCCACGGCCAGCCCATACGTGTATTCTCCACATGTTAACTCCCTCTGGGCATGATGTGGCCTCCGCAGCTGCCTTCACAGGCACGCTTTCCGAGCGTTATCCAATACAGTCAGCTGAATGGGTCTTGCGGAACAGCAGCTTGGACTCTCCCTGCGTGAACCTACCCGCCCGCATCAGATCGGGGTCCGTGGGGCTCATCGCTGGGCGCTGGAAGTGGTAGTAACTATGGCGTTTTCCATAGGGGATCCCAATTCGTCGGTACGTCCGACGTACGTCGAACGTGACCGACTGAATGGGAACGTCTCGGTTACGTATGGTAACCCTCGTTCCCTGAAGGAGGGAACGGAGACGTACGTCCCGTCGCCACAGTTGCTGTACCATCACTGCAGGTCGAGCCACTACGTGTGGCTCCTCAGTGAAAAACAGTGTGCATTCGCTCTCGCTTCCTGTTTATACCCGCGGCGCGGGGCGGAGCGCGAGATGCGAATCTCGCACGCCAATTGTTCATTGGCCGGTTCTAGATAGCTCGAAGCTGATAGGGGCTCCCAGAAGTGATCCCAATTCGTCGGTACGTCCGACGTACGTCTCCGTTCCCTCCTTCAGGGAACGAGGGTTACCATACGTAACCGAGACGTTTTAAGTTATCTGGTCTACCTTTATGAAGCAACTCTGCACTGTGCCCATTGGGGAAAATAAAGTTAACAAAATAAAGAATTTCCCCTTGGGGAAAATAAAGTTAACTAACTAACTAAGCAAAAATTCTCTTCATTTTTTGCAGTGTAGTCAAATCTTTTGATAATTTAAAATGTAATTGGCCTTTGTTGACTACATAAAAAAAAATTAAAAAAAATACAAAAAAAAATATATTTCCTTTGCTCTGTTGCTCTTTGTCACATAGGCCTACCTGAAGCTCATTCATTATGCAGCTCATTTTGCAAACTATTATGTTATTTTGTTATCTCTGGTGTTATCTCATCATTATTCATTAGCTATCACGCCTCCTTGCATTTTGGCTTTGGGAAGAGAAACTGTCTAACAAATTGTAAATGAATATATTGTTTTATGTGAATGAGTAGGCTCAATGATTCTCACATCAGTTTAAAACTCTATGCAAATACACCCAGGAGTCAAAAGTCTTGTGAACACATATCTATTGTGTGTTTTGAGGCCTTCATTTTAAAACATTTTTTTTTTTTTTTCAAAAACTGTGCATAAACATTTTTCTCTCAAAAATACAAGCATGTACATACATGTTGATCACATATTATGGTAGCCCAGTTTGTGCTGAATACAGTGTAATTACACTTTTGCCATTAATGTGTTTATAAGCAACTGAAAAAAACACAAATGTCAGAGCATCTAAAGGGCCACAAAAGAGCTCAGACTCCAGAGGGTTAATATAGTAATAACAGTCAATTACGCATAGTAACATGCAACTAACCCTAAACCAAACCTTAACCCTAACCCTAATTATATAGTAAGTACATATAGTTAATTACACTATAATTACACTGTAACAAGGACACTTTAAAATAAAGTGTAACCTCTTGCACTTACAATTCTACAGGTTATAGGTGGTTGCCAGGTCAGTGCTATATGGTTTTAGCACATTGTAGTTGTTAGGGTCATCTAGGTAGTTGCTAGGGTGTTGCTATGGTTGTTTATTAGTGCCCCAAGTCAAAGTAGACCCCCTCTATGATACTTTGAACCTTTTATATGGCTCGGGTTCCTTCATCAATGTAAGTCAATGGTATTACTACACCCGTTTTATCATTTTCCACATGACATTTTCCATACCACTACTCAGGATAAGGACACTTTAATGAGTTCTAGGTGGTTGCTATGCCAATGCAAGTCAAAAGAGCCCAAGTCTCTATTTTATTTTGGTTCCTAGATATGGCACAGGTCACAGTAGGTGTATGGGATTATGTATGGGTTTATAGGTTTTATCCTCCACAAGTGTAAATTGAATTTGATAGGTTAAAAAAAAGTCCCATGATTTGAGGTAACTTTGACGTTCATAGCACAAATGGTACAGATTGCATTATACACAAAGTTTATTAATTATGTTTAAGGTTTGTTAAAATCCTTAATCTTACATTTTAACTACAGTAATGTAAGACAATTCATTCTCAAAGTTTCTGTAAAAATTTTTTTTTTTTGGTGAATAGACATATCTGGGACTCAAAGCTGATCATTTACAAAGAAGTCAACCCAATGAGGTTATAAACTCTAAGAGGGAAAAAGGTAGGGCTGGAATTTCTGGAAAAAAATGTTTTTTTTTAAAAACTCACCAACTAGTCGTTTGGTCTGAGCAGCAAACTCCTTACTGAGCTGTGTCCAACGCTCCTTCTCTCCTGCCAGCCCACTGATCAGACTAGAGGCTGTTTGCATCTTGTGTCGACAGCGTTCTGCATCCTCTAATAAAGTCTGAGAGAGAGAACGAGGAGGTAAGAACAAGGAGGTAAGAAAAAATTATGTCACTGTGCAACTGTGTGCTTGTTCACATTTATTGATTCTTATCAGAGTGAGGGTGTCATTTCAATTGAGTGTCATTTAATGTGAACAAACAAAATAAATTTTGCCTTTACATTTAATAGACATGTGTGGTTTCTCAGGACACGTATTTAAGTGGTATCAGGTAGTACAGAGATTGTATGGATGGTATTACAAAAAAAACTTAACAACCTTAAAAAACCTTAAAGCACCCTTAAATTGCATAATACAATGTTACTGTATCAAAGTGTTACTTTACATTTGATACTATAACACTAGCCTTTTTATATATAGCCTTTTTTGTTTAGCATTTTAGCTAGATACGTATGACCATGAAAGGTAAAATAAACGTATAGGTAGTTAAAGTGGAAATGGGACACAAGACTGTCCAGAATCAAACCTGCATCCAAATATAAGTATGGGTCTAACATGTCAAGAGCACATGCCTTTCTTCATTTTAATTCCCAGGGTACAGATGCCGACTTCTTTATGTGTAGAAATCAGTAAATTACGAAAACTAATTACAGTGTCAATTCCCAAGTTTATTCAATCATTGGTTTAAGTAAACATCTTTTCTCTTAGGTATGATCAGGCCTAACGCAAATCAACCTCAAAGGATCAATCAGTCACAAGCTGTTAATCACACAATTATCAACTAAATTATTAAATGTTAGGAAGGCTCATTATACATTGTGAATTGGAGCATTGGTGTTTGCTTCAAACCATTTTTAAAGTGAGTATTCATTTTGTAGAGGCACACAGAGTACAAGCCTGAATGATTCATCTGCAAGATGGTTTTAGGTTTATTTACAAAATTGCTCATTATTTTAAATTTTATGCAAAAATGCTAATGAGTGATTGGTTATTTACTTCAGGTAATAAATAACAGCTGATTCACCATTTTTCACAGAATAAACAGAGAGATAACTGAAAAAAACAGGATTGTGGTTAATTGTCTTTGGGCTACAGCTGGAATTAAGGCAAGTAAGAAAATCAACAAACATTTTGACAGTGATTTCTTTGAAGTGATTTCTTCATTTTAAGTTTGCAGATCAAAACCCCTTATCTTTAGTTAATTATTTGTCATGATAATGAAGTAGCTTTAGGTGTGTTCACGCCATTCCTCAAATACCGTAATCACAAGATTTTCTGAAAGCTTTGACTTGTACCACGTGACCAACTTCATATTGCTGTTGATAGTGTTGCCATTAAAACAGCTCCAAGTATAACGTCAAGTGTTGTCATTTCGCAATTACGGTAATAACGACATGTGGTGAATGCAGCACTAAGCCAGAGGTGTCCAATCCTGCTCCTGGAGGGTGAACGCCCTGCAGAGATTAGTCAAAGCCACCAGATGACAAGATTCAACCATTAGCCAAAAAAGCGTAACGGCTAATGCTAAGGCTGTGGCTCCCAGTATGCAGAAAAGGAGACCAGGGGCTGTTTTTTTTTTAATGGATGTCAATGGAGAAGAGGCTTCACTACACTGAATAAACTGCTTTTGTGAGGAAACAGCTTATCATTTAATGAATCGACTGCCTGTCTGCTAATCTTCAATATGTTTAATGCTAAACAATATATTTGTAGGGAAGGATATGTAGATTTTACTATGATAAAAAGGTTATTTTAAAAGAGAAAGGCAGAGAAGGGAATGTCGCAACAGGTAGGGCGCATTTACGGCATTACCATAGTATTTAATACTAATATTGAGTTATATTGTCTAAAGAAAGTAGAAAATACCAATGTTTTCTTTCTTTGGCTTTCAGGTTTTACTAGTTATTATAAGACTTAAATATGAATTACTATTATAACTGCATGTATGCACATGATGCTGATCTTATGCATTTGAATGAATAAAGAGAAAATTAATAATTTAATTGTTGAAATAAAAAAAATATGTTGAAATAAAAAATTAGGTATTCTTTCTATCGCTGCCAGGTTAGTCTTGTGTTGTAATGATTTATGACTCTGCTGTGTGCACAATGATGATATAACACTTTTTTAATGAATGAATGTAAACAATACATATAATTAATTAATTAATTAATTAATTAAATATGTATTCAATTACAATGAAGTGTTTAGTGTACTCATAAATATGGTTCTTCCTTCAGTGAACTTTGCAGCTAATAGAGATATTTGCGTTCTTTTTTTCCACTTCGATATAACACAAAATATAGAACATATATTTACAAGACCAACGCGCTAATCCACAAGAAACTGATTAACGTAAACTGCAACTGACTGTTATAAAACTTTAAATGGCGGGCACTGCCATTACACGATAGACTGAGAGGTGCCGCACATGATCCAAGTTAGTCGTTACACTTTCTCCAATGGTAAGAGATACAGACACCTCTCAAAAAGACCATCTCTGGTTTAGTGCCAACCTGCCCCAATACACCTATTTAGAATTTTCCAGTAATCATGAAGACCTTGATACGTTTGTACAGGTGTGTTTAATTAGGGGCTAATCTCTGCAAGACTCCCTTCAGGTTTTGGATTAGACAGCCCTGCCCTAATTTATATAACACAGTGGTTACCTGTTTCTCCATCATGGCCTTTTCATACTCAGCCTGAACTACATCAAGCTCTGCTTGCTTAGCATCCAGTTCTGCTTGGGCTGTCTGGAGGTCAACATTAGCTATGGCCAGCCTGTTCTCCTGCACTGCCAGATTAGCCTGAGGGTGATGGAGAAAGAGAGTTGTAAATGACCCAGGTCCTAGAAAACTGCAGGCTACAGCAAGGAATTCTAATAGGAAATAAGACATAATTTTGAACACAGTTTTTTTTTCTTTTTCTTTTTTTTCTTCACAGTTGCACACAGCATTTGTGTCTGAAATTGTTACACTATGGAGCCCTGAGTGTTTTACATTAAAGAGCCTCAGAATGTTGACTTTTGCATTAAATTCATTTTATGAATCCAAATTGCCTACATTAATTTGGATTAAGGATTGAACTTTTAACCTGTTTTTCTTTTATAATTTTAAGTATGCATCAAGAAATAACTTTACAACATAATTATCATACTTGTGCACCTGTGCATCTGAAAAGTTTGGCATTAAGTTGATTTTTAAAAGTCAACTTAAAAAAGTAACTTGCTATTACTAGTCTGAAGAAGTTAAGTATTTGGGGGATGGGGGGTTTGGGGTATATACTATTGAAGTTAACAAACATGAAGTAACAGCAACTAAAATTGGGATTTATTGTGCTTATTTACAAGTTCACATCTGAGGCTTCAAGCAACCGATTGAAATTAAACTATTATATCAAAAGATGATAAAATAATAAATTATGATCAAAAGCATGTAAAGAATAATCAAATAATAGCAATTCATAAATTAAACCATAGTTTTGACAGTTTTAATTATAGCCTGTTAGTAAAGAAACCCTGACAACTTGACAGGGTTGCATCATGTGAAAAAATAAGAAGTGATCTCACCTTCAAAGGAAGTACTTCTTTATTGATAGAGAAGAAGGAAGCCATTGCTTTGGTCCAGGAGCAAAGACCTGCAACATTGCCGCACACCCTCTTGGCTGTTTCTATGTTATAGTCTACCATGTCAAAGTACGGAGAGAGGAGTTCCACCACCTCCTCATTGATTGTGTCTTTGGGGAATTGCTGGAGGACAAAACAAAAGCTGGGGTAAAACAATACTGGTGTAAAGAATATGTTACATACTATATTTGAAACTCTTGAAAATTACAATATGATTTGATATTTGTTGCTCAGGCTTCTGTAAAGTTGTGAGAAGATATACAGTAGATCATGCATGGTATCTTAAAAGCAAACAGACAGCCTTTAAAATATGTTCTAAGATATATCAATATAATATACTGTATGTGTGTAAGATATTGTATTGATTAACTGTCAGCGCTGAACTTGTTTGTGACAGTATTTTAAATGAGTTTTGCCCAAGGGCTTTTCTGTCTACTAAATATCTAATTAGTCAAACCATCTGTTGGCTTCTGGTTTAATGCCAAAAATAAAATACTGGTAGTATAAATGGTAATACAACTAAAATAGCTCCTACAGTGGTTACAACTACAGTCGCCCTGTATTGTAGCTATATATAATAGACACTGCATATGTTTGCCGCCCACCAACAAAACAGTGTTCAAAAAATTGGTCCATTCAGTCACAGTGGATTAATAAAACAGAAATAGGGTAGATTTGATTATTCACTAGAAGACATGATTACTGTTTCAGTGGCACAGATTGTTTTTTTGTCAGAATGTTATTTTAAACTTTTCAATGGGATGATATGTAATAACAGAGAAAAGACCTGTTTAATTGTGTGGGTGACAGTAAATTGGAAATAGTCATTAAAACTAAAATACCACAGTTTTTAATACAAGAAACGTTGACTATATATTATGTTATATCACCTAAGAGGGAAAAAATTAAATTAAGACTTAATACCTGTAGACTGCCGAGGAAGTTCCCAGCTGTCATGAGTTTTAGTGACTCTTGCCAGGAAGGCATGGTGCAGTTTTTCTCGGGATCAAGTTTCACCGTGTTTACTCTCCTTTGGAAGAGTAATAACACACAGTCCATAATACGCATGATGAGGTGGGGCGGTCTTCCTAGTGTTCGCACCGTGGCGATGTCTGATGGCTTTATGGTCTGTTCACAGATAAAAAGGGAAAGAAATACAGAAAGAGACCGAGAGAGAAAGTGAATTAGACATCTTTGTAACATTCTGACTTACAAACTTTGCAGCAGCTCTGTGGATAACTTATTAATCCGAGTGGCAGCAGTTATGGCTCATGGTTGACAAAGTTTAACACACATCAGCTTAATGAGCAATACATGATGGATTTATCTTCATGAATAAGTAGAACGATCATTTGAAGTAGTGGGAAGGAGGGGGATGGAGCAGGAAGGTGTATGTTATAGTGGTAAGTGGGAAAGTGAGGTGTGATGAAACACTGAAAGGGAGAAATAAGGATGGGAAACACAGATGACAGATGTGAAAGGACAGAAGATAATGGTGTAAAGGAGAAACACCAAAGAGTTTTTCAATGGTCATGAAACACTAAAACAGATTTTAACATGATGCTTTTTTTTATTTTAACATAATACATGTTTTGCACTTCATGGAAAACAATGATGCCATGTTTTATGTTTAATATTAAGGGGGGAGTGGTTAATTTGGCATGTTTAAATCCGATAATGGACACAATGACATGTTGACTTAGTCAATGATGAAAAATTCATTTTCAGAATGGACAGAAAGCTAAACAATGCTTTTATTGTCCCTGCTTTAAGTGCTCATCTGAGGAGTCTCATTTTTTAGGCATCTGTAGAGCTTGTAAAAAGTTATAAATTATATTGTCAAAAACATCTAGAAGATCTATTTAAATGTATTTCCACAGTGTTCTTAAAAATGAGCAAACTTCTCATTCCTTGTTTTATTTGTATTTGTAAATGACAGTTTTTGTAAATATGTATTTCATTAAACATACACTGCCGGTCAAAAACTAGGGGTCAGTACGATTTTTTTCAGTACGAAGTCTCTTATGCTCAAAAGTATAGTAAAACAATAATATTGTGTAATATTATTACATTTTAAAATAACTGTTTCTATTATAATATATTTTAAAATGTAATTTATTCCAGTCATGGCAAACCTACATTTTCAGTAGCTATTGCTCCAGTCTTCAATGTCACATCCTTCAAAAATCATTCTGATTGAGTTATCAGTGTTGAAAAACATTAAGCTGAGGAAACCATGATGCTCGTTTTTCAGCATTCTTTATTTAAAATGATGAAATATATTTTGTAACATTATTAATGTCTTTACTGTCACTTTTGATCAAATGAACCCTTGCTGAATACAGGTATTAATTTCTTTAAAAAGGTTAAATTATAAATGTTATATTCCCCAAACAGTCTTTGTTAATCTTTCTAACAAAATCATAGTGTGTTGTCAGTCTGGAAGTGAGTGAGATGTTGCTCTTGATCCCCTCCTAATAACCTCCCTTCACCCCTTAATTCCCACCTTTCAACCTCTCCTGAGCTTTTCACTTCCATTTTTTAGCCTTTTCCAATCCTGAGGTGTTGAACAGCTGGCGCTAAAAGGGGGGATTTGTGTTAAACCTTAAAAGCTTTCATAAACACACATAGAGCAGTGTTTCTTAACTGTGGGTGTCTGGATGAATAATTCAAATGTAATAAAATGCACTATATTGCCAAGAGTATTAGGACACCCCTCCAAATCAATGAATTCAGGCATTCCAATCACTTCCATGGCCACAGGTGTATAAAATCACCTAGGCATGCAGAATGCTTCTACAAACATTTGTGAAAGAATGGGTCGCTCTCAGGAGCTCAGTGAATTCAAGCATAGTACCGTGATAGGTTGCCACCTGTGAAATAAGTCAATTTGTGAAATTTCCTTACTACTAAATATTCCACGATCAACTGTTAATGGTATTATAACAGTTTGGGGATGGCCCCTTCCTGTTCCAACATGACTGCGCACCAGTGCACAAAGCAAGGTCCATAAAGACATGGATGAGTCGTGACCTCAACCCGATAGAACGCCTTTGGGATGAATTAGAGTGGAGACTGCGAGCCAGGCCTTCTCGTCCAACATCAGTGACTCACTTTACAAATGCGCTTCTAGAAGAATGGTCAAAAATTCCCTTAAACATACTCCTACACTGTAAAAAATATTTTTGCAATTTAGTTATTTCAACAAATTTTTTTCAGTAGAGATAACTACATTGTCCAGACAATAAGAATAAGTTTTCTTGTACTCAACTAGACTGAAAGTTAATTAATAATTGTTTTTTAACTCAAAAACATATGTTGAAACAACTGCACTAGATTTTCTTTTGAATGAACAAGTATAATTGTTGTTTTAAGTTAAAAACATAAGTTGAAACAACTGCTCTATATTTTCTGCAGGCTTTACTCCAAATATACTTTCTCCAAATAATTTATTTAACTGCAGTAAAGTAAACTTAATTTACTATGTACAGCTGATTTATACAACACATTCTAATTAAACCCTATAGACATGAACACATTTATTTAACTTACAGTATTTATACATACCACACCATATAAGCCTAAAATCCGTGTTGTATTAACACGGCTAGTGAAAACAACGCCCTCTGGCAAAGAGTGTATAGGCCTTGTGGAAAGCCTTCCCAGAAGAGTTAAAGCTGTTATAGCTGCAAAGAGTGGGCCAAACCCTAGAGATTAAGAATGGGATGTCATTAAAGTTCATGTGCATGTAAAGGCAGGCGCCCCAAAACTTTTGGCAATATATAGTGTCATTTATAATAATATCTTCAGTATTACTCAGAAGTCTAGTTTCAAATATAATTCCTTCGAAGTTTTGGTGCTTTATGTAACGTTATGTAGTGTACATGATAAAACCCGTTTAACATTTGTGTTAGTTACTGTATACAGGCCACCAGGGCATAATGCAGACTTTTCTATCAGCGTTAGTACTGGCCGTAGATAAAGTACTAATTGTTGGTGATTTTAATATCCATGTAGACAACGAAAAAGACGCATTAGGATTAGCATTTAAAGACAACTCTATTGGAGTTATGCAACACGTGTCAGGACCCACTCATCGCCATAATCATACTTTAGACCCAGTGTTTCCCCTACAATGTATTCACAGCGGCGCGGCGCCGCCGCCGCTGGATTTTCAGCGCCGCTGCAAGTTCTTCACATAATCAGTAATATTTTTGGGGAGAATCTGTTCTTTACTTTTTATATTTCTGTCAACTTTTACCTTTACTCCACTACATTTCCTACATAAAATGTATACTTTTACTCCGATAAATTTTCCCAAAGCATTTTTGTTACTTACTACAAAATAAATTCGTAAGACTGTAAGCAAGCATGTGCAAACAAATGCTCGCGCAACCGCGGTGATCTTGCATCCGTTGCTATAGCGACTGACACGTGAGACTGCGTGCTGCACAGAGCGGGACACGGGACAAGCGGGATTTAAAACAGACAACAAAACGGTATGTTATACACTACAGTACATGCTTTACTATCACTATAAAGTAATTAATTTGTTGACTAGATGCTGTATTAATGCAATCGAGGCTGATGCTAACATTAGCACCTCAAGCAGATAAAACAATGCAAGTCTGACAAAAACACATGCAAGTCTGACCCAAACGTTTAATGCCACGTTTGTTACCAACTATTTGCATTCTTTTATATCCGTCTGGACACTTTTATGCAGCGAAGTGGCATATTTGAAGCTAGTGACATGAGGAATCAAACTGTATCCTCATGCAGCCGACAGAAACATAAACAAATAAGAAACTCATTCGTGTTTTTTTAACATCACTGTAGCATATTTTGATTAGATGACCATCAAGTGTTCTACAGTAGAAGCAAATAAAGTTTGAAATATACATATAATATACATAACTGTGTCTAATTTCAATGATATGACTGTGTCCTGCAGCCCATACGTTCTGAACATTACGGCTACAATGTTTGGCTATCCCATGGATGGGGTCTTGCTCCGCCACAATTTATGGTGTCATTGTCCAATATGCCAATGTTAAACTTCAGCAATTCCTCTGATCCATTCCCTTTGTTAAAACGAACGGTCGCTCAGGCACACTTCAGTCAAGTAGGTCAGCTACGTTAATATTGAGGAAGGTCTGTAGTTGAATAGGTTAGGATAGCTAAGTTACTTTATCGGGTTAATTGCGAGTGAGCTGTATATTATGGTAACTGAGGAGTGACATAGAAGAATAATGAGTATTTACTTTTTTATATGTGAGTTTGTTGTTTTGGGACACCTACTGCCCACAGCCCTGATAGCTAAATCATATTAAATTTTTCAGATGAGTCTACTAAACTGGTTGGTGAAGAGAAAGGCAGATGGGGACCATGGAGGAGCTGAGGTTAGCTGGCATGTCCAGGGGGCCCCAGAGGCTTTGTCACTTTGTGGGGCTTCAGTGTCACATGAACCTTCACAAATAATTCTAATATGATGATATGTGATGTGCTTTTTTTTTTTTTTTTTTTTTTTAAGATTATTTGATTAATAAGTAAAAAAATAACATAATGTAATAATATTTCACACTATTAGGCTACTGTTTTTTACATTCTAAAAATTATTCCGGAGGTGCATGCCCCCAGACCCCCCGTGCGCGGCTTGGAAACAACCTCCAGCTGTAACAGCACTGCTGCTGGAAAATGTTCTAGGGGAAACACTGAGACCTAATATTGCCACATGGAATAAATGTTGATACCATTGAAATTCTGCAGCAGAGCGATGGCATCTCAGATCATTACCTAGTATCATGTATACTTAATTTAGCTAAGGTTGCAAAGCCGCCCCCTCGCTTAAAAAATGGCAGGACAATCACTGCCGCCACTAAAGATTGCTTCTTAAATAATCTTCCTCAGCATCCCAGATAGCTTAGAAGAACTCGATGTTGCAACAGAAACTACTGACTCTCTCTTTTCCAGTACTTTAGACACAGTTGCTCCCCTGCACTTAAAGAAGATTAAAGAAAATAGTCCAACGCCGTGGTACAACAGCAGCCAGAAAAATGGAGCGCAGCTGGAAGAAAACAAAACTAGAGGTCTTTCGTAATTAGTGGAAAGAGCACATGATCACATACAGAAAGGCTGTAAAAACTGCTAGATCTGCTTATTTCTCAACTCTCTTAGATACAGTAGCTAAATTAACCAAAAATAAAGCTTCAACTTCTGATGTTTGTAAACAGCACAGCAGTAATGACTTTATGAACTTCTTTACATGTAAGATTGATAATATTAGGAAGAAAATTTTAACCATGCAGCCGTCTACTACAGTATCACATCAGACAAAGCATTGTAGGGTCACTGAGGAAAAAATACACTCATTCACTGCTATAGGAGAAGAAGAATTGGCTAAACTCGTTAAATCATCAAAATCAACAACATGTATGCTTGACCCTGTACCGACTAGGCTATTAAAAGAGATGTTCCCTTTCGTTCAGTCACTACGACGTACGTTAGTGACTAACGAATGGGGGTTTCGCTTAGAAGCCTATCATCTTCGAGAATTCAACAGCGCCCAATGGCAGTGCCAATGCCATGGGCATGCGGAATTTGCATGCGTAACTCCGCCCCACCCTGTGGGTATATAAGGAAGTACGCTGGCAACATCGCATTATGTTTCTGCTTTGGAGCCAAGAGCATCTCTTCACTCCTACAAGCCTGAATTCTGAAGTCTTCTCTTCAGTCTTCGAGACGAGCGGTTCTCCAGGGTGTTGGTGTTACGGCGCATTCCAGCGATCTCGCATTGCCTGCCTGCTGATCTGTGCAGTGATCTGCAACAGCTGTGTGTGTTATTACTGGGCGCTTCGGCACTCTGCAGAGCTTTCCTCACAAAAAGAGCTTGCGCGTGGCACGTCTTTTTCAAGACGGTTCGCCCGTGCACTTCCGGGTGCGATCGATCTCCGTTGCTGTCTATGGGCACATTCACTGCTCGACGTGTTTGGGCTTCAGCACGTTCGGGCAGTGATTGTGGATGTGTCATGTTCCCACTGCGGGAACGTGACCATCGCGATGTTGCGGTCGAGACTCAGTGATCTCAGCAAGGAGAGAGAGTCCCCTCTGCCACACCCCAATCTACCGTCTCTGAGAGAGGTGGTACTTTGGCTGGTGGCCAGGGTGACCTGAGGGCGGTGCGTGGTTTAAGAACCCCGACGATCATTCCTCGGGCCACGCCCCCCTCTCGCACATCGCTTCCCGCGAGTGCTGGACTGAAACAGCGGCCCGTCTCTGACGCCTCGTTCGTTTCGTTCACACTCCAGATAGCGGCGAGATGTCGATCGCCGCATCCCAAGGTGGGCTAGATCCTTTGGGGATGACGATTAGGTTGTGCTCCGCCTCCGGGTGTGTCAGCACTGCCTGATCTGACCTAGAGTTGATAGCCATGTTATCTCGGGCAGCCGCGAGCCTCGCGCTGGTGTGGAACTCCGCCCAGTCGCGAGTGCTCGTGGTTGCGCGATCGGTTTTTGTCAAACACCAAATGCCTTTCGCTCCCGAGGTGCATGAGGAGATCACGCGGTCCTGGAAGTCCCCGTGCTTCCCGTGACCGTTTGGTGGCCTCCTCCGCCTTCTCTGCCCTTGATGGGGCCGCGGCCTAGGGTACACTGGGGCCCCCTCCCCACTGTTAAACAACTCTGTTGCGCACTAAGGTGTCCACAGAGGGCTTTGACGTGGTGTGGCTGTCCTAAGCACCCTCCCTAAGCCTGTGGGCTCGTCTACTTCGGTGGCGTGGTCCTGCAGTGCTATGGGGTAGGCCGCCGCCCCTTTGCACATGCACAAGGGTGGAGCTGACCCAGGGCTCTTTGTTGAGCTGCGTGCCGCCACTGATCCCACCCTCTGGGTGGTGAAGGTGGCCACACGCTCCCTCGGTCGGGCGATGTCCACAGCTGTGGTCCGGGAGAATTTCCTGGCCTTACCTGGTGATATGGGGGGGTTGACTGAGCCCGCCTCCTCAACTCGCCCATATCCCAGGCTGGCCTCTTCGGCGGCGCGGCCGAGAACTGCGCCCAACAGTTCTTGGCCGCCCCAGAGCAGACTGAGGCTGTAACACGTACTGCCCCGGCGGCTGGCTGCTGCACCAGCCGCCGGCCCAGTCGCCTCAGTCCGCTCGCCGCCGAGGGCGCCCTCCCTCCTCCCGTCCGGCCCCAGCAGCAGCCTTCTCCGGGCCGCGCCGTGGAGGTGGTTGCAGGATGTCGCCCAGTCCGCTCCTCAGCCTGGCTAAAACGCCAGGCTGGAGGTGGACAACTCAGAGATGGGTTCCAGTTCTTTCCAGGGGATGGTAGCAGGGCCTCTCCTTCCCCCGGTGGAGGGCCGGGGGAAAATCCTTCTGCTGCTGGCCCTCGGGCTAGCAGCGCTTGGAAAGAACTCATGTTCCTGTCTCTGAGGATCCAGAGACCGGTGATGGCAGTGTGTACCGCCTCCGGGCCGCGCCACTCTCGTCCCTCTCTCTCGCCAGCCTCCTCTCAGAGCAGACCCCAGTGGAACGTGCGTCCTTCCCTGGTCTCCTCTGTCAGGACGCAGCAGTTAACCGTGCCCCCGCACCGGGACGCCCAACAGCCTCCCATGTCCGGGCCGGTAACGCTGCCTCGCTGCCCCACCCTGGGTACGTCTGTGGTCCGATTGACCCCGCTGGTGCAGTTCCTGGGAGTCTGGCTTCAGCTTCCGGGACTGTTCCGCTGGGTCGCGAAGACCGCCAGGCGCGGCTACGCGATTCAGTTCGCGCAGGTTCCTCCCCGCGCTGGGGAGGCCGCCCGCTATGATGGGGCCTATCCCCTGTCATACGTGCGGAGGTTGTCACCCTACTGGCGAAGGGTGCGATCGAGCCTGTCCCTCCAGCCGAACTGAAGTCCGGCTTCTCAGCCCTTGCTTCATTGTACCCTAGGAAACCGGTGGGTTATGGCCAATCCTGGATCTACCCGTCTTGAACCGATCCTTCTCAGGCTTCCGTTCAGGATGTCGGTAGCGAACGCCTCTTTGGACGCGTTCGTCCGGTAGATTGGTTGCAGCGATCGACCTGAAGGACGCTTACTTCATGTCTCCTTCCTCGACGCGGGCCGTTCCTATGGTTTGCTTCGAGGGGCGGACATTTAGTACGCAGTGCCCCCATTCGGGCAGCTCTGTCCCCTCGTGACTCTACGTAGTCTATCGAGGCAGCCCTTGCGCCACTCAGCAGCACGGGGTTCGCATCCTGAACTACTTCGATGACTGGCTCATACTGGGTCACTCTCGTAAGCAGGTCTGCGGACACAGAGTCCAAGTGCTCCGGCACTTAGCCCGTCTGGGCCTTCGGGTCGACTGGGAGAAGAGCGACTCTGACCCGTGCAGAGGATCTCCTTTCTCAGTGTGGTTTCCAACTCGGTCGCAGGTGCGTGCTGCTTACCAGCGAGCGCGCACATAGTCTCTGCTGACTTGCCTTTGTCAAATCGAGGGCGAGAATGCGGTCCCACTGAAGCTATTTCAGAGGCTCCTGGGGCATATGGCATCTGCAGCCGCGGTGACGCCGCTCGGATTGCTACATATGAGACCGCTTCAGCACTGGCTACGCGATCGAGTCCCGAGATGGGCATGGCGGTCTGGCACGCTCCGGGTACAAGTGACTCGGGCCTGCTTACAGACTCTCACCCCGTGGTCGAACCTCAAGTTTCTACGGACCGGTGTGTCCTTAGAACGAGTTTCCAGGCATCTTGTTGTATCAACAGATGCATCATCCACGGGCTGGGGTGCCATGTGCAATGGACAAGCAGCCGCGGGCTCCTGGACAGGACCCCAGCGCCTTCTGCATGTCAATTGCCTCGAGTTACTGGCAGTACGGTTCACCCTGCACCGCTTCCGAGCGTTGCTGAAGGGTCAACATGTGCTAGTCAGGACAGACAACACGGCCGTAGTAGCGTACATCAACCACCAGGGCGGTCTACGCTCCGCCGTATGTCTCAACTCGCCCGCCATCTCGTTTTATGGAGTCAGAAGCATCTGAGGTCCCTTCATGCTGTCCACATCCCGGGAGTCCTGAACCGTGCAGCCGACGAGCTCACGGCTTCAGCCACTTCCTGGAGAATGGAGACTCCATCCCCAGACGGTCCAGCTGATATGGGAACGGTTCGGCGACGCACAGGTAGACCTGTTGCCTCCCAGGACTCTTCCCATTGCTCCCTGTATTATTCCCTGACCTATGGTCGGCACGGATGCACTGGCGCACAGCTGGCCGTCGGGGCTACGCAAGTATGCGTTTTCCCCCAGTGAGCCTTCTCGCACAGGTCTGTGCAAGATCAGGGAGGACAAGGAGCAGGTCATGTTGGTCGCCCCGTTGGCACGGCCAGACCTGGTTCTCAGAACTGCTACTCCTTGCGACAGCCCCTCCCTGGCCTATTCCTCTGAGTCAAGACCTTCTCACTCAGAGACGGGGCACCCTTTGGCACCCGCGTCCAGCGTTCTGGAAGCTCCACGTGTGGCTTCTGGACGGGACGCGGCAGGTTTGAGTAGCCTTCCACCTACGGTGGTCGCTACCGTCACTTCCGCTAGAGCAGAGTCTACACGACACCTCTATGCGTTGAAGTGGAACCTCTTCGTCACATGGTGCTCTTCCCGCCAAGAAGACCCCTGGAAATGCCCGATCGGGTCCGTGCTATCGTTTCTCCAGGAGGGGGTGGGAAGAAGGCTGTCTCCTTCCACCCTTAAAGTGTATGTGGCCGCAATATCTGCCTACCACGATCTCCTGGGAGACAATAAGGTAAGTCAGCACGACCTGATCATCAGGTTCCTGAGGGGGGCGAGGAGACTGAATCATCCTCGCTCTCCTCTCGTTCCCTCTTGGGACCTCTCAGTAGTCTTAAGTGCTCTGCAGAGGCCTCCCTTGAGCCTTTGCGGTCGGTTGAGGTTAAGTTCTTGTCTATAAAGACGGCTCTGCTGACCGCATTGGCCTCTCTTAAGAGGGACGGGGACCTGCAAGCATTTTCGGTTGACGAAGCGTGCCTTGAGTTCGGGCCGGCTAACTCTCACGTGATCCTGAGACCCCGGCCCGGATATGTGCCCAAGGTTCCCACCACTCCGTTCCAAGAAGCCAGGTGGTGAACCTGCAAGCGCTGCCTTTGGAGGAGGCAGACCCAGCCTTGGCATTGCTCTGTCCAGTACGCGCTCTCCGCGCCTATGTAGACAGTACGCGATGTTTCAGGACCTCAGACCAGCTCTTTGTCTGTTATGGTGGAGAGCGGAAGGGAAGTGCTCTCTCAAAGCAGAGGTTGTCTCACTGGATAGTGGACACCATTGTTTTGGCTTACCAGCAGCAAGGTCGACCATGTCCCCTTGGGGTCAGGGCACACTCCACCCGGAGTGTGGCCTCCTCTTGGGCTTTAGCGCATGGCGCCTCGCTAACAGACATCTGCAGAGCTGCAGGCTGGGCGACACCAAACACATTCGCCAGATTCTACAACCTCCGAGTGGAGCCAGTGTCCGACTATGTACTCGCCCCTACGGGTGGCCAGGTGCTCCCTCCGGTGACCCCCACACGAGTATTTCCACCGTAAGCCTCATCAGTGAGCAGGTGTCTTTCCCTTGGCAAGTCCCTGCCACCCCTAGGGTTAAAAATCCACCCTCTGGCTGGTACCCTAGAGATCTTCCATATGCAGCCCTTAGCGGGTCATATGTGTTTTCTTAAGTCCTCCCTACGGGTAGGCATCTTGGCATTCCCTCACTGGGATATGCTTCCCAGTGTACCTTGGTAATCCTGTGATAAGTGGGAGTCCTTCGTCCGTACTAGTCTTACGACAGGGTACTCACACTTACGCAGGGCACTGGATGACAGCTGAGTGGCGTTGTTGTATTGGAACCCCCATTTGTTAGTCACTAACGTACGTCGTAGTGACTGAACGAAAGGGAACGTCTCGGTTACGTATGTAACCCTCGTTCCCTGAGGAGGGAACGGAGACGTACGTTTCCTTTGCCACGTCAGCTGTGTTGCTGGTATGCGGAGTTCAGTCTTGGCTCCTGCAGCAGTAACATAATGCGATGTTGCCAGCGTACTTCCTTATATACCCACAGGGTGGGGCGGAGTTACGCATGCAAATTCCGCATGCCCATGGCATTGGCACTGCCATTGGGCGCTGTTGAATTCTCGAAGATGATAGGCTTCTAAGCGAAACCCCCATTCCTTAGTCACTAACGTACGTCTCCGTTCCCTCCTCAGGGAACGAGGGTTACATACGTAACCGAGACGTTACTAGAGGTCATAGATCCTCTTCTTAATATCATTAATTCATCTTTATCATTAGGATATGTACCGAAAACTTTTAAGTTGGCTATTTTTAAACCACTTATTAAAAAAACGCAACTTGATCCTACAGAATTAGTCAATTATAGGCCAATCTCAAATCAACCCTTTCTGTTAAAAATACTTGAAAAGGCAGTGTCTTCACAATTATGTTCAATTTAGCACAATTATACACAATTTAGAAAGAAATGGTATCTGTGAGGATTTCCAGTCAGGATATAGACCGTATCATAGTACTGAGACTGCTCTCATCAGAGTTACAAATTATTTACTCTTATCATCCGATCGTGGCTGTATCTCTCTATTAGTGTTACTTGATCTTAGCGCTGCATTTGATACTATCGACCACAACATTATTTTGAATAGACTCGAAAATTATGTAGGCATTAGTGGAATTGCTTTGTCATGGTTTAAATCATACCTATGTGACTGCTATCAGTTTGTAGCAGTAAATGAAGATATGTCACACCGATCACAAGATCAGTATGGAGTACAACAAGGCTCAGTGCTAGAACCGTTGCTCTTCACCCTGTACATGCTACCACTGGGAGATATCATTAGAGAAGCATGGCGTTAGTTTTGATTGTTATGCTGACGATACTCAGCTCTATATTTCTTCACGCCCTGAAGAAAATTACCAATTCACAAGATTAACGGAATGCATAGCTGATATAAAACATTGGATGACCAGTAATTTCCTGCAACTCAATTCAGAAATAAAATGTATTGGACAAAAAAGCTCCACAAGTAGTAACCTAGAATACTGTCTAACACTTGATAGCTGCTCTGTCAAGTCCTCGTTGTCAGTGAGGAACCTGGGTGTGCTCTTTGTTACCAATCTTTCATTTGAAAGCCACGTTTCTAGCATCTGTAAAATTGCATTCTACCATCTTAAAAATATATCTAAATTACGGCACATGCTCTCAATGCAAAATGCTGAACAGTTAGTTCATGCATTCATGACCTCAAGGTTAGATAATTGTAATGCTATACTGGGTGGTTGCCCTGCTCGCTTAATAAACAAACTTCAGCTGGTCCAAAACGCAGCAGCTCGAGTTCTTACTAGAACCAGGAAATATGACCATATTAGCCCAGTTCTGTCAACACTGCACTGGCTGCCTATTAAACATCGCATACATTTTAAAATCTTGCTTATTACTTACAAAGCACTAAATGGTTTAGCTTCCCAGTACCTGAGCGAGCTCTTAACATATTATACTCCATCACGTCTACTGCGGTCTCAAAACTCTGGCCAGTTGATAATACAGAGAATATCAAAATCAACTGCAGGCGGTCGATCCTTTTCCTATTTAGCACCTAAACTTTGGAACAGTCATCCTAACATTGTACGGGAAGCAGACACACTCTGTCAGTTTAAATCTAGACTAAAAACACATCTCTTTACTGTGGCATACACATAAAACACTTTTTCAATTAAATGATTGTTAGGCTGCATTAACTATGTTAGCCGGAACCGGGAACACTTCCCATAACACCTGATGTACTCGTTACATCATCAGAAGAATGGCATCTACGCTAATGATAGTCTCTCTGTTTTATCCCGAGGTTTACTGCAGTCAGCCGGATTCTGGCCGTATCCAGATCAGATGGTGGACCTGCGCCCAGAGAAGACCAACGCATGACCCTGAAGTGTCTGTAGAGACTGTGTCAATTAGACTCTCCTGAAATTGCCTCGTCGACACGGCATCCTCAATAAACCCGTGTCCGGCATGATGACTCCAATTGTTTGAATATTACAATTTAATAATTCTTAAATCGATATGTCATCCTCAATAAACCCATCTCCATCGTGTTGCCTCCGATCATTCGAATATTGCACTTTAATAATTATTTAATCAACACATCATCCTCTATACACGGGTTTCCTGTTTACAAACATTACAGGGTGCGTGCGCATCCTGGAGGCAGAAAGACAGATCGCTGAGCTGGTCCGCTACTGCAACAACCTTAAGTATTGAAGCTTTCCTTATTGTTTGTATAACTGCTGACTCAATAAAACGGGATTTTAGTTGGATCTGTTTGTCTGTCTTTAATTTTGCAGTGTTGCTGTGATACATGTATGAATGATCATGTCAGGCTAGTAATGTAATCAATTAATCAAACATCACAGATACAGTTATTAATAAGCACTGGCTCTGTTGGTACAATTAACCACGCAGCAACTCCTTGGCATTTTGACTTTCAGACACGCCGCTGCTAACCTACAACACGGGAGGTCTCTTCTTTCTGCCTCTCGGTTGCGTGCGCAAGCAGTGATGACGTCGCCGAGAAATCCGTGTATAAACCCGTCTCCGGCGTGTTGCCTCCGATCCTTCGAATATTCTGATCTATTATGACCTCTGACCTGTAAAGTTGCCAGAATAATAATCATACACTGCTTGTTAATTGGCCAGAGGAGAACTGGCACCCCGACTGAGCCTTGTTTCTCCCAAGGTTTATTTTTCTCCATTAGGTTACCTGATGGGGTTTTGGTTTCCTTGCCACTGTTGCCTCTGGCTTGGCCTGCTTAGTTGGGGACACTAAATTGTTCTAAATTTTTCAACTAAATATCCAAATAAATCTAATTATTAAACTAAATTAACCATATAAACTAAATTACTGATCTAATTACTGATCTAAAGCCCACACTGTCACTGTATGATAATTGAAATGAACTGATGACATAACCGTTTTCTCCAGAATGGCTATACGGCTGAATAAAATTATGTTGCATTATTTTCCTGTTTAACACTGTAAAGCTGCTTTGAAACAATCTGCATTGTTAAAAGCGCTATATAAATAAGGTTGACTTGACTTGACCATAGTGTATCAGAATAGTCAGGGGCATAGTTTACTGGGGGATTGGTGGGGAGGTAACCCCCCAATATTCAAATCCATCAGTTACAACCCCCCCAAAAAATTTCAACATGAAAATCACAGTAGACCAAATGAAAAATATTTTGTATCAATAATTTTGTTCCTAATCAAATATGAGTTTGTATTAATAAATCAGACAAAAAATATCCCCCCTCCATTGAACCGATTGGTAACGCCCAACCAATGAGTCGCACTTTCACCAAAACAACACGAGTGGTGTTTGAATGGGAGAGCACACTGGTAACGTTAGCGCCAAAAAAGAATAGTCTTGACTTGACTTGTGAATAGTCAACTTTATTTATATAGCTCTTTTAACAATGCAGATTGTTTCAAAACAGCTTCACAGTGTTAAACAGGAAAATAATGCAACAGAATTGTATTCAGCCGTATAGCCGTTCTGGAGAAAACGGTGATGTCATCAGTTCATTTCAATTATCATACAGTGACAATGTGGGCTTTAGATCAGTAATTATATCAGTAATTTAGTTTATATGGTTAATTTAGTTTAATAATTTGATTTATTTGGATATTTAGTTGAAAAATTTAGTGTCCCTAACTGAGCAAGCCAAGCCATAGGCGACAGTGGCAAGGAAACCAAAACCCCATCAGGTGACCTAATGGAGAAAAATAAACCTTGGGAGAAACCAGGCTCAGTCGGGGTGCCAGTTCTCCTCTGGCCAATTAACAAACAGCGTATGATTATTATTCTGACATTCTGTCATAATAGATCGGAATATTCAGAAGATTGGAGGCAACATGCCAGAGACGGGTTTATTGAGGATGATGTGTAGATTAAAAAGTTATTAAATAGGAATGATCGAAATATCGGAGTAATCATGCCGGAGACAGGTTTATTGGGGATGCCGTGTCGATGAGCCAATTTCAGGGGGAGTCTAATTGACATAGGCTCTGCAGACACTTCAGGGTCATGCGTTGGTCTTGTCTGGATACAGGTCCACCATCTGAACTGGATATGGTCCGGTTCCGGCTGACTGCAGTAGACCTCGGGATAAAAAAGAGAGACTAACATTAGCGTAGATGCCATTCTTCTGACGATGTAACGAGTACACCAGGTGTTATGGGAAGTGTTCCCGGTTCTGGCTGACCTAGTTAATGCAGCCTAACAATCATTTCATTGAAAAAGTGTTTTCTGTGTATGCCATAGTAAAGAGATGTGTTTTTAGTCTAGATTTAAACTGAATGCTAGGAAGACTGTTCCAAAGTTTAGGTGCTAAATAGGAAAAGGATCGACCGCCTGCCATTGATTTCGATATTCTAGGTATTATTAACTGGCCAGAATCTTGAGGCCGCAGTAGATGTGATGGAGTATAATGTGTTAAGAGCTTGCTCAAGTACTGGGAAGCTAAACCATTTAGTGTTTCGTAAGTAATAAGCAAGATTTTAAAATGTATGCAAAGTTTAATAGGGAGCCAAGTGCAGTGTTGACAGAACTAGGCTAAAATGGTCAGACTTCCTGGTTCTCGATTAAGAACTCGAGCTGCTGCGCTTTGGACCAGTTGGAGTTTGTTTATTAAGCGATCAGGGCAACCACCCAGTAGAGCATTACAATAATATAGCCTTGAGGTCATGAACGCATGAACTCACTGTTCAGCATGTTGCATTGAGAGCATGTGCCGTAATGTTTATATATTTTTAAGATGGCAGGATGCAATTTTACAGATGCTAGAAACGTGGCTTTCAAACGAAAGATTGGTATCAAAGAGCACACCCAGGTTCCTCACTGACGACGAGGACTTTACAGAGCAGCCATCAAGTGTTAGACAGTATTCTAGATTACTAATTGTGGAGCTTTTTTGTCCAATAATTAAAAATTCATTTTTTTCTTATTGAGTTGCAGGAAATTACTGGTCATCCAATTTTTTATATCAGCTATGCATACCATTAATCTTGTGAGTTGGTACGTTTCTTCAGGGCGTGAAGAAATATAGAGCTGAGTATCGTCAGCATAACAATGAAAACTAACGCCATGCTTCTCTAATGATAACGCCCAGTGGTAGCATGCACAGGGTGAAAAGCATGGTCCTAGCACTGAGCCCTGCGATACTCCATACTGAACTTGTGATCGGTGTGACATCTCTTCATTTACTGCTACAAACTGATAACGGTCAGATAGGTATGATTTAAACCATGCCAATGCAATTCCACTAATGCCTACATAATTTTCGAGTCTATTCAAAAGAATGTTGTGGTCGAATGCAGCGTTAAGATGAAGTAACACTAATAGAGAGATACCACCACGATTGGATGATAAAAGTATGTAACTCTGATGAGAGCAGGCTCAGTACTATGATACGGTCTAAATCCTGACTGGAAATCCACACAGATACCATTTCTTTCTAAAAAGGAACATAATTGTGAAGACACTGCCTTTTCAAGTATTTTTGACAGAAAGGGTAGATTTGAGATTGGCCTGTAATTGACTAATTATGTAGGATCAAGTTGCTGTTTTTTAATAAGTGGTTTAATAATAGCCAACTTAAAAGTTTTCAACTTTAAAAGTACATATCCTAATGACAAGGATGAATTAATGATATTAAGAAGAGTATCTATGACCTCTGGTAGCATCTCTTTTAATAGCCTAGTCGGTACAGGGTCGAGCATACATGTTGTTGATTTTGATGATTTAACGAGTTAAGCCAATTCTTATTCTCCTATAGCAGTGAATGAGTGTAATTTTTCCTCAGTGACACTGCAATGCTCTGTCTGATGTGATACTGTAGTAGACGGCTGCATGGTTAAAATTTTCTTCCTAATATTATCAATCTTACATGTAAAGAAGTTCATAAAGTCATTACTGCTGTGCTGTTTACAAACATCAGAAGTTGAAGCTTTATTTTTGGTTAATTTAGCCACTGTATCGAATAAATACCTAGGGTTGTGTTTTTTCTTCTTCTAAGAGAGTCGAGAAATAAGCAGATCTAGCACTTTTTACTGCCTTTTTGTATGCGATCATGCGCTCTTTCCACAAATTACGTAAGACCTCTAGTTTTGTTTTCTTCCAGCTGCGCTCCATTTTTATGGCTGCTGTTTTAAGGGCTTGAGTGTGCTCGTTGTACCACGGCGTTGGACCATTTTCTTTAATCTTCTTTAAGCGCAGGGGAGCAACTGTGTCTAAAGTGCTGGAAAAGAGAGAGTCAGTAGTTTCTGTTGCAACATTGAGTTCTTCTAAGCTATCTGTGATGCTGAGATGATACTCATCAGTATCATCTCAGCATCACAGATAGCTTAGAAGATGAGGAAGATTATTCAAAAAGCAATCTTTAGTGGCAGCAGTGATTGTCCTGCCATTTTTTAAACGAGGGGGCAGCTTTGCAGCCTTAGCTAAATTAAGTATACATGATACTAGGTAATGATCTGAGATGTCATCGCTCTGCTGCAGAATTTCAACGGTATCAACATTTATTCCATGTGACAATATTAGGTCTAAAGTATGATTATGGCGATAATATTATGCCAAATAAGTACAGTATAAGCTATACATAAAAGCAATATTATTTATCTATAAGCTATAGTAGTAATTTAAATGTAATTTGAAATTGTAGCTATTATATTAGTAACATTGTGACCATGGCCGTAGCCAAATATGAGGTCACCGTAGGTGTAGGTAGCTAAACCAAACATTTCATATTTTATAGGACAGAAATGTTAAACAATCAACAAAAATAATCAGACAAACTAATAGACTTTTGTATAATTCCGCCATTTTGAATTGAAAATAGGCCTATATAATTTACGTGATTTATGTAATGTAATAAATAGTAATTGTCAATGTGAGGGGAGAATAAAAATTACAAAGCCGTTTTAATCATATTAGGCATAAGATTAATAATTGATGTGTACATATTGTGAATGAATTAAACTAGGGCCGGGACTCGATTAAAAAAATTAATCTAATTAATTAGAGGCTTTGTAATTAATTAATCGAAATTAATCGCATATAAATATTTGACCTGAGAACAGTGAGAAGTAATTTTTTTCACATGGATTTTTAGTATACCATTGAATAATGACTGAATACATAAGCTTAATCAACAAAATATTGTTTATTTATTTCAGTCCAGCAGACCAGTGACTTAGTTACCCTGGTCTTGAAACCAGTCATCTGGTGGAGTGTGGGTCCTTTTAACTTTACTCGGAGTCGGACTAACGTCCGCTAACTCCTATGTGTTTTGCGTTGAGGTGATATTTGAGGCTCAATGTGCTGTGGTGATACGCAAATTCCTTGTTGCATAGCTTGCACACAACCATGCTCTTGTCGACACTTCCATCCTTTCGTTTTTTAAAACAAATTTTCCCATCCACGGGGCCAAGCAAAGCGGTCTCGTCAGCTTCTTCGTTCATGTTCACTGTGGTTTGTTGTTGTCGGAAGTCAAGAACGCTAGGTTGGTGCTTCAGTATAATCGGTCCGTCGAAACTCATTCATTGAAAAACGTTCCGCGGTGCAAAAATAAGTGTTAAATTTTTTTTGTTGTTGCCGTAATTAATCTTAATTAATTAAAGTCCCGGCCCTAATTTAAACGTATTTACCTAGCGTTCATAGCCTTCAGTAAATTCACTGGTCTAAGAAAATTATTAACAAAACATATAGGCTAAATATCAGTTGACCCTATGTTTACTCTCCTCACTGAGACAGACGAAAATGAAAAGACTATCAGTCAAAGCTCAGATTTAGGAGGGGAAGAGACAGGGCAAGATAAGGAGACTGGGAGAAAAAAAAAGAGTGATGGAGATTATGGAGAGAGAAGGTATTGACAAATAATCTACTTCCCACTGACATTTTGGTTTTAAAGCTATTTCTTATCTATTTTTTGGCCATCAAACGTCTTGAAATGCACATATGTAGATCAGAGAAATCAACGTTTTCTCGGCGGAGAAAAAAAATTGGGCTTAAATTTGGGACCTCTGGGATAAAACCCTCCCTACGGCCCTGATTGTGACTACTCTAAAAGTGCTCTGCATTATCTATAACATCTAGAAAAATACACAGGAAAATAAAAATAGAGGGAAAATCATGAGATTTTTTTTTAATTATGAGATGCAGTACAAATATGGACAAATACATGGGAAGGATGCAGAGGGCAGGTGGTAGATGGAAGAGGTGGGGTATGTGTTTGGGTGGTTGTATGATTGAGTGGGTGTGTGAGGTTGGTTAGAGGCGGCTGCTGTCAGACCCCTGCTTGCTACGAGACCACCTACAGCAACCCTGCCATCACACAGTCTATTTTTACACCCTCACAGGCAGCATGTAATTACGCAGAAGCTGCAGGCAGCGATATGCCCCGCGAACATCACACTCCTCTCATTCTCTCCTTTCCTATGCTACCGTGTCGCTCCATATTGTTTCTGACCTGCAATGCTGCCTCAGCCTCTTCCAGAGCAGGCCTGGCTGCCTCCAACTTCTCTTCAGCGATGGCCTTGTCTGCAGAGATGCTGTCAACTATGGCCTGTGCTTTATCTTTGACCTTTTGAACTTCGACTTTGACCTTTTCAGCAGCCTGAGCCTTCACGGTCACCTCCTTTAACACCTGAAACAAAAAAGAGAAAACACTAATATTGTAATATCTGTGGCTTTTCACGCTATAATTCGGAGTCTGAGGTTATTAATTTATCATCCTAATGTTCAGAGCTAAGTATTGATCTTTAGTTAGCCTGTGACTGGGAGGCAAGTCTTTCACCGAATTTATACTTTCAAGCTTTATGGAGCATGACAGATTTAATTTAGAATAAAATAGAATTACATTTATTTTTGGTCCTATATTTATCTTGGATTACTTTTTCCATACATACAGTTAAAATCCTGAAAGAAACTGAAGCAGCATCTCTTTCTACTGTATTGTAACATACATCTGAGCACAGCAGACTATTTAAAAGAAAAAATGTAGGAAGGGGACTTGGTTCTATTAATTGGTTGTTGACTGGATTTTGAAATGTAGGCATTGGACTCAAAAGTGGAGGCAGTCAGGCAGATGATTGAGAGCTTGCAGGCGCATGGTTTAAAGGGATAGTTCACCCACAATTTTAATTTTCCCATAATTCACTCACCCTCAAGCCATCCTAGGTGTATATGACATTCTTCTTTCAGACAAAATACAAGCCCCCCCAAATCAAGAAGTGAAATATTGTCTAAAAATGTTTGGGATGACAACTCAAGCTATCAATCAAGTATAGAATGAACAGGACAGGGCTGACACACCCCAGATGGGCCTCAGTACAAATTGACCTGTGCTTTGAGAAAACTTTGTTGACCATCAAACTATGGTTAGAAATGATAAATAGAATGAATTGGAAATACTATTTAGGGAGACAATTATTTGTGTCTGGGGAGACAATAATCAACAAATGAATGAATGAATGAATGAATGAATGAATGAATGAATGAATGAATGAATGAATGAATGAATGAATGAATGAATGAATGAATGAATGAATGAATGAATGAATGAATGAATGAATGAATGAATGAATGAATGAATAAATGAATGAATGAATGAATGAATGAATGAATGAATGAATGAATGAATGAATGAGGCATTTATATAGCGTTTTCATACGTACTACTGTACACCCAAAGCACTTTACAACTATGTCAGGGGTCTCTCCTCAACCACCACCAGTGTGCAGCATCCACTTGGATGATGCAATGGCAGCCACAGTACAACGGCACCAGTGCACTCACCACAAACCAGCTATTGGTGGAGAGGAGAGAGGGTGATAGAGCCAATTCAATGGATGGGGATTATTAGGAGGCCATGATTGGTAAGGGCCAATGGAGGGAATTTGGCCAGGACACTGGGGTTACACCCCTACTCTTTTTACGAGAAGTGCCATGGGATTTTTGATGATCACAGAGAGTCAGGACCTCGGTTTTTAACGTCTCATCCAAAGGACAGATACACACAGATGCTTTCTACATTGTTATTTACCATATCAGCCTTCTCGTTGGCTATCTGAAGTTCTTTCTCCTTCACCTCCAGCTCTTTGCTGAGGGCAGCAACAGACTCAGAGGCCTCCTTGAGTTTCTGGAGGCCGGTGTTCATCCTAATGAAACAATATACATGGATATGAAAGTCTACATGGCCAGACTCCACATCACTTTTTACAAGTCAGGGGGGAATCCACTATGAATGCATTGCGCCTGCTGATAATGCTGTTTATTTGCACACACTGTTTGAGCTATTTTAGCTCACTGTTCATTAAATGAATTATGCAAATCAGGAAACAATACAAATGCACCCAAAAAATATTTTATTAGGTTGTGGAGGATGCAGCAGATTACATGGCGTACTTTGCGGGCATTTTGCAGTATCACTCCACAGCATCCAATCTATTATCTGCTTTCCATGGTCAATGACACTACAGTAATTATGCTGTAGGCTGTAGGCAAATAAAGCTTTTTTTATAGTTTTTAAATAAGGTAGAATTTATAGTTCCATTTACATAGAAATGCCATGTTTGGACTTAAAGGATTAATGACAACTTTATCCAAATACACAAAGTGCAGCACTATTTCAATACCAGGTTTAGCACCTAGTTAAAATATGATGCAAGTTTTCTTTTTTCTTTTACTGAAATGCAGTGTACAAAATTAGTGCAACCCTTTAGTGAATTCGCCACTCGGAGTCAGAGCACAATATATGTATAGCTTTTGTATAGACCACTAAATATCATTTTTTTATATATTTATTTTCCTATTTATTTAATGTAAGCTTGTGTTTTCTAGTTTTGATGATACTGACCTTTCAGCGAGAGTCTGAACCTCTGAGTGCTTCTCTTTGTAGATGGTCTTGTAGTCGTGGATGAAGGACAGGTAGGATTTGGGTGTGACATGTGTGGAACGTCGGTACCGCTGAAAATAATCTGCACACTTTTCTGCCACCCCATCCTGAAAAGAGCCCATGCACTGAACCACTTCCCCCTTTACCTCAGGAGTACAATCTATGTCATATGTGGACAGGAAGTGTTCTGACACTGAGGAAAAAATAAACAAAAAGCATTTTTTTTTATTTATTATTATTTCTTTGCACAACATACACATATAAACTGCTTATCTAGCAATGGCCACAATCACATTCACTTTGCAACGACTGATTGCTGTGATGCTTTTCTTGATTGTCTTTCAATACATTTAAATTATTTCTACATTAACCCTCCTGTTCCAACAGAGCACAAGAGCTGCTGCTATTATGATTGATTTAAATTGTTTGTGGAACATTTTGTGCTATTCCTAAATTACTTGTTTTCTGTCTGCGTTAAAATATAGGCCCACAAATTTACTTGGACAATATGAACAATCATGGTGGCTATTTTCAGATTATAAAACCTTGGTGGACCAAGTGTTATTTTTTATAGGTAATCTGGTCTGGGGTTTGTCTGGTTAGATGCTGGCTCTCCATTGTCAGTAACTCATAAGTAGTCATATATTCTGACAAAAGGGTTTTTTTATTTCCACAAGTAACACAAATCATAAAAAGGGCATTATTTTGTAGTAAATGCTTTGATAGTACCAATTTTTAAAAGCTCCTAATGTGTGAAACTTTGAAAAAGTTAACTTGTTTAATATCACTCGCTTCAAATTTACAGTACCCATGAAGCAAAGGGGTCAAACTGGGCCAAAACTATTTGGAACAGTGTGGAAAAAATTGGTAGTCCATCCATGTCCAATCCATCCATGTACTGTATGCTCCATTCTAGTTTTTGTTTGATTCAGAACAGCATGTGCTACATTCCCTCATAGACATGATATATTTTTGATTAGGCCATCAGAATCACCACCAGATTTTAGGGTCCCCCCTGGGTATATTGGACCTCCTTAGGTCTGACATTTCAAATTACTGACCTGCGATCAGAGCATCTTTGGGCCAGCGGCTAAACCAGTCCATGGTGCATCCTGAAATAAGAGCAGGAAACTTCAAAGCTCGATTACGGAACCTCTCTCCAACTGGGGAGAAGCACAGAACCACATGAAGGTTCTGCCTCACTCTGCTCATAAAATAGTCATGTAGGTTTTCATTCGTGGGCGGTCGCCGTGGAAACTCTCGCTTCATGACTGGAATGAGGTCACTAATAATCTCGTCAATCTCATCTCGAGCAAACAGATTGGACACCTGTGGAAGAGAGAATATTTCACACCTCATTAGATTAAACCTAGCCCTGGTTTCTCAGGAAATTTACAACAAATGTACAATCTTGACAAAATGACACACCTTAGGGGACAAAATTACTCCATCAAGAAAGGGAAGATTTAAAAAAAAATGTTTTTAGTCATTTTCTGAATCACTTAAGGGATAGTTATCATTTATTCATACTCATATCATTCCAAACCTGTATGATTTTCTTTCGTAGACCACAAAATGAAACATTCTCTTTTACAATAAAAGCATGTTGCATATTTTCAGGTTTGATGTCAATGATGATAGTAAGCTGATCACTGTAAGTCAAGTGTTTTATTTGTATGCTGTCCGAGGGGAGGGCTCTGAGCTCCGAACCCAGAGTACTCCCCCATCCTTGACTGAGATGGGAACAAGAGCAACTCAATTGGACTCAATTGGAATTAATAGGTTTCATTCAGATTGTAAAGGGTGGTTTATTCGTTTTGTAATCCAATCGAGAGGACAACACCTGATTGGATTGAAAATTGGATTGCGAGTACTGCGCATGTGCAATGATGTAGAAATAGCGTAATGACATATGACGCATAGAACAAGCTGTTCTTCCTGTTGAATAAAGTGTCATAAATGAGTCCCACCAGTTCTTGTTTTCGGACTCTCATCCACAGACAACTGGTTTTGGGCATGGGATGGGGCGTTTTTACTGCTTGATAAATAAGCAGCACGGCTCAATGCTTCATGTGCTCGTCATCTCCTAACTAGGACCCGAAATAGATATATATTAAGTCTGCTTTTTAAAACAAAGGCAAGGAGGATGGTTAGTATGCAACAACAGTGGGATCAGCCCGATCACTTTATTTAGTGTTCATGTAAACACTACAGTTGGATTCGTCAATTGGAATGAATTAATTCAGATTGAACCGTCCGGCGCCTCAGGAGGGGGAAGCAGTGCCCTACCAACGCTGTTTACAGTGGCGATGGGCGGCTGTTGACCTCAACTGGGGATGTTGTCGGACGGTGGAAGGAATACTTCGAGGATCTCCTCAATCCCGCCGTCACGTCTTCCATTGAGGAAGCAGAGGCTGGGGGCTCAGAGGAGGACTCGTCCATCACCCAAGCTGAAGTCACCGAGGTGGTCAAGAAACTCCTCGGTGGCAAGGCACCGGGGGTGGATGAGATCCGCCCTGAGTACCTCAAGTCTCTGGATGTTGTGGGGCTGTCTTGGCTGACACGCCTCTGCAGCATCGCGTGGCAGTCGGGGACAGTGCCTCTGGGATGGCAGACCGGGGTGGTGGTCCCTCTTTTTAAGAAGGGGGACCGGAGGGTGTGTTCCAACTATAGGGGGATCACCCTTCTCAGCCTCCCCGGGAAAGTCTATGCCAGGGTACTGGAGAGGAGAATTCGGCCGATAGTGGAACCTCGGATTCAGGAGGAAAAGTGTGGTTTTCGTCCCGGTCGTGGAACACTGGACCAGCTCTATACCCTCTATAGGGTGCTGGAGGGTTCATGGGAGTTTGCCCAACCAGTCCACATTTGTTTTGTGGATTTGGAGAAGGCATTCGACTGTGTCCCTCGCGGCGTCCTGTGGAGGGTGCTCTGGGAGTATGGGGTCCGGGGTCCTTTGCTGAGGGCTGTCCGGTCCCTGTATGACCTAAGCAGGAGTTTGGTCCGCATTGCCGGCAGTAAGTCAGACTTGTTCCTGGTGCATGTTGGACTCCGGCAGGGCTGCCCTTTGTCGCCGGTTCTGTTCATAATTTTATGGACAGAATTTCTAGGCGCAGCCAAGGGCCGGTGGGTGTCAGGTTTGGAGACCACACGGTTTCGTCTCTGCTCTTTGCGGATGACGTTGTCATGTTGGCCCCTTCTAACCAGGACCTTCAGCATGCACTGGGACGGTTTGCAGCCGAGTGTGAAGCGGCTGGGATGGGGATCAGCACCTCCAAATCTGAGGCCATGGTCCTCAGTCGGAAAAGGGTGGCTTGCCCACTTCAGGTTGGTGGAGAGTTCCTGCCTCAAGTGGAGGAGTTTAAGTATCTAGGGGTCTTGTTCACGAGTGAGGGGAGGATGGAACGGGAGATTGACAGATGGATCGGTGCAGCTTCTGCAGTAATGCGGTCGATGTACCGGTCTGTCGTGGTGAAGAAAGAGCTAAGCCGTAAGGCGAAGCTCTCGATTTACCGGTCAATCTACGTTCTTACTCTCACCTATGGTCATGAGCTTTGGGTCATGACCGAAAGGACAAGATCCCGGATACAGGCGGCCGAAATGAGCTTTCTCCGCAGGGTGGCTGGGCGCTCCCTTAGAGATAGGGTGAGAAGCTCAGTCACTAGGGAGGAACTCGGAGTAGAGCCGCTGCTCCTCCACATCAAGAGGGGACAGCTGAGGTGGCTCGGGCATCTGTTCCGGATGCCTCCTGAACGCCTTCCCGGGAAGGTGTTTCGGGCATGTCCAACCGGGAGGAGGCCCCGGGGAAGAGCTAGAGGAAGTGTCTAGGGAGAGGGAAGTCTGGGCATCTCTGCTTAGACTGCTGCCCCCACGACCCGGCCCCGGATAAAGCGGAAGAAGATGGAATAATTCAGATTGAAGCAAAAAGTGTCCATGTAGCTAGTGTGGTTCAAAGATCTAAGACCTTAGATGAATTAGCAAAACATGAAATAGGATAAAAAATATATAATAATATTATAATCACTATAATTTGAGTGAAAAGTTAGACTGAAAATTGATTTCATGAAAATGTCCTCCTTTTACTTAATTAGCCAGCCCAGGCCAGCAGCATCACTTGAGCTATTCTAGTATGTTTTGAAAATGTTTCCAAGAAGCTGTTTGTGCACATCAGTGAAAGCTTTTTTACAAAGAAGCTAGCATGTATTACAAATCTGATTGGTGACCTAGGAAGTATCTTATTTCTTTTTTCATTTTAGACCATGTTTATTTGTTTTTTATTTTCACACTAAAACTTATTTTCAGGCTTAAATTGCCTGTTGAATACCAGATTTTCAATGTGGTCTGATACTCTTATACACTGTATGAGACAATGCTATTTTATTAGAAGAGTCTACAACAGTCTGTCAGGAGACAAAAGGCTCTCAGAAGGTCTAGAAATGGATCAGTGCATCAATTCTCCTGCCGCATGACAGAGTACCACACTCTCAGTCTCACGGAAACACAGCAATAACCATGACATAAAAATGCTGCAGTCTAGTCATGTCTCTTAAAGACTTATCTTGCTGTTCTTCTCTCTTTTAAGAATCCTGGATAATAACTTGCACTAAACTCCATTTGTTATTGCATCTGTCTTCCACATTGACATCGCAGTCTCGCCTCATCAGTTCCCTAACTAAACCCAGAGATCCTCAGGATAACTGAGCGCTTGTGCATTTCATTAATATTCTTGAGCAGGACCATCTCTCCCTGGGTCCTCGAGTGCACTTCTCCTCTGCAGTCAATTCTCTTTATGTACTTAACAGCATGATTAATGAAATAACAACCTTCACCAAATCTGTCTGACCAAAAACCTTTCTAAGACTTTATGAAACCTTAAAAAAACAAAACAATAGTTGCACCCTGCGGTTGAATGATAGCCAATTATTCTCAAACCCCTTAATTTATTCAGGGATGGTGAAAAAGACACATTGGAGCATAGTGTTAATTAAATACATTTAGTCATTTGCAAAGCTCTTTATTCTTCCTAGTGCTTATTCTCTTACTGTCTCTTACTATCATTCTCTTAGAATGTTCTGCAGATTTCCACAGAATTTTTTCAATACATTCATTTCCTACCTCTTGCGTTTTTGTATATTACATATTATGCAAATCATATGATGCTTTTAGCTACCATAATAATCTTAACCATGTTTTAATCCTTTCCGAAGAGTTATTGTGCACATATCCAACCTAAAATCAGCACAGACAACACACTCTTCATGACAACTTGTAACAATTCATACGAGATGGTAAAGTTTTATGTTTTAGCAGGTTTTCTACCATACCAACTTACATCTTTTATAAGGTTTTCCCTTATAAATAAGATAGCTAGGTTTAGGACTTTGGGTACGTGTAGGTTTGTTGTAGCCCAACCTACAATCTAGACCAACTTCTCATCAGCAGATTCCACCTGTTCCTACTCAAGAGCCACCTTGATTTGAACCCTTATAATATGTTCTGTGTCAGTTTTGAAGTGCAATTTTGGAGTTGTTGTTAACCTAGAATGTTTTTCTTGAAATTGAGTGACTATTTCTCATTCAGGGTCATGAAAACACCAGCAAAGTTTTGACACTCTGAAGTGTTGTGGAATGTGCTATATGAAACTTCTATTATGATTGTGATTTTAGCGTTTCAGTTTGACTCGCAAATTACATGGTTAGACAGGTGCACTGACCCAAAATTGTGATCATAAATATCATGGTTTCACAGACAAGACTTTTTCGAGATTAAGCCAGGAGTAAGACATAGTTAAATTAGGACAGTAACTTTTATAATTTTTTATATTTTATATATATTTTAAGTAGCTTTTATAAAAGGGCCTTAGAAACAATCATTACTGGTGTACATCTTGAGACAAAACATTTTAAGGTATGTTGCTCTCAGTTAAGACAGCTCAAACATCCATTTTTAGCCTGGGACTAGGCTTAAGCCTTGTCAGTGAAACCGGGCACATATACCAATCCGGCATAACATTATGACCTTCCTAATATTGTGTTGGTCCCCCTTTTGCTGCCAAAACAGCCCTGACCCGTCGAGGCATGGACTCCACTAGACCCCTGAAAATAAGATGATAGCAGCAGATCATTTAAGTAAATTGTGAGGAGGGGCCCCATGGATTGGATTTATTTGTTCAGCACATCCCACAGATGCTCGATTGGATTGAGATCTGGGGAATTTGGAGGCCATGTCAACACCTCAAATGGCAGGGCACATTATCCTGCTGAAAGAGGCCACAGCCACCAGGGAATACCGTTCCCATGAAAGTACATGTCAAAGTAAAATCCAGATGGATGGCAGGACCCAAGATTACCCAGCAGAACATTGCCCAACGCATCACACTGCCGCCACCGGCTTGCCTTTTTCCCATAGTGCATCCTGGTGCAATGTGTTCCCTAGGCTATCCACGTAATGTAAAAGAAAATGTGGTTCATCAGACCAGGCCACCATCTTCCATTGCTTCATGGTCCAGTTATGATGCTCATGTGCCCACTGTTGGCACTTTCGGCAGTGGACAGGGGTCAGAATAGGAACCCTGACTGGTCTGCGGCTATGCAGCTCCATACTCAATAGAGTGTGATGCACTATGTATTCAGAAACCTTTCTATCAGAATCAGCATTAACTTTAGCAATTTGAGCTACAGCTCATCTGTTTGAATGGACCACACGGGCCAGCCTTCTGGCCCCACGTGCATCAATGAGCCTTGGCTGACCCTGTCGCTGGTTCACCACTGTTCCTTCCTTGGACCACTTTTGATAGATACTGACCACTGCTGACCAGGAACACCCCACAAGAGCTGCAGTTTTGGCTCTGATCCAGACATCTAGCCATCACAATTTGGCCCTTGTCAAACTCGCTCAAATCCTTATGCTTGCCCATTTTTCCTGCTTCTGACACATCTGCCTAATATATCCCACACACTAATAGGTGCCATGATGAAGTGATAATCAGTGTTATTCACTTCACCTGTCAGTGATCATAATGTTATCCTGACCGTGTTCTTAAGTTTACTTTGTAATATGCAAAAAGTATTAATGTTAAATGTTTCTGTTTTTACATTATTTTTCATAGTGTGGTTTTTGGTGAATTTAATCCAATTAGGGTCGATTTGACTCGACTTAATGATCTTACCCAGAATTTTAACATAATTCAAGGGGAAAAGGATGAAAGAGAAACATAGAAATCAGGCTGATTCCTTGTAGGAATATTGAAAATTATTATAAAGTTCAAGAAAAATTATTATTATTCTATATAAATATAGAAAACTATTGTAAAACTAAGTTATTAACAGTTATTAACCTCAACATGATCAATTAGGTAGATTTAAAATAAAATGCTAAAAAATGTATGGCCTCAGTCCCAATCAACTTAAAGAGACAGTTCACACACAAATTAAAATTCTGCCTTCATATTCTCACATACAATGTTGTTCCAAATCCAAAAGACTTTAATCTTCGAGACACAAATTAAGATATTTTTATTGAAACATGAGAGGGTTCTGTCCCTGCACGGAAAGTCCAGGAAACCAAAACTTAAAAGATCCAAAAGTTTATAAATCTATGTGAATCCAGTGGCTCAATCTTGTGAAGAGATATGCTTTATATGAAGAAGAGATTTAATTTAGGATTTTATTTACATTTAAACAATGATCTCCACACATACATATAGTGCACAGGGAAGCTCAAACTTGTATCTTGTGGGTTTAGAACAACCTGGCGGTGAGTAAATGGTGACAGAAATATTCTCTTTGAACATTTTACCGAAGTGCCCTGTCTCTTTCAATAAATGTAATCTACATAAACAGTTTGTTTATCCAACTCGTCCCTCTGTCCACCTTCAGCTCTGCAGAAGCGCAGTGCTTTCCCCTGAGGTGTGGACACGTTAACGCAACACCTCCTCAATGCTGCTCTGTTGGTTTCAGAGTGATGGATGGAACAAGCGAGTGCACAACAAGCGAGTGCAGCCAATGTTCTCTGGCAGGTGTCACATTGCAGGATGCAGAGCTGACGTTTTTTTCCCCTCTTTGACAAACCCATCTGTCTGTCTAATATGAAGCAATGCATCTCGTGCCTCACAGATCCAATTTATTTGTGTGCTCATTTGTGTGCTTATTTGTGCTCATTACCACACAGAATGAGCTCTGTAATTTGTCAGAGGACAGGGTAACATGCTCCCTTTGTTTATTTTCATTATAGCACCTCGGGAAATCTGACTTATTTGCAGTGACATAAAGGTTGAGTTATAGGGGGCATTCATTGTAACCCTGGGAACACATGTAGCTTGGCTTATTTTACCGTGTGTTCTAAAAACATCATGTAAAGGCTCAGAATGTATGATGTGGCGCTTGTGGGGAAGGTAGAAATATTTCTATAAGCATGATGTCAGAACAGTTCTCTGACCTCTCCTGATGAAAGCACGTTGTTCATGTACTCCAGGAAGGATTCCTCCTTAATCTCGTTGTCAGTGAAAATAAAGCTGATGCCTTTGCCCTGTTGTCCAGCGGTTCTGTACAAGCCCTTCAGGTCCTCCATCAGATTGGGGGTGTTGTAGGAACTACAGAAAAACAAGTTTAGGCATGCAAATCAGCAGTTTTTATTCTTCTGGTAGGGTTTCCCAAACCAAGGTTCAAAAACCCCAGGGAGTGAACTGATAAAAATCTACAACAGAACACTTACTAAAAATATTTTATTTGTTTGCCAGCATAATAAATATCCGGTGAGTGGCGCTAAAAGCTTAATGCTCCATCATGTTAAATAACGTACACCTAAACTAAACCCTAAACCTACCCGATAGTGTTAACAAAAGCAAATGTGAAAAAAAGGAATCATAACCATGCCATTTTAGCTTGTGTTTTAAACTCTTGTCTTTGAGCTCTTTTATCGTGACTTGTCTTTCACAGGATTCGTACCCAAGCTCTCAGCATTGCAAGTACAATTCTGTATCAGCTGAGCTACCAAGCAAATTTGGTATGTCAGAAAAGCTGAACATATGGAGCTGGTTAAGTGATGCAAACTCCAAAATGTATTTGTTTACAAATCATGCAGTATGGTACAAAATAGTTTTGAGGTCATAACATAATATTGTGCAAGGAGCTGCGTGAAAACATGTACATATTGTATGTATGTATGTGTATGTACATATTGGTACATATTTAGCATTTTGCAAAAATGTTTTTCCATTGAGACCAGGTTGCATGAATCACATCACAACTCTACTGTTTATGAATAAATACAATTATTATTACTACAATTAGCATATTACACAGCATATGCTGTCAATGTCCTTGTAATTGCAACACTGTATAGCAATATGTTGCCATTTTACAACACTGTACCAAAGAGAGTTATGGAGTAGGGTGTGAAAATACTGCCTGGATACAGAGAATTGCGAGCAGCTTGTGTTTTGAAGGCAATAAGGTGAAATCCATCTGTTTTCTCTGGAGACTCTCACACATAGTTTGAGATCAACACCAGATTCATTCATATTATTATCAAATATAAGCAGCAATGAAAATCTCCAAATATGAGTCAAACTGCTGAAGGCTTTCTGCTATCATCACACAGCAAACGAAGAAGAGCACCGTGGAATTACAGATGACTACAGGCAAAACATTCCATTCCTGAGAAAACGATTTCCTCCAAACCCCCAGAATCAGATATAAAAAAAAAGAGTCACTTGAAAGATGTCATTCTGCAGACTTCAATGATTAGCAGATATTCCCTCTTTCAATTTTAGTATTGAATTATCAATTGCATTGAAAGACAAAGGGTCTGAATTGAAAATGTCCAGTCTCATTGTCTGAATCAGATTGAACATTTGATTGGATATGGGATCTTTTCTATTTATAGTCTGAATCAGCAGAGATAAATTAGAAAGAGGAGGCCAGAACACTCTTATACAAATATACCATCTACTGGAGTACAACTAAACTGCATTACACAAGAACATTTGCTTAATGTGCTTTATGACTTTTTTACATTTACATAAAGGAAAACAAAAGCACTGCTATTACAGTGACACCTGTTTATTACTGTGTTATAAACGTGTTATTAACCAAGTTATTACTGTGTAATTGCAAACATTCAGTTGTAAAGACTGTCTAGTGAAGATAGCCTTTGTAAAGACTATCTGTGATGACGTAGAAATTAAAGTTTAATGCAAATTTTGCATTATCTAGTACTCCAACAATAGGACACAGATGATATTTCATCTGTATCCCTGAAGGGGAAAAGTGAATTTGAATAAAAAGGCTATAAATGATTGAATATGCAAAGGTGACTCACCGTGTGAGTGTAATCTGGAAAGTCTTGTAGCCAGCGATAAAAGACGCTAGTCTTGTCAGACTCTGTTTTCCAGAACCCCCTACACCGACCAAGAGGGCATTTCCCCGAGGGGTCCTGATGATCCGAGAAATCTGAGGAAGAAAGTATAAGAGACAGATGCCACCGCATTACCATGCAAAACGTTTATACACACACTTTGCATAAAGAAACTCAGAGCACTTGTTGGTACTCTAAAGTAGGACATGTCTGGTTCCTGTAATCAGCACAGTTTTGAATTGGAATAATCAACATTTCTTGAGAGCACTACATTTCACTTTCTCTTTCATGCTAAAAGGATGCTAATATCATATAGCAAGGTTATTCTTTTACTAAAGACACAGATTAATTGTTAAAATAGTTCTGTTTTTGAGCCCTGAAAATGTTCTCATGATAACAAGGGCATGATTACCAAACTGGCCAGGGTTTGGCCCTGATGAGAACATGCTGTCAATACAGAGATTCAAGAAACATCAGTGTAGTAAGATATTCTGTGCACCTTAACCAGATGAATCATGGCATCCCTGAAGAAAACCATATCCATGCCTGCTCCTCTGATGCTCTCATTGTAATGACTCAAAAACATGTTCAGCCTATCCATTAGACTATCAAAGGATTTGATAGGCTCGTATACTTTTGGCATGTCGAAATCAGTTTCCTCTGGCTCCTCACCTGTTCAGATATAAAAATAACACATAAATCCTAGATTTCATGCCAATTCAGAAGAGAAACTGCCAATAAAATCTCTATTGCACAATATGTGGATTGTACTACGTATATTTTGTGACAGAACATCCAAAACAATCCTGTGTGCTGGGATAAATGCAGTCATTGTATGTGCATAGCCTATTCAAAACTCTGCCGCAAGAATGTTAACTTCCAAGTCAAGTCAAGTCAACCTTATTTATATAGCGCTTTTAACAATGCAGATTGTTTCAAAGCAGCTGTACAGTGTTAAACAGGAAAATAATGCAACATAATTTTATTCAGCCGTATAGCCATTCTGGAGAAAACGGGGATGTCATCAGTTCATTTCAATTATCATACAGTGACAGTGTGGGCTTTAGATCAGTAATTAGATCAGTAATTTACTTTATATGGTTAATTTAGTTTAATAATTAGATTTATTTGGATATTTAGTTGAAAAATTTAGAAAAATTTAGTGTCCCCAACTGAGCACGCCAAGCCAGAGGCAACAGTGGCAAGGAAACTAAAACCCCATCAGGTGACCTAATGGAGAAAAATAAACCTTGGGAGAAACCAGGCTCAGTCGGGGTGCCAGTTCTCCACTAAGCGGTCTGCTCATATCACAAGATACCTCCACTGGTATCTTCTCGTATTACTTACAAAATTCTTCTGCTTACCTTTAAGTCACTAAATGGTCTTGCCCCTTCCTACCTCTCTGATTTACTTTCTCCTTACATTCCCTCTCGACATCTCGACAGCTCTTCTGGCTGTGAACTTCTTTGTGAACCGTGATTTTGTTTATTGTCTATGGGTGGCAGGTCTTTCTCCATTATAACTCCTAAGCTATGGAACTCTCTGCCCCTGGCTCTTACGACGATAACCATACTCAACCATACTCAAAACCTATTTGTTTAACCAATATTATCTGTCGTAATGTTTTTTTTTTTTCACCTTTTTTTTTCTTAAACATTCTTCCATATACCAGCCATAATGCTTCCTTAAATACCGTCATATGCACCTGGCTTATGCTTCTACTGCCCACTTTTTTATGCTGTCTGAAATACTATGTTATGGTTCTGTTTGTATTAGACTGTTTGTATTTGACTGTTTGTGTTCGACTGTATGCACCAGTATTGCAATATGCAACTGCAATTGCTCAAGCTCAAATGTCTACCATCCATTTAACTGATTATGTTTGAAATGACTGTTGGTCCATATTATGCTATTGTGAAGCGTTCTTGAGTGTGGGAAAGGTGTTATATAAATTAAACATATTATTATTATTATTATTATTATTATTATTATTATTATTATATATGATGGTATTTTGACCAGCTGAGAACTCGTGAAGAGCTTATAAATTGTGTAAAGGAATCAAAACAGCATCAGGAATCTCTCTATCACACACACAAACTAAGATCTGCAGCAAGGAGATGCGGTTCTGATGCCTGTACTGAACTGTGATGGGCAACATTGAGACTATGACGAGAAAAAAACTAACCATACAAATAGAGCAATCGCACCAGGGTTCGTTTAAATCAAAACAAACATGCCAAGTGTGAACACACTCTAACAGACTTCTAACTGCCACAAACTATCACATACATAATTGTAACAGAATTGGCTCTGTTAAATTACATGAAGATTTTTAGTTTAGTTAGATTGTGTTATTATTGTTGGATGTTTATTTGTTTTTTGAGTTGTATCTGATCATTACCTGTGGCCTCAGGTGCATCCCTGAGAAAGTCCACAAAGTAGGAATCCACCCCAAGATCCACAATCATGCGTTCTTCTTCCCCAAGCTCTTCTTCCACTAGCTTGGCCAGTGTGTAGTCAAACCAGGCCACATCCTCTGGGGCAGTAAACCGGTCAGCAATAACACGTTTGCATTCATGCTTCCACAGCCGTAGTAATACCTGAGCCAATATGTCATACACAACAATTTTGAGCAATGTATACTGGGTTTGGTAGGGTTTCATTAAAAGAATGCTGGAACCAAAATGCTTTTCTTGACGTTGCTTCCATTGACAGTTTTTGAATGTCAGTATTCTTTCTGTATTCATACTAAAATACTCTGACAGTTTTTCTGCTGCTGACTTTTAAGAAGAACAATGGGTCTCATTCACTAATGATTGCATGGAGTATTTTGTATTTGTCCACACAGGAGAAAAATCTCTGCCTAAAGGCGGATTTATACTTCTGCGCCAGACCTGTGCCATAGCCTCTACACCGTGGGCTGCACATTGATTTTCATTTATACTTCTGCTTCCTTGTCAGCGTCGACATGCAGTTGCACATGCCGAGAGAGTATGTGTACCCCTGAGGGAGGGGTTCTGGCAGACCAATCACAGTGCTTGCGGTCCGCATAGAATTGACGCGTTGTTACATTTTTGGAGAGGTTGCACGTCAGGGTATGTCGTAGGCTATGTGTGCAACACACAGCCTACGACGTAGCTATGGCATGCGCTTGACGCAGAAGTATAAATTGGGCTTAATTCACAACACATGCATACGCACATGAATTTGTTCTTAATCTCGTTCTGATGTTAATGAATTTGGAATATTCTAAATGAGCGGCCGCGTGTACTGCAGTTGCGCTTCATTTGCATAAAACACGCCCAAGCCATCTCCATATAAGGGCTTTCCGCATAACCTTTTCTTTTATGGCCTTTCGTCACTCTCGCCAAACATATGCCACTCTCCACAGACTGCACACTCACTAGATTCTTGAGAAAAGTTTGTCATTCTCAAAACCAGTTCAAAATACATACCTTTTACAGAACCAGATTATAGACATTAGTCAGTTGTACATAGGCATAAATATGCATTATTCAGAGAAACCTTGCATCTGAAGCTTAACATTTTTACATTTACATAACTTTTTTTACATTGTAATAATTTCACATTGAATCTCCAAAATAATTTCGAAACAATTTTTTTTTATTTTTATGGCATATTTTTAATAAGCACTATGAATGAAGGCCAATATCACTGATTCCAGTACTGATACTGATGTCTCTATTAAATTAATTTTCCCCCCTCAATTTCAGCCATTAATTATAATTATTCAACATTACAGTATAATTGAAAGCTATCATTTTAACATTTAATAGTCTTTAAAATGTATAACAACTTTTAATTTTAGTGAACCAAGTCAATGGAAGAGAACTCAATGTTTTCCTGAAATTTCATTCTGTTTTTCTCACTGACTGTATAAACAAGAACAGAAATGTAGTTCCACTCACATCAGGCAAGTTGATGACCTCTGCAGTCACACTGAGCATTCCCTGCCAGATACGGGAGAGGTCGCGCAGGTTAAAAATGTAGTGGAAGTTGGCGGGAGTGGGCAGCATTTTAACCTTTGTCATTTGCCATAGTCTTCGGGTCAGTGGAACCAGTCTGACCACTGTGTTGCGTACTTCCTCTGAAAATCCCCGACGGGAACAGTAATGGCCTGTGCCTATCACCCCTGCAGCAGGAAACAGTAAATATATATATATATATATATATATATTTTATATATGAAAGTGAATGAAAAAGGGTTGAGCTATAGCAGAAAGAAAACTCACAAAGGAAAAAGGACCAAATAAACAAATGTGACCTTCCTGAATGATAGAATACTGAGCTGAATAAGAATCGCAGTTGTCACAAATGTCAATATTACACACATATTGAGGTGTGTAGGCTAACCTGCATATGAGCATGAAATATCATATCACTAGAAAAAATCTGTCAATATAAAGATCCAGACCTTCAGCCAAGCAGGGAACAGCCCATAGTCAGAATCAATATGCATTTACAGAATCGGTTCTGCTTAAGCAACGCTGTTGACAACCTTAACCAAATTAAATGAAATGTGATAAATAATTTCTCTGAGCCAAGAAGCATGGTCTAGATACTTTCTTTTTCTGCCTTTCATAAGATATTACAATACATGTCTAAATGCATCATTTGACAAATTCTTTTAAAATATTTTCATGCCATTTGTTGTTTGACTCCTTGTTCAGACAAAAAAAACCTCATTGGATTATTACAATATTTGCAAATGTAATATTGGCAAATGTGAAATCGATATTACCCACCGGCAAACAAAAGGTGCAAAAATGTCAATTTTCTATGTAGCAATGCATGAGGCACAGCTCACAAAGAAGTCATTTTCAAACCAGGCAGCTTTCTGTTGGTCAAGGCCGTGAGGTTGTGTGACCAATTTGAAACAATTGCGAAATCTGTGAGGGCAAATCTTTAGCCCTCACGCTAAAAAATGCGTACATTTCTTTTGAAATGACTGGATTTGACTGAATTTTAAAGCAAATAAAGTCTTGAAACAAATGTTAATTCATGCCCTACAGCCCCATATCTAAAGTAATGCAAGGAGAAAATATTTCCTTAATTACGGATATGGCAGCAAAATACTGATATATTTGGAATAGGATTGGGTTAGGATATTAGGATATCTATATTAATATAAAGTGATATATGCCCCACTTTATATTAGGTGGCCTTAAGTACTATGTACTTACATCAAAAAATAAGTACAATGTACTTACTGTGTTCAAATTGTATTGCAAAGCACCTTTGCTGATATTGAGGTGGGATACGGGTAGGGTTAGGGGCAGGTGTCGTGGTATAGGTACGTTTAAGAGTAGGGTTAGGTGTAAGGGAAGTGTCAACTGTGTAATTACAAATGTAACTACAGAAATTAATTACAGACGTTAAGGCCACCTAATATAAAGTGGGTCCGGATATTGCTACATTTAAATGTGCTTTAGAAATAAACCGTACTTGAACTTGAGGATTTAAAATTGGACTGAAATTCTGCAGTGTGCCAAATATTGAAAATAAAGGCTCTCTGTAATTGCCTCATACTGACCTTTAGATTTTTGGGTTTTGATAAATGGCAGACCACAATACTAACCAAATATCTTGTCTATGGAGGCATTGGATGGAAGAGTACAGTTGAAAATAGAAAACTGCCTCTTTAGTCTCTGTGGGATGTCATTTCGCCCCCCTCCAGGGTGGATCATAGCCGCCAAGAACTGGATATCCACAATGTTGGTGAACTCTCCTGGTTTCTCTAAGTTAAAGAAGCCATTTTGCTCCATCAGCTGCCGAACTATTTCATTGGTGACCTGTGAAGAGGGGAAATGGAGTCCATTTAGAGATAGATGTGTTATCACCCATTGCTAAAGGAATTATGCAGATAGAGCATCTTTGATTTATGATCACTGTTTATTACATCATAATTTTTACCATCTGCTTTGTGAGGGAGTTTTGGCACAATTATACAAGGCAGATAATCATGCATTTTTTGAATAATAAGCAGACTCTTTTTGTACTGAAAAGAGAGACACATTACTTGATTTTTTTAAAAAAAGAAGAAAGAAGTATAGTAGTGGTTAGTGAAAAGGACGCAGGTGTTTGCCCTGAAACTGTTAATGAATGTGCCTGTGCTTCTTGGGTCTGAAATTTTACCTCATAAAATGAAATGTACATGTGGTTCTTAAGTCATGGAGTTTAAAGGGGCTATTAAGGCAGCATCATGGTATGCAAAATCTTACCTGATCACCCCACTCATTGATCACAGGCATGTTGATGTCGTCAACAAAGATGGACATTTTCTTCCCTGCCGGAGGGCCGTAAGTGGTTCCCATTCGCTTATCTACATAACTCTCCACAGAGCGCTAAAACACCACAGACACCGAAACAACCATATACATGCTGATTACTCACAAACACATCCAGCAGCTCATAAATTAAGCAACTCAGATGAAGTTTGGATCAATAATGCAACAATCAATAGTGAAGCAGGCAAGGTGATGAAACATTAACCAGGCTAAATAACCTTTAACACCTGAGCCTGGGGATTGCAAAGCAAATGCATTTAGTCCCTTAATGGGTTTCTTGGTCTAACATTTGTCCAAATACTTTATGAAACATGTAAATACAATGTGTAAACACAAAATGTTGTGCGTATACAAATCTATTTCATACTACTATTCAAAAGTTTGGGGTCGGGTAAGATGCTTCCACCAATGCTTTCACTAAGGCTGTATTTACTTGATCAAAAAAGTTTGAACAAATGTTTTTGTAGTAAAACAGAAATATAGTGAAATATTATTACAATTCCAGTAGCTGTTATCTGTTATAATATATTTCAAAATATAATTTATTCCTGTGATGGCAAAGCTGATTTTCAAGTAGCCATTAATCAGTCTTTAGTGCTACACAATCCTTCAGAAATCATTCTAATGTGTTGATTGGGTGCTTAAGTACAATTTCTAATTATTATCACAGTTTAAAATGATTGTATTATCATTTTTGGATTAACTGATGATCAGGAAAAAAACTGCATTTATTTGAAACAGAGTTTCTGTAACAATGCAAAAATTACTTTTGATCAATTGAATGCATACTTGCTATATAAAAGTATTAACTTTCTACCATTTGTTTATAAATAATATTAACCACAGTAATATGTTATAAAACTTTTAAGAGTATCAGGCATTACACACAAAGATCTAAATGTGACCGTATTACATATTATTATAAAAGTAACACTTTACAATAAGGTTTCTTTAGCTAACATTAGTTAAAGGGGTATTTCAGCGCTGGAAAGATGTATGTGTATTTAAATTTGGGTCATTCATGTAGTAGAAATTATGTTTGAAAGTGGTGCCTTCTAGACTGAGAAAAGCCAGAAAATGTATTTTTGGCTCATATGGATGAAAGAAAACAACTCGCTGCCCTATGAGGCCACTCCCAAGCCACGCCTACCAGTTACATCTCTTGCCCACCGCGTCACCACCCCACCGTCGTTTTCATTTTTATAGTGATAAAATAATTTAGTTCAGTTAGAGAACAGACACTGCAATTAAAAACTGAACATGTCTGCTCAATACAGCACGAGCTGCATGAGTGTCGCAGCACAAACGCAGCAGGAGTCAGATTTCATTCATCAGAGAGTGAGGAGCTGACAGACCAGATGATCGCGGAAGATTTGTGCTGTGTCCCAATTCGCCTATATACTACGTCCTAAAAGTATGTACTCTTTTTGTGAAGAAAAAGTACATACTTTTTGAGTGTGTAGCAGAAGAGTATGCAAGCTTTGGGACATACTACTTCGTCATCTTTAATGGACTCTGTTGCTTAGTTATATGCATTTACGTGCGTCACTGTTTAAACTGCCCTGTCAATCATCATCACAGTTCAAATCCTCCACATTCAATTTAATTTCCTACCATATCGGAGAGAAATGAAGTAGCACGTTGATCATGTGTTTGCAAAGTTAATGGCCAAACGTATCATGACAAAAGTTCACAATGCTGCTGCAGGTGAAATATAATGTGGCTAACATTGAATAAATATTATTTTGTCAGGTTAATACTGATATTTGCTCACTCAAACCCCTTTATCTTATCCTCTCTACTTAACCGTCCGACTCACGTAACCGTCATGTTTGTCGTTTTTTTTAACACTTTTTATCTGCCTTTGTAGTTCTAATCGAATCCTCGTCCATCTCGCAATGGGTTGTGGGAAAAATAGTGGGAAATAGTAGACCATCCGGGAATCTTTGGAATACTCTTTTCAACATACTACGATTTGGGACATACTAATTATTTTTTCGAATACTATTTAGTTCGGATAGTATGCGAATTGGGACGCAGCATTGGTTTCAAAGCGGAATGCGCCTATTTAAGTGAGTTTGTCATTGTACTGTTTTGTTGTTGTGTTTTCATGAACCCACAATTCAAACAACCCGCCCTGAATTGGCGCTAATTTTAAACCGAAACTAAAATGAGCACGGACAACCGGCATTCATTCACGGCCGCATTGTCAGTCATTCACGGCTGCACAGTGTGTGTCCAGTCTGGCATGCTTTCAGTTCATGCCTATGGAAGCTTAAAGGGTTAGTTCACCCAAAAATGACAATTCTGTCATTACTTACTTACCCTCATGTCGTTCGACACCCGTAAGACCATTGTTCATCTTCAGAACACAAATTAAGATATTTTTGTTGAAATCCGATGACTCAGAAAGGCCTCCATTGGCAGCAATGTAATTTGCATTCACAAGACCCATAAAAGGTTCTAAAGACGTCGTTACAAAGTCCATCTCACTACAGTGGTTCTACAATAATTTTATGAAGCGACGAGAATAGTTTTTGTGTGCATACAGTAGCTGTTACGAACACTGGTCATAGGATAAAGTAATGCCGACGTTGTTCCGTGGATTTTGTGGGAGTTCTATTCAGCGACCACCTGGCTGCGGTTTGGACGTGTGTGTGTGTGTGTGTGTGTGTGTGTGTGTGTGTGTGTGTGTGTGTGTGTGTGTGTGTGTGTGTGTGTGTGTGTGTGTGTGTGTGTGTGTGTGTGTGTGTGTGTGTGTGTGTGTGTGTGTGTGTGTGTGTGTGTGTGTGTTTTCCAGTGTTTCCTACACTTAACACATGCGCGCCACAGAATCAACACCGGCCGCCACATATTGCGTCTTTTGGCAGCCGTCAAAGCGATTTTTTTCCCGCTAAAGCGCTGATCGGTGAGTGATGTAGCTGATCGGTGAGTGATGCTGAGAGAACAAGCAGAAAGCACGCCCCTCCTCCGGCCGTGCGCGTGCACTCGCCGTCTTCAAACTGTCTTGCTCTCCCTCCCTCATGCATATTAATCAAAATAAATTGAGAATTGACACGATGGTAAAAAAGGTCGGAAGACCGAAGTTTCACGTGGAGCATTGGGAGATTTTTTCCTGAATTACCGCTGGTGTTGCTCTACAAGAGATTAAGTTAAGTGCACCTAAGCATTAAATGACTAGGTTGTAAATAGTTGGTTACTTTTAAAATTAAGTTTGGTACAGTCAGTGTGCACTTTATTATGCTGCTTGCTTGTTGCTACTGTGTGCAATAGTGTAATTATTTTATTTAAGCTTAAATATTTGTTTTCAGAATTTATTTTCAGCACTGAACTCTTTTTTTTACTTGTTCTACCTCACCTGTTTTTACTATTTGTATTTTTTTTTTTTTTTTACTACAATAAATGTTCCTTTTTTAAATTGAGACTTGTAACATTGTTATCATCATGATCATTGTGTCATTTTTATGATGTAAATTGAGGGAGCAAAAGCAGTATCGGCTCCAAATATCGGCTCAAGAAAATCGGCAGCCCGTATCGGTCATCGTCACAGGCTGATGAAAAAAAATCGGTAACGGCATCAGCACTAAAAAATCTGTATCAGTCGATCCCTAACTAATACATTATTAAAATCATGTTGTATTTGTTAACAATAGTTAATGCACTGTGAATTAACATGAACAACAATAAACGACTGTATTTTTATTAACTAACATTAAAAAAGATTAATGCAAGCACGCACACACACACACACACACACACACAAACACTTAAAATATAGTGGCGAAGAGCAGCATCAAATAACTATATATTGCAGTGCAGGGACCACATTTAGCCTAAATGTGGACTTCAATGAAATAATGATACATATAAGATGCTTTGTATGCAATACTATGTGAATTAAAAACCAGCCATGTAAAATATATATATTTTTTAAAATAAGTTATTTATTTAATATATTTATATATTTATGTATTACTAAAAAAAGCTACACTATTATAAAAAATAACTGAGCTACTGTCTTATAGTCTATGTTTAGTTAATGTTTAAACATCTTTAGTTGTTTAGTTCCACCCCAAAAGTGATCATGTATTAAATGTATATTTTATTATAAATGTATTACAGCACAGTAATAAAGTACGTGCAGACTTCCTAGAAAGTGTTAACAGCAATTTTACTGTTCATCAAAGATACCACAATATTAGACAAGTTTTGGGATAAAACGTTGTCTTCATGTACCTGAAACATTAGAGGTGTGGTGGCAGAGGAGAAATTTAGACTCTTGGCAGTGTGGGATTCTGGGTCATATTTGGACATGTAGCCTTTGATCATGACGGTTTTGGCAGTGCCCTGTTCTCCTATCAAAAGCACAGCCTGAAACACATGAAGAAAACATGAGTACACTCCAGAGAGGGTAACCATCTGTTCTTGTGCACAGCTAATCATAGTGCTGGCAGCACAGGAAAAGTCTTGATGACAAACAAAGTAGCTGTCCATTTAAACAAGCCTCACTCAGAGAAATCAATAATGCAGCACTGAATGGTGTCACTGTCGAGAACCTACACTAGAAAATACATTCTACAATCTATTTAGTGTTTTTATAAGATCCAGAGGGTTTTATAATATGATCTACAATTGCATTTCAATTCACAAAGACACAGATAACACTATGCCACCAAAATGGTGCTTGTTCTTGTCTCAGAGCCAGTGCTCGATGGGTGTTCGGTCAGGTTTCTGTGGAACCCTTGTGTTTACACTATCTAGGGAATTAAATAATGCCATAATAACTACATACTGTATACTAACAAACACATTTTTTTTGTCTTTTTTACTGTTAGTTCTGAAAACATATTAAATACATATTTATACAACAGTTCGTTCTGGTTCTCGAATCTGACTGGCTGAGATTTCCGATATTTTACCATTATCACAATGGGAACCATTTCACTGTTTGTATCTCTCCCCTTGTGTCAAGGTGGACAAACAAAAACACCACAATTTTACAAATACCACTGATGTTGTGTCACAAAATGTAATTCTAAGAGTTTTTTTAGGCGAGAAAGTAATTATTTAGACCTCGACTTATAAATGTAGCGCCTATTTGACAATCGGAGATGTGAGCTCCAGGCCGGCAGCAGCCATTCTGTGCTCATGAACTCGCTGAGAACAGCTTTATCTCGGCCAGTCCTTCGGAAATTTTCCACTGACTCTTATGTTGATAGTGGCTAGACATGAGGTACAATTAATTTTGGGTATATCAAACAGGCAATCTTTGGTCTTATTATTCTATTATATATATTACTTGTTCCAGAGAAAAATCTATTTAGGTAAAGGCAAAGTTTCATTACTAAAATCCTGTACTATAACCAGTCCTGCATTTGTAGGCCTACTTTTGACTGAACTGTTTGCTTGTGTTTATATCCTATTGTACAAATTTATTATACTTTTATAATGGCTAATATTGTTTATTTAAATATTATTTTTCAATAAATAATATTTCATATAAATAACATGCTGTATTTATATTGTGATTATATATACATGCTGTATTAATCAGTGCTGTATTATTCATTGATTGTGATTTCGACTTAGTGAAAGTTACATTACTGCGGTATTAGATGGCAGCAAAGACTGTCTTTACGAGTGAGTCAGTAGCAAAGACATTTATATTAAAATGGACTGAAACAAGGTTGTAAACAAGGACGTTGTTTGTACTTTAAACAATTAACGCTGTCATGGGAAGCCCCTTAACCATTAAAAAGACAAAGACAAAGATATTTCCTAAGCGAAATTCAAACTGATTATGTGATTGACCAGAAGAATATCAGCTAGCTAATGCAGGTAATGCACTCGCTTAATCGATTTCTCTGTCTCATAATACTCTACATAATACAATAGTCTTCAATGTAGCGAATCAACGTTCCTTCATTACTAGTTCTAAAGTGACGTTTTAGAATTAGTAACGAAGGCTTGGGCTCAACTGTTAAAATGTCAACTTGAGTCTTTGAATCGGTGGCAGAAGGAAGTAGTTTCGAACACAGAAGAGGGTTCTGATATAGAGTGATATTGCCAATTTATGTATATAATTTATTAATAATGTAACAGGCAGATAAGTGTACTGCCTGATCATTAAATCGTTGTTTTTAACTTCAAGTCAAATAAGAGTGAAAAGGCTCTCACCTTGCCCTGCTTTGCAATGGTCTGGATGAGGAAGTCAGTACGAACATTGTCTACGTTGGGCACCAATATCGAGCCATACTCTGGTGTAGAGTCAGGTGGGTAAATATACTCTTCTAATCTGGTATTCCAGTGAACCCAATGGCCTACAAAACACACAATTTCCATTATCAGCACTGTGAATAGAGCATATTGCAAGAACCTTTATTAAAATCCCATAATGAACTGCCAATGTGTTCTATAATTAAATAAGGTCATTAACCCTGGATTTGACTCACTAGTGGAGTTTTTGCCATGGAAGCTGGGAAGCTTGCTGGTAATTAGGCATTTATTTGAATTGCAAAGTGTATAATATTATGCAACAAAAATTCTAAGGGAACATAAACTCTGTTGGGTCTAAGCTATTTTGTTTCAAGCTTCAGCTGTGAAAGCAACAAGTCAACCTTGAATATACTCATATTGTGGTCTACCAAAAATGCTCAACAAAGACATAATCAAAACAAGTGTCTGGAGACAGACTACAGATTCACTATGTTCCATAAACCTGCAAATTCTTCCCTCTATAGGAAAAATTAAACAGAAATTATGTAGACTGCTGCTTGAATTGTACTGACAGATTAATTCCCCAGCATGCTCCTGTTCAGAAGAAAAACCTTCAGCCAGTGTTTTCCTTGTCATTTACCAATTGGAAAAGTTGACAAGTTGAAAAAATACACATGATTATTTTAAATCAAAGAGTTATATGTAAAAATAACTATAGTTGACAAAGACAGAAACAAATGAAGCAAACATAACACAAAATGAGGCGTGTGACTGTGTTAGATACCATCCTTAGTGACGTAAAAGTCGAACATAGTGTCCTCGCTGTGGAGAGGGATGTTGGGAAGGTCCAGGCGGACGTTGTCATGGTGACGGAGCCATTGCTCCAACTTCATTCGATCATCCAGTTCCAATAGGGCTCCCACACTCCACATCAGAGAGAAGACATACAGACGTTCCATGTGCTCACGAGACAGCTCCCCTCCCTGCTCCTGATGGGTTACATCATCAAAGGTATGTCAGAGCATGAAGGCTTCATAAAATCATTACTTTTGCACTCATGAAATCAGAGAACAGATATTATGCATTTAAGACCACTGAATATGTTTTGATAACTTTTGAATAACAATAATATGCATGATGCTTTTTGGGATTGGCTAATTTTCTGCCCATTTTTACATTTGTACTATATAGGATATGCATTCACAATTAAAGGAAGATTATATAAAATAAAATTAAGTCTGACAGTGACAGAAAATAAACAGCTAGAAGCTACAAAGTCTGAGTTAATGAGGACGACAGCTGTTGAAAGTAAATTAAAATAATACAGTTACTTGGAGACAGAATTTAATATTTTTAAGGGGTGATTCAAATATTAAATAAGATTTTGATGTTACATGCATCCCCATGCAAATCTATCTCATGAGTCCATCCTGACCATTTATTAAAACAATGCTTCACAATCAGGATTATCAGTACATTAGCATAACCTACAGTACCATTAAAAAGTTTGTGCTTGGTAAGTTTTTTTTAAATCTCTTATGCTCACCCAGTATGCATTTATTTGATAAAAATAAAGTACAAAAAAGTAATATTGTGAAATATCATTACAATTTACTCCTTAAAGGGATAGTTCACCCAAAAATGAAAATTACCCCATGATTTACTCACCCTCAAACCATCCTAGGTGTATATGACATTCTTCTTTCAGACGAATACAATCGGAGTTATATTAAAAAATCCAAGCATTATAATGGCAGTAAATGGCATCCCAAAATGTTACGCCCAAAAAAGTGCATCCATCCATTATAAAAGTACTCCACACGGCTCCACTGGGTTAATAAAGGTCTTCTGAAGCAAATTGTTGGGCTTTTGTAAGAAACATATCCATATTTAACAATAAGCGTGAGGCATTACACTTTCTTCATAAATTGAATACGGCAGGCGGTCCACCGGAAGCTAGATATTTTACTTTATAAAGTTCTAAATATGGATCTTTTCTTACACAAACCCATCAATTCACTTCAGAAGGCCTTCATTAACCCCCTGGAGCCATGTGAATTACTTTTATAATGTGGACTACTTTGTGGGCTTCAAATTTTGGGCTGCTATTTACTATATATATATATATATATATATATATATATATATATATATATATATATATATATATATATATATATATATATATATATATATATATATATATATATATATATATATATATATCCGATTGTATTTGTCTGAAAGAAGAATATTATATACACCTAGGATGGCTTGAGAGTGAGTAAATTATGGGATGATTTTCATTTTTGGGTGAACTATCCCTTTAAGTAACATTTCTTATTATCAGTATTGAAATAAGTTGTTACAGAATTACAGTTGGTTTGAAACGGTGATACTTTTTCAAGTTTAGAATAGAAAGTTCAAAACAACAGCATTTACTTAAAATATAAATCTTTTTAAGAATGTAAAAGTCTTTGCTGTCATTTTTGATAAATTTAATGTGTCCTTACAGTACTAATTTATTAAAATAATTATAAAATAAAATAAATACTGACCCCAAGTTTTTTGTTAAAGTTAGCAATACAATCATATGCAAACAAATACATTCAACGCCAGTCAATTAGGAATGAATGTTAATTTTCAGCTACAGCCTGAGGTTTTAAAGGTCCCGTTCTTCGTGGTTTTTTTTAAGCTTTGATTGTGTTTACAGTGTGCAATATAACATGTGTTCATGTTTCGCGTGTAAAAAAAAAACAGTATTTTTCACACAATTTACTTATCTGTACACCGCTGTTTTCACTGTCCTAAAAACGGCTGATGAGTTCCTTGTTCTATGAAGTCCCTCCTTCAGAAATACATAACGAGTTCTGATTGTGCCAGCGGTTCCCGTGTTGTTATTTGACCGCAGCTTAGCGAACGTGGCACGGTTCCTGTGTTGTGATTCGACAGCAGCTTAGCGCACGTAACTTGCACAGAAAGGTCACGCCTCTTAACGGGGAGATGTATGCGCTCAATGATCTCTACAGCGTCCCTGGGAAAGCCAAACAAAGGTGATTTGACTCCGGGATGAAAATAACAGCGTCTCGACGACATGGCGACAAACACAGTAAAAAGCAACAATTCCTTTTCTCCACGCGACACTTCCTCTTCTCCACGTGGGACAGCAACAAGACCACGCCCCCTTTTTTTGAGTATTCTTGTGGGCGGAGGTTAGTCTGTTCTACTGTTCTGCTGACGTAATTAATGAAGGAAGTACCAGGATGTAGTCCAAGCCGGCCGTTCACTGTAGGCTTTGAAAGGGAACTTCTGTTAAATAAAATATCTCGCTTGCTTTGAGCTTTATAATTTTACAGGTATTATTTATGCTCTAACAGCAACATTACACACTAACTACAGTTTGAACAATGGGATCACGAAGAACGGGACCGTTAATATTCTTCACCATCCAATTCATAACAATATTTTGGCTCTTCACACAAATGTTTCAATTAAATTACATAATAACTTGCAAGTTGCATTGTTGGTGCTCTATACACAGGGCTTTTAAAGGTTATAGGTCCTATTTTATAGAGCCTGGGGTTGTAACATATATCCGGCTCATGTTTAATTCTCATAGAATGATAGTGTGGTGACAATAGGCTGTATAATGTGTCTAAATGCTTTAATGCGAGTGATAATGTGTGACATTTACTGGGGACAGTTCATCCTAATCATTGTCATGACTTTCAGATAAGGGGAAAATCTGCATGGGTTGAATGTCAAAAAGACATACTATTGAGTGAAACTGGTCAGGACTTCAGTATATTTATATTCATAGATTGATTTAAGCTTATTCTGCTTATAGTGTATCATATAATATTAAGCTTAGCTAACAAATTTGATTTACTTCAGCTGATCAATGAGAATTCAATATTTCAGTTTAATGACGGCCGCTGTCAAGATAAGTCAAGATCTCACTGCATGCAATTATTTAGCTACAATACCATTTGATGTGACCATCATGCCTTATCCCTAGGACACAGATGCAGGTGTCATACATTTTATAGTGCTGTCAGAAACCATTGCTAATTCCTACTATATAATGCAACGTAATAAGATTTGAAAACATTCATACTGCACCAATGAATCTCATCAAAGGAAATCATGTATGTGGCGAAATTCTTTATTCGACATCACCAGCTCCCTCTTCGGTGCACAATATTTACATAAGTGTCCAAATCTGCTCTCCTTTTTGTTTGTCCTTTCTCAGGTAGTAGACAACATGACAACCACTATATAGGGATAGTTTATAAAGGGATAGGGGGAATTTTGGAGCATAATGGACCGTATGTGCACAAATGTATAGAGCAGGGGTGTTTAATTAAAGGTCTAGTCTCTGTATTTCCTTAATAATGCAATACTTTTATATATTAACGCTATTGTTGTTAATATAACCGTGTCAAGCAAAGCACACTCCACGCTTGTTACGTCTTTAGTGGTAGAAAGAATCATCACACAAAAGGGCTTAAGAAATGTGTCTGGGGCTAGATAAAATAATTTGAGGACATAGCACTAAAAGATTATAAATATACTGTAAATGACCCTAGATGCTTGTGGTCTGTACATCTCTGTTGTTTTGACGCACTGCTCACTTAAACTGTAGAAACTGTAAAATGGTTCAACAGCTGTCTCACGGAACGGTTAATTGGTGACTCCTGGTATACAGTGTATACTCACCACTGCGCTACTATGTTATTTAATGACGGAAAATTACGTTTAAAACCCTTATTTTTAGATTGACGTGTAGTTAGTAGGCAGTCTTTCATTGTTGCAAAATCTGGGTTAATGAGGACTACAGCTGTTGACAACCTTGGGCTGAATGAGTCCTTGCAGCATGTTTATGCACTGCATGATGATGAAGGCCTCCAGCATGTCCATTTTATACTGCAAAGATTGAATACTGAACCGATAGAGCTCAGGGAAGGAGGACGAAAAGAGATCCCTCAGGACCACCCCTTCCTGAGGGGAGCGATTCTTCAGCCAGCCCTGAAAGCACACACACAAATATACAAATGACTAACCTGTTAGGAAGGACACACACAGAGTGGGAGACACCTGCATGCACACAGAAATTAAATGAACTCCTTTAGAGCTCAAAATAGTGTGTCCTTCTTCTCTGTCTTTCTCTGGCTCTCCTTCATTTACTCTTGATGCATTGAACAGTTGAACACTTTGAAGTCTGTTATAAAGACAGAGGGAAATGCCCTGGGGATTTTAGACTTCATTAATTCAGAATGGAGTAAAAGGAATAACTAGCAGAGCCACTGGTTTCTACACTTTTTTTTCTTTTCTTCTTTTATTATGCAAATTTGGAGGGAAATATTGTAGATTCTGGTTGTTCTCAAATTTCTTCAAACTTGGTTAATACTAAATTTAAGTTACCTAAAAAGAAAATGTACTCATCCTCATGTTGTTCCAACCTCTTTCATTGTCTGAAATGACTAAAAATCCAAGGAATATTCTGGAATTTCTTTTGGTGTAGCTCTGAAGTCTCTTTCACCCTTATACACATTAAAACCTGTGTTTCCCTTGTGGTGTCTTTTTTTCATATTTTGACATGCCATGTACAAATATGAGAGCAAGTATTAATGAGATTTAGGAGCTATGGCAGATTTTCAGTGAATTACCTAAATTTTGGCATGTTCCTCATACAAAGCTATGATAACTTTCAGTAGACCATAGTACACTCGTGAATACTGCTTTTATTATATATGTTTTGTCATTTTGTCATCTTAAAGGAAGAAAATGTGAACAATAGAGTGATTTCTGGCACAATTGTATCTTTTTGATTACTTAAATTGGTAACTTTAATTTGATAGTCCACTTTAGACATTCTACTAACTATATTCTACTTACTAAGTAATTTTGTAACTACATGTCAACTAATAGTCATTAGTGTATTAGTAGACTGTCTACTTAATATCTGCTAACACTATTTTGATGTTCCCCCAAAACACTTTCTAACTATAAGTAACTTGCATGTACATGTTAACTTATTCTACTAACCCAAACCCTAACCTAAGTCTACTATACTCTAATGAACGTTGCAAATTAATAGTTAGTTAGTAAATTAATAGTAGAGTTAGTTGACAGGTAGTTGCTAAATTACTTATAGTTAGTAGAATGTCTAAAGTGGACTATTGAAGTAAAGTGTAACTCTTACATTATCTAAATATAAAACACATAATAGTATAATTCAGTACTAGATTGTCACCACCCACCTCCAAAATAGGGCTCCAATTAAGGACAGAAGAGCTCATAAACACCATCCCATTACGGGACACTGTGGCCGGGGAGGCATTATCGATGTTGTGTGGCTCAAACACAATCTTGCAATTGGGGGCCATGGGGATGCGGTCACCATTGGCCAATGTCAGTGTGCGGTTATCATCCAGGACTGAGTTTAGGTTTTCAATCCATATAGCATCAACTGGCCCATCAAGAACAATCCATATGTGTTCCCCTGAACACAAACCATGAAGTACAAATGAAAAATTAAATAAGATACAGATACAAAAGCATAATGTTGTGGCTTCCATTAATCATTATGATCAATGATTGTCATTTGACATCTTATGGCTGATTGCTTTGCCCATTAGTGTCAAAAGCTATAGTTTGATGGCTACGCTTGTTCATTGATTTAAAAAGCCCAGTCGATAGGTTTAACCATGTTGTTTCCATTTAAATGAAATATTCTCTTTCATGTATTATAGATCCCAGTGCCTTTTTTGTAAAGGGAGTGAATAGTAAACGTTTGCCTGTTTGAGAGGATTTTCAACCACTTTGGAAACCATCAGCTTTTTTACACAACTGATCGGACAAAAAAGCCCTGAGGGGCTATGCTGACATATATTAAAACATTTGCTCCCTCAAAAGTAGAAGCATTTTAGACCAGACATGCTTAAGTATCCGTATCTGTATTAGTTTTAAAGTTCAGTGCTTTATATTTTAAATTTACTTCAATATATGCAATAATCTCAGGAAATACAGTTTTAGGAACTGAAAGAAGCTTGGTAACACTTCATTTTGTGTCCTTTTTACATGTTACATGTATTTATTATAGTAATAACTGTAACACTTTACAATAAGGTTCATTAGCTAACATTAGTTAACTACATTAGTTAACATGAACTAATAATGAATTGCACTTATAAAGCATTTATTTATCTTTGTTAATGTTCATTTCAACATTTACTAATGCATTATTAAAATTTTCTTAACATTAGTTAATGCACTGTAAACTAACATGAACAAACAATGAAGAGCTGTATTTGTATTGAGTAACATTAACAAAGATTAACTAATGCTGAACAGAGGTGTTGTTCATGGTTAGTTCATGTTAACTAATGCATTAATGGTAACACTTTACAATAAGGTTTGTTAGTTACCATTAGTTAACTAAAGCATTTAATTTTCTTAACATTAGTTAATGCACTGTAAACTAACATGAACAAACAATGAAGAGCTGTATTTGTATTAAGTAACATTAACAAAGATTAACTAATGCTGAACAGAGGTGTTGTTCATGGTTAGTTCATGTTAACTACTGCATTAATGGTAACACTTTACAATAAGGTTTGTTAGTTACCATTAGTTAACTAAAGCATTTAATTTTCTTAACATTAGTTAATGCACTGTAAACTAACATGAACAAACCATGAACAGCTGGGTTTTTATGAACTTTGTGAACAAAGATTAACTAATGCTGAACAGAGGTGTTGTTCATGGTTAGTTCATGTTAACTAATGCATTAACTAATGTTAACTAATACAACCTTATTGTAAAGTGTTACCGCATTAACTAATGCCTTATTGTAAAGCAGGGCTCCAGACTGACTTTTTTCACTACGACCACAGTGGCCCCGAACTGAAAATTTTAGGGGCACAACCAGAAAATTTAGGGGCGCACACAGTAAATCAACATGCTAGATACTTTGATAATACAGTGCTCCAGACTAACATTTGAGAGCAGTGGCACCAGTGCCACTAAGTTCTACAGATCCTGATTTGGTGGCGCTGGAGGAAAATTTATCATAAGGTTAATTGAATAATAAAATTACTATTGTTTTGCATTGTTTTGTTAATAAGTGCATTTACTAATAATATTAGATGTTTGTTTATTGGAATTGGAATTGAAATATTGGTTTATTTAACAGTGAAGCACTGAACTTGAATTGTTCTGCAGAAAAAATTTACTTTTATTAACAACAGTAATGTGCAAAAATATCATTTTTATAAGGAAAATTGTAATATTCCACTCTTATTAAATGTACTATTGTTCTTCTATAGTAGCATACTGAACAAAAACTGACTCTTTACTTGTTTTCTGGTTAATCCAGTCACAATTTGAAGAAAAGTTGTAGTTTTTCATGAGACTTTGTGACTTCCTATTTTTTTCCATATATTAAGGAGTGGAAATGTCTAATAAGTCAAATAAGTGCTCCTATGCCACCACCTACTGGTTATAGTGGTATTTTTTTTCTTCTTTTCTTTTTTTGCCATAAAGTGGCCAGCACCTTTAAACTTTTAGGGCCCTATCTTGCACCCAGCGCAATTGACTTTGTACACCGACGCATGTGTCATTCCTATTTTGCACCCGCGCAAAGCGCGCTTTTCCCTCCACAGAAGCACGTCGCTAAACTAGTGAATGAACTTGCGCTCCCTGGGCGGTTCAGCGCAAAAAAGGAGGCGTGTTCCGGCGCAAACAATCCCTGGTGCTATTTTGCTGTTCCATTAAACAATTGCGCCACTGACCAGAAAAAACCTAGTCTAAAGTCAGTGGCGCGTTGCGCGTTGTTCATTATGCTATTTTAAGGGCGCATGCTTGACCATAGCGTGCACATCGCGCATACACTTTGCTCATGTAATCTACACAGATGCAACAGTTATTTTTGCAAATCATAAATTGTTACACTAAAAAAATATTAACACATGAGATGACGGAAATCATTGTGGTGTGCCACGAAGATGTGAAAAAATAGGCATAAATCTAGCTTACAAATTATTCAGGCTAATTATTTATTTAACCGACGCTATTTTGGGTGGGTTTCTCCCATCCCCATACAACACAACTTCTCTGTCTTTCACTGCTCTTACAAGAACATCAGTCTCCTTGGCTGTGAACCGCTCCTGGCGTGCGCCTGGTAAATACGCCATAATAATAGCAATCCATAATGGAACTTGCGCACCTGCTTTTAAAGGGAATGTTGGATGACGCTCTGATTGGTTTATTCACGTTACGCCCAAACCACACCTATGAATAATGAAGCTACTTCAGACCAACCCATTTTAGATTTGCGCCGGGCGCAAGAGCCATTTATCCCGCCGGGAAAATAGCAACAGCGCCGAGACCCGCCCACAAAGTTACTTGCGCTTTGCGCTTTGACACTTGCGTTTCAGATCGTTAAAATAGGGCCCCTTAGTTTTACAAATCATCACACAAAAAATAATATTAAAATTGGATAATATTTAGAGCTTTGAAATGCTGGAAAATGTGTGAAACGCTTGAAAAGTGCTTGAATTTCACTCAGCGAATTTAACTAGCGATGTTAATATTGTGGTGCATTCAAATGCTTTCTCACTGGATCTCCCAGCGCTGTTTAGTAATGATGTTGCGCGATCGAGATCAGCCCATGTATGGAAAAAATGTCTATTATTGCTCCGAGCTGATAAACGGTCCGCGCAGCACAGCTCAAACGAGTAGCGCAGTTCCGTTCCACTTTCGTTTCGTTTGCCGTCCGATGTTTCTCATATGTAACAGAAATGTAAGCTCTTATCAGTTGGGCATCGCGGTGGTCGCACTAATGCGACCTCCAACCAAATTCAGTCGCACCAGCAGGAAAAAAGGTCGCAAAATGCGACCATTTAGTCGCAGTCTGTAACCCTGTAAAGTGTTACTGTAATAACAATAAAACAATAAATTATGCTTAATTACATTATTTGGCAGAAGCTTTTATCCAAAGCAACTTACAGTACCTGTATTACAAGGACAATCCCCCTGGAGCAACGTGGAGTAAAGTGCCTTGCTCAAGGACACACTGGTGGCGATTGCTGGGATTGAACCAGCAACCTTCTGCATATCAGTTCAGTGGTTTAACCCACTAGACCACCATCTCTAATTACATGCAACTAACTCTAAACCAAACCCTAATCCTAACCATAACCCTATAGAAAGTACATGTTGTTAATTAATATAACTCAGTACTTTATTGCAATTACACTATAACAAGGACACCTTAAGATAAAGTGTAACCAAAAGCTTCTACTGCTTATGCATATTCTATTAATTTTTTTAAACAGGTGATCTACCTTTCTTAGCTCTGAGTGTTTTCCTCCAAAGAGTGGAAAAGATTCCATCAGTCCAGTCATTGGTTGCCACATCGAGTCGACCAAACATTTGAGGTGCAGTTATAGCTTTAGGGTTCATACGCATCTCTCTGTGAGGTTGGCCACAATCTAAACATAAATTCACAGTTTAAACTGCACATAAATTACAAACATTTACTATGTACATCACCAATGAAATGGTGATGGTGCCCTTGTCCACTGTAACATAATAGCCTTGTTTTTGTAGCTAATGTCAATTCTCACCGGTCATGGCCTTCATTAGGGTATGGATGCAGGTTGTTTTTCCTGCTCCACTGGGTCCTAGTGCCATCATACCATGACGAACTCTTTGAGTCTCATATAGCTGAATGACCTTTAACCTCCACGGTGGGTGATTGATAAGACCAGCCTCAGTTACCTAGTAGAATAATAAAGATATAAATCTCTCTTTTGATTCACAGTGCTCAACCAAACAAACATGCTGTCACGACACATGCAGGGGGGCGTATTACAGAAACTTTCTATCTTAAGTCGTAAGATACGATAAGTTAACTTAGGATTTTTCACTATTTCGTATTACAGAAGCAAATCTTAACTTGATTTAGGATTCTTATCCTATCTTACAAAATCTCATTTTATCTGTAGTTAGCAAATCTTAAACCGCTCCATCGAGTTCGGTAATCAACTGTCAGGTCTGTTACCAAGCAACCAACAATGTGCAAACTGCTTCTGAAGTAAACCTTAAAAAAAAAATGGAGAAAAAACGGCATGCTTTTCATTTCAGTGTGGCAGAGATTTAAATTTTGATAAGCTCAGTTAAAAAGTTAAAGCCTGTTTTAAAAATTGCCTTTTGCAACAAAAAATTAAATAAAAGTAAGGCGTTAGTCATTTGAAGAATGAGTGGGAATGCTCCTTGATGGCTCGTTGGCCTCTGTAATGTTGTTTGCAATTCATCAACTAACTACAAAATCATGTGTCGTGGGAGTCTGTAATTATTTACGAGTATCTTATCATCAAAGCACAGCACATCCTCTGGGTCTTCCAAAAGTCTCTCTACCATCAAACGTCACTGCTCTACGTCTTGTATAATTAATAATTGTAACGCTCTCTCGAAAAAGGATTTTTATACTATAATATTTACCGTTGGATTTCAAAAAGTTTTGAAGATAGGGGTTCATTCAGTGGGGTTGTCCTAAAGTTACGACAGCTTTTAGGATTTTTGGTTGAGTTAGGATGATTCTGTAATACCCGTTTCCTATCCATAGTTAAGATAAGATTATGCACTTAAGAAATGTCATTCTATAATAGCTTTTGTCCTAAATGCGGTCCTAACTGATATTACCATGGTTACCAAACAGATAAGAAAGGATTCTAAAGTTAAGATGTTTCTGTAATACGTCCCCAGAATCTTATATGATATTTTTTTCCAACCTGTTTGTCTATGGCTGATTCCAGATTAGGGTATCCAGCTTTATCCAACTGAATTCCAGGGAAAAGATCTTCAATCAAACTCAGGAACAATGGCTCATCCTCATCAATCTTAATGGGCAGAGACAAGTGTCATTTCATTGTTATGACAGATGCTTTTAGAAAGGAACTCTAATATTGAAACACAAACTGATATGAGAGAGAATACAGGGAGTGCAGAATTATTAGGCAAATGAGTATTTTGACCACATCATCCTCGTTATGCATGTTGTCTTACTCCAAGCTGTATAGGCTGGAAAGCCTACTACCAATTAAGCATATTAGGTGATGTGTATCTCTGTAATGAGAAGGGGTGTGGTCTAATGACATCAACACCCTATATCAGGTGTGCATAATTATTAGGCAACTTCCTTTCTTTTGGCAAAATGGGTCAAAAGAAGGACTTGACAGGCTCAGAAAAGTCAAAAATAGTGAGATATATTGCAGAGGGATGCAGCAGTCTTAAAATAGCCAAGCTTCTGAAGCGTGATCATCGAACAATCAAGCGTTTCATTCAAAATAGTCAACAGGGTCGCAAGAAGCGTGTGGAAAAACCAAGGCGCAAAATAACTGCCCGTGAACTGAGAAAAGTCAAGCGTGCAGCTGCCAAGATGCCACTTGCCACCAGTTTGGCCATATTTCAGAGCTGCAACATCACTGGAGTGCCCAAAAGCACAAGGTGTGCAATACTCAGAGACATGGCCAAGGTAAGAAAGGCAGAACGTCGACCACCACTGAACAAGACACACAAGCTGAAACGTCAAGACTGGGCCAAGAAATATCTCAAGACTGATTTTTCTAAGGTTTTATGGACTGATGAAATGAGAGTGAGTCTTGATGGGCCAGATGGATGGGCCCGTGGCTGGATTGGTAAAGGGCAGAGAGCTCCAGTCCGACTCAGACGCCAGCAAGGTGGAGGTGGAGTACTGGTTTGGGCTGGTATCATCAAAGATGAGCTTGTGGGGCCTTTTCGGGTTGAGGATGGAGTCAAGCTCAACTCCCAGTCCTACTGCCAGTTTCTGGAAGACACCGTCTTCAAGCAGTGGTACAGGAAGAAGTCTGCATCCTTCAAGAAAAACATGATTTTCATGCAGGACAATGCTCCATCACACGCGTCCAAGTACTCCACAGCGTGGCTGGCAAGAAAGGGTATAAAAGAAGAAAATCTAATGATATGGCCTCCTTGTTCACCTGATCTGAACCCCATTGAGAACCTGTGGTCCATCATCAAATGTGCGATTTACAAGGAGGGAAAACAGTACACCTCTCTGAACAGTGTTTGGGAGGCTGTGGTTGCTGCTGCACGCAATGTTGATGGTGAACAGATCAAAACACTGACAGAATCCATGGATGGCAGGCTTTTGAGTGTCCTTGCAAAGAAAGGTGGCTATATTGGTCACTGATTTGTTTTTGTTTGGTTTTTGAATGTCAGAAATGTATATTTGTGAATGTTGAGATGTTATATTGGTTTCACTGGTAAAAATAAATAATTGAAATGGGTATAAATTTGTTTTTTGTTAAGTTGCCTAATAATTATGCACAGTAATAGTCACCTGCACACACAGATATCCCCCTAAAATAGCTAAAACTAAAAACCACTTCCAAAAATATTCAGCTTTGATATTAATGAGTTTTTTGTGTTCATTGACAACATGGTTGTTGTTTAATTATTAATGTTGTAAAATTAATCCTCAAAAATACAACTTGCCTAATAATTCTGCACTCCCTGTATATAATCAAACAAAGACTGACATGAGCTGTGAATGTCAGTCATATGAGAAAACTATGCCTGTATGTGCTCTGGCACTCTTACCAGTTTGGACAGGTTCATGTCTCGCAGAACTCTCATGACAATAGTAGACTCTGTGTCATTAGGATTGGCCCGTTTTGCGGCACCAAGAGTGCGCAAGACGGACAGAATGTTGCGTAAGCCGAAGTCATAGTGGACCTAGAAGAGAAATCAAATGTTATAATGTTCTGATGTTATAAAGGTTAAAAACCACTGTAGTTCTTTGGTAAGATGGTCTTTTTCATCCCTGATTTAGGTCAGGTCAAATCACCTTTATTTACATAGTACTTTATGCTAAGGCTGCACAATATATAGAAATTATCGAAATATCGCAAATGTACATATCATGATATGCATATCGCAACGGCACGCAATATCTGAATGATTTTAATAGGCTACTTCAACATTGTGAAAAGTGTACGTAGGTCGACACATATAGCAGAGAATAGACTGGGCACACGACTGATTTATGTGACTTGCTTGACGTTAAAAAGAGTTATTAAACGTAATAACTTGCGAAAAACAACTCCTTGCAGTCTCGCGCTGTCTGCTGTCTGACACACACACCGAAACATGCGCCCAAGCTGCCATTCACTTAAGCATAACTGACTGTGTTTACATGAGTTTACATACTTGTCAAGACAGCCTTACACAGGTACTCTGTGTTTCGACCACAGGGACCAGGGTCTAAATGAAGGTCCAAGTAAAAATTTCCCCCTCAGAAAGTCCCTGCTCATTAGGTACTATTTTTTTTTCAAAGTTCAGGAACTTTCGGGGGTGGGACTTGGGCACTGAACATGCTGATTGGTTAAGTTCACTCAGCATTTTGATTGGTTGATGCCACACAGCATTTTATTTTAACCACAATTTTTAAAAGTCTGCTGCGGTGCATGCAGTAAGAGTTGTTTGCTATTCGAATCAACAATGGAATTTAAAAAATACGACGATGGACTGACAACAAGGTTCAGGCTTTATTAGGCTTATATGCAGAGGACGAAATCCAGCAGGAACTGGAATGTCACAACAGTCTTACATTACCAGACTAATTCGCCTAATTTTCATGGTACTTTAGAAACGCAGACAGCAACAGGTCTGGGTGAAAGAAAAGTTCCTGAGACAAATTGTTCTAGGTAATTCGGTGAAAACACAGCTTAATACATAATATTTAGTTCCTCAGAAACACTTTACTGTATTTTCTTGCCTATCCGTGTAAATCTAGTTCACAATGAGCAGAAAAGAACTGACTGGAAAATCGGAATATCTGATTATTTACAATGTAGTACATATGACTAATGATAGTCACCTGTTTAGAGAGCTGCTCCTCACACAGTTTGTACAGAGTGAAGAATTTCCTGGCCAGCTCAATATTGTCAATGAAGCCACAACTTGCCAATTTCACTCTGATAATGATCTGTCTGTCAGGAACCATCATCGCCACTGAGCGGAAGTTAATTTTCAGATTCTCTGGAAGTTCTTGTCTTCCTGCGTATCCAGGATTCTGTATGGGAAAAAACGAGAGGGAAAATAACAACCTACTGTATAGTGTTTATACTATGGTTAGCCTGAAAGTGTAACCTTTCATTTCATTAGTCTTTAAATCTCAGTTTAGTCAGGTTTCCTGTTCAGGTTTGAGATAAATAAACAACTGTATTCGTAATATGCTCCATGTGTTTCATATATGAAGAAAGAAAAAAAAAAGCAAACTTTACCAAGAGTAAATGCTGTCACATTGTACTGCACCTAATATGCCCTTATTACCGTTTTTTTTTTTTTTTCAATTGCTTACACACTAAAATTGAAACTTTCCCACAATTAGCAAAACCTTACACTCAAGGAGCAAAACACCAACCTAGATTTGCACAACTGTAAGCAGATTGTCAGCTTACCCTTTTTGCAAAACATTACACACAGTGATTTGCAAAAAACTAAACACACTTGCATGCATTTGACACAGAAATGGTGTCATTTCCTTGCAATTTCAAAGCAAAGGCTTTCAAATTAACACACTCATGAACCAATTGGTTAAACACAGCCACCAGGTGTGCACACACACACTGGTGCTTAATTGTAGACACATCAATCAGGTTTAAGCACAAAAAAAAAAGGCAACAAGTTAGTTCACCTGTCTTCAACAAAAATGGAACGCAACGTCGCAGTAAGAGGAAGAGTGAGGATGAGAGGGGGAGCCCGTGGAGAAAGAGGGGTAGAGAGGGGAAGAGAGAAAGAGAGGGGAAGGGGTAGAGAGGGGAAGAGAGGAAGAGAGTGGAAGGGGAGTAGAGAGGGGAAGAGAGGAAAAGAGAGGAAAAGAGGGGAAGAGACGGGAAGAGAGGAAGAGGGTAGAGAGGGGAAGAGAGGAAGAAAGGGTAAAAGGGAGAGAGGGGAAGGGGGTAGAGGGGAAGGGGGGTAGGAAGAGGTAGACCTGGATGTGGATGTGGAGACGGGGACCAAATTTATCTGATGCAATTCGTGCAACCTTGGTTGACCATGAGTACTGAGTACCCATGGGTTGACATTGAGAGAAGCTAGACAGAGAGTTCAGCCCAACCTCAGTAGATATAAAAAACAAACCATTGAAAATGCATGAATGAATCAAATGCTTTTACAATGTGGAGAGAAATAAATATTTTCATCAATATGCAGTTATATATTAGAATAGAATATATTAATATACTTTCTAAATCCAATACAGGTTGGATGTTTTGCAGTGCAACTGCAGTCTGAACAGTCATATCGGAATTCATGTGACTTTTAAGTCACTCTAGATCAACATTTGTCTGTATAACGGTGTACATTTTAGACATCCTTAGACCTCAGTCATATGATGAAAGGGCGTCAGACTAAAAGGCATCAGACATAAAGGCATCGGATATTAATATACTATAAAAAATCAAACCCAGATTATATCATTAGAAAAGTAGTGTTTAAGATTGAGAACAGCAGTGTGTAAATGAATCAAACAGTGTGTGCCATACGGTGTTAAAATTGGGTTTTGTTAAATTATTGTAAAATTTTGATAGAAATTAATTTAGCAAAAAAACTGAGGTGTTCTGCTACTTGTGTGTGTGGATGTGTGAATTGTGAGTAGTGTTTTGACAAAATGAGCCTTGTTTTTTAAAATTGTGCTTAAAGCTACACTGTGTGATATTTTCCCCCATCTAGCGGTGAAAAGTAGGGGTGGCACGGTACATGGAAAAAAACCGAACCGTTCGGTTCGCTTGTGTCAGAGTGTGTGCGTCGCACAGTTCGCGCATGCGCAATGTATCCTCATGCCTGTATGTTACCTCAGACAGCGCGCAAAATAAGAGGGGTGTGTGGACATACAGTAAAATAAAAGTGGAGTGCTGCAGGTCACGTCACATGTAGAAATGAAAGTGGGAGAGATAAGGAAGGCTGCCCGGAGTTGGAGGATGCGCTAGCATCGTATAGCAGGGCAGATGCAGTGCGGAGAGCGGGAGCCGCGCCGCGCCCGTTTGTCTCGCGAGTCGCACAGCTGAACCGCGGCTCGTGTATTGCAAATACAGACAAATATTAGTCCATTCTGTCACATTTTCCGGTGTTCTCCTCCGACCCCTGTCTGTCTCGTGCTTTGATTTATGACGGGCAAAATATATCTGCTGCAAATGCGACCGTGTTCCCCTCTGTCTCATACACACATTCATATGTTGTATATAAGTAGTTCACATGATAAATGTAACATTTAAAAGTTAGGATGCTTCTAGTTCTAATAATTTAAACATGCCTTTGACGTTTGGGCAAAAACTTCTGGCAGTGTTGTGTTTTCGTTTATTTTATGTTATTTTTTCACAGCGCTGGATGTCATATGGTGATTGTGAAACACACGGAACACTTCATGGTGAAATGTGTTAATCAGGTCAGCTGAATTAAAGCCACAGTGCATTGTTCTGATCAAAATTGATATGATTAACATGAAAAATGTTACGCCAATGTGTCGGACTGTATCCTAAATTGTGGATGATTAAGCCATATATACCATATGCTGAAGTAAATTTCTGGAGTGTTAATGATTATAAAAAAAACAACAACAAGAACCGTACAGAACCGAAAACCGTGACCCTAAAACCGTGATACGAACCGAACCGTGGGTTTTGTGAACCGTGCCACCCCTAGTGAAAAGGTATATGTGCATCCAGTAAATGTTAGTTTCTGTTCCTCCCAATTCCGATTTCGTTTTAACTCCTACGGTGGCCGATTTAGTCCAAGATTAACATGGCTTCCTGTTCGACCTCGTCCATTAGTGTTGATTTGCCTGTTGTGTTGCCGTCTAAATTCTCTTTTTCGCTTCCTTGGCGACTCTGTTACATATCCTCGAGAATAAGAGTGATCCTCCATCAGCAACAGACTTTCAAAAAGGCTTTCAGGTTTTCATATAGCAATCTCAAGCAATCCCCCTCTTCACATTCGACACGGTGCCATCGAGTGTAAAAACGCGAAAGGCGAAGCTTGAATTTACGGGTATGTCCCTCTTTGGCTAATGTACTTTCAAGATGGAGGGGCAACATGGCGACCCTCATTCGAACCCCTTACCCGTATGTATTTTCAATGGCATATTATAAACTTACGAGAATACTTTATTAATTGAAAGAAGTAAATATACATTAATGAGCACATATATTTTTGAAAGAACGGCTCGGGTTACGTCTGTAGAACCCTGAGAAGGGAACGAGCACTGCGTCGGAACGACACTTTGGGGATACTCCCTAAGCACTAGTCAAGTCAAGTCAAGTCAACTTTATTTATATAGCGCTTTTAACAATGTAGATTGTTTCAAAGCAGCTTTACAGTGTTAAACAGCAAAATAATGCAGCCTAATTTTATTCAGCTGTATAGCCATTTGATGTCATCAGTTCATTTCAATTTCCATACGGTGACAGTGTGGGCTTTAGATCAATAATTAGATCAGTAATTTAGTTTACATGGTTAAATTAGTTTATTAATTAGATTTATTTCGATGTTTAGTTGAAAAATATAGTGTCCCCAACTGAGCACGCCAAGCCAGAGGCAACAGTGGCAAGGAAACCAAAACCCCATTAGGTGACCTAATGGAGAAAAATAAACCTTGGGAGAAACCAGGCTCAGTCGGGGTGCCAGTTCTCCTCTGGCCAATTTACAAACAACGTATTATTATTATTATTATTCTGGCTGCTTTACAGGTCAGAGGTCATAATAGATCGGAATATTCAAAGGACCGGAGGCAACACGCTGGAGACGGGTTTATTGAGGATGATGTTGATTAAATAATTATTAAAGTGCAATATTCGAATGATCGGAGGCAACACGCTGGAGACGGGTTTATTGCGGATGACATATCGATTTAAGTATTATTTAATGATAATATTCGAACAATCGGAGTCATCACACTGGTGACGGGTTTATTTAGATGCCGTGTCGATGAGGCAGTTGCAGGGGGAGGATAATTGACACAGGGCCAGTGTTGGGAGCGTATCTGAAGTCCGTATAGTCCACTAGCGAATCTGAAGTCCGTATAGCCACTAAACCAATCTGATTGGCGGGCGTGATGACGTCATCGTGACGGCGTACCCGGAAGTATAAAGCGGGAGCCGGCGCACAGAAACGGCAGCTATTGCTCTGAAGCATGCGCTCCAGGCGTGCCGAGGTGTGGTGACGCGACGCAGTGCTCGTTCCCTTCTCAGGGAACAAGGGTTACAGACGTAACCCGAGCCGTTCCCTTTCGAGGGAACTCTCACTGCGTCGGAACGACACTTTGGGGAACGAGTACCCACTAGCCCACACCGAGGGTAGCGCCTGCCCTAGTGTGAAACCGGAGACCGGGCACAACTAGGACTTGAGTACCCTAGCGCCAGCACCGTAGGGAGAACTTCTCCACTCCTTTTCCTTCCGTGCCCCAGCCGATGAAGGGAAGCGTCTGTTGAAACGGTTTCCCGGCAACAAGACGCTCCCAACACTGGCCCTTGGGACCTACCGAGGGTAGTGCCTGCCCTAGTGTGAAGCCGGAGACCGGGCACAACTAGGACTAGGGAAACCCAAGCGCCTTCGGCGCCCCAGCCAATGAGGGAGACGTCTGTTGAAACGGTTTCCCGGCAACAGGACGCTCCCAGCACTGGCCCTTGGGACCTTACCGAGGGTAGTGCCTGCCCTAGTGTGAAGCCGGAAACCGGGCACAACTAGGACTGAAGCACCCTAGCGCCAGGCGCAGTAGGGAGATGCAGGCTATAAAACCTGATAAAAGTGTGCGGGGTAGCCCACCCAGCCGCCTCGCAGATATCCTGCATGGGGACCCCAGAAAGGAGGGCCACCGAAGAGGCCATGCCTCGGGTGGCATGAGCCCTCACGGCCATAGGTGAAGGCAAATTGCGCACCTGATAAGCCGCGGTTATCGCCTGGACAATTCAGTTACTGATTGTCTGAGTAGATGCAGGCAACCCCTTCTTGGGTGAACCAAAGCACACTAACAGCTGTTGAGATCTCCTCCACTGCGCAGACTTCTCCAGATATACTCTGAGAGCCCTAACTGGGCAGAGCAAGTGAAGCCTCCTTTCTTCCGCCGTCACGTGAGGCGGAGGATGAAATGCCTGAAGAACCAAAGACCTGGCCACCCTTGATGGAACCTTGGGCACGTAGCCCGGCCTAGGGTGTAAGATGGCTTTTACTCCTCCAGGGGCAAACTCCAGGCAAGTTGGCGTTACCGCCAAGGACTGGAGGTCCCCTACTCTCTTTAGCGATGTAATCGCCAGGAGAAAAGCCACCTTCAAGGTCAGGTTCTTTGGTTCCGCCGACTCCAATGGCTCAAAGGGGGCCTCAGCCAACCCTTCGAGAACCACTGCCAGATTCCAGGTTGGGACTCTGGAACGAGCCGCAGGCCTCACCCTCCGAGCCCCACGGAGGAACTGCACAACCAACTGGTGCCTACCCAAAGGCCCATCACCCAAAGGAGTGTGGAAAGCCCCAATGGCAGCCACGTACACCTTGAGTGTGGACGGGGTTAGACCCTCAGAGAAACGATCTTGGAGGAACTCCAGCACTGAAGCCACCGGGCAGTTAACTGGGTCCACCTCACGCTCCCTGCACCAAGTGGAAAACACATTCCACTTGAGGCTGTACAGTCTCCTTGTGGACGGAGCCCTGGAACTGAGTAATGTCTCTATCACCTCTGCCGACAGGCCAGCCTCTAGGTACCTGACCCCCTCAGGGGCCAGACCCAAAGGTTCCAAACCTCTGGCCAGGGGAGGAATATCGTCCCCACCGCCTGAGACAGGAGATCCCTCCTCAGAGGAATCTGCCCTGGAAGACCTGCCAGCAGCGCTATGATATCCGAGACCCAAACTCGCGTCGGCCAACGGGGTGCTACTAGAAGTAGACTGACCCCGTGTTGACGGACCCTCTCCAGGACTCCCGGAAGCAGAGTAATCGGGGGAAAAGCGTACAGACACAGCCTCGGCCATGTCTGAAACCTGGCATCCAACCCCAGTGGGGCTGGATGCGTGAAGGAACACCACAGTGGACAGTGGGACGTCCCTCGAGACGCCACCACCCCTGGGTGGAGTCGCTACTCCCCGGGCCTCAGCCCCTGCCTCGACAGGATGTCTGCTCCCTGATACCGGACCCCCGGGACATACATTGCCCTGATGGACAACAGTTTCCCTAGGGTCCACAGGAGAATTTGATGTGCCAGTCTGTATAGAGGGCGCGATCTCAAACTCCCCTGCTCCAGGCCCCAACCAGTGAGGGAGATGTCTGTTGAAGCGGATTCCCGGCAACAAGACGCTCCCAACACTGGCCCCTGGGACCGAAACCAAGGTTTCTTCCGTATGACTAGGGAATGAAGGCATCCGCGCGTTACCCTGATCATACGGAAAGGATTCCCTCTGGGGGAAAACCCCTTGGTTTCCAGCCACCACTGCGGAGGTCTCATGTACAGCAGGCCAAAGGGTATCCCGTTGGACGCTGCTGCCCTGAGCCCCAGCACTTCCTGAAAGTGCTCTACAGTGATGCTATGGCCTAGCCTTATTTCTGAGATCATCGCCAGTATGGTCTCGACTTGCGCGGGAGACAATTGTGCCCGCATCGTCGTCGAGTCCCATACGATCCCTAGAACCGTAGTCCTCCGGGACGGCGCCAACACACCTGTTGTGTTGAGTCTCAGCCCCAAGCACCTTATATGGGCCAGAGCGACACCTCAATGCCGAACTGCCATCCCCTACGACTGGGCCAATATGAGCCAGTCGCCGAGATAATTCAGCACACGGATGCCCTGGAGTCTCAATGGAGCCAGAGCTGCATCCATGCACCTTGCGAATGTGCGTGGGGAAAGAGCTAGACCGAAGGGAAGCACTCGATATTGGTACGCCTCGCCCCTGAAGGCGAACCTCAAGAACTTCCTGTGACATGGAAGGATGAAGATATGGAAGTATGCGTCCCTCAGATCTATCGTGACGAACCAGTCCTCGAACTGGATCTAACTCACGATGACGGAGACCATGAGCATTTTGAAACCGAGCCTCCTCAGAGACCGATTCAAATACCTCAGGTCTACCGGACGCAACTCTCCATCCCTTTCGAGAACTATAAAGTACCGGCTGTAGAACCCGGACTCCCTCTCTGGCGGAGGAACCGCCAGAGTGTCTTCCTTTGCACTCTGAGTCTTCCTTTGCCAGCAAGGATTTTACCAGTTCCCTTACCCGACCCCGCTCTTTGTCTACAGTACGCAGGACCCATGTAGAAATATTCGGAAGCTGCTGGGACTGTTGATGAGAACGCCGCCTCTGTTGCCAGGCTCCTGGAGGAGGGACTCTCAAGGCGACACTCTCTTTCTGCACCTGCCGGTGCAAGGAGCTGGCAGACGGCTGAGGCTGCCCCTTAGGGGCCACCTTGCCAGGCTCTGAGTGGCGAGGGAGGCACTGGCGGAAGGCTCCTGACTGCATCTTCGCCTCCTGGTACCCAGCGACAACGGTCTCAACCGCGTCACCAAATAGACCAGAAGGCGAAATCGGGGAGTCTAGGAGGAAGGACTTATCCTTCTCCCTCATCCCCGATAGATTCAGCCAGAGATGCCTCTTCACCATCACCACGGAGGCCATGGCCCGGCCGATAGCACGGGCCATCTCCCTGGTGATGCGGAGAGACAAATCTGCAGCCCTCCGTAGTTCCAGCACATCCTCCGAAGAGGGACCGTCGCCCTCATTGAGCTCTTTCAGGAGGTCAGCCTGGTAGGCCTGCAAGACAGCTAATGTGTGCAGGGAACTACCAGCCCGCCCAGCCGCCATATAAGCTTCGCCCACCAACGATGAGGTGTCCCGAAGGGGTTTGGTGGGCAGCTCCGGGGTTTTAAGGGACGACACAGAATCGGGGAAAAGATAACTCGTGAGAGCCTCTTCCACCCGAGGCATCGTCCCATAGCCCGCCTCGCGCGCCCCCAGAACATTGGAATAATCCAATACTGGAGGAATACGCGAGGAATAGAGCTTCCTCCACGACCTACACACCTCGATGTGTAGGTCCGGGAAGAAAGGTAAACCCCGGCGAGGTGTTTGGACCCGGCGAGAAAGAAACCGGTCGTCCAGCCTACTAGGTGGCTGAATTTACGGCACTTCCTGTGGCCAATTGATCTTCACGATCTTGATCTTCACGCCAATTGATCTTCACGCCGCCGTCACGATGACGTCATCACGCACGCCAATCAGATTGGTTTAGTGGCTATACGGACTTCAGATTCGCTAGTGCTTAGGTAGTATCCCCAAAGTGTCGTTCCGACGCAGTGAGAGTTCCCTCGAAAGGGAACTAAGTGTTTTTAGCTAGGAATAAACTAAAAAAGTTACACAGTGTAGCTTTAAGCAATCGTAAAAAATGTAATAGTAAAATTCATGCTAACACAGGGCTTTAGTAGTTTATTGCTTTATAAAGTGCAACATTTTATTGCTGAAAACAGCAGTATGGTTAAAAAAATATATAAAAAAAACATTGTGGCATGTGCAAACCACTCCAATATATTTAATCTCTACCTTTTATGCCTTCCTAGTTCCTCAATGTTAAAGAAACTTTCAAATCTCTGTGAGATGTGTGATATTTTAAAGAATACACAAATGCACCAGCTCACCATTGTGAGGAAGATGCCAAACTCAGGGTTCATCTCTACGTTATCTCCATCAGTAAAGATGAAATTCTTCCGCCGTTCTTTCTTGCAGGTCAGCACAATGGCGATTTGTTGAGCTGCCACTGAGAGCACCGGCAGGTCGATACGGTTAAACTCATCAAAACATCCCCAGGAGCCAGACTGAGCAAGACCTAAAGATAGAAAATAAATAAATACCAAATAAATAAATAAATCATCATTGAGTATGCAAAAAGCAAAACATGAACACTCTGATGAAATGACTAAATTAAAGCAAGGGTTTCTCATGTTTAATTTCACACATCATATCATCCAAATATTGTTTGTGTACGGGTAATGAATTAGGGATGATTGCTTACAGATTAGGGATTATTGCTAACATGATTATATCACATGGATATGCTTTCATTTAATTTGCAACCATAAACTAACGTTTGTTTTATAATGTGCATTCAGCACACATGTGTGGCACCTTTGAATATTCTGCCCAAGCCTCTGAAGTCCATCTGGTCGGAGCAGTTGAATACCACCACATATTTGCCTAGGCAGCGGCCCATGTCCTTAGTGGTTTCTGTCTTTCCTGTTCCTGCTGGTCCGGCTGGGGCTCCACCCATGCTCATTCCCAGAGCTTGAGCTAAAGTAATGTAGCATCTAGAAAATATATATAAAATTAATCTAAAATCATCCAGAGATGATTTACGGCAAGAAAAAGTAACATCTGCACTGCAAAGAAACTGTTTCTTAATCAGTATTTTTGTCTGTTGTAAAAAATATCTGATGATTTATAACACAGGATGCATCTTTAATTAAATGTACTGTTTTTTTTTTTATCTTGTACAATTGTATAATCTATGAGAAATTGCATCTGCTTTGTAATTATACATAAATTGCCTCACAGTGAGAAAATAGAGGTAAACAAGCTTGTAATTGCTAGCAGCACCTGTCAGTGAGAGGAGTGATGACCAGCCTGTCGGTGCAGCCTAGAAACTCATTCTGATACACGAAAGCCACATCAGTGATGTTGATCATCATCTTATCCGAGTCCTCATTGAAGTAAAAGCGGCATTGTTTCAGCCATTCAAAGTCTGTGGGGCTTTTGATGTGCAAACGACACTGTGAGAAGAACAGAAAAGATTAGTTACTATTTTGAGGCAACTGAAAACAACTGTGCCATTGACCAACTGAAACCTGGTCTAAAGTCAATAGTGCAGTATTTTTTTGTGTTATTTATAGGGTGCATTAGTAATATGGGCCTAGGCGGGTGCACGACGCGCACACACTCTACTTATTACAGCAGCACAGCAGCACACAAACATTTTAAAATATTAAAAATAAAGGGATTCCTCTCTGTAGAAGCCTTAATTCTTTCCACTTGCAAATTCCGCCATGTAAATAGCGAATCTGCCATGGTGCCGCAATTGGCTTTTAAAGGGAATGGGAGATGAGACTCTGATTGGTTTATTTTTATGCCCAAAAAACACCCATGACTCATTAAGAGGTACAACATTTTTGGACCATGTGCCTGGCACGCCGACCATTTTCCCATCTTAAACTAGCAAAAGTGGCTTTGAACACAACCTAAATGCACCTGTGCTGTGTGCTTTAGACCATGTGCTCAGATTATTAAAATAGGGACCTTCAGGTCTCAGGAAAAACAACATCAAGTGTCAGGTCTCGTACAATTAGACATCAAACGAAACTCAGACTAAAAGGCATCAGACATAAAGGCATCGATCAGACAAAGTGTATTCACTGCGAAGTTAATTTTCTTTTTTGCTTAGGTGTAAAACAAATTTAGAGATACTTTTGCAAGGCAAAATAGTAGTGAACATCCAGAGTCCGACACCGTCCACGCTGCAGAGCGGTGTTTCTAACAATATGTACACACGACAAAAATGACTGCAGTGAAAGCATCAATAGCGATGTAAATTAGGTTCGCACCAGCTCAGCAATTCAGCACTTCAGTCTATTCATGTCACATTTATATAGTTAGTACTTTATACAATAGATTTCTTTATAGCAGCAGCTTTAAATATTATCTATCTATTGATGGTATTAATTTTATGTAAGTATATGTAATCCCTTGGCAATGTCCTTTATGCGACTAGCTTTCCTATAGCTCAAACAGTAGAGCATGGCGCTAGCAACGCCAAGGTCATGGGTTCGATTCCCAGGGAAAGCAAGAACTGACAAAAATGTAAAATGTGTACCTTGAATGCAATGTAAGTCGCTTTGGATAAAAGCGTCTGCCAAATGCATAAATGTAAATGTGGGCTAATTATTCAAGCATTTAAAAAGATTTTTAAAAAGCATCGAGAGAGAGAGAGAGAGAGAGAGAGAGAGAGAGAGAGAGAGAGAGAGAGAGAGAGAGAGAGAGAGGCTGAAGGTAAACTGTACTTGATATTTAATTCTTAGTTTGAATTAATGTTACACTGTTCAACAGAAATAAAGCAGTTTTCCTGTTAACTCTGTACACAAAGCAGGGGTCTGCTTATAACAACACAGTCTCAAAAGATTTATTTCACTTCACCATAGTTTGCCAATAAGTTAGCTAGTTGCAATGTGTTATTTAGCTAACGTTTTAAACATGCAAATAAAACATGCAAAAAAATACACATTTACAAAATAATCTCAGCAGTAAGAAAATGGCGTGCATGTGAAGTCATATTGAGGTGGTGCAATTCGAAACCTTCAAACTTCCTTCTGAGTCTGTTTCGTCCGATGCCTTTTTGTCTGATACCTTTTAGTCTGAGTCCGTTTTGTCTGATGCCTTTTAGTCTGAGTCCGTTTCATCTGACGCCTTTATGTCTGATGCCTTTTAGTCTAAGGCTGTTTCATCCGATGCCTTTATGTCTGATGCCTTTTAGTCTGACGCCCTTTCATCATATGACTGAGGTCTAAGGATGTCTAAAATGTACACCGTTATACAGACAAATGTTGATCTAGAGTGACTTAAAAGTCACATGAATTCCGATATGACTGTTCAGACTGCAGTTGCACTGCAAAACATCCAACCTGTATTGGATTTAGAAAGTGGCTTAAATCGGAATTAAAAAGATCAGATTCCATGTGGTTTGTGTCTCTGCTGGCAAGATGGCGGCAGGCAGGTGTGGAGTTTCTCACTGCTGTATTCTCTTTTTAATTGCTGGAATGAAGTGGTTGAGTTTTAATTAGTAGTAGTGAGAATAATGAAACACGTTTTGAATGCAAGCATTTTGGTTTTGGAAAGAGTGCTGTTTACACGCTGATATTTCGCCCGTGGATGACCTGGTCAAAGAAACAAGTGCGCCGAGGAAGAATGAGTCGACAGTTAAGTGACTTGTTAATTATAACGATATGTCTCCTTATGTCAGGAGACATACATCAGTGTCCCGGTCCTGTTGCTGGCGAATTCAAGGGAATTAGTTTGGATGTTTCTGCTATGAAAACCTGTGCAACGATTATGGAGGAATGTCGGCGTTCAGAAATTGCGGTGGAATGGAGTTCTATAGCTGATCAGTGGAGCGAAACAATTCCTTGTTGCGAGTCAAGGCACTTAATCCAACTGGAAAATGAGATGGAGGACATTTTTTCTACGGGTGGGTCATTGAGTGCTCAGAGGGGTACTGGAGCTGGGGTTGTTGAGGTATACCCTCAGTTACTACGCGATCAAACTGGTTCGGAAGTTAATGGAATGAGATCCATAGGTGCTTCGAAGGGACTGCACCTGGTCCACCTCAATGTCAGGAGTCTGCTTCCAAAGATAAGTGAATTACAGCGTTTATGTCAAGAATAGAAAGTGTCTCTGTTTAGTTGCAGTGAAACATGGCTGGACAAATCAATATTGGATGCAGAGTTAGATATACCCAACTATTGTTTGCTAAGAAGAGACCGGAATAGTAATGGAGGAGGAGTTTGCGTATACATTAGATCAGATCTGACGTTTAAGGAGAGAAAAGACTTGGACAATGCAGCTGTCGAAGCAGTTTGGTTGGACATTTTTCTACCCAAGAGTAAACCAATTTTAGTTGGTGTTTGTTATCGTCCACCTGATCAGAATGATTTTTATGAGAGAATGGAAGAGATCTTAAATGATTCAAATTATTGTATAGGTCAAGAGATAATAATTATTGGAGATCTTAATACTGATATGCTGAAAACAAATACTCCAATTTTTAAACATTTTAACTCTTTTTGTAAATCACATGCATTGAAACAGCTCATTGTGGACCCAACTAGGATTACCCTTAAAACTATTATTGATGTTATATTGGTATCTGTAGAAGTGGTGTCATGGAGGCTGGTATTAGTGATCACTGTTTGGTTTATCTAATTAGAAGATTAAGGAGAGAGTCTATTAGGCATCATAATACAGTAAAAATCAGATCTCTTAAGAGATACAATCCAGAAGTTTTTATAGAGGAACTCAGTAAGGTTAACTGGACTGAGGTGATGCAGTGTGAAGATGTGGAGATGGTATGGGATAGGTTTAAGAAACTTTTTTTTATCAATATTGAACAAGGTCAGAGGTCAAGCACAGAGGACAAGAGGTCAGAATCAAGCAAAGGACTGAACCTTGGATGACAGATAGTATTTTAAAGGTAATTAAGGAACATAATTGTTTTAAGGTTTTCAAGAGATAGGAATGATTGTAATTTTGAGCAATTCAAATCTAAAAGAAATGAGGTAGGAGATATGATAATTGAGGCTAAGGAAACTTTTTTTAAGGATAAGATTTGTGAATCGAAGCAGAATACTCAAAAACAATGGAGGGTTTTGAATGATTTAGGGTATAGGAAAAAGACAAAGGCTAAAGGCTCTAGAATAAGTCTGAATGTAGATAGAAGATTGTTGGCTGATCAGAAGAAGGTTGCAGATTATTTTAATATTTTTTTTACTACTGCTGTTGAAAAACTGCTCAATAATCTTCCTGTATGATCTGGGATTTTTAATAATGAATTAGTTAAGGAGTATTGTGCAAAATGTGGGGTTATTTAGGGTGATTTTTCGTTTACTACAGTTAATGAGAGTAATGTTTTCAAAAAGTTAATGGTACTCAAAAGTAGTAAAGCGACAGGACTAGATAATATTCCAGTGAAGTATATTAAGAATTCAGCTTAAGTTATTACCCCTGGTAACTCATATTATAAATCTCTCAATAACACAAGGAAAGGTTCCAGGGGAGTTAAAAAAAGCCAGAGTTATTCCCATTTTTAAGAAAGGTTGTAGGTTAGAGTGTAATAATTATAGGCCGGTTTCAATATTGAGTCCTTTACCAAAAGTGATGGAAAAAATTATTTATGATCAGGTGGAAGACTATATATCTAATTTTAATATATTGTATGAGTTTCAGTCTGGTTTTAGGAGGAGGCACTCCACAGAGACTTTAATATTGTTTTTAACAGATCATATAAGAAAAGAAATGGATAAAGGCAAATTAAGTGGGATGGTATTGCTGGATTTGCAAAAAGCTTTTGATTCCATTGATCACAGTATTCTGCTTTTAAAAGTAAAGGCAATAGGGTTCAGTGATAAGGCCTGTGAATGGATTAAGTCTTACCTAGTAAAAAGGTGTCAAATAGTTGATTTAAATGGGGTGTTTTCTGACACTTGTGGAGTTCCGCAGGGCAGTGTTTTGGGCCCTTTATTTTTTTATTGTATATTAATTATTTAAAAATGGTCTGCTCTAATGAACTTTTTTATATGCAGATGATGCAGCAATAATCGTTTCCCATGAGAAAAAATTAAATGTGGAAATTGAGCTAAGTAGAGAGATGGAAAGAGTCTCTAAATGGTTTAATAATAATAAGCTTTCTTTACACATAGGAAAAACGGAATCTACGGTATATTATTTGGTTCAGCTGCTAAATTGAAAAAATGCTCTAGTTTAGAAGTAAAGGTTGGTGAGATTATCATCACACCTAAACAGGAGGTTAAGTACCTGGGATGTGTATTAGATAATAAGTTGACAGGTGAAAATATGGCTGTCTTAGTTCACTCAAAAATTTGTAATGAGATAAAATTTTTAGCAAGACAGTCAGCTTTTTTGGATACTCAAACTATAAAAATGTTAGCTGTAGCATTAGTGCAGTCACACTATGATTATGCTGCAACATTTTAATTTAGTGGTAGTACAAAACGATCAAAAAATAAATCGCAGACCGCTCAAAATAAGTTATGCAGAGTTATATTGAAAATACATCCACAGCTACATCTAAACGATGGTCATTTTAGAGAACTTGGTTTTTTAAGAGTTGAGAAAAGGGTAATTTTTCTTAAATTGGTGATGGTGTTTAAAATAACAATGAAAAGTGTAGCAGAGTATCTGGCAGAGTACTATGTACGCGTTAGAAATGTGCATAGTCACTCCACACGGAGAAGTAGCAAGGATATTTACCCTTGTAGATTTAAGAGTTAATTAGGGTTGAATTCTTTTGTATATACTAGTGCAATAGCCTGGAATGAGTTACCTTGTTGTATGAAGCAGAAAAAAGTAGAAAGTGTTTTTAGAAAGGAAGTTAAAAAATGGCTTTTCGATCATTAATCAAAGGGGATGTAATGTAAGATTCTGAACTTGATGTTAATTGTTGTACATCTATGATCTGCTCTTCCATTTTGTAAACACAGAGGACCACAATGGAGATAAGCCTTTTGGCTTTTTTGTGCTTTTATCCTCAGCAGTTTTTTTTTTTAAATGTTGTATGATCAATTTTTGTACAATTTATTTGAATTCCTGTCCAATAAAATCAAATCAAATCACACTGTAATGAGAAAACCAATTTGGCATTCATTCATGAGATATCAAGGCATCCAACCTTGCCAGTTGACATATTCAAATTATGAGAAAGCAGTTTAAAACATTAAGAAAAACCATATTAAATGTGGGTGCCTGCATTAGCTAAAACTGCCTTAGCCTATTGTAGAGCTTTAAAAATTGAGGATAATAAAGTTCTAAAATCCTAAAATACAGATCTCAAATGAGCAACTATCAACAATGCTGAGACTTTATTAGAATAACAATGAGGCAGGATCTTACCTTTTTACTGACCAACCATATAGCATACTGTATATTATATAAACTAGATAAATATATTCTGGCACTCACCAAATCATCAAAGATGTCCCTCTGGTGTACATGAATGGTGATTAACGTTTCATACTTTGTCCGTTCAACAGCTCCAAGGTCCTTTGTGGTCATGTCAATTAAATTGTTGAGGAGCTCAAGAAAAAACTGGTTGGTTTTAGCCATGATCTTACGGTCATATCTGGCGTTGCTCAAAGCATCCTCAGAATCCTTCGTCCAGATCATCTGGATTCCTAGTAAACCAACCTAAACCAGTAGTGCAGTTAATATACTATACCATTTATTTATTTTTTTATTTGCTTTACAAATCGTATCACTGTCATTATTTTGAATACCTGTGCAGGATAGGAGTCCAAAAATTCAATCAACTCAAAACCAGAGTCTTGAATGGCAAGTGCAGCCTGATGGATGATAAGGTGCAAAGACCTCTGGGATTCTTTCAGTAGCGCATTAAGCCAGACCTCCACATTACCCTCCGCTATAACAGGCCTGTCCAACTCAACTGTCTCACCCTCTCGTGATGATATCGCCAGAATCTTATCATACATCTAAAAGCAAATCCAGTGTTGGTTATTTGTTAAAAGCAAATGTTTAAAAAAAGAATTGTCTTAAAACATGACAAAGACATGCAGCAACTGTTCCAGCATTACTGGAACTAGTTATAGAATTACTATAATAATTATGACTTTTACGAATAGAACAGTTTATTGAATTGTATGTGTGTTTTTATATGCGGATCACTTTTGATAATAGAGCTCATACTCAAGGAGGGGGAGAAAAAAAACACCTCAAATTTATTCAGACGCCTGTAAAAAATATATTGCCAAAAATATGCATTTTGGTATAGTTACTGATATGTATATGGCCAAAAAGTAAGGTGAAATTCTAATAGGTTGAAAATGTATATAAATGAGATCTTAGTATAGCAGTATAGCAGACTACTTACATAAAATGTATATAAATATCAGTTGTCACTCTAGATCTAAGATTATATTTAAATGCTTAGATTTATGATCAAAGTTCTGTAATTTTTATTGTGGGGGACAAAACGTCTCGGTTACATATGGTAACCGTCGTTCCCTGAAGGAGGGAACGGAGACGTACGTCGGACGTCACCGACTGAAAGGGAACATATAATGCAATGCAATACAATGATGATTGAGAGATGTATAAATAAACATCCTCAAAAGCCTGATGGATTATATTTGATACTCACATTTTAACATGATGTTTCTCAAAAATCATGTATGGATAATCAAGTAAGTCCAATAAGTTTTTATCTTGAATATTACTAACAATACAAAAGTTATTCTTATTTACTTTATACATTTTTTTTATAGATTTCACAGCAAAAAAGGGACATGTAGGAGGTTTTTAGAATTATATTAAAAGACCTTTCACTTGCTAAAAAAGTACAAACTATCAATTAGACGACAGAAGGCATGTAGTAGATTGTGTCCAACAGCAAAGTTTTGATCATGTTTATAATTTAGAGGCCTAATTTGTGTATCAAATATGAAAGTAGGCTTTATAGGTTAAAGTAGCAATCACCTTTTCATGGAAACGGACACATTTGATGTTGTCAAAGATGTTGAGCAGGTGAGCCTGGATGGTGTGCGAGTCAGATGCTTGGCCCAAAATCTCCAGCAGTGCAGGATCTGATACAAAGAAGAAACGTGGAAACAGCAAGCGCTTTTTCTCCAGATACCTGTTAAGCAGAAGACAAACTTAAAATTAGCTAAAATATGATTTCAAAATGGAAAAGGCAAAACTTGTTTTATCACCCATTTTTTGTCCAACTCAACCTACAGTAGTTGTGTCACCTGTGATAACAGAACTGCAAAATTCCCAGGTGCATTTTGCTATAGAAACTAACTATAAAACTGCTGAATCCTGATATAAGGACTTGACTGATAAACAGATGTGTTGATTTACCCTGTGAGAGATTTTTGACACATCTCTAGCTGTTCCAGCAGGTGAGGCAGCAACTGACCCATAGTCTCATCTCCCACACATGACTGGACTACATTGGGCATCTCATGAGCTCGAGTCATGATTTTCACCCAGGATTTATCGATGTTGGAGAAGCGCTTTGCCTCCTAAAAGAGAAGGTTTCACTTGAATTTGTTAAGATTTAACATGAAATATTTTGACCCATTTTATATTAAGTGTCCTACTAACATTTAAATTAATAATTTGATACAATGCACTTATTGTACATACATGTTTTTAAATTGTACTTACATTTAAAAATGTACCTGCATGTATAGAAGTTGTCTTGGACATTCATTAAAGTGTTCACCCAAAAAATAAAATTATGTCATTAATTACTCACCCTCATTACATTCCAAACCAGTAAAACCTTCGTTCTTCTTCGGAACACAAATTAATATATTTTTGATGAAACCCGAGACCTCTCTGACCTCTCCATAGACAGCAATTTAATTAACACTTTCAAGGCCCAGAAAGGTAGGAAAAACATCAATAAAAAAGTCCAAGGGACTCCAGTGGTTCAACCTTAATTTTACGAAGCGACGACAAACAAAAATAACGCCTTTACTCACAAGGTATTCACGTTTGTGTCAGTCTTCTACATAGTTTAAATTAAATTACTGTCTATGGAAATATCTTCATTTGTGTTCCGAAGATGAACAAAGGTTTTACGGGTTTGGAACGTCATGAGGATGAGTAATTAATGACAGAATTTTCATTTTTGGGTGAACCCTTTAAAGGGATAGTTCACCCAAAAATGAAAATTAGCCCATAATTTGCTCACCCTCAAGTCATCCTATGTATATATGACATTCTTCTTTCAGACGAATAAAATCTGAGTTATATTACAAAAGTCCAGGCTAATCCAAGCATTAGAATTGGATTAATAGTTGCTGAATAGTTTTTGAAGTCCATAAAAAGTGCATCTATCCGTCAAATAACGTGCGCCACGCGGCTCCGGTGTGTTAATAAAGGCCTTCTGAAGTGAATCGACGCGTTTGTGTAAGAAAAATATCCATATTTAAAACTTTATCAAGTATACTTTCGGTTGACCGCCTTCTGTGGAAAAGTGTTGAATGTTGAAAGTGAAACTCAAGATGCGTACGTGACGTCATGACGAGCCTACCTGGTCGTGTTAGTCTTTCGATCGGCAGGGTAACTTTCAACAATTTTTCCATAAATTGAACAGGGAAGGCGGCCGGCCGAAAGTTTACTTTATAAAGTTTTAAATATGGATATTTTTCTTACACAAATGCATCGATTCGCTTCAGAAGGCCTTTATTAACACCCCAGATCTGCGTGGAGCACGTTATTTGATGGGCAGATGCACTTTTTATGGACTTCAAAAACAGAGCAACTATTAATCAAATTCTAATACTTGGATTAGCCTGGACTTTTGTAATATAACTCCAATTTTATTCATCTGAAAGAAGAACGTCATATACACCTAGGATGACTTGAGGATGAGTAAATGATGGGGTAATTTTCATTTTTGGGTGAACTATCCCTTTAATAAATGTCCAAGACAACTTCTAAACATGTTTAATTAAGCAGAAAACTAAACAATATTACACATGTGTATTGGGTAGTAAGTAAATGTTTCAATACACTGAGCTATGATGCTCATGTGGGTTCTAAATTAAATTGTGCCATGTGGCATTACCTGTTCGCTTCTTTTACCCATTGTTTCTTCACTTTAAATAAAAAGGCCAAACGTCCAATGTACGGGAGTGACACTGAATTACTTATATTACCTTTGGCAGCTGTTTGGCTATGTCTCCACCAACAAAAACTGCCTCAAGGTAAATCCAGAGGTTTTGTACAGTCATCCAGTTCTCAATGATATCTGTTGTGTTGGAGAGGTTCTGAACCCACTTCTGGATCTGGGATTTGAACGGTGTGTTGTATCTACAGAGATATAAGACACAAGGTCAGGTGCATTGGAGGATATGCTAAATAATTGTCCTAATTCATTCCATTTGATTTGTCTATGCTTTATTAAGGGTATGTCTTTAACTTACAACATGTAAATAACATTTTCTCAGAAATAAGAAAATAACATTATCTTCATAGGCATACTAGAAATAAACTGTAACCGCAAGGCAAGTAGAATTTTCCAGAGAAATGAATTGTTGATCTAATGACTCACCTGTTACTCATAAGGGAACCAAGCATCATCAGGCTATCCTCCATGTTAGTGATGATCTCAGATGTACTGTCTCCTCTCAGAAGGAGCTCGCCTCTGGTTTTAAAGTGGGCAAAGGTAAAAGTCTTGTTGTCCCATTCCGCAATTACTTGCTTGAGTTTCTGCTCGATGTCACGCTCCTTCACAGCACTGATACAGATATCCTGCTCAAATGGGTTGTTACAGTTATAATGGAATTCTTTACACATTCTTTGAAAATTTGGAATCTATCTATGTCTATGGAATTAAAAACTAATTCTGACCTCGATTTCTTCTTTGTACTTCAGCAGAGGGGCTTCCATGATGTTGCGAAGCTTGAAGTTATCAGTTTCGACCTCAAAGGTGTGACCTGTGACCTCAGTAATCCTCTTCCAGTGGCGTGTCATCATTGCTTTGTTAGTCATTAGATCCAGCAGGGGGCAGCACTCACTAAATTCGTCAACAGTTTTTTTCAGGTCAAGAAATGCCTGCCACTCTTTTAGGGCCCGCGGCAGCTTACGGCACCTACAAAAAAAAAAAAAAGGTGTGAGATTTAAAGTTGTTTTAACATTTAAAGATATTTATTATTAGCTTTGTACATTTTTGTCCACTATTAGGCTACTGTAAATGAACATTGAGTGACTGCATATAGTAAAGACGTTCATACCTATTATATTGAACTCATGTATACGTAAATTGTATCGGACAGAAAACTCTCCTTTCATCCTATTATTCTGAAATGATTATTGCATTACACTAGTACTTGCCCCAACACAGCTGACTTTAATTTCAGTCCTTGACAGGCATGGAGAATTAATCTATTCTCTGAAAAGCTTCTGCGATTACCAGAACAGACCAGCACAATTTAAATCCCCTAGTGCCTTCATGCTTTTCAATGAAACTTATTACATGACTGCCAGAGAGACTTCAGAAATATAGTTTGACTTCTGTACCCTTCTCACCTCGTCTGAAACTCAAGAAGTTCATTGTTAATTCTGTCAATGTGAATTTCGGCCCATGAGATCTCATAGTAGCCATTGACTGTGTCAATGACACTGTTGTAGAGTCCATAGAGTTTTTGGAGAAGCGTCAACTGTTTCCTTATTTCAAGCAGCTGAGGATGCTGGGTAACAGATAAGCCAAAGAGCTCCTCCCCACCTGTATATGTGATGTACTTGCGGAAGAGGTTGTCAAAGCGATTCTGTGAAACGGCAGATCATTTTAAAATAAATAATCAAACCAAGGATTCATTTAAATGTATACATAAATTACATAACATGTACACAACATCATGTACATTTACTATGTAAGAACAAATAGAATATGGAGCGGTACGGTAGACATGAAACTAGCTCAGTTAAAAACAAACACACACAAAAATATACACTGTCACGGACATGGTCATGTTTAATTTCTGTCCTGTTTTGTTTTCATACAATTTTTTCTAGGGCAAATTCCAAAGGGTACTGACCCTCGCAAATGGCACACTTCATATGCACTTTCAGTCTTGTGGACTTACAATGGCTGCCGTGTGCGCATGTCTGTTAAGTCCATAAGACTGTAGAGTGTCCCATTTGTCATTTGTGGTTTGATTGGAATTTGCCCCTAGTCATTCATTTATTTGTTGTCATGGTTTCCAATTAGTTGCACACCTATTCCCTGTTCCTTTGATTAACATCCTCAATGTATTTAAGTCTTCAGTTCTCTCCTCCTCTGTTCATTGTCTTATGTTAACATTAAGTTGGCATGTGTTAATGCTATTGCTCTTTGTGTATATTAAAAGACTAGTTCTACATGCTAACATGTGACAGATACTTTGTACCAAACAATTTAAAGGTGGAACATGCAAACTCCAAATATTTTTTTTTTCTAATTGACCAATTAGCCAAACAAAATCAAGTATTCTGTGTAATGTAGTTATATTATAATATTATTTCAATGAAATTTCAGTCATGTTTATGTTCATGCAAATAGGCATTGTAATTTACAGGATACTGTACCTGAAACATAATAAGCCTATCACTAGCATCCTGGGGAGCCAATCCAACCACCATGGGACCATCCTGAAGATTTGACAAGCACAAAAGAAATGTATGCACATATTGTTAATTAACCACTTAAACAACCACTTTGGTATTCCTGTTCAATGGAAACATCAGTTGTTTCAAAGAATCACTCAGATTCTTGTGTGGAATAATTTCTGGCATTTATGTTACAGAATACCCACAGGAATATAAATGCAGGAAAACAATTGTGTTTGGGCTTGAAACCATAATTGCCTGAGGGATCGTCTCAAAGCAAGAGAAGTGGTTTGATATGTTTTACCTGCCCCTCAAGACTCACCCTATCATAGTCATGGTAGAAGTGCTGGCAGTCTTCCACAAAGGTCTCAACGTTTTTGATGAGTTCTCCTCTGAAGTTTGGTTGGAGGGACACCAGCTCATTCTGCACCTCTGTGCTACGGGAAAGCAGTTTCTCCCAGGTGTACCGAAGTGTGTCCACTTTCTCAGCTTCCTCTTTGGCAATCAATAATCCATACTTATGTAGCATGGCGTACGATTCCTGCAGGCCAAAACCAGGAAAATAGATATACAAAGTTGTATCATAGGATAATACATAACTGTTTTGTGTTCTGTATTTTTGAAGATCTTCATGCATATCTTCACAGCTCCAAAAAGGAGAAAAAAACACAAACCATAAAGTCTGTTCAACATACATGTTATACATACAGTATATTCTAGATCTTCTGTAATTAAATCGTATGGAATTATTATTATGATTTTTAATTATTATTTAGCTGTGCTCACCATGAATTATTGTTACATGAAAAAGAGCTGCATAAAGATTCTCCAACATTCCATTATATGTTATATTTCAGTTTATTTGTATGTACCTCGATTGGACCAACTTGAAAGTCTATGGAGATCTGGTGTTCTCTGATCTCTTTGAGTGTTGCCATGGCGATACGAATATCATCCAAGTCTTTAATTTGCCTGTTGAGTTTCTTGCTCGCCTCATCTATAAAGGTGAAGATGCGTTCCATCTCCATGTGATACTTTCTGTTGCAATGGTGACCAAAATCCACCATCCAGCTCTTTGTCTCAGCAGTAAGGGCCAACTTCAGATCAGCTGTAGGTAAGTTCAGCAAAACACAAAGAACAAAGGGGCCTTTTGTAGTTTGATGATAATAATAATAATAATAATAATAAAGGCATTTGTTTCTTCCAAAAGCTGTAACTTGCTAGCAATCACACTGCTACTTATGTATAATAAAGGCAATTCTCACTATTAAATATTATTATGACTTTTTTTATCAACAAACTCCTAATAACTGCTTATTAATAGTTTGTACGGTAGTTGTTAAGTTTTAAGTGTTAAATATTAATTTATTAAGTGGTGTAGAACAAGGTCATGCAAAAATAAGGCATTAATATGTGCTTTATAAGTACTAATAAACAGCCAATATCCTAGTAATATGCATGCTAATACGCAACTCGTTAATAGTGAGAATTGGACCCTAAACTAAATTGGTACCATAATAATTAATGAATCTAAATTAAATGTTATAGGAATATATAATAACAAAACAAGTACAGCAATATTAAACATGTTCACTGTATTGAAGAAATCATTAGCCATTTTAATAAACATGCCTCTTGGCTGTCTGCTAAACTCTTTATCACTATTAGAACAGATTTACTACTGCTTGTGCCAGCGCATACCGTCTTTTGGCTTGATTTACTAAAGACATGCATTGAAAAAATTGCGCTGAAAAGACGTGGACAGATATTTTTGCGTCTGACCTTATTGCATATGAATTTGTAGGAAACCCCTTTCAGACACAAAATGTATGGGTGAAGATTATTTAAATGAATTACATAAATGAAAGTTTGCACTAGTTACTTCACTGGTATTTTACTGCCCCCCAAAAAAGCATGTCTTAAACCAGACACTAATTTGACTGCTCTTGGTAGATTGTGTTGGTCATTATGGAAATGATCCGGCTGCGTATGTGTTCTGTAGATCACGCACACACTCTAAATAAAAAAGGTTCTATATGGCACCAAAAATGGTTCTTGGCTCATAATCATAGGGAAACTTTTTTAGTGCTATATAGCACCAATTTTGGTGCTTCAGTGGTTCTTCAGCGTTTTTTCAGAGGTTCTTCACCGGTTCTATATAGCACCTCTGAAGAACCGCTGAAGAACCACTGAAGCACCAAAATTGGTGCTATATAGCACTAAAAAAGGTTCCCCTATGATTACGAGCCAAGAACCATTTTTGGTGCCATATAGAACCTTTTTTATTAGAGTGTAGAACTTTCCACCCCTATTGGTACTTTTATATGGAATTGTGCTCTTACACTAATTTTCCCTGTTTAGTCAATTTGGCCCTTAGTTTCTGCGGATTCAGAGTCTGTTTACCTGTATATAGTGCCAGAGCTCCTACTGAGATAAACTCAGGCTCTGCATTAATCTCTAGCTCCAGATTTCTGTAGTACAGGATCTGAGACTCAAATTCAGAAAGAAGAGGGTTCCCCTGGATGAATTTCTGGATGGTTTCCTCTCTATCTTTCTTCCAGATGTGGTGATAGAGGCTAAAGCGATCCAAAGCATTCATTATTTCCTGTATAACACGAGAAGTATCACACATTACACATCAGACAATATCACATTGTCACATTATAAGCACAACCGAATGAAGCAAACATATTCAGCAAGGGCTATAGACTTGTTCCAATGGAACAATAATATTTGTGACTTGCCAAATACTAACTGTTTTTATATGCTGTGGCGAGCAGCGAGGTTGAGGGACCGTGAGGGCGGGACGAGGCGGCACTCATCAGAGAGCCGCAGCGATCTCGGCCCTCGCGGAGGAGTGAGGGAGTATAAAGGAGGAGCGACGACAGTGAGGGACGAGAGAGGACCAGGCCTGGATTTTATGTTGTATTTTATTTATGTTATGTTATGTGTCCGCTGCAGTAGTCCGTGAGGGGCTGCAGATTTTTATTTTCATTTTGTGTTTATTTGTTTTTGTATGTAGGCGGCAGTCGGCCACGAGGGGCTTCCGCCGCCATTATTATTTTATGTTTGTTTGATTAAACATTTTGAATGTCCGCCGGTTCCCGCCTCCTTCTTCCCACACAAACGAGCTTTACTACATATGCCTTAGAAGAAAGTTCCGTTCAAAAAAAGCATCTGTAGCGTGCTGTGAATTTCCAAAGAAAATAATTTGTGTTTACGGTGTTGCACTTCAAAAAAGATTTTGGGCGCACAGATCAGTGGAAATTACAGAACTTGCAAATGAAAAACAAACAATCTGCTCTCACTTGTGTCTTGGTAATGAATTTTTTATTTTTTATTATGGAACAAAGCACATATAGATCAATCAAATGTTCTGGCAATCAGCCTTCTTCATGATTACTGATAATAATTCATTAAGAAGACACAAGTGAGTGCGGATCTGATAATAATTCATTAAGAAGACACGAGTGAGTGCGGATCTTTTGTTTTTCATTTGAAAGTATTACAGCAATACACTTACAATGGAAGTCTATAGGTCAAGGCATTTGAGAGGGTTTAAAAGCAGATATGTGCAGCTCATGTTTTTGTAAAAGTGCTAATATTGAGTCTCCACTCAAAAATATGTTATTTTAGAGGTGAAGTTCTGTTCTAGGTCAGAGGATTGACGTCTGTTTTGGCTTAATTGACACCCAGAGTTTATTTATTCAATCTAGAATTCTACATTCAGTGGGATTAATCGTATTTGCCTAGTTTTCAAATTATTAAATTATATTGAAATCATTTTAGTTTGTGGACAAATCTCTGGTAAATTGATTGATAATAGTCTGGGACTATGTCATGAAATAGGAAAAAATTCAAACCTTCTTGGAGGAGTTGATGGATGTACTAAGCACAGAGACCAACTTGACAATCTCTTTGTTCTCAGAGATGCTTTTGTGGTAGTTCTTGATTTGGATGGGAATGGCCTGGTTTGCAGATGCGGATATATCTGAGGTACTGCCTTCAGGAGGAAAACAAATACACGAAAGTTAATAAACAAGAGCAGAGAGGAGCTGTAAGAGAAGAATACCTCTGAAAAACAATAATATTAGTTTTTAGCCTCAAATCAGTTCTATTAAGGACTCTTCATCTCTCATCTATTTTAAGAGAAGGAAAGATTTACAGGCACTTCATTACAGCAGATATGTGTTGTTGTGGCACTGCTGTACTCAGTCAATGTTGTGTCAGTTTCCCTATTCTGAGAGCGAGCAACAGAGAGAGAATAAAGGATGTGGAAAAGATAATCGTGACACTAAGGACATGTCACCACTTCATAAAATCACATCCACTGCCTGCATTCATTATCTTTATCTCCCATTCATTTATCAAATGGTTGGAGATCAGCTTATCCATCCAGAGCTTTTCAGCCATTATAAAGACATTTTTTAAACTGACCAAGGACCTGTTAGTTCTTGATTTGCTCTGCTGAGCTGTGTAATTACAGAGGGTGAGGAAAAGTCGTACCGGTGAAGCTGCGATAGGTTGATTCGCCGTCTTCTGATTCACTCTCTTCTTTGTTCTGTTTCAGAGCGGCCATGTGTCGCTCACTCATTTTCCTCTGTGACAACAAAAATACTCAATTCTGACATTTTGCATTCATTACACTCAAATAAGAACTGCATAGATTTGGTATTGCAACTTTTAAGTTCACACCAGTTCAAGAAAAGTAAATAATTACAAAGTATATGGTGAATAAAATCCTAGGTAAGGTATATAACAGGCTGGCATTTGAGACTCATTTTACTTCTATAATGTGACATTTTAAGTGAAATTAAGTTTTAAACAAAAATGAATGCAAGGTTGAACTTTATATCAAGGGTTGAAAAATAAGAGGCCTTGATGTTTCAGGGCAATGAAGAGCAAGAGTAGCATTTATATGTTACAATAGCACAAAGAAACAAATGAAAAAAAGAGTGCTTTATGTTTTTCAGGCAAGTCTAACTGTAATCAAGTACAGAAATTGAAATTGTGATTAACATTAATGATACGTTAAGACCGAATGCACTGGATCCAATATAATGATACGCATTTATTTTATTTCTCAATTGTTTATGTTCACGTAAGCCATAAATGACTATGTTTAAGTATACTCTCCTAGATGGGCATTTTTACATAATTTTGCATGTGTGTCCATTTAAAGCCAAAATATGTAATTTTTCACCACTAGAGGTCGCTTATACAAAACAAAGTCGTAGCTTGATGACGCCTTGATTTTATCCTGTGGAAAAGAATTTAATCAAGACTCGGGCAGAATTTATATTCATGGATGAGCTAATGTATTAAATATTTATTAATGTTACTGTAGTATGAAGCAGGGCTGAAAGCCATTGGAGTGGAACAAGGCCGCTGGAGCGATTGCTAATGAGAGCCAAGTGTGTAACACGGCTGAAGAGCAGTGGAGCTTTTATTGTGCCACAGACGAGCGCTTCCGTTTCTTCCGCTCATGCTTTTGTGGGGTAACGCAGCGCTGTTTTATCATATTAGATACAGTATTTGAGTGTTTGAGTGTTCAGTATTTGCTCTGCGGCTACTATGAGGCATACTGCAATAAGCTAGATCGATATTGGGCATGGTAAAACATGGTACTCATGGTAAATTAATAAAACGAGATTTAAACAATAAGACTAACTGTGTTGAGCTATATAACAATGATTAGTTTTCGGTCGATGAATGTATCCAAACAGCTGCTCACCTGTCTAATAAAACACATAATATATTAAAGCGTCTTTGGTGTTTCCATGGTTTCTTAAAAATAAAACTCGGAAATTGAGGGTATGTTGTCATTAATAGGTGATGCACGGACATAGTCTGTGTCCTAGTTAAAATTGCTTATTTCTCTGGATTACAGTTTTTTACAATCACTATGACAATTTTTTCAATACTTTTAACAATTTTCCTAAACTCTTAACGCAGTTAGCACAACACCTGTCTGTGTAGGCTATACAATTAACACATTTATTGTTGCTTTTACACAACATGCTTACAGTTAACACAAATTTAAAATTCTTGAACTTCTTTTACACACAAGCTCAACCAAGACCAAAACAATAGATTTTTACTGCCAAATTGACCAATGTCAGAACAGATAACACCATGTTCTAAACCTAACCTTATAGGCTAAAGTTTTATTGTGAATTGAAACACAAATATCCCCTGTATTTTATTCCATTGTTACTGAGAAACAGCGGATTGAAGTTATGCAAATATATAAATCACCGCTGATTCCCATCTAGGAATTGTTCAGGTGTTGATATTCTTTCAATCACATGACCATATGGCAGTGGTCTCCAACATGGTGCCCAGTCTCTGAGTCGCCCGCGCAGCACGTTCTATAAATAGCCTGAATTGTAATCTTTCTTCTTTTTTTTTATGATAATGGCATAAAATGAGAAAATAACTATTGGTGACATTTCATATACCATTAAAACATAATAAAATAATTAAATAATTTAAAATATTTTGAATCTGCACGTTGAGTCAACATACGTTGCCATAGGCAATTACGTTGTGCAAAAAAAAAAAAAAAAGTCACTTCTGTGAGTTGAGTTGGTCGCGGGCAGATGGTACATACTCTACATGAGATAAATTGAACTATAAAAAAGAAAAAAAAAAGATTAATTATGGCTGATGATGCAAGTCATGCAAAAAAGAAGACATTATTTCAACGAGGAGTGGCAGTGACAGGGCTGTAGCAACGTTGTTGCGCGACATTCAGCAACTGAGACGACGTTTTGACAATATTTTTATATGGTGTATTTTGTTAGATAATTATATAATTTTTATCGTTTATTATTTATCTATATTATTTATCTATATTATTATTTAATGGGGCTATCAACACCTGCAAGTGTAGCCTACACTTTGAAGAGTAAAAATGACAGAAGCTTTCATTAATTTCAACTTTATTAAAACTGCATATAATCAAATTGCACTTCCAAGTCATAAATTTAACAGTGTGAGCGATGCTACATTAATTACAGTAGAAATTAAAGTTGTAGGTTGTGTTTGATAGCTGGTAGGCTAAACGCAATACTCACGTATCCTTGCTCGATGATGAATGAGAACACAACGAACCCAACAGGTGGTTGGAATTTAATGCTGATTTTCCCGCTTCAGGGTAGTGAGGAGTACATTATGTAGTCCAGTGGTTGTCACCGTTGGCACAACCTTAAGCAATGGCCCTGAACGGTGGTTTAATGTCAACATTGTGACAACGCTGTAACAACCTTCACCACACAACATAGTTATAGCAACTTTTTGGCCATGTTGTTAAAACGTTGTTAGAAGGTTGGCTACGTTGTGCCAACGTTCTGTGTTTGCTGGGGTGTCACTATTGTATCGTATTGAATTTTGTGAACCGTTACACCCCTAATACCCGACCCTGAATATAAGATAAGAATCTCTCTCTCTCTCTCTCTCTCTCTCTCTCTCTCTCTCTCTCTCTCTCTCTCTCTCTCTCTCTCTCTCTCTCTCTCTCTCTCTCTCTCTCTCTCTCTCGCCCTGCGTCTCGTGCGCGCACCTCTCTTGTTCTCTCTGCGTCTCGCACGGCAGAGGAGCATCGTTTTAATTTAGTTAAACACAGATATTATGTTGCTTTTCTAATTTTACATGCAAGTATAGCTAAAATCATTCAGTCACTATTTCATATTATGCCGTTGTTCTTTCTCCCTTTCCCCCCGTGATTTTGTCTATATCGCAAATATAAGACGACCCCCCATTTTTCAGCCTATTTTTTGGACAAAAAAACTCCTCTTATATTCGGGTATATACGGTAATTATAAATTCAATTGTCATAATATTTAACAATATTACTGTTTGTTGTTGTATTTTTCAAAACTTAAAACTGTGTGTGTGTGTGTGTGTGTGTGTGTGTGTGTGTGTGTGTGTGTGTGTGTGTGTGTGTGTGTGTGTGTGTGTGTGTGTGTGTGTGTGTGTGTGTGTGTGTGTGTGTGTGTGTGTGTGTGTGTGTGTGTGAGCGTCTGTCAAACAAGTAGCCCTCAAGACTTTTTTATCCCTTCAGGGAGCCCTCACTCACAAAAAGGTTGGAGACCCCTGCCATATGGTATACAGTAAAAGAGGGCCTCTTTGGGATTATCTTGTGTGAAAAAGGAACAATATAGAGCAACACGAAGAAATTAAGAAAAATGCCTGCATGAAGGAGATGAGTACCAGGACAAGATGAGTACCGGGACAAGGGAGAGGATTGGGACAAGGACAGGGAGAAGAATGCCTGGACAAGGACATGGTAGAGATTGAGGAGTTAAAATGCATTGTGGTGCATCCAGAATAAGGGTAACTGATGAAATATGAGCTACTATCATAGACCATGTCATAAACCACAGGCTATCATACAGAGAGGCTGTTGAATGAATACAGCCACATCTCAGAATTATCCATTATCCAGAATTTTTAAGGAAAATGGTTTCAGTATAAGGGCTTTTCCTACTGCAAAGTATACATATTTGTACGATGTATTACAGTGACTGTACGCCTCTGGTCCCTAACTGTATTTTGTGTCTAGCTAAGGATTCAACATCTACCTCCCTCAGGGAGCAAAGGAAAGCTCCCAAATGAAGAATGGGAACTTGCTATTGTCAACACAGTGATTGCTGATAATGAAATAAAACTGAAGGCCATTCTATAAAGCTACTTTGAGATGGGTCATTCATTTTTTGTATTGAATTTCTGCAGCAAAAGAAACAAAGTGCATGCATTTACTAAACCCAACAAAACAAAAATGTGGAGAGGCTTTGAAAGACACACAATATATGATCAAAAAAAAAAAATACTGTATATTGTATAAGGGCAGACCTGACACATAAAATAATGCAGTTTCTGTAATTCCATCTAGTGTTAGCGTTTTTGTGACATTGTGCTATGATTGACTAAATGTTCCTGTTAGAAGAGAACATGTGTTAGGGTTTTGGTAGACATAGTGTATTGTGTTAGTGTATTTTTGTATTTTGAATATTAGTTTTGGAGTTTAGTTTACAATGTGTGAATTTGAGCATGAATTTAATTGTTTTGGCAATTGTGTTATGTAGGTGTGTTAAGAGTTTAGGAAATTTGTTAAAAGTATTGAAAAAATTGTCATAGCGATTGTAAAAAAAAACTGTAAGTCAACAAAATATATAACATTGCTCTAGTGGGTTTTGGCTTATTTTAATCTTACATATTTTACATATTGTGCCTTTAAGCACAAATAGACGTGGAAGCAGGGATGGGCAGTATTTCAGATACATGTATTTAAAATACGTATTTGAAATACAAAATACTATTTTGTATTTTAAAGCCTTTGGAAAAAATCAAATGTAATTTGTTTTTAAATACATTTAAGATGAGTATTTTTGTATTTTCAAAATACTCAAAATACTTTGAGCCAGTCAACCTCTTTATCAGGGGGCTGTTTTCCTGCATCAACTAGTTCAGACCAGACAGGCCCCTCCCCACAACCACAACATTCTTTTTCTGGAACTTTTCTGGAATAATAATGTCATGGTCAATTCTACTTGTTGTACTGCATGTTAGGGATGGGTGATATCATATGACAATACATATCGTAGATTCGTAGTGATGATACAAATTGTGAATCAATGGAACTTTTTCTAAATCATTTTCATAGATAGGCCTATCGGGGTAAGCAAATATATCTGTGCAGCTTTTAGTGGCAAGGAATAATTGGAATGTTGGAGTGGAAAAAGAAGCAAGGGCGAATGAGTTATCGGGTGTGATGTGATTTGTGTTATTATAACTGCCGCGAAAGGAAATTCAAATTCCCAATTGCACGTTGGCAGGCAGTTTTTTTAAGTGCGCGCTCTGAGATGGAGGGGAAAGCTGACAAATAAGCCTTAAAGCCTTTTGACTTAAAGGCCTTTTAAACACGGCAAGCGTTGGAATCAGCACACAGTTGCCGCTTTCTCCACTGTTGCCAACAAATTTTCAGGGGAAGTTGCTAAAGGCAGATTGAGTTGCTAAATGACGTTGTGAATGTGATGTCATTACGTAATTGAATGGCAAAACTATGCCATTATGTAACGCGTAGATATTATTTGAAATGCTAATTTAGATTTGTTTGTAAAATAAATTAAAGCAATGTGTTAGTTAATATGTATGGAGCCCCATACATGACATGCAAGAAAAAGAAAGCAAATCGATTTATAAATCGTGTGCATGATTTAGCCTACTAGTTTTTTCCTGCATGTCATATGCAGGGCTCCGTAAATATTCCGGTTTTTACAGCGATTTGCATGTCATATGCAGGGCTCCGTAAATATGCTACCTATCTTCCGGTTTTTACAGCGATTTCCACATTTCCACAGCGATCTTAAGGAATTATAAATGAACCGCTCGGCCGCAGTTGCTCAAAGTTGCCAAATAAATAAAAAAAATTGCTAAATTTGTTGCTAGGTGCTTTTTGAAAAAAATTGTTTCTAAGGTAGTCTGAAAAGTTGCTAAATCTAACAACAAAATTGCTAAGTTGGCAAAACTGGTTGAAGGCTTGTTTATACTTTCGCAATTCGCATGGCTCTGCCGCGAACCTGCTTACTGTGCGCGCTCCTCAGTGAAGTAATGCTTGACGTGCTCTCTGATGTATAATTCTGTGAAATGACAGAGGGCGACTCTGAGTAATTGTTCTCCAAACCATCAAAACGCGGAAGTGAGTTAGCATTTTAGCCCTATGGGTTCCCTCGCCCTAAAGTCTATGGGTTTTTTGAATGGGTTTTTGCTAAATCGCCTGAAATAAGGTCTGTGGTTAACAAAGCCTCTATATATTTTCACGTTTTAATCTATGACATAAAACACACTAGTTATAACCTGCTTGTGATTTTTTAAGACTTTATTGTGTCTTAAAAACGATGGTTGCTAACAAGTTGCTAAAAGGGACTACATCCTTTGGCGGGGACTTTAGACGTCATCGTGACAAACAGGCAATCTCTCACTGCGTTTGAGCCTTATGAAGAACTTATGTGGCGTGAATAAATCGCGCTATTCGCGCAAAGTTGGATGCTTGAACATTTGGAGTTTTCTCTCTTCACATGTTTGTCTCGTTGAGAAATGGCTGACATGGGCTGTGTTTACACGTCTTTTTGTGTTAAAATCTACTGTTAATGTGTGACAAAACTTAGTTTTAAGACTTTTTCAGTCGATAATGTAGTTGTTTAAAGCTCAAATCTGTGGTTTATTTATAAGAAGAGTGCCTATTTAAACATTTTATCTGGTGTTATCGGAGTTGTGAGCTCCAGTGAGTCAGCGGCGGTCAGCGCTTGTTTAGCCGGCGAGAGTTGACTTTCCTCGGCTAGTCCTTCTGCCGTCTGCCGCTGGCTATGATGTCTCTGTGGCGTCTCCAGCTATAATTAGTCTTGTGGAGATTTAACGGCCCATATTTGCTCTCATGGATCTATAATTTGTTCCCTGGCAAATCGTTTAGGCTGAGTGCAAAGATAAGTTTCATTACTTGTTTATTTTTAGGCTATAACTGTACGTTACCGTTGTAAGTTAGCCGACAAGCACTGACTTTGAATGTTTGACTGAATTGTTTGCTTTATTTCATGTGTAGCTTATTATACGTTTTGTATTATTGATCATACATAAACTTGCATTAACAAAAAGAGACTGGGTTGTGTTTCATGTCATTTAATGTTATCACAGTGATAATCATATTGTCTGAAAAAACATTAACAAAAGATAAATCTCAGAGAGGCACGCATAAACAAAATTAGTTTCTAACATTTTTGGAAAAAACGAATGGGCAATATTTCTCATGAAAAAGTGGATAAGTGTTCTTCATACACAGCGCAGATCATAATGAGCGAGCGTGCTTTTAAATAAAGTTTGAGGAAGCTTCAGCTTGATGATGACGTTGAACCGCGACCATGGTGTGCTGTAGTCCGTTTATAGCCTACCGTTAGCATTTTATATCTGACGGCTTTATTTGGGCTTCAAAATGTATACATTTTGGATTAACTTGTAAAGATTATCTTGGTAGACAAAACGTGTAAGGGTCATTACTCTTTGTTGAACACAGATCTTATTTTTTGCGATTTTCCAAAAGTCTATGGGGAAAATGAATGGCTTTTTGATCGAGGGAACCCATGCGCCGCTAACTTCCGGGTTGGCCTACAAAGTGACGTCATTACTTCGGCACTCTATAGGCCCAAGTAGATTTTAGCCTAATAGGGATACCTGCACTGAATCACCAATTTCACATGTATTTTGTGTATTTTCAAAATACAAAATACTGTATTTGTATTTAAATACATTTTTCCACACAGTATTTTGTATTTGTATTTAAATAAATTTTTCCACACAGTATTTTGTATTTGTATTTTAAATACATTTCCATGTATTTATGCCCATCTCTGCGTGGAAGAGAACAGAATTCTGTATTTGCATGCTGTCTGTGCAGCTCTGTGTGTACGTGTGTGAGTTCCGAATAAGTTCTCTTTCACATCTTCTTGCGCTAGAATGGTTTAAAATAATTTGCATGTTTAAACGGACAGGACCTAAAACATGTGCAAATGATGAACTTTGCTCTAAAATGGTTAAACTTTGAAATTAATCAGAGAAACATGTCGCTTCGAAACATGGTGCCTGGTCTATACGGATCAACTATGATCCCTATATTTGACATCACACATCCTGAGATGTGACAATCGCAGATGGGTGCATTGTGATATTGATATTTATGTCCCACTCAGTATGAATTAACAGCCTATTTTTAAATGTGTATAGCCTGGTTTCACAGGCAGGGATTTGATTAAGCCAGGATTAGGCCTTAGTTCAATTAGGACATTTAAGTAGCTTTGATAAATGTGCCTTAGTAAAAAAAAACATTACTGATGTGTATCTTGAGATGGCACTGACATATTGTTCATGGCACCTGCATATTTTTAGATATGCCAATGCAACCTGTGTTCAGCTAAAACAGCTCAAACATCCATTTTAGTTTAGGGCTAGACTTAAGCCTTGTCGTTAAGTTAAGCTTTAGCGTTAAGTAAAAAAGTTTCAGCAGACAAAACAGTGTCTCTGTATACTAAAGTGCAACAAAAAGAAAAAAACCTTGGAAATTCTTTCTTTGCTCCACTGTCCAACTCCTTTACTGACGCTGACCACACAGTCCACAGCTCTGTTCAAGGCTTGCTGAACCTCATCTAGCCCTGGAACCATGATGATGTTTGGGATGGTTAAACACACTCCAGCCTTAAAGATGGGCTGCGGCCCACTTCCCTTCTGCCGACTGGGGGAATCTGCTTCTGCTGTATGGGAAGTGAAATTTATTTAAAATGAGTTAGAGTTGACCAATCAAGTGATTATATTAAACTTCATGCCTGGAAAAAAATAATTAATGTGCATTTTCCATTGCTTTGCGAAATTAGTCATTTCGATAGGAATCTGCAAGATTGTGAGTTTTATGTGAGGGAGAAAAAGTTGCACAAAAATAAAAAAACTGCTTGGCTTGAAAGTGACTTCTGTTTGAGCTGCACTACACTATTGAAAATAGACAATATATTATTTTTTTCCATGTGAAATTTCACCAGTGTGTCCGCACATTAAGAAAACTTTTCGGACTTAATCTAAACCCTTTTTGGAATAAACACATATTATTTTACTAAAGTATTATCAGAAAAAGAACAAACCTAGAAATTGCATCAGTGATGTTGCATGGATGCGTTTGCGTAGAGTCTCCAGTGTGTTACGGGTGAGGCGCAATAATGCATCTACATTCCGATGGTTAAAATGAGAAAGCAGCTCATTTGCCTCCTCCTCCATCACCTTCATCAGATCCCTCTTTTTCTTCTTTCTCACCAGTGGGGAAGAGAGGCCAACGCTAGGGCCCATGGTGCTACGTGACAAGAGACGGCCCTCAGATTTATATTCCTCCTCTTCTTTGAATAAAAAAAACAGAACACATGTATTCAAAATTACACAAATGTACTTAATGGTAAATGGACTGCATTTATATAGCGCTTTCAACAGACCCTAGGCCATCCAAAGCGCTTTACATATTGCCTCACATTCACCCATTCATACACCGACGGTGGTGTCAGCAAGGCACCATCCAGCTCGTCAGGAGCAGCTGGGGTTAGGTGTCTTGCTCATGGACACCCCGACACTTGGTGAGATGGAACCGGGGATTGAACCACCAACCTTCCGGTTTGTAAACAACCTACATGAACCACTGAGCCACTGCCACGGTTGATAATGATATCATCCAATATGTAGTAAAAAAAAAAAACATGGATACCATGTAGTAAAAAAAAAAAACCAAGCATACCATCTCTCTAAAAAGTAAGGTAAGGTTTTTACGTCATCAAATTAGAATGTCATAAAATTAGAGTCATAGAATGTGACTATTGGCCAATACTGATCCATGGCCGATTGATCGGAGTATCATCTCGGTTACGGATGTAACCCTCGTTCCCTGAGGAGGGAACAGAGACGTAACGTTAGTGACTAACGAATGAGGGTTTCGCTTAGAAGCCTATCATCTTCGAGACCTTAGAAAACGCCCAATGGCGTGCCAATGCCATGGGCATGCGGTATTTGCATACGTAACTCCACCTCACCGCGTGAGTATAAAAGGAAGTACGTGGAAATATCGCATTACGTTACCTGTTGAGGAGCCAAGACTGAACTCCGGCCGTTCCAGCAGTACAGCGGATGTGGCAAAGGAACGTTACATCTCCGTTCCCTCCTCAGGCAACGAGGGTTACATCCGTAACCGAGACGTTCTCTTTCGTTCAGTCACTACGACGTAATGTTAGTGACTAACGAATGGGGGTCCCAATATAATCACGCCACTCGGCTGTCTTCCAGTGGCCTGAATAAGTGTGAGTACCCTGTCGTAAGACTAGTACGGACGAAGGACTCCCACTTATCACAGGAATACCAAGGTACACTGGGAAGCATATTCCAGTGGAGATATGCAAAGATGCTTACCCGTAAGGAGGACCTAGAGAGTACACATATGACCCGCTGAGGGCTGCATATGGGAAAACTCTAGGGTACCAGCCGAAGGTGGATTTCTAACCCCAGGGTGGCAGGAACTTGCCAAGGGAAAGACACCTGCTCACTGAGGAGGCTTATGGTGGAAATACACGTGTGGGGGTCGCCGGAGGGGAACCATGCACACGGGGCACCTGGCCGGACACGATGGTCTGGGCTCACTAGAGGGCAGACTTACTGGTGTCGGCGTCGACAGTGCTGGAGGGACTCAGGGCTTTCAGGAAGCTCACCTGAGGAAAATATTGCACGTATCCAGTCCGTGGAGTGGAATGGCGAGCAAGCGAAGACACCTGAGCCTGGTCATTTACCGGCCGCTAGTAGAGGCGAGTACATAGTCGGACACTGGCTCCACTCGGAGATTGTAGAATCTGGCGAATGTGTTAGGTGTCGCCCAGCCTGCAGCTCTGCAGATGTCTTTTAGCAAAGCACCATGCGCTATAGCCCAAGAGGAGGTCACACTCCGAGTGGAGTGGGCCCTGACCCCAAGGGGACGTGGTCGACCTTGCTGCTGGTAGCCTGCTGGACCTTGCCAAGACAATGGTGTCCACTATCCAGTGAGACAGCCTTTGCTTTGAGAGAGCTCTTCCCTTCCGCTCTCCACCATAACAGACAAAGAGCTGGTCTGAGGTCCTGAAACATTGCGTCCTGTCTACGTAAGCGCGGAGAGCGCGTACTGGACAGAGCAATGCCAAAGCTGGGTCTGCCCCCTCCATGGGCAGCGCTTGCAGGTTCACCACCTGGTCTCTGAACGGAGTGGTGGGAACCTTGGGCACATATCCAGGCCGGGGTCTCAGGATCACGTGAGAGTTAGCCGGCCTGAATTCCAGGCACGCTTCGTCACCCGAAAATGCCTGCAGGTCCCCTACCCTCTTGATGGAGGCCAATGCAGTCAGGATCACTGTCTTCATTGACAGGAACTTAATATCGACTGACTGCAAAGGCTCAAAGGGAGGCCTCTGCAGAGCATCTAAGACTACTGAGAGGTCCCAAGAGGGCACGAGGGGAGAGCGAGGAGGATTTAGTCTCCTGGCTCCCCTCAGGAACCTGATGACCAGGTCGTGCTGACTTACTGTTTTGTTCTCCAAGAGGTTGTGGTGGGCAGAAATTCTGGCCACATATACTTTAAGGGTGGAGGGAGACAGCCTTCACTCCAACCCTTCTAGGAGGAACAATAGCACGGACCCGATCGGGCATTTCCAGGGGTCTTCTTGGTGAGAAGAACACCAGGTGACGAAGAGGTTCCACTTCAACGCATAGGCATGCCGAGTGGACTATGCCCTAGCGGAAGTGATGGTAGCCACCACCGTAGGTGGTAGGGTACTCAAACCTGCCGCGTCCCATCTAGGAGCCACACGTGGATGTTCCAAAGATCGGGATGCGTGTGCCAAAGGGTGCCCTGTCTCTGAGTGAGGAGGTCCTGTCTCAGAGGAATAGGCTAGGGAGGGGCTGTCGCAATGAGTAAGAGTTTGGGGAACCAGGTCTGGCCGTGCCTGTACGGGGCGACCAAAAGGACCTGCTCCTTGTCCTCCCTGATCTTGCATAAAAGCTGTGCGAGAAGGCTCACTGGGGGGAACGCATATTTGCCCCGCGGCCAGCTGTGCGCCAACGCATCCGTGCCAAGCGTGCCCTCGGTCAGGGAATAAAATAGTTTTTCTCGAAAGCTTGCTCGAAAGCTGTGCGAACATGGCCGAGAACATCCATACCGAGAAAAGAGATCCTCTGCGCTGGGGAGAGTTTGCTCTTTTCCCAGTTGACCCGAAGGCCCAGACGGGCTAAGTGTTGGAGCACTAGATCTCTGTGTTCGCAAACCAGCACTCGAGAGTGGCCCAGTATAAGCCAGTTGTCGAGGTAGTTCAGGATGCGAACCCCGTGCTGCCTGAGTGGCGCAAGGGCTGCCTTGACAATCTTCGTGAAGACGCGAGGGGACAGAGATAGCCCGAATGGGAGGACCGCATACTTATATGCCCGCCCCTCGAAAGCAAACCGTAGGAACGGTCTGTGTCGAGGAAGGATGGAGACATGGAAGTAGGCGTCCTTCAGGTCGATCGCTGGAAACCAATCGGCCGGACGAACGCATTCGAAAAGGCATTTCGCAGTCAACATCTTGAACGGAAGCCTGTGAAGGGATCGGTTCAAGATGCGAAGGTCCAGGATTGGTCGTAACCCACCGGTTTTCTTGGGAACAATGAAGTAGGGGCTGTAGAGGCCGGACTTCATTTCGGCTGGAGGGACAGGCTCGATCGCACCCTTCGCCAGCAGGGTGGCAACCTCCGCACGCATGACGGGGGCGTTGGCCCCAACCATGGTATGGCGGACTCCCCTGTAGCGAGGAAGAGCCTGCGCAAACTGAATCGCGTAGCCGATCCTGATGGTCCTCGCGACCCAGCGGGACAGTCCCAGAAGCTGAAGCCAGGTTCCAAGGAACTGCACCAGCGGGGTAAATCGGACCACAGACGTACCTAGGGTGGGGCAACGAGGCAGCGTTACCGGCCCGGACATGGGAGGCGTTTGGGCATCACGGTGTGGCGGCACAGTTAACAGCTGTGTCCTGACAGAGGAGACCAGGGAAGGACGTGCGTTCCACTGGGGTCTGCTCTGAGAGGAGGCTGGCGACAGAGAGGGATGTGAGTGGCGGGACCCGGGGGTGGCGCACACTGTCAGGGATGGGATTGTCAGTTCTTTCTTTAACCACATTGGGGTGCTGGTGACCCGGGGGCCAGCAGCTGAACAAAAGATTCTCCCCCGGCCCTCTACCGGGGGAAGGAGTGGCCCAGCTGCCATCTCCTGGAAAGAACTGCCCATCCCTGAGCTGTCTGAGTCAGGAGCGCCGCTTGGCCTGGTGTTTTTTCGCAGGCTGTGGGGCTGGAGCGGACTGGGACGCTTTCCTGTGGTTACCTCTGCGCGGCCCAGGTGGAGGCTGCTGCTTGGGTGGCGCAGAGGTTGAGGGAACCACGCGAGGGTGCCCTCGGTGGCGAGCAGGCTGAGGCAACTGCGCGGGCGGCTGGGTGGAGGCAGCAGCTGACTGCCGGGGCAGTATATGTTTTATGGCCTCAGTTTGCTTCTGGGCGGCTGAGAACTGTTGGGCGAAGCTCTCAACCGCGCCGCCGAATAGCCCATCGTCGAGAAAATGTGTTTGCTCGCCGTCACGCATATCGGCCAGGGTGAGCCATAGGTGTCTCTCCTGGACCACTGCTGTGGACATCACCTGACCCAGGGAGCATGCGGTCACCTTTGTCGCCCGGAGAGCGAGGTCGGTGGCGGCACGCAACTCATCTCTGAGTCCTGGATCAGCTCCACCCTCATGCAGGTCACACAGTAACTTGGCCTGAAGAGTTGCCATGGCGTGCAAAGAAGTGGTGGCCTGCCCCGCAGCTCTATAGGTCTTTGCCACCAGAGATGACGAAAACCTACAGGCTTTGGAAGGGTGCTTTGGGTCACCGCACCAGGTCGAAGCACTCTGCGGACACAGCTGCACCGCAAAAGAGCGCTTGACTGGGGGGACCCCTGTGTACCCTTTAACCGCGGCTCCATCGAGAGCGGAGAAGGCGGAGGAGGTCGCAGGAAGACAACGGGTTCTTCCAGGACCGCGAAATCTCCTCATGCACTTCCAGGAAGAAAGGAATTGGAGGGGTGGCCGGACGGGTGTCCGGACACGCCGCCCCCAAAAACCAATCGTCCAACCACGAGCGCTCAGGTCGGGGCGGAGGGTTCCACTCCAACCCAAGCGTTGTGGCTGCCGGGAGAGCATGGCTGTCAATTCTGGGTCCGACTCGGACAATGCTGGCACACCCGAAGGTGGCAGCACAGCCGAATCATTATTCTCAGATGACTCCAGCCCACCTTGCGATGCAGCGATCGAAGCGCCAAACGCGAAGGAGAAGCAGGAGCCGGCCCCGATGTACACACCTGAATGCTCAGCGGGTTTGGTGCATGAGAGGGGGGTGTGGGCCGAAGCATGAGTGTCGAACCTTGATTCCACACCATCACCCTCAGGTCACCCTGGCCACCAGCCAAAGTGCCGCCTCTCGTGGAGACTGCAGATTGGGGTATGGCAGAGGGGACTCTCGCTCTGGCATCGGCATGGAGCTCACGGAGTCTCGATCGTATCACAGAGATGATCATGTTCCCGCAGTGGGAACATGAATAATCCACAAGCGCTGCCTCGTGCCCATCAGAGGGCGAGTGAAACTGACCGCACCCAGAAGTACATGGGCGAGACATCCTGAAAAGGACGTGCCACGTGTAAGCTCTTTTTGTGAGAGGAAGCCTCGCAGTCGATGCCGAAGCACCCAGGGAAACACACACCAGCTGGATGCAGACCACTGCACAGATCAGCAGGCAGGAAGTATGCGATCACTGGAACGCGCCGTCACACCAACACAGACTGGAAAGCTGCTCGTGTCGAAGAAGTTGACAGAGTTTCAGAAGGCTTGTGAGGAGTGAAGAGGTAGGTACTCTTGGCTCCGAAGCAGAAACGTGATGTGATATTGCCACGTACTTCCTTTTATACTCACGCGGTGAGGCGGAGTTACGTATGCAAATTCCGCATGCCCATGGCATTGGCACGCCATTGGGCGTTTTCTAAGAGCTCGAATATGACAGGCTTCTAAGCTAAACCCCCATTCGTTAGTCACTTACGTTACGTCGTAGTGACTGAACGAAAGGGAACTCTACATACCATAAAGGGGTATAAACCACACTGCTGGCGGTGAGTGAAACTGCATCAAATGTCTGTGTTTTGTTGGCAATTGGCGCGTAAGTGCATATAATGTAAACAACACAAATGTATAGTGAATCAAAAGTTATCCAGGGATAATGCCATGATGTATTATATGTGTGTCATGGGTGTGTGTGTGTGCTAGTGACTCTTTAGCTCCGCCCACTGCACGCCTCCACGAGTTCAGCTGTTTTCGGAAAGAATCGGTACAGCGTATCTGTCTTTTATAAATATGATAAAACTAAAGACTCTTCGGAGATATGAAGGATGCAATACTACTCTATAGGTACTCAAGATTAACATGAGATTGGCAGAAACGGTGTGTAATGTACCCTTTAATTTCTCAAACTGGGTATTTTTTAATTAAATTATTTGAAATTGATGTATTTGACATAATTTATGACATTCTGTGTTTTTCAATATGTTGAATCCAGGTAATGTCTAGAGCAAACTGCATGGATGATCAACAGCAGTTCTTACCATCACTGTCCATCTGTTCCACTTTACTCTCTGTCCTGCTTTCATCACGGTTTCTCTCTTCTTCCTCTTTCTGCTCAAACTCCAGCAACATATTAATCAGTTCATTGGCTGCCTCCTCCACCAATGAGCTTTTGGTATGCAGCATTTGGGCTCCTTTGATGCAAAGCTCCTAAAATAAGAAATAATTTGGATGAGCATGAACAGACTGATTATTTCTTCAGTCAGAAAACTTTGCTGGTCTAGTCACAGCATGAAATTAGGTTTAACAAAGATGTAATAGCAAATGGTAGCAGTAACAAGACAATAGAGCAGGGATGTACATGCACTTTGGTACAATTTCAATACTAAAATGTGATGATAAATAGTAAAAAAGGCTTTGTAGATTATCAGGAGCACTGACATTAGCTGTGCATTCTGACTAAATAAAAAGTGTACACTTCTAAAAACAGCACTTATGTTACTAAAGGAGCATTGAAAGTGAATAAAAACATTATATTGAAATTGATATTGAGAGCCCAACACACTCTAATGGGAATTTGCAACTATGATGAATTGGTGTCTATTTTGTATAAATTCATGCAATTTCTTGCAACCTGCTTACACCAGTGACAGTCATATTTAGGGGGGAACATATGAATCACATCGTACTTCATACAAAATTCATACAAAATTACCATCTCTCGTATAATTGTTACGTTTTCTGAGAACCTTAAATGTTTACTGAGCTGCTTATATACATCAGCAAATGAAAATCGTTTAGCCTCACTAACCTTTGAAAAATAGCCACATGTTGCTATGAATACATTTGTATTGTGTGTACCTTGGTGGTCTGAACAAACTCCTCACAGGTGCATGGCTCATTATCAGGTAACACACACAATGTAGCTGTACTCATTTCCTGCAGAACAGCATTGATTCTAAACTCCACCAGGTCATTCACTCTGTGCAGCAGAAGTTCAAGGTAGTCTGTGAAACAGAAGAAAGAACTCTTTCAATTTCAGATATCTAATTATACAGGCCACATTTACAAGCAAGCATTTTATTTACACTACAAGGACGAAAGTATGTGGACATCCCATGTTCACACTGATGCTTGTGTCTAAATGGGAGCAAACCAATGACAGGCATGTTCCCACATAAAATAGAAAACATTTCAAGAAAAGTGGAAGCTGTTATAGCAGCACTTGTAGGGCCAGCTTCCAATTAATGCAAGTATCCTTGAAATTAAATGTTCATCAAGTATATATGGGGGTGTTTGGGTATCCACATACTTGTGGCCATTTACTGTAGTGTATGTTACTGATGTGGTCATGGAAATCAGATCTAAAGTGGAGTCTCTCACCGAGTGCAGCAGTGATTTGATCAAGGTATTTCTCTATGTTTAAGGAGGTCCAATTGAGGGTGGTCAGACCAGGCAGGATGGCCTCATCTACTTTAGCGACGTGTGGCATGAGCAGTTGTTCAAACGCTGGCTGGATTTTAGACCTCACCCTGGAGTTCTCTGTCACCATCAACTGAGGCAGGGAACATACAAGGCAAAAGCACACACAAAAAAGACAATGACCTTGTTAGTAAAGCTACACATGTCAGAGCACAGTAACATACCACTGACCTGATGGGCTTACCTGAAAAAAAAAAAACATCATGGTGAAAGAAGTTGCACAAAATGTGAATGGTGATATAAGCATTATTACATAAACATTATATAAACAACATCATTAAACATAAACATTGATCAATGCAGGTACAAAAAATATGGTCAACTGAAGCTCAAATGTGATTGATTGACATTCAAGAGCCAAATAGGTTTGTACTTGTGTGTCAATCAAGTAAGTTTTAGTATCAAGCAAATACAGTTGAAATTCTTTTTACCATTTTGATGTTCTCTATACTGGGTTATTAAAGTTAACTAAAATCAAAACTACTTAAAACCATTTATTACTTAAAATAAACTTTAACTTAAATTAAATAAATACAAAAAAACTTGAATTTATTTTATTTTAGCTAGTTGTTACATGTTCATTGGTTTTGTTATATGGACATTTTCTGTTCCCCTTGTTCCAGTGTTAACTCCTGTTTGAGCACTGAAAGCGTTTCAATATGAGAAAGCTCCACTCCCGCCTTGTCCTCTTTGATGATCAAGGGAATTTTATTTCTGCACCTCGTGGGTCGGGTCTTCACACATGGAGCTTGCCTAAGACAGGCACCACCCCTTCTCTCACTCTATTGGCTGACTCCTTGGGCCCAATCTTCCTTACCAGTAGTCGGGCCCAGCCACCCGAGCGCAACCCCCTTCTTTACAGACCTTCACTCTAAAATCTAAAGTCATGGAAAGCCCCATATTCCTTGCATGTTCATAACTCGGCGACGACGGATTATTCAACCATTGTTGGGTTCACTGAACATGGTTATCATTGCCTATGGTAAAAGAGGTATAGTAGGGTTGGGGTTCCTCACAACACTCTCAGTCCCAGCCTGCAGGGGACCTGTCACCTCTCTTCCCCATCCCTTTCCAGGAATCTCTCTGCCACCTCTGGTGTTTCGGGGAGCGGAAGTTCCTGGCGGGGTTTCCACCCCGTCTCCACTCATAACAAATGTTCTTTCATCTCGTTTGGCTCCTGCCAGCGTGCTGTTTCAGGGCACAGAGATTGTTCCCTCCCTCACTTTAAACAAAAGTGTAAAATAAGTTTCCCTTTTAGACAGTTTGGCAACATGGAAACTTCTGCCAAATGTCTCTCAGTGGGCACTTAAGTATCTCAAGTATCGTCCTCCACGTTTCAGTGGCATGCTCCTTAAAACAGTGAAGCAAGAACAAGGTCAGTTTTGTCAGTCCCTTCTGGCAAAAGGGGCCATATAGCATGTTCCCCCTTCCAGAAAGGCACTCTGTTTTTTTAGAGTCAATACTTCCTAGTTCCCAAGAAAGACAGGGTTGCATCCCATTTTAGATCTTTGTCTCTAGAACTGTCCTCTGCTGATATACATTTTCAAGATGTAAATGTAACTCATCATGTCTCAAATCCAATCAGATGATTGGTTTGTCATGATAGATCTAAAAGAAGCATATTTTCACATAGAAATTTTACCCACTCAGAGGAAGTTCCTGAGGTTCGCCTTTACATTTCCTGTACCAATCTGCCTCTGGGTGGATGAAAAACTGTTCTCCCTGAGGGCAGCTTACATCCAGGGACACCTCAATTTAGGGGCAAACGTCCTGTCAAGGCAGTGGCTGAGGCCCGGGGATTGGTGAATCCACCCTCAAGTACTGAGTCTATATGGCAGAAGTTCAGCCAGGTGGAAATGGACTTGTTTACTTACTGTCCACTGTGGCTTTCTCTCCATCCTCCAGCTCCTCTGAGGCTGGATGCAATGGTACAGACGTGGCCAAGGCTGCGTCTGTAGACCTTTCCTCCAATCGCTCTGCTCCCAGGTTTCCTGGCGAGGGTCCGTAAGGAGGGGCTTCGCTTAATATTGGTAGCCCCGTTTTGGCCGGCCCGAGTATGGCTTTCAGACCATGTGTCTCTCCTGGAAGGCTCTCCTTGGGAGATTCCGATCATAAGGGACCTTCTGTCCCAGGTCCGGGAGACAATCTGGAAACTGTGATTTGGAAGATTTGGAAACTGTGTATCTGGCCTCTGGGGTACCAGTTCATAGATTCTGGTCTCTCTATTGAAGTTATTGATACCATTCTCAATGCTGAGCTCATTCTACCAGAAAGCTGTATGCTCTAAAATGACATTTAATTCCATCTTGGTGTCAGCGACACCATCTTAATCCAGTTGACTGGCCATTTGGGTCAGTAGTGGAGTTCGTTCAGGGCCGTCTGCCAGCTGGACTAAACTCTGTGACTCTTAAGGTTTATGTGGCTGAGGGGCATCGAAGGGGGTTCCAGTGGGTAAACATGTCTTGGTGTCCTGTATCCTGTGCGGTGCCAGATGGCTGAGGCCGATCTGCAGACCGTGGGTTCCATCATGGGATCTTTCTGTAGTACTTAAAGGGTTGTTTAACGCCCCCTTCAAGCCCCTCTGTGAAGCATTTTACTCTTAAGGTGGCCTTTCTTATTGCTGTTTCCTTTCTGAAGAGAGTAGGAGACCTGTGTTCTTTTTTCGTCAGTCGCCTTCTTTTGCCTGGACTTTGCCCCTGGACTGGTCAAGGTAATTTTGCCCCCTAGGTCGGACTACGTCCCTATGGTGCCTTTTTCGCTGTTTCATCCTGTTGTTCCCCTGGCCTTCTCTTCTCCACCATTTGAAACTCAAAGTTATGACTCACCTGAGACCTTTAGTTTAACTTGAAGTAATAAAATAACTTAAACTAATACTGAAATAAAAAGTCTAAATAACTATACAGACATATTAAAAAAATGGCCACATTTTGGCCACTCATCACAGGCCATTCTTGAGATTCGCCTTCGAGGGGAAAGTTTACCAATACAGGGTGCTACCCTTTGGTCTATCTCTGGCTCCCCGCACATTTACAAAGTGCATGGAAGCGGCGTTAACCCCGCTGAGGCTTCGTGGAATGAGAATTCTCAACTATCTCGACGACTGGCTCATAATAGCTCAGTCAGAGATACAGTTATTAAACCACAGATCTTGGCTTCTCAACCATTTGAAATGCTTGGGCCTCAGAATCAATGTGGCAAAGAGCTCATTGTCTCCCACACAGAGCGTTTCTAGGAACAGTGTTAGACTCACTACAGATGAACGTGCGACTGACGTCACAGCACGTGCTCTCTGTTCGGAACCGAGCGGTTTCCCTCAGGTCCGGTGCATACACTCTTCTCAAACACTTTCAGAGGATGTTGGGTCTCATGGCCTCGGCGGCACCAGTCCTCAGACTAGGTCTGTTACACATGCGCCCTCTCCAGCGCTGGCTGAATTGCAGCGTTCCAGCTCACGCATGGCTCTCGGGCCGATTCCAAATCAAGGTAGACCACAGCTTCGTATTGGCTCTGGCTACTTGGAAAAATCCTGTCTGGTATCAGACGGGCGTGAGTTTGGGCACTGTCATGAAGTGGAAAGTTATCTCGACAGATGCATCCAACCTAGGTTGGGGAGCCCTTCACGAGGGCAGGCCAGTCTCCGGTCTCTGGTCAGACTCGGAAAAGAGCCTTCACATAAACTGTCTAGAGATGAAAGCGGTCACGCTATCTCTAAGAGCTTTCCTTCCGTACATAAAGCACCACCATGTCCTGATCCGAATATACAGCAGGTCAGTGGTAGCCTATATAAATCCTAATATGGGCGGAGCACAACCTGAGTTCGCTGAGAGCGACTCATGTGCCAGGCATTCTGAATCTGGGTCCGGACATGCTGTCCAGGGGCAAAGTGTCCCCAGCAGAGTGGTCTCTTCACCCACAAACGATTCAGACAATTTGGGGCATGTTTGGCGAGGCAAAAGTGGATATTTTCGCCTTACAAGAAAATACTCAATGCCTAATATATTTCTCCAAACACAAGGATGCGTTGGCCCACGAATGGCCCAGTCTTCCTCTGTATGCTTTTCCCCCAATCTCAATGTTACCTCAGGTCATAGAGAGGATCAGGGAGAGCAAATGCGCTGTGCTTTTAATAGCCCCGCTCTGGAGAAATCAACCATGGTTCTCACAGCTAAGTCGGATGTCAGATACAGCACCGTGGCCAATTCCGCTGAGGAGAGACCTCCTCATGCAGGCGAAACGGCAGAACCGGCATCCCCGTCCCGATCTATGGGCGCTTTATGTCTGACCCATCAACGGGTGCACGAGAACCTCTTTGAAAGTGTATTAAACACTATTTCTGAAGCTAGAGCCCCCGCGACCAGGCAGCTTTATTCTGGCAAATGGTCAGTCTTTTCGGACTGGTGTAAAGCACAAAGTCTGATCACACATAATTGTGAAGTGTCAGAAGTGCTCACTTTCTTACAAGAGCTACTGAACGCGGGTCGTTCCCCCTCCACACTCAAAGTTTATGTGGCTGCTATAGCAGTGTACCACACTCAAGTGAATGGACTGTCACTGGGGAAGAACAATCGTATTGTGCACTTCCTCAAAGGGACTAGAAGGCTTCATCCACCTCGCCCCCCTTCAGTCCCTATATGAGACTCAACATTCGAGCCTCTGCATTTGGTGAGCTTAAAGCTCCTATCACTCAAGACCGCTTTTCTGCTAGCAATCGCATCAGTTAAGTGAGTGGGTGATCTGCACTCTCAGTGAGCGCCTATTGTCTGTAATTTGGGCCAAACGACTTTAAAGTCGTCCTCAAACCAAGACAAGGGTATGTATCTAAGGTGCTCTCGACTCCGTTCAGAGCACAGACCTTGTCACGATGGATAGTGGATGCTATCTTGCTGGCTTATGAGTCCAAAGATCTCAGCTGCCCTTTAGGCATCAAAGCCCATTCTACTAGAGGCATGGCCTCGTCATGGTCTTGGTCTACTGGCATTTCTCTGAATGATATCTGTGCGGCGGCAGGCTGGGCCTCCCCGTCCACTTTTATTAGGTTTTATCATCTGTATGTCCCGGCCTTATAGGCTGGGCTTCTCGCCGTATAATACATATTAACCCCTTACGGCCCGATAGTCCGGTGTGGGTTAAGTACTGTATAAGTCATAAGCACGTTCAATATTCCTATTGGCCCAACTCTGTCTGGTCTAGGTATATATATATATATATATATATATATATATATATATATATATATATATATATATATATATATATATATATATATATATATATATATATATATATATATATATATATATATATATATATATATTGTGTATTATTCTCATTGAAATAGCCCGACTCAGGTCTGGCTCATATTGGCGACTTCTATGAATATGGCCCGTAAATATGATATTCATAGAAGTCGCCAATATGAGCCAGACCTGAGTCGGGCTATTTCAATGAGAATAATACACAATACACTTAGGTCGGCCTGGGTATGGTGTCTCCAGGCTATCAGAGCCGTTAAGCGAGCACGGCATTTTGCATTGGTTCCCCGTAGCGTTTAGCAAACGCAATACAAGAGTACTCTCAAAAGGGAACGCTTCGGTTACTTACGTAACCTCAGTTCCCTGAGAAGAGGGAACAAGTATTGCGTTTTCTTGCCGTGCTTCGCTTGCTCAGGGAGTCGCTTCAGTTGATTAACCTGGCGAGACAGGGTCTTTTAGTGGTCCTGTGGCGGGAATATTAGAGGGACCTGATTGGTCCTTCCCTTTCCTGCAGTTGCAGCGACACAGCCAATCAGCACGCAGCTGCTTCCTGCTGAGAGCTGTGCAGCTGCACTACATTTTACATGTTTTATTTTTAGGATAAAAAATTGCTTCAAAATCTCGAGGAAAGGAAATTCCCCGTAGTGTTTAGCAAACGCATACTCGTTCCCTCTTCTCAGGGAACCGAGGTTACGTAAGTAACCGAAGCATTTTCATAGATCACATCACAAATGTTTAATTAAAAAGTCTGTGTCTCTTCAGAATACTTGGATTAAACTGCTTTATTCATATGGATTACTTTTACAATGTCTTCATGAATTTTTGAAGTTTGAAAACTTTGGTTTGGTTTCAATAGATGGACAAAAATAATAGGACGATATTAAAAGTATCTTCATTGTGTTCCAAAACTGAACTAAGTCTTATGTGTTTGAAATGATATGAGGGTTAGTGACAAAATTTTCATTTTTGTGTGAACCATGGCTTTATTGGTGCTTTAGCAATTAATCTTACAACATTAATGGAGGTGGTAATGGATGCTAGTTTTTCTATAATGGGATGCAATGTTATCTGAAGGGAACTCATCCTGAAATAATCCTGACTGATTTCTTCACTAATTCATAAGTACAAAAGATTGGACATAGTGTATTGTGCTGTACAACAAGGATAGATCTACAAAATACATATACCTTAAGTTTATTGTAGTTCTTTTTGAAAACATCCTTTTTCTGCTGCAAGATGGCTGCAAAGGGGGGAACCTCAAGTCCCATTCCTAGCATACAGTCTGTCTCTCGAATCTGGGTCAGGATCTGGGGGTCAAAGTTCACATGCAGCTCCCCAGTTTCGGGACTCTTGACCAGCAAAGAGGCTTGCAGCCCCACTTTAACTGCCTTAGTCTATAGAAAGAATATGATTGGTTGTTGTGTTAAAACATAATGATACAACTTTTAATTAGTGCTCTTCTTAAAAGTTGATCAGAATTGAGTGAACAGTAAAAGTAGGTTAAGAAAATTAATTATTCAAAGGCATCAATAAGTGAAAGTGGCACATGAGCAAAGAGCCAAACAAGCCTAAAGCAAGTAGTCCACTTTATTTTGAATTGACAAGACAACTGACCTGTGCCATCCAGCTCTGATGATAAAGCACCTCAAACTCAAGCAAGACCTTAGCCACCCGATTGTAATTTCTAATAATGGGCTTGGCATCTGGGGTGCTGAGTATCCCGGGTAGCTCCTGGAAAAGATCCATGGGCTCCTGGATGCGGCTGTACAGCTGCCTAGCCCACATGACCTTCCCCGCAATTGGAGGGAGGTCTGGAGCAATGGGGGGCTCTGTCTTCTGTTTGGTGTAAATTCGAGAGATCATCTCAATGTCCCTGCCAAAGTTTTGCAGAATCTTCTGGTACTTCTCACTGATGCCCAAGTCAGGAATGCCAAGTCTAGTGAATATGAAAGAAAAAAAATCAAATGTAACAGTAAAGACTTTTGAAATTGTCTCAAAAAATTTATATTCCAAATAAATGTAGTTCGTTTTAACTTTTAATTCATCAAATAAACCTGAAAAATTGTTATCATGTTTTCCACAAAACATATTAAGCAACAGTGTTGCCACAGTTACTTTGAAAAAGTAACTTAGTTACTTTACAGATTACTTGATTTTAAAAGTAACTAAGTTACTTTACAGATTACTTGATTTTAAAAGTAACTAAGTTAGATTACAAGTTACTTTATTAGTTACATTCATCAGTTGCCGACAACACCTCTGCAGCCTCAACATAAAAATGACAACCGTTTTTGCCAACACTAAACATAAAACATACACTACACTAAACATAAAACACTAAACATAAAACCCTAAACATGTTAATGAAAAGGTACAAATTACTTTGTGTTCTTATTAAATACATTTATGAAAAACAATTTATATTTAATTTTTAATTTATATTTATATATGAATGTAAATAATTATATGGGCCTACACAAATAATATAAAATTACAAGATTTATATTTTATTGTAAACGTAATGTGCAGCCTTGTAAAGGGACAACAAATATATGATCGATCCGTGAGAACAATATATTTTTTAATAATCTTTAAGTGCACAAAACTATGAAAATATATGAAACGCTTCAAAACAGAGCGGCAACAAAGCGCTTATGCGCATCCCGGGTGCAGAATGATGTGCTTAAAGCAACATGGAGTCAGTGTGCAGTGCAGCGCGAGTGCACATTGAAAAGTTCACGGCATAAAGAGAAGATGAGCGTTGAGCCCACAAATCCTAGTCTACTATGTAGCCTATATCGGTCCAAATATTCACTGATTATTTGTTTCTTCACAGTTTTTAATTCTGGTTATTGTGCGTGTGATGCTATAATAGTCCTTGTGTTGTCACCTGAGTAGCGAGCACAACATCTTTCAGAAACCGCTAGATTAACTCCAGGAAGATAAATTATTTTATCAACATATCAAGTATTATAACGGGAATATATAATATGGAGTGAGCTTTCCCGTGCAGCTGCTGACTGGAACCGAACGACGCGCAGTTTGAATGCTGAACGGAGAATGATTGACAGCTACAGCGGAGGAAAGACATTCAGCTATGGAATGGCTTTAGATGACTTTGTACTAGCAAATCATAATATACTAATAATGGTTGCTGAAGGATGTGACAATATATATTTCTGATGATTATTTAATTATCACGACATGCCTAATCTGAGCAAGTGACTGCCTGTCTTGAGTTTTGTCGACAGACGGAGGCGGCAAGAAATTTGACGGAGCGGCCGCCTCGTAATTCTCTATGCAGGAAAAACCCTGCTGAAACTAAACAAGAAAGCAAAAATATATATTTTTGCTAAGGAAAATGACAAAAAAAGTAACTCACAGTGACTTGGATAAGTTACTTTAATCTGATTACTGGTTTGGAAATAGTAACGCGTTAGATTACTCGTTACTGAAAAAAGTGGTCAAATTAGAGTAACGCGTTACTAAGTAACGCGTTACTGGCATCACTGTTAAGCAACACAACATTTTCAACTGTGATAATAATAAGAACTGTTTCTTAAGCACCAACTCAGTGTATTACAATGGCTGTGTCCCAATTCAAAGGACGCACCGAGACTCATTTACAGTGGAAGGTATAGCGGATTGCGTCACCGCGGCGCGACGAAGGCTGTCCCAATTTTTAGGTCCTTCGAAGGCTCCTTCAAAATACGGCCTGCAAATGCGTCCTTCTTTTCCCATGAAATTAAGGATACTTGGATGGATGCTTCGCAGCCTTGCCTACCCCAGAATTCAGTGCGCCGCAACATCAGATTTTGGAAGAGAAATTGCCAGATTACACTTTTAAATGCAAGTATTGGGTTTCAATTTACTCCAGTAATCTAATGTATCAATAAAATGTTGACTAATGTTACCAACATACGATTTTATATAGTTTATACTCTTTATCATGTGCATAAATGGGCCGAGGTAAACATCTGTAGGCTAGTTGTTTTGTTTTTAGGCAGTTGAATATAACTTTAAAGTCCAGTATAAATGTTAATTTCAGTTCTCTTCAACGGCAGCTGTCAACAGTTGCTAAATATTACAAATAATGTAACGAAATACATTTACTCTGTATTTGAGTATAATTCCGAAGTACCTCAGATTTTTATTCAACTTCATCTCAGAGGCAAATATTGTGGTTTTATGGAAAACTGACTTTTTACACATGATTATTAGACTTTGATATTAGTTATCGTTTAAAAAATAATCTAAAAATAAAATACACTAGAAATATGTCTAATAGATCAGGGATAGGCACCGTTGGTCTTGGAGGGCCGCTGTCCTGCAGAGTTCAGCTCATTTGATTTGAGGATGTGAGTTAATTTAATTTATTCTTCCCTCTTTCTGAAAACATCTTAACGACATGGCAGCCGTCGAATAAGTCAGCACTGCAAACCTGTTGGTAGACAGTGGAAATATGCACTGATCCCAGATGATGTCCCGCTGACAGAGGCTTCACCAGGGTCTCCCAGCCCAGCTCAATAAGTCTACATAAAAACGTTCCCTTTCGAAAGGGAACTCGCACTGCGTAATCACAATCAAAAAACGTCAATCCTATTGACCGACGACAGCCTATGATGTCATCAAGGTGCGACCAGGAAGTATATAAGGGAGCCTTGCCAACATGACAGTATCTTTTCGTCTTCAGGGACTGTTTTGCCTGTCTTCACGTGAAACGTCTACAAGAAGGATAACTATGAAGTGTGCTGAGAACAGAAAATGGTGAGCAGAAAATGTAAGATTCTGCCGGCTCGCCTGGTTTGTTTGTTAAAAGCGCCCCCCTCAGGATGGCGGGCGGATACTAGCTCGATGGCTGGGTTGAAGCACCGCGAGGAGCGATTGGTGAGTCCTCCTCTATGAGGGTGAAACATTTTCAAAACTATGTTTTTCAGGACTTTTGTACCGTCGCTCCCCTGAGGGGTTGCTTGGGGAAATTTTGGATCATCGAGGGATTTTGCAGGGCCTGCAGCTCCCCGTGAGTAAGCTAAGAACGATTTTCTTTGCAACATTATGTGGTTGTGTGTGAATGCCTCACTTTTGCTAGTAGAGTTTTGCTGCCTCTCCGTGTTATGTTTTCCCCACTGAGGTGGGTGACTGAATTGCGCTCTTGCCCGAGGGTTTGTAGTGTCGGGGGCGAGCTGTGTTTTTCCTAGCGTAAAAGTGTGAAGTAGCTGAAGACCGGGTATGCACTTATGCATGAGCTGTAGTGAGATCTGCGCCCAGCTCTGCGGGGCTTTGGGAAAAGGGTTTTCGGGGCCTCATTGTGTAATATTAGAGGTGATTAATATTTCTTTCCCGAGCCCTGAGTAGATCTAGTGCGGACTTACGTCGCACCACTTGGCCTAGGTTCCGTCAAGGATGGGGGCGTTCCCTTCTAAGGAAGGTTGTTCGCCCCTGGCCTGTCTTTGGTATATAAACAGGGCTTGTTATGCATCCTTGACCTAACCTCCTCTTGTTACAGAGTTGTCCGGCCAAGGCCCGCCCCCTTCTCTGCGTTCTGGGGTTACGAGTAACGCAGTTGAGGTGTTTCAGGAGACAGCGACTTTGCCAGTGGTCGTGGGGCGGGATGAAGCGTCTTTCGCCGGTTTGCGATTAGACTTTATCTGCAGTTTCCGCCTTTCAGAGCTTGGTGGCCGCCATCTTTTGGCGGCCCTCAGCCTCTTCGTGGAGGATGGTTCGGCCGGTGGGTTCTATATTTTCTAAGAAAAGGTATTGTTTCGCCCTTGCTCTATGTCTCTGCTCCACCTCCTTTAGGGCTCGGGTTGAGCTGAACATCGGATAAACCTCTGTTTGCGGTTCTGGTCGGATGCTCCCCTGAGGCCCGAGCATTGCCAATGGCTGACGCCCTCGCACTTACGGATGGCCGCTGCATGGAAAGTAAGACAGCCACCCCGAGGCAGGTGACGTAAGTTGTACTCCCCTTGCTTTAGGGGGTTTTCGTTATGCACTTAGTTGAGTACACTGCTGTTGGCAATGTGATTAGGTTCATGTCTGTAGGCACTGCCCGAGAGACTGCGGTCTGGGCAGCAGGACTTCAGGACAGGTAGTAGGCGTCAACCGGCCTCCTTGCAAGGAAGTCTCGACGCCATGGAGTGGGCCTTGGAGGATTTTCTCCACTGGTGTCGACGTCAGCAGTAACCTCGTCAACTAGTCTCCTTGGGGATGAGTTCCCAGGTGTGAACTGGATTTCCAGGCTTCGTCAGCAGCAGACAGCTGCCGTCAGCTCAGGTGCAGCAGCCAGCCTTCTTTAAGGCCGCTCTGAGGGGTAGGCTCCCGGTTTGGGTTACCTTCGCTCAGGTGGTAGATTGGCCTCCCTGAGGGCCTGCTGTCATATATCTATATATATAGCAGCTATATCTGTCGTTTCATTCCTTCCCTGTTGATGGTGGAGTTTGACGGAAATGGGTTCAGGCTATCCTGCGGGATGAAGGACCAAACTTCCCTGCTCATGTCCTAACTTACAAGCCTACTTGGTGCCCCTTGTATCAAGGTTTAGCACTACAAGTTATCAGTCTAAGTTGTGGAAACACTGGTACTGTTTTATTTTTGTAATGCATTGATGTTTTTTATATTTTTTTATTGTTGTTTTATATGATGTCCAGTCCATTCTACCCCATCATTATGTTCATGACATTATTATTATTAAAAAATATTTAAAGGCTGATGATAGTTAAACTATACAAAAATAGCACCTACGCCACATTACAGCCTAAACAAAAATAGCAAGAGAATGCACAAACAATTGAGAACTAGCAAAAGTGTTTGTTTTCCAGTAGATGGCAGCAAACTTCCACTAATATGCACATTCATGTTTTCACCATGAATTAAACTGAGAAATTTAGGTATTTAATGTGAAATTTACATAAAATGTTGCTATTTTAAATAAACCTGTATATAAATATCATTACTAATTTGGGCAAATATTAAAATTGCCATATGTCCCCTTAAAACTGCACAATGGCAGAATAAAAACATTAGGCTATTAAAAAAGTGATATAACATGATTTTTTTTTTTTATATAAAACCACACTCTGTCTGTGGCCTCTGGAGAACCCAGAACGGCTGCTTGCATATATAAAACTGGAATTAATTAGCGTACATTAGTATTTTACTACTATGCATTTAGATAAACTGTTCATCCATTAGCCTACCTCTGTCTTTACACTGCAAAGAATGCTCTTCTTATTAAGTAATTGTTTTCTTGTGTCCAGTCCAAATATCAAAAAAATTCTTAAATCATGTTGTATTTACTAGTAAAATGACATTATATTTTTCCTTGTTTTCTGGGGGGAAAAAATCCAAATGAAGTGAGTTTTTGCTTAAAACAAGCTAAATTATCTGGCAGATAATTTAGCTTGTTTTAAGACAAAATATAATTTTACTTATCTAGTAAATGCATCTTGATTTAATAATTTTTTTATATTTAGCATATATATAACCATTATTAACTGAAATCTATTTAAATGTTTCTCAGGCTGTTCACTGACTACTAAAATAAACACGCATGCTTAAATGGATGTTGCCTCGTGAGTTGTGTATATATATATATATATATATATATATATATATATATAATTTATTTTTTATTTATTTATTTATTTTTTTTATGCTTAACTAATATTATTATAGTCTTTTAAAATAAATCATATATAATTGTTAAATATATAAATATATAATTGTTATGTATGTTAAAAAATAAATTGTGCACACTGCATGATGTTTAAACTATTTTAACTGTAGCCAATGTCCGCACAAACAAGATATCATCTTGGTCAAGGAAGACGTCATGTAACGCTGGTTCTTTATAGCTACGTAATATGAGACTTATGTAAATAGGCCTAATTGTTCATTTCCATCAAATGTAATTATTTGGCAAATCCATTAGTGAAGTTGTGTAGACTCGCTGATCCATTTTCTCTTGGCCCGGTATGCTTTTCTGATGTGTTGGCGCTTGACAGGAACTCCGGTTCCGCAAACGATTACGTATTTCCGTTTTTTGTGAGAAAGGTCTATTCGGCTGGAAAACCGCGGACTTGGCAACACGGACGGCAGGCTGCATTTGAAGGCCCCTTCAAATTGGGACAGCCTTCGTTGCGCTGCGGTGACACAATCGGCCTTGAAATGCGGCCTTTGAAGGATGCAGCCCCCGAATTGGGACACAGCTAATGTGTGAAGGATCATCTGACTCCATTTTGAAATGTATTCAATAGATAACAGTTATTTAAAATTGAACAATAGTCATTTAGATGAAAAAGCAAAAAACTAACAAGCAGAAAAAAATATTTTAAAAAATCTTACCAACGCCAAACTTTTGAATGAAAAATAACCCTTGTTATTTTGTATTTTTGAAATTAAACTAGGCAAAAAATCTATAAAAAATCAGATATTACCTTTCAAATTTCTTGAGCACATTTAAAGCCCGCTCAGTATTTTGAATTTTATCGAAGGTGTTGTCCATGAAAGTTTTCAGCTGGGTCTAGAAAGAAATATTTAAAGTATAAGAAATCGTTTTAAATTAAATAAAAATAATAAATAAAAATGACAAAACTAAAAATATACTTACATGTAGTTCACTAGTTTGTTTACAAAATTCATCGTAGTCTTGATCAAAGTCAGTCCTTCTTTGGTCCAGGAAACTGTACTGTTTTTTCTTCATGGTCAACACAATGGCCTGGTCATACAGAGGACAACACAATTAGTAATAACAAAGAAACTAATAGCTGTCAACTGATGTATACATACACTCCTGGGCAAAAAAAGGGCCAAATCATGGTCAAATCATTGTTCATAAAATTAGCAGGAATTGCACAAATACTGTAGATAAAGTAAATTAGCACAGAATAAATAGCCTTCTCCAACTTGCAGACTTTTTACAGGAAGTAGAGTCAGTGTTGTTCCACTTAATGTTAATTAAATGTTAATGGATTCAAATAGTTCATGAGTAGTTGAAAAATGTCTCCCAGTTTAAAGGGTTAGTTCACCCAAAAATGAAAATTAGCCCTTGATTTACTCACCCTCAAGTCATCCTAGGTGTATATGACATTCTTCTTCGGAGTTATATTAAAGTCCTGGCTAATCCAAGCATTATAATGGCATTGACTTGATGGGTCGTTTTTGAAGTCCATAAAAGTGCATCTATCCATCATAAAAGTGCTCCACACGACTCCGGGGGGTTATTAAAGGTCTTCTGAAGCGAAGTGATGCGTTTGTGTATAGTCCATAAATGTAGTCCATAAATGTAGTCTATAAAGTTTTAAATATGGATATTTTTCTTACACAAATGCATCACTTCAGTTCAATTAATCCTTTATTAACCCCCGGAGCCACGTGGATCACTTTTATGATGGATACATGCACTTTTATGAACTTCAAAACAGAACTACCCTTTCCCTGTCATTATAAGGCTTGGAAGAGCCAAGGAATTTTTTTTTATTTAACTCAGATTGTATTCGACTGAAAGAAGAATGTCATATACACCTAGGATGGCTTGAGGGTGAGTAAATCATGGGCTAATTTTCATTTTTGGGTTAACCATCCCTTTAATATGAGACCAAAAATGTACATGTATAGGGTTCAAATCTGGACTCTGACCAGGCCAAAACCTGAGCCTGAAGGACAGATTGGCATTATTGATCTCAGATGTAGCAAAAGTCTACACTGTATGACATACATTTAGCGGGCAAGATTTTCAATAAAGACTTATTGACTATTTTTATGGTGCCATTTTGGAAATGTACAGTCCATTGAATGCTTTCTTTGTCAAGGTACGTGAATTATCTTGAAAATGTCTTTTGTTTTCCACAAAATAATTAAAGTTGTATGGGCTTGGAATAGTATGATAATAAGTAAATTGTGACAGAATATTAATTTCGAGTGAAGTATACCTGTAATGGCTCTTGATAAAACAACCATGAGCAGATCTTGTACCGAAAGCATTCCCAGTTGGAAAGATAAATATTCAGTCATTTGCAACAACAGCACTCAGCTGTGTGTACCAGAACACCTTAAACGCCCAGAGGAGCAGTTTGTTGTAAAATATTAATTGACTCCTACAGACTGTCAACTTTCACAAAGAACAGGAGTTAGCAATAGATTAGCTTTTGTTCAATTATTCAGTACTCCTGGAGCATGGAGACCTCTGGGACTGAACTTTGTTTCCATGGACATGAGAGTGAATAAATAAACGTGTGACTGGAATCAAGAGATGCAATGAATGTTAATGGACTCACAGTACGACAATACTAGGTTAAAGCTACAGGTAACATTTGCCCTTTCACGCAAATCCAGAACCAGCCTGCCAGCCAAAATCACAGAATTCATCATTATAAAAATAACCACAACACGGATGTCAGATCACCGTGAAAGGGCAGTTTCTACATTTAAGTTAAAGTTATGGCATTACATTCCAACCAATCCTGGTTAACACTTCATAATAAGACATGCACTATATTAAAAATAAGATATTCCTTTACAGTTACCTCCCATTTTGTCTGCATATCAGCAGTCTGTCCACAAGACGCAGCAGAGAGAACAAATACCACTTATGTTAGCAATGCTAATTACATGCAGAAAATCCAAACTTTATCACAATTTTGCTCTTTTTTTATATATATATGAGAAGTAGTTATTTATCCTTATATTCTTCCCATACTGGAAATCTGTATTAAGTTCATTTTAAACTACTATGCAATTGCATAGATGTAATCATTTGGAGAACTACAGCAATGGCAACTTATTCAAAAGTCACTCACTTTAACGATATTCACCCTATGAGACTTACACATTACCATTATGAACAGTACATTACAATCATCTTAATAAAGTCTAATTATACCCCATATTGTGTATAATATAGTTATTGTGCATAGCTTACAATGACTGCACAGACTGAGGTGTTTGACTACCTTTCATTAAACCTCAGGTTTCATTTAGTTCACTGAGAAATGCCTCATCCAAATTAAACATTTATATGCCATTAAAGAAGACAACCTATCCTTAATTCAGTAATTGCACTATTTTCTGGGTATGTTCTTTTGTCTTCTGTGCAAATCTAAAAATAGACCACCCTGATTACTACGTCATGGTCATGATACCTGAAATCTGGTTGCCATGGTTTCCAGTCCCTCAATTTTGGAGTCCTGCAGGGCATTGTAGGTGGTAATGGTGCTAAACATGTTTAGGATTTTGTTCAGCCGTCGCTGAAACGTGTCAAACTTGCCAAAGATGTACATCTCGCTAAAGTCAAACTGACGCTCCGATGGATTCTCCTCTAGCTTCTGCTTGGTTTTTTGAAAATACTTCTGGTATTCCTGAAATATTGAACACAGATATTTGTGTGTATATGTTATTCATGTAGCGGACACTTTTGTTCTTAAACAACAATCAATCATTTCAATTTATCAACATTTTCAACTACTATTCCACTACCCATCCCAAAAGAAATACATTATTAATCACTACTTTGAGTAACTTATTTGTGTTATTCTTGTGTTCATTTTTCCATATACAAGAGATGAACATCAAGACACATGTTAATGAAGGAAGTTGTGGATGAAGGTTAAAAGGGTACTTCACACTTGGTAAAATGAACTTTCAATAAAATTGGCTGCCTATGCAGCCTGACTAGAGAAAACAGAGAAAAAAGGCTGTTGTCTTCCCTTTCGCCAAATAGGTAAGAAAACATCAACATCCATAATGTGCCGAGCATGTTGCCATCCAAGGCCATGTCCACCAGTCTGTCTTTTTCTGGATATGCTTACCAGAGTCAAATACCGTCTTGCTTTAGTAGGAAATACCCCTTAGCAAACTTTTATTTATAATGGTGTCGAATTGTATTGTTCAAGAATTCAAAGAGTAAAAGTTTAGTGTGAGTGAGTTACAGTACTTTCGGTTTCCAGTGAAGGGTCCAGTGTGTTGTAGGCAGTGGCTAAAGGCTGCAAATAATTGTAAATATAGAGAGAACACTGCGACGAATGATCTGAAAAGCCTCTGTGTTTGTAGTCAATATTTCAACCTAGTTATCGGTATCTGTAAAATCCACTATCGGTTGACCTCTAACTGTAACAATACAAAGCAGGTTGAAAATCTGCAAAGTTACACTTAAAGTGTTGTGCTCAAAGGCGTTCAGCAGATGATCAAATAGAAGCAAATTAAACTTTAATGTGAAACTTGCATTTTTTATTTTTTAAAAAATTGGTAGAAAAATAAAAATAAAGTTTATTAAACTTCAAATCTAGAAATCAAAATCATCCATTTTCAGGTAGGACTATTTTTCTAGGTATATCTATTATGTCCATTTCTGGTAACTTTGCAGATAAAAGTTTATTGGCTTTACAAGGCTTTACAAGACATTGATGTTGAAAGCTAAAATAGCTGTAATAGGGCTTAGATTAAGCCAGGATTAGACGTATAGTTCAATTAGGGCATTTAAGTATCTTTCATAAACGTGTCTTAGAAAAAAAATAATTGGCACTGACTTGAGACAAAACAATGGCACTGACATATTTTAAAACCCTTTCATGGTGTCCACATTTGGGGTGAGTTAATTTAACTCCATTTAGGGTTCCTTTGTCATGGTAATTTTCTCCAAACCACTCGAGGGCAGTGTCAGTAGATTGACAGCAATATTGTAACAGTAGCTACTGTCTTGTATTCCAAATATTCATTGCTTGATGACATCATTAATCCAAGATGGCTGACAGCAATAGCCATGTGCCAAATGCCCCAGGCATATCTGTGAAAAACTTTTATACAAGGAGGTCGATTGAGCTAAAAAAAAAAATAGTTTGTACAGTAAAGTATGATGAATAGGTTAGTATTTTATAAAGTAAAATTTAGAGTACGCATGTGGCCTCCACGCATGTGGACGTCATGCAACAGTGGAGTCAGATTGCATAAAGTTTGATTTCTGTAACCTGCTAGTATATCTGTTCTATTTTTGCAAATATGTTTTGAATTGTCTTATATTGTAATAAAACAGACATTTAACAAATATATCAACATAAATAACCAATTAAATTGACATATATTACAGCATTAAATGGCAACTTTACACATACATACCAAGACAAATTTTCATTTTTCCTTCCAAACAGGGACAGCACAGGTCAAGCACTCAGTACAGAATAATAGAGAATATCCCAGAGGACAGAGGAAGTGACAGTGACAGCAGTGATGAGGAGTATGTGCCAGCAAAGCCCAGTCCATTTTGCTACTAAGTTTCCCCATATACAGTATGTAACTACCATTATAGTTCCTAGAATATGTGTTTTATCGTTGTTATATTGTAATATTAGCGTTTTTAATAACTGAGCTGATATACATAGCATAACATGACATAATAAAAACACAATGTTCCATATTGTCATCTGTGGCTTTTTCTCCCATTTTATGCCTTTGTTGCATGGTGTCCACATACGTGGATAGTTAAATAATTTTTAAATAAAACTGAATTGTAAAAATTTTAATGGATTTCAATTTTAGCATCATATTAAAATAATAAAAAGTATCTTAAAAAAATCTAGATAATGTTTTTTCATAATTCGTGCATGAAAGGGTTTTAAGATACGTATGTCAGTGCAAGTTGCTTTCAATTAAAACAGCTCAAACGTGCATTTTAGTCTGGGACTATCTTAAATCTTGTCTGTAAAACCGAAAGACAATGTTTAAGTCTTCTGGCTGTGTTATTCTTGTGTTTATCTTTCCCTACAGGAGATGGACATCAGAGCCTTAAAGCTTAGCAAAATCTTGGTCTCTTGGTAAAACGGGATAGACAGGTGTAGAAGAAGGAATCTGTGGATGAAGGTTAAGTGTTGTGTTCAAAGGCAGGCGTGTTAAGCAGATGTGCTCCCAGTTCCACTGGAGCTGTTTTTTTTTTTTTTTTTTTGTAATTTGTCATCTTTTTATTCCTTACATTAAAGGCCAAGGAAAACGTGACACATTTTGCCTTTTAAAAATGCTGTTGTATCTGGACCTTGATCAGTTTATATAAGCACATCCTCCAGCTAAATGTCATATTGTACCTGATTCAAGCGAATGGCAGCTTTGAGTTTGTCAGAAACCACTTCCTGCTGCTGATCCCATATGGTTGCTGAGCCATTATTTGTGATGTAGGACTTACAGGCGGTTATCATTTGATTTGTAACCTAAGGAGAAAGATAATATTTCCAGTTTAAAGCATTAAGTCTGTGAAATCTAATTAACTTGAGTGTCAGTTCACTCTTACCTTGACAAAAAGGGAGGTGATCTTCTCTGAGGTGTTATAGTAACGAGAGATGCTATGGATCATACGGATTGCATTTATGAGCCCAGGAATAGCTTCTACCATGGACACCTACATAAAGATGCACCAAAACACAGATAATATCAGAGGTGTAATAAACTCTTTATAAACTAGTTACTGTATAACACACATAAACACAACCTTAGTTGACCAAAAGTAGCCATTTATTTAAAGTTCATGGTTTCATGTTTTCATGTTTTGTCTAAAAGAAAATAATACATCTCATAAAAAAATTATAATAATAATTTTGTTTAATAGTTGAAAATATGTACTTGTTGATGTACAGAAGTAACTGTGTTTTATTAAAAAAAAAGTTATTTTAGAAAATATAATACATGCTTTAAAAAGGCATCACAATAAATATTAAGGTATTCTGAATTTGTCTTTATTTAATATATACATTATTCTGACCTACATTAAATGACATAACACACACACAGATGTATGTATTCTTTTTGCTTTGTATGACTGTTGTTTTGTTTTTGGGAAAACAAATATTTTATTAATATTAATATTATTGATTATTGATTAATATTACATCACAATTTAAGGTTTGAAACCATAAATATAATTTAAGAAAAAATAATACATTTGGATGTAATAAAATAAACATATACAGACACATTTTCTAAATTATCTACACAGGACAGTAATTGATATGATTACATATAATAATGTTGCGGGTACAATCTGTACAGACTGACTCTATAGGTCGTTTTTCAAGCACCTTATCCTCCTGGGACCCAAGAATAGACTTTTGTCCACTGTGGTGGACATTATATTTTAGTGAATTTCTCTGACATCATACATGTCACATGTCAGAGTCTGGATGTCCTTTAAAGAGCACATTCGGGGCTTTGCAGGGATACAAAATGTTTGGAGGTTTCACCAGGACAACAACTTCTTCTTGGTCTTTAAAAATGGCTGACATTAATGTTTAGCACTCTTATGGAAATATGATTAATTATAATTTAAATCTGATTAATTTTCAAATTGTTTGTTATAAATCAATATCTCAGGAAAATGTTATGGGGTTTCTAATCAAAATATGACTTTCTGTTACAAAACAGGGCATTGATTTCATAAATGACCACTGTAGTGGACACCAGGATTTAAATCATGTTTATCAGGCAATTTGGAGACATAACAAGTGAACAGGGAAAGAAATTACATATCAATATTCCTATGAAATATTAGATATTATTATGAAAATGTTGTTTAATTTTTCCTCCCATTATTACACTTCTTTTTTCATTACATGTTGCACCAAGAACACATTAATATGCACATTAGATGCAGTGAATAGATACATTGTATTGAATGGGAAAATCCAAGTATTGTCATTTTACCCACATATTTAATAAAGTAAAATGGTATATGAATGCATTTCATTATATTTTTCATAACATAGTTCAGAATCATCTTTAAATAAAGTTTGTTTAAAAAAAACCCTGAAACCTAAAAACTGATCGGTGAATTAAAAATAAATCCCATTGTTTTTGCCTATACATGCAATTTATGCATGCTGTCAACTACAGAGGACATATCATAACATATGAATAAAATATCATTTTTCAAAAATGTTTTTTTTTTTTTCCATTTGTTTCTTATGCTCTAAACAATGTAATGACATAAAAAAATACTAAATTCAAAAAACGTTTTTTTTTCTGGGTCCCAGGAGCACCTTATTACAACCTTTATTTACGTTTTAAAGTAATGCGCCCTCTAGCTGCCATAAAAATAATGACAGTGTCGTGTTACGTCTGTCGTCATGAAATGACGTATGACTGTCGTTACCAATCAAAATGCGTGTTCATTTAAATGCAATGTGTGGACTTTTTACCACCATTTGTCATATTTCCATTTAGCAAAAAACGTCTTGGTTACGTAAGCCCGGTGCCCTGCTTCCCCAATAGCGGAGGCTGCTGCTTGGGTTTAGCAGGGGCGGAGGCGGTCGCAGGGGGACGCCCTCGGCGACGAGCAGGCGGAGGTGCTGCGGCCGGCGACTGGGTGGAGGCAGCAGCGGGTCGTCCGGGAAGGATGTTCTTGATGGTCTCCGTCTGATTCTGGGCCACCGAGAACTGCTGGGCGAAGTTCTCGATGGCGTCGCCGAAGAGGCCAGCCTGGCAGACAAGGGCGTTGAGGAACCGCACTTTCGTCGCCCGTAGGGCGAGGTCCGTCGTGGTACGCAGGTCCTGCATAACCCCTGGGTCGGAACTACCCTCGTGCAGTTCCTTGAGCACCTTGGCCTGGTAGACCTGCAGGAGCGCCATGGCATGCAAAGATGACGCAGCTTCCCCGCAGGCTGTGTAGGCTCTGCCCGTTAGACCTGACGAGAACCTACATGCCCGGGAGGGGAGACGCGGAGCACCCTGTCAGTCGGTAGCGGTCTTTGGACACTGTTGCATCGCTACCGACCGCTCCACTGGGGAGACCTCCACGTAACCCTTAGCTGCGCCACCATCAAGGGTAGTGAGGACGGAGGAGTCAGTCGATCGTGCATGAGCGCTATAGGGCGCTGTCACCTCCGGATAGAATGGTACTGGGGCGGGGCACTGAGAACCAGCACGGTCCGTCCTGAGATACCAATCGTCCAGCCATGAGGGTTCGGGACACGGTGGAGGGTTCCACTCAAGCCCAACACTCGCAGCGGCCTGGGAAAGCATAGCCATGAGCTCTGGATCAGACTCGGACAACACTACCACACCCGAAGGGGGTAACACAGCCGAATCCTCATCTCCAGAGTACATTAGCTCATCCCCCGATGCAGCTATCGATAACATATCCTCAGTCGGAGCGCGGAAAGTAACGGCTGGCCCCCCATGGGAAGGACGCTCTCTACTGGCGCAGTGGAGGGGGGAGGGGCCCGAGGAGCCTGTTGACCCGGCGGGAGTGCCCTCACTGTAACCCTCAGGTCTCCACCAAAGGCATCAGCCAAAGTAGCATCCCTCTGCTTTGCAGCGGGAGTACCACTAGATCGGGGGATGCGCAATGGGACTCCACCCCTTTTGAGGTATTGGAGCCTAGACCGTAATACTGCGATGGTCATGTTTGCGCAGTGCGAACATGAGTCATCTACAAAAGCCGCCTAAGTGTGCTGAACGCCCAAACATGTGAGACAGCGATCGTGCCCGTCAACTGGAGATAGATACCGACGGCATCCAGAAACACACGGTTTGAATGACATCTTGAAAAAGACAGGAAAACCAGAAAACCGTTCCGATCAGTGCCAAGGCACACAGGGGAAATGGTCGCGGCTCACAGCAGTTCAAAGGTGAAAGCCCGCTGTGAGCACTCAAAGGAAAATGCCCAGCAAGCTGTGATAACAGCTTTTTGTTTATCTCCGTCCACGCGACCACCGCTGCAAGGCACCATAATACCGACACTGGATACCGGAAGCAGTTAGGAAATCTCTCTCTTGACTCGTAGAAAAGGAACATACAATAGTAATGCTCGGCTCCGAAGTTGAAAGCGATATGCGGTACTTCCAATTCCGTATTTATACCCGCAATGCGGGGCGGTGCGTGGAATGCGTGAACCGCATGCCAATGTTTATTGGCTCGTTTCTATACACTCAAAGTAGATTGGTCTCTGAAAACAGATCCCAATTCGTCGGTCAGTTCCGACGTACGTCGAACATGACCGACTGAAAGGGAAGTACACCCACCACACCCCACCCCAAACCCACAAAATGAAAGTGCCCTGTTGTCGATAAGGGCACAACTTTAGTAAGCGCTCCTATGGATTGTATTTCATTAATTAAAATGAAAGTGTCCTGTTTTCGATAGGGGCGCAACTTTAGTAAATGCTCCTATGCGTTGTATTTCAGGGAAGTGACAAACAACCTATATAGGCGTATTGGTTGGACATGTTGAATCTGTAATAATTTTTTGTTTGTTATAATTTAAATTTTAAAATGACAGTTTTCATGTTTATGTCTGGCACAAATTTAGTAACCATAGCAGAACAAGCCTTACCGGGTTGCTGTTGTACAGCGGGTCACAGAACTTCTCAAGGGTGTACAGGTACTTCACATTGTCTTTGGCCTCATTTGCTGCATCAGTGATCCTGATGTCTAGTTCTCGCCAAACCTGCAGAGGCAAATCATTTAGGGGTGAAAATTAGACCTCAAACTGGCTGGTAAAAACAGATCAATCAAAGGACTGAACATGAAAAAGTCATTGTGAAAAAAGAAAGGAACATTTCCTCATCATTTCAAGAAAATGCAATTATAAAACACAAATTTACCTCCACATTTATGTGACAACATAAATGTCCCGGCTACTGTCTCTTTCCCCCAGAAGCAAATTACTAATTTCACCTGATGATATAACCCATCAACGAACCTTAATGACTTTGGACTTGGCTATGATAAGAACCCCCAGCACAGCTTTGACCTCTGGGCTCTTCAACTGGTCCAGCAGGTAGTTAAAACGGGACATGCGTTTCTTCCAGTGGTCAAGCTCTGCACGGGGACCCAGGTCATCTGCCTCTTTCCTTAGCTGGTCACTCTCTGCAAGGACCTTCAGAGCACAAGAAAACACAAATTTGAAAATTGAAATGTAAAAGACATCACAAAGTACTTAAAACTTTGAGGAATATCTAACTTTTATAATTACAAGAACACCATTGCATATAATAAATGCGGTAACTTTATTTTACAGTGTCCTTGTTACATTAAATTTAGAAATTGCTATAAATTGTGCACAGTTACATGCAACTAATCCTAAACCAAACCAAACCCTAATCCTAACCCTATAGTAAGTACATGTTGTTAATTCGTATTGCTCAGTATTTACAGTAAATGTATATTTACAACATAACACGGACACCTTAAAATAAAGTGTAACCATAATTTCTATACAACAAACTAAAATGCATTTTCAAAGTAACAGATTTGAAACCTGTTCGATCTGTTTGATCCAGGTTTTCATGCAGGCTTCGATCTTCTCCACAGCCTCTGTACTATTGGCCACAGCTGCATAATCAGAAGGACCTTTCAACGTCTTCAAGTCAAATGTTTCACATTCTTGGAGGTTTACCTGCAATATCAAACCATTTTCACAGATGTTACTTTGGGCTGGTGATGTTTCAGGACATTAGATGTTAAAAGAATGCTTGAATGATGTCTGATGACACTGAAGACGATGGCTGCTGAATATTCAGCTTTGCATTCACAGGAAGAGGTTACATATCATAATATATTAAAATATATTTAAAAAAAAAAAATAGAATAATATTTTAAATTGTAATAATATTTTAAAATATTACTGTTTTACTATATATATTTTTTTATAAATTATTCCAAACTTTTGACTTGTAGTGTGCACTTTACAAAAGAAGTAAATGAAGCAAGCCACTTTAATGTGAAGTTTGCATTTTGTTAAATCACTTTTTTAGTAAACATAAAAATACATTTATTAGTTAGGTTGTGAAGTTATCTAAATCACTTTTTGAGGCAGGACTACCTTTTTCTAGGCATAATATCTGTGATTTCTGGTAACCTTGCAGATATCAGTAGTTTATGGCTTTACATGGTCATAACATTGAAGTTGAAAGTTAACTATGAGAAAAAAGGGTCATTGTGTAACCATAGGGACATGATCCAGGGATATGTTGTACTTGGTGAAATCACATTCACCAAGATGAAAGATAGCGCTAACTAAATAAAGTCACAGTAGTCTCATGTTAGCCCAAATCCTGTTGAGAGAACCAAAAACATTATTTTAAAATGATCTACCCCCTCCCCTCCCCACCACAATCCATAATCTTATAAATCCAGAAAAATTTATCTTGATGGCTGAAACCTTAAAAGAGGTAAGAAAATAGCTTCATATTTCCAATATTTCATCTGCTTGACCTAATCCACCATCCAATTCATTTTTGAGAGTTCATGGATCAATTTAAAACTAGAATGCAGTGTGTGCGATCAGTGAGTGTGTTTATGTTATTGTAAAAGTGTGCCTCTCTCTTTGTCCTTTTGTATTTGTGAGACCTTTTCCTGCAGGCTCTCCTGTGCCCCAGCTAACACAGAGACAAAGCTGTCCAGGGAGTTAATGAAGTCTTGTTTGACAGCCTGAGCCTGCGGGCTTGCTATCTCTCCCCAGCCGTGGTTCATCTTCCTCAGAGTGGGGATGAAGATCTCTGACAGCAGCTGCTCCACGCTCTTCAGCAGACCAACACCCGTGGTGTCCAACATGTTGAAGTTCACATCCTATAAGAGCAAACAAAGGCGAAAGGATGAACACATACAAAAGAGACTTTTGTTGTTGTTGTTTTGATGATATATAAGGCTCTAACTGAAGTAAAATATTACACACAGCAAATGGTAGGTGGTTAACCTTAATAAAATGTTATATACAGTGTATATATGTGTGTGTGTGCGTGCGTGCGTGCGTGATCGTATTACACTCACCTAAAGGATTATTAGGAACACCATACTAATACTGTGTTTGACCCCCTTTCGCCTTCAGAACTGCCTTAATTCTACGTGGCATTGATTCAACAAGGTGCTGAAAGCATTCTTTAGAAATGTTGGCCCATATTGATAGGATAGCATCTTGCAGTTGATGGAGATTTGTGGGATGCACATCCAGGGCACTAAGCTCCCGTTCCACCACATCCCAAAGATGCTCTATTGGGTTGACATCTGGTGACTGTGGGGGCCATTTTAGTACAGTGAACTCATTGTCATGTTCAAGAAACCAATTTGAAATGATTCAAGCTTTGTGACATGGTGCATTATCCTGCTGGAAGTAGCCATCAGAGGATGGGTACATGGTGGTCATAAAGGGATGGACATGGTCAGAAACAATGCTCAGGTACGCCGTGGCATTTAAACGATGCCCAATTGGCACTATGGGGCCTAAAGTGTGCCAAGAAAACATCCCCCACACCATTACACCACCACCACCAGCCTGCACAGTGGTAACAAGGCATGATGGATCCATGTTCTCATTCTGTTTACGCCAAATTCTGACTCTACCATATGAATGTCTCAATAGAAATCGAGACTCATCAGACCAGGCAACATTTTTCCAGTCTTCAACTGTCCAATTTTGGTGAACTTGTGCAAATTGTAGCCTCTTTTTCCTATTTGTAGTGGAGATGAGTGGTACCCGGTGGGGTCTTCTGTTGTTGTAGCCCATCCGCCTCAAGGTTGTGGCTTCACAAATGCTTTGCTGCATACCTCGGTTGCATGGGCGTAGATTACGCGGGGGACGGGGGGGACGTGTCCCCCGCACCTTTAATAAAACGTAAATTCGTCCCCCGCACTTTACCGAGTCTCACCGGTCCAAGTCGACCCGCTCCGTGGGGGATTCGAACCGGCGTCTAGTCGTACCGCTCTTACTGGCCTACGTCTGTTACACGGGCAAGTTTGATTACGTAGAAGCCAATGTGAATAAATCTACATGACCTGTCATTTTATTTGTATCCAAAAACAAGGCGCTCTGAACACCATGGAGTGCTAACTAACACTCTCGTGCAACACTCCAATTCATACTCGAAGCCGGAGGGCGATCTCTCACAGAAAGTCCAAAACGGATTCGTAGAAATAATCACGTTCCAAAGGCATTCACAGCGTTGAACCAGCAGCTAAATAAAGAGAATTATGACTGATGAAACGCGACGACAAACACATGATTTCGACATTATATGTGTGTGTTTTTCAAGCCATCTCAAGGTATTTATTGACAATAAAGTATATGAATAATGCAGTGCTAACTGACATCCTTTTTAATGTTTAGTATCTTCTGCTCACCAAGGCTGCATTTATTATATAAAACAGCTGTTTACTATGTAACTGAGCTAGTAAACGTGTCATTTTTTCCTGTGATCAAAGCTGAATTTTCAGCATCATTACACCAGTCTTCTGTGTCATATGATCCTTCAGAAATCATTATAATATGAGCATTTGCTGCTCAAGAAACATTTATGATTATTATAAATGTTGAAAACAGTTGTGCTGCTTAAAAATGTTGTGGAAACCATGATGCATTTTATTTTTCAGGATTCTTTGATGAATAGAAAGTTAAATTAACTGCATTTATTTGCATTAAATAAAGCACTTATTAAATATAAATCTTTATTTATATTATAAATATCACTTGTGATCAATTTAATGCATGTTTAATTAATAAAAGTATGAATTTCTCTCTTTTTTAATCTTACCACAAAAGTTTGAATACTATCATGGTTTTCACAAAAATTAAGCAGCAGTGTTTTCAGCAGTGAATTAAGTAAGCAACTGTTTTCATCATTGATAATAATCATAAATGTTTCTTGAGCAGCAAATCAGCATATTAGAATGATTTCTGAAGGATCATGTGACACTGAAGACTGGAGTAATGATGCTGAAAATTCAGCTTTGATCACATTTATATATTCACATGGGCTGAATATATTGCATATATTGTTGAATATATTCACAACAGCTGCTTTAAATTGGCATAATATTTCACTGTATTATTTTTTTACTACATTTTTTATTAAATAAATGCAGCCTTGGTGAGCAGAAGTCTTACTGGTGTCGAACGACATGAGGGTGAGTAATTAATGACAGAATTTTCATTTTTGGGTGAACTAACCCTTTAATGCACAAGTGTTTGTAGTGCATAAACCAATCATAAAATTGGCATAAAATATAGGGGAAAATATTATACATATTAGTGGTTATTGTTCAGCAGTGTATTTGATATCTTACTGAATTAAAAGCAATAGATCAATTAAATCTGTCAATTAGACAGAGGTCAGAAAAAAACAGGTATTATACCTGACATTTCTGTCCCCCTCACTTATGAAAAGACGGCTACGCCCCTGCTCGGTTGTAACGAGTGGTTATTTCAGTCAAAGTTGCTCTTCTACCAGCTTGAATCAGTCGGCCCATTCTCATATGACCTCTAGCGTCAACAAGGCATTTCCGCCCACAGGACTGCCGCATACTGGATGTTTTTCCCTTTTCACACCATTCTTTGTAAACCCTAGAAATGGTTGTGCATGAAAATCCCAGTAACTGAGCAGATTGTGAAATACTCAGACCGGCCCGTCTGGCACCAACAACCATGCCATGCTCAAAATTGCTTAAATCACCTTTCTTTCCCATTCTGACATTCAGTTTGGAGTTCAGAAGATTGTCTTGACCAGGACCACACCCCTAAATGCATAGAAGCAACTGCCATGTGATTGGTTGATTAGATAATTGCATTAATGAGAAATTAAACAGGTGTTCCTAATAATCTTTTAGGTGAGTGTATATTATGTGATTAAAATAATCTCAACTTTATCAATAACAATAAATTGGTAATCTAGATTATTTCAAAATCTACATGATATTTGTGATATTTGATGTATTTAAGACTAGGTACTTTTCATGCTAGTAACATTACTCTAATATTTCTTTTGTGCCTCTAATGCATTAAAATAAGAATACACTTTCTACCCATTTGACATTTTAAGCAAGAAATATGTAGGGGGAAAAGACATGATCTTGTTATTGACATGGCTAACAGATGGTAAGATTTTTTCTGAGAAAAACCTTAGGGGCAGCTTTTCACACATTTTCTCTTGTTTCTGTTTACCCTGTGGATATTCTCTGATGTGATAGGCTTGGAGGTGTTTGCCCGGGTGAAAAATACACAAATGCCAGTGATGGCCACATCTGTGCCTTCCGTCACAAAGACCTTGGCTTTCTTACTGCGACCCGCTGAGGAGGATACGGCTACCAAACAAAGACAAAAAGTCAAATTGATCATTGCTAAATCTTATTGCATGTCTGGTTAGGGAGTAGTGTTTTATACTCTAATAAGAATCATCATTGAGAATATTGAGAATTTACAAACAAACAAACTCAAAAGTAAAAAAAAAAAGAAAAGAAAAAGAAAACATTTATTGGTAAAATATGCCTGTGGTGGCATTTCTGCAAAAGTATATTACATTGCTTAGCATGTTTTGCAACACTTTCAACCAGTGAATAGCCTCAGAATAACTACCAGTGAATAGTTCAGTTTTAACTGGAAGAGTTGAATGTAAATCAGCCGTTTTATTACGTACAATGGGCCTCATTCATGAAACACAAGCAGTTCGTAAAGCCACTGTGACGTATATTCGTATTTTCAAAATGTAAGTTGATACAAAAGAAATGTACACAGGCTCCCTACCACGTGTAAATGGTGCGTAAAACATTTGAACGTTCTATGTTCTAATTTAGGCAAACTGATGACATTGCATTTTGATGCACCATGTGTACCATTATAATATTTCATTGTTTTTTTTTACTGTTCAACGTTGGGTAATAGGCAGTCACTTTTTACCAGGCTGTCCAATCACAGTGGGGACGGGTCGGAACAAAAACTACACCGACCAATCATCCCACTTGTACACTGACTGAACAACAATAATGGAGAAGTTAATACTGCGTTTTACTGCATTTTTTATGTTCAGTAATATTCCAAATGAGATACTACGCTGCCCTTGCAAAGCACTTTCAAGCACCAACAGCTGGCCGTTTTCAGAAGAGCACCAGGTGTTTTTTAGCTGGCTAAAAATGCTTTGGTGGACACACAATCATTTAATATTTATTGCTAGGCATATGGTCAATTAGTCTCTTTAGCATTTATGCAAAATACTGGAGCCAAACCTGAGAAAGAATTCCAGAAGATTCCACAGCACTCCTTACCACATCATTTGCAGTTGTAACTCATGGGTGGGACTATGATAATTATGAATGAGCGTGCATGCGTGTCCTATTTATGAATGTTTGGAATTCATTAATATACACACGTTTAACTACCGAATCGGTTGTGAATCTGGAGGAGAGTTTTCGTAAAGGTCCATTTTATGCGCAAATTACTTTTATTATTTAGTTTCATATATAGTTTCATGAATGAGGCCCATGGTTGTTTTAGTTTTTTTTGTTGAGACAAGGACATTATTGTGAGATTCACAGGCTTTACTAACCTGTATCCACAGGCTCTGTGTCTTGGTAGTATAATATGAGGTGAGAAAGGCCATCAACAGCAAAGAACTGCTCCATCCGCTCAATCTGAAAGATCAGACATAATATTGTTAAAATAAAAGTTGAGTAATCACTATACTAAAGAATGCAAGCAGAGACATCCTGACTACAAAGTGTGGAAAATATGCTCTTTAAAACCAAATTAAGACTGCTTGAAGTGTAGCTATATGTGGAATAGTGTTAACCTGTGTGCCCTCCAGTATCGCATCTTCAACTTCAGCCTTCTCCAGACCCACACAAGAGGACACAATGCTGAGGACATAGTCATGTCTGCTGTCCAGCTGTGCTCTCTTGGCCTCACGCTCTTCCTTCAGCTTTTGCTGTGTGATAAGAAAATGTGCCCACTTTAGAATAGAGGAGTCTTATAGCTACCATTTGACCATTTATTACATGCTTTTATACTGTATATGATCTATTAATATCCAATAGATGTAGGACACTGTAGTACTGTAGGAGTTTTGATTTATTCAAGAATCTTGAAGGGCCACCTGGCACAATGCAACGCAAGTGTTTTTTGATAGTTTCAGTCCGACGCAGTTATCATTTTCACGTCCATCTGTTCACCCATGGACGTGCTGGTCTGGAAACGAGGTGTGTTCAGGTGCATTGTTGGTGCGTTGCTATTTTGAGGCAACTGTAAACTACTGCGCCATTGACCAACAAAAACCTGGTCTAAAGTCAATAGTGCAGTATTTATTGTGTTATTTAAAGGGCGCGTCAGTAATGTGCGCCTAAAGGCAGGAGCACAACATGCGTACACTCTGCTTATTACACACAGGGATGTGCAGCAGCACACAAACATAAAAAATAAAAGAATTCCTCTCTGGAGAAGGTTCAGCTTCAGAATCCTTTCATTTTTAATATTTCAAAATTTTTGTGTGCTGCTGCACATCCCTGTCTTCAGTTCAGGAGAATCGCAACTGGCTTTTAAAGGGAATGGGAGATGAGACTCTGATTGGTTTAATGCACGATATGCCCAGAGCACACCCATGACTCATTAAGAGAATAGGTACAACCCTTTTAGACCATGCTTCTGGCACGCCAAATGTTTTTTCTGTTGTTAAACTATAGCAAAAGTGGATTCGGACACACCTTAAGTGCCCTTGTGCCATGCGCTTCAGACCATGTGCTCAGATCGTTAAAATAGGTCGCGAAAAATGAAACTTGAAACTAGGTAAACATAATAAAAATAACATAATAAAAATCCATGACCTTGACCAAGTTTTATGTGTAATAGTAATGATGTTTTGCTCTTTTTGGAGAGATAAAGTTTGATAAACCTGATTAACTAAACAAATTAACCAGAAATAAAAATAGATCTTCAATCTGACTGGAAAAATGGTGCTCCTCTGTCACTTTCTTTATTTCCATTTCACCAAATGTAAACTGGACATTCTCAGCAAAAAAAAACAAAAAACGTTATGGATCTCGAAAATGTTTTGAAAAATAGTAATGATGGCAGTATTGGGGACAGTGATACTTTGTTCACAAAAGTTCAAAATTCATGAAAAAGAAAAGATGCAAAGTAGAAGTTTTATGATACTGATGTTATGATACAATGACAATTAAGCTGAAAAGTCTAAATGGAGAAAAAAAATACTAACCATTAAGAAATAACTAAATTGTGCATAATTGCATGCAACTAACCCTAAACCAAACCCTAACCATATACTAAGTACACATATTTAATAAATATGACTCAGTACTCAAATGTATAATTACACTATGTGTAACCAAATTTCCTTTGTTTAAAAGAAATTAATCTTTCATTAAACTATAATGAAGCTTTTTTTGTTTATACATTCTATGGGACATAAATTAACTGAGAACCACAAATAATGAATTCAATTTTATCAACTAGGAAATATGCACATAAATAAGATGTACTAAAGTCAAAAGATGTCAACACAGTTTCTTGACTTAATGATGTTTCTAACGGTACCATGATATACATTTACATACAGTGATACACATTTGATATAGCACACAGTTTGGTGCATTTTTGAAGAAAAAGGAAAACAAAAAATACCACCTAAGGGAAAAGAAAGCAAATGAAGCAGCATCTGAAAATGGAGGCATACATACTTTAAAAGCAGTGATCTGACTGTTTGAGATTATCGACGACTGCACTTCTGGCTTACATCTTCCAGACGTCTGTTCATGTATGTTATCCATGAGATCTTACATGTAAAGATTGTCAGACTATCATGTAGCTTTATCTTCATCCAAGCAGACAAAGAATATCACTCCCAACCCAATGGAAATCATTACATGTGTGCATCCAAGTGTAGAAAAAAATACAAAAAAGCAAACATTTTGAGTGGAGAGTCTCCAAGTAAGAAAATTGATCCATCCAGACTAGACAGCCCTAATCATCTGTCCAACTGACCTTCACGGTATCGTCGTTGTATCCCCACTTTTCTCATGACAGTAAAAGCTTGTTTAGGGTCCTTTGTACAGACTAAAAGAAAGACAACTGAACAAAGTCTTAAATGGTCAGAGCAGACTGGGCCCCTCGTCAAAGCTGTGAGAGACAGTAAAAGTCACTTGGTTGGGGTGCTAGGTAACACTGTAAAAAACAAAAATGAGCCAATAAACTAAACAACATTTTGTGGGTCGTATACAGATGCTAAAGAAACATATTTTGGTGTGGTATTTCTAAAGATTTGAAAGAATCTTCAATCTACTGTTCTGATACAATGTAAATGTCAATTGTCTAATTTCTACTTTACAACAAAAGTGTAACCCAGCATTGGAATCACACCAAATGTACATTATGATAGCTAATTAAGAAAGTCAATTTCAATCATCAGAGGCCTTTAATGGGCAAGCACTTTCAGATAAATACATGTTGGGCCCTATTTTAAAGATGTGACCACATGGTCTGAAGCACATGGCTGCAGGTGCACTTAGGTCTGAATCCACTTTTGCTAATTTAACGACGGAAAAAAGGTCAGCGCGCCCAGCGCATGGTCTAAAAAGGTTGTACCAAGTCTTATTGAGTCATGGGTTTTGGGCGTAAAGTACATTAAACCAATCATAGTCGCATCTCCCATTCCCTTTGAAATCCAGTTGCGCTTGCACCATGGGGGATTCACTATTAACATGGCGGAAAGACTGAACACTTCTCCAAAGAGGAATTCTTTTATTTGTAATATTTAAAAATGTTTGTGTGCCGCTGCGCATCCCTGTGTGTGTAATAAGCAGAGTGTATGCGCATTGTGCACCCGCCTATAGGCGCACATTACTAACGTGCCCTTTAAATAAAACAAAAAATACTGTGCTATTGACTTCAGACCAGGTTTTTGTTGATCAAAGGCACAGTCGATTTCAGTTGCCTCAAAATTTGCTGAGTGCATTTGCTATTTAAACAACGTGGCGCTGGATGTGAAAATTATAACTGTCTGGCTGAAACTAGAAAAAAACACTTGCAGAGGGCCCATGATGTATGCCCTAAAAAAGTGTTGCTGTTCCTAAAGGGCCATGGGGAAAAATCATGCTAATTACAACTAACCAGCAAAGACAGACAGAATTACCATAGACGTAGAGGGGAATGTGTTGCTTCAATATGATACATAGAAAGAAAAAAATAGAGCCCTAAGATTCTTGACTTTTAAGTATACACTTTTAGTGTATAGAATAAGATTTTTATTTTAAAGTACACTTTATGCCAAAAATGTGCTCTATAAGGAGATTTTTTTTACATAAAGCATGTTTACAAACTGTTTAATTCATAACATTTCATGAAAAATCTAAATTGCATGAAAAAATAATTAATTAAAACTAAATCCATAAAATGATCCCATGGGAACCCCTAAAAGGTTCTACACTGTGCCTGACAGAACCCTTTATGGTTCTATACAGAATCTTGTCTTCTAAGAGTGAATGGTATTGTAATTGTTGTTTTAACGAGCATGTCACTCATAACAAAAACATGCCTTGAGAGTCCATGCATTCAATGTGTGATCTAGCCAATTAAAATGCAATTGGAATTACTCCAAATTTCAAGATGTGAGGACAAATAAATGTCCCTGTATGAATTTTTGTCTTATAATTAAAAAATGTACCATTGATTTTCTACAACAGTTCAACAAGTAATAAGTTAATATCACAAGTTACATTTCAGACAAAAAAATGTTATATATTATCTGTTTTTGCTCTATTCTGGCAATTAATATGTTACACTTACTGTTTTTTGTCCCTGAATTAATATGTTTTTTTTTTTAATAATCTGGTAAATCAGTCATAAAGACAATCGTGGTTAATTTCTGAATGGAATCAGCTTTGATTTGGCTTTGATTTGGTTTGAATGACCAAGTTCACTCGATGATTTATACATTAAAACTGTGGCATTAAGAAAACATTAACCTCATTATTTAATTGTAATTATAAATGCATTCATTACACCTCTGAGCTGCATTAATGGCACTTCAGATGCAGCCTTCTCTGATTTAATTTGATTAGAAAGAGTCCTTTCTAATTATTATAATTGAATGTATTAATTAATAGTAGAATTCTACATAAAACATGATCCATACATCTAAAATCCTCATAAGGCTTAACTGACCCTGGAAATCAATTTAATGGACAAATATTGCCCCTTAATGGAGCAGTTCATTCCTGTCACTCCTTTGAATTAACCACCACGCGGTTATACATCACTGATATATATTATTTTGTTCAACCACTAATTATTGACAAGAAAATTATCTTAATATTTTCTTAATTAATGTCTTAATATATTATGCCTTTTCATCCCTTCTTAGGTTTCCTATTGGTGTCACAAAATTGATCCTTTTACAACATAGTTTAAGAGACATAGTGCAGATTAGATTAGATTAGATTAGATTAGATTAGATTAGATTAGATTAGATTAGATTAGATTAGATTCGATTCGATTCGATTAGATTAGATTAGATTAGATTAGATTCAACTTTATTGTCATTACACAAGTACAAGTACAAGGCAACGAAATGCAGTTTAGGTCTAACCAGAAGTGCAATAGCAGCAAGTGCAGGATATATACAATGGTTGCGTAAGTGCAGGGCATAAAAATGTACTGAATATATATAAATATGTATAAGTAGAGAGATGGTTATTACTATAAACAGAACTGAATTTACAGATGAATATATACAGTGAATAAATATACAGATGGCTATTACTATAAACAGAATGTACAGGTGAATATGTACTATGAATATAATATACAGATGGCTATTACTCCCAGATAGGCGCCTGGGAGACAGAAAAGTAACAGTCTGCTGAATACCAGCATTCAGCCCATTTAATCTCCTTGACATTTTACTGTCCACATGCTTTTCTCATCTACCACAACTCTTCTGCTGTAGAGGTGGCTGGTAGGAACTTAGTTTAGCTTAGCACTAAATGTTTCATGCATTTTATCCTGGAAGTGGTGAGCTTGCTTTAAGTACCCAAACTCTACACGTCTCCATTTCAGGTATATTTCACACAATCAGCATTTCAGGTATAGGAGCCATAGATTTGAAATGCATAGATTAAGCATTGGAAAGTTGCTTACTATGAGATATGTCAGTGTAATATAACCATAGTAACATGCAATCACATGCAAATTAATTGAAAGATGCAGCCTGCAAAAAGCAGCATGCCTTCGTCAGCATTCTCATATGTGAAAACACATCACATTTTGTCGTATCAGTTTTTGCAGTCTTTGCATTTCATATCACTGGAGATCTTGCAGTGTTACGGCATTTGTGTTGGTAAAATGGCAGTACGTTATAAGCTAGTAATGGGGGCCCATATGAGTTTAGAGAAAGAATGTGTAAAAAAAAAAGTTACTAAAAAAATTATAATATGGAATAAAATGAATTGCAAAATTTATACTTTATATAAATTAACATTATTACTGCGTCGGAAATCATAAGATTAATTACAATTATAGTATTTTATTCTATTGACAGCCATAGTTCACTTTTGTGTCAACAGAAATGCAGCGTCTACTAATACGAAACTGTAAGAACAGCACCGTTATTACCTCGCTAGTGAGAAATGTCATGTAGCTTTTGCTAAACTATTACTGAAAAAAATCGTCAGAGCCGCGACAACACGTTTCTGTGCAGTTTGAGTGAAAGCAGAGAGACCGGGAGAAAGAGAGTGTGTGCTTTCCGTAGCCTAGCCTACATAATAAAACGTAATTGTGATATGGAACTGTAATGACCTGCCTGGAACTACTTTAGCTGTGCGTTTCCCTGAAAATAATTGCACACCTTAGAATGTTCGCCAACCAATCAGATTCAGGCATTCAACAGCCTTGTAGTATAATTAAATATATTCTTAACACTTCCAGCCAGGGGCCCATACCATGATGGTAGCGGAACAAACTACCAGGATTAGTTTCGAGTTGACAAAACCAAACCAACCAGGCTTTGTTGGTACCATGACTGCTCATCAACTTTCTCTGTCAACTCAGGCTTTAATCCTGACTTCATGGAACATATGCACACGAAAGTGTGACATCAGTAGTGAACAGAGAAATTGTTTTTTAATTCTCACGAGAGAATCAGAAATGCAGTTCTCTCTTCTGCTGAAGATTAAGAGATAGGGCTATAATATGTTCTAAAATGCATTTACACAGCAAGAAGAAGAAAAAACAAGACAACTGAAAGAGAACATTTCGCTTTATCAGTAAAATTGAAAGTTAGTTTAAAGACAGATTTTCACACTTCGCTTAACCCCAGGTTATTGTCATTCTAAACACTGCTTTTAACCCCGGGTAAAGGATTGTTTCACACATGTAATTTGGAAGCGAGATCAGTGTGAAATGATGCAGAGTTAGAATGTTCAGATTTACTAAACAGAGCATATTAGCATGAGCGCCAAATCGCAGTTCTGCGTGTGATCTATACTGAAGACCCGCAAATTAAAGAACACCGACACTCCCGGATCATTTCTATAATGACCAACACAATCTACAAGTTACCGTCTGGTTTAAGACATGCTTTTTTGGGCAGTAAATAATGGCGCAAACATCAGTAAATCACCTTGCGTGATTCATTTAAATACTCAATTATCCTCCCATAAATGTTGCATCTGAAAGGGAAACTGCTACAAATGCATAGCAATAAGGTCAGCCACAAAAATAACTTTTCAGTGCTAATTCTTCACTGGGTGTCTTTAGCAGTAAAAAGTGATTAATACATGACATTTCTTACATGTAATCCATTTAACTTCTTGTTCCTACAAAATATCTATTTCTCTAAATTGTGCTGTTGCTTTGGACAAAACTGTAACATACTGTACAGTAAATTACTTCTTTTGCACTTAACAAATCACCTTTGACTTACCACTGCCAAAGAAACATATTTAACTAAGTCTTAAATGTCTGACACATGTAACAGACTCTGAAGTCCAATGAAGCCATCTGGATGACAGTAGATAAAAAGGGTAAAGATTTATAGTCCAGCAAACAGGGGCCAACAAGCCTGGGCATGAAGATGCATACATAGCAATTGACCTGTGAAGCTAATGGAGAGCGGTCAGCTAGCGTGGGAAAGACAGATCAGTGCTTCCTCAACCATGACTGCCAAATCAACTGTAAATAAATGATAAGGCCTGAACGGCAGCTGTCACCTAGCAACGCAACACACAAGACAACATTTTAAAAAAGAGATAACATTAGCGGAGGAAGATTTTCCAGATGAGCAAAGAGCATCATTCTGCAAACGAGTGTGAGAGTTCATGCCAACACAGAGCGGCGTGCTACTCATGTTCAAGTGATTTCAGAGCAAATAGAACATAATCATTCAACATATTCTGAGATTTTGAATGTAAAGCCTCTGTGATCATACAGTGCCACAATTGAAGAAAAGTTCAAATTGTTATTCAAACTACACCTAAAAAACCCTAAATGCAGGATCCTCTATACATGCATGGCTTTGCAGCTGATTTTTGTATTGCTGATTTTTAAAGCCAAAAAATAAAAAAAATAACCTTTTCACTTAATACTTTAATAATTATAATCATAAAAAGTAAACAAGTTAATAAAAAAAACTCATTACGAATTTGGCACAGAATTTAACTGAAAAAAGACAATCAGTTGAAAAAAGATTATTTTTCCATTATGAAAGACAAAAAAACCATGACGACCTTTCCAAATAAGGAAATTGTAATGACTTCAGTGTAATTTGTTTCTGCTTGGTTTGTTATCATTAATTTAAAAATTGGAAAGCGAAAATTGTTAAACATTAGTGCGTTTCAAGTCACACTTCTTTTAACTATGATTGATTTTCTGTTGTGATATTTGAAAGACACTGCAAACCAGAGAAGCAAAGATTCATCTTACCTTGTTTTGAAAGTCGGGTGTATGAGGAAGCATTGTTACCCTGAGTGCAGCCAAGTGCTGAAATAATTTCCAGTTTAACGCTACATGAGAGCTGTGTGGTATGTTAGAGAACTAAAATATTGTTTTACCCTTCAGTGGCTCTTTATCTAGTCCTTTGGTGTTGGGTGATCACCTGTCCTCTGGTTAACAGAGGAGGTCTTGGACCTTCTCAGATGTCAACTATGAGGCTAAATAGACCATTGTTGTTAAGTCTACAGTTACAGACAGAACTTCAGCCCATGGAAGGATGAGAGGCAATATTTACACCTCCACACAATACAACACTTTATTCATCAGTGAGACAATGACAATACAAGTCAGCTATTCATTTGTATTGTGAAGGGGCATCTACATAAGGGAATGCCCCAGTAACACATGACCATTCACAGCTTGTTGAACTGACCCACGGGCTCATGAATGTGAATTAACTGTATTCTAATCAGATAGAAAGTAGGTTAGGACTTTATTATTTAAAAGCTACAGGAGAAAAGTAAGATTTACACTGTAGGAAAGAAAAATCCGTAGAATAACAAAAAAGGGACTGGTAATTTTCTGCCATTACAACTATGGACTTTTCCTGGGTGCCACTGTCCACGTATACAAGGACATTATATGTCCCGTAAAGAGCACATTCAGAGGTATTAACTTTGTATAAAAAAAAATAATTTTGTTATTTTGTAATATTTAGTTATCATTTAAATATGACTAATTTTCTGATTGTTTGTTATACATCTCAGGAACATGTTCAGGAAAATGTTATGGGGTTTCTAATCAAAATATGACTTTCTGTTACAAAACAGGGCATTGATTTCATGCATGTCCACTGTAGAGGACACCAGGACTTAAATCATGTTTATCAGGCATTTTGGGAGACACAACAAGTGAATAGGGAAAGAAATAAAATATCAATGTCCCTATAAATATTAGATATTATTATGAAAATGTTGCAACTATTACTCCCATTATTTCACTTATTTTTCCATTACATGTTGCTCAAAGAATACATTAATATGCAAATTAGATATTGTATAGGCATTGAATGGGAAAACCCATGTATGGATATTTTTCCCACATATTGCGTAAAGTAAATTGGTATATCAATTCATTCCATTATATCTTTCATAACATAGTTGAGAATCATCTCATAACAAAGTTTGGTAAAAAAATAAATCCTAAAAACCTGAAGAAAAAAAAGGCATGGGGAAAAAAAGACTTTAAAAATAAAAAATGCCTTCAAATGACTTGAATCAAAAGACTTTGTTTTCCTGGGTTTAACCTTTCTTAGGAGGTTAAAACACAACACAATGCATAATTCAAAGTATGGGTAATATAGAAAATTTCTGCATATTAGCAGAGTACATTGTGCCCTATATTTTTATATATACTGTATATATCAAATATACTTTTCTTAGATTGTATATAATTGTTAATAATTGACAATTGTAAAAACATTAACTTCAGGTTACTGTCCTATATCCAAGCATTGCTTCAAATGAGAATCTTTTAAAGTTCCCCCGTAGTCAATAATTCTATCCCTTAAATCTCTTGAGTCCAAAATCACCAAAATGACACATTTAAAAATAAAAAAAAAGAATCCTGTGAAAAACATTTAGTAAGACTTTACAATACAGGTGCACTAATATACATTCATTCATGATTAACTGATGCACAGACTCATGAAGAACTAAACCATGTATTAATGATTGCTGCATTAGCAACTAATAAAGATTCTATATGATTAATGTAATATATGAATTGCTATTAATTAAATATGTCATAATGTATTAATTCCTTAATCACATATATTATTAATAGTGTAAAGTAATGTGTTAATTACCACAATGGGTCGAAGCCATCCATTTCAACTTCCAGTTGTTTGCTTTAATTAATCATTAGCTAATGATCTGCAACTTTATCATTATGTCATCACCTTACTTGTTGAGGCACATGCCTATTAACTAATGTTTCACAGGCATTTTGTGTTGTTGTTGCCATATCCAACTGAAGTTGATGTTCAATTAGTATCATTTTTTTAGTTGGATCAGTTTTCATTTTTTTTACATACGGATTTGATTGTTGTTGTTTTTTTCATCATTCGTCATGCGCTGGGTCTCAGCAGAAGTAGTAGGTCATCCGGGGACATTTTGCCTACTGTTTTGCGAATACTATGGCTGCATCCGAAAACTTAGCCAGCTGCCCTATATAGGCAATGAAGCACACCTCAAGGTACCTCACAAAACTGATTTCAGACAGACTTCTGAGGCAGCGTAACAGTTTAATAATCTATTAAAAAAAGTTATTATCTATTTATTATCTATCTATAATCTATCTATTTAATTACTACAATAATTATTTCTTGACAAATGTTTGTCAAAAACTGACCAGCAACCACAACTTTCAGACGCCACTTTTAGCCTCGTTTCCACCAACTTTTTCCGTCCAGGAACCTTTTTCCCACAGACCTGTTGCTGTCTGTGTTTCCATCGCAGTCTAAAGTACCGTGAAGATTAGGCAAATTAGTCCTGCTGGATTTCGTCCTCTGCATATAAGCTTATTAAAACCTGAACCTCGTCGTCAGTCCATTGGTCATATTTTTTAAATTCCATTGTTGATTCGAATAGCAAACAACTCTTACTGCACGCACCACAACAGACTTTTAAAAATGGTGGTTAAAATAAAATGCTGCGTTAACTCAACCAATCAGCATGTTCAGCGCCCAAGTCCTACCCCCGAAAGTTCCTGAACTTTGAAAAAGTACTTTCAAAGAGCAAGGACTTTCTAAGGGGGAAATTTTTACCCAGAACTTCATTTAGACTCTGGTCCCTGCATGCGGTCGAAATACACAGAGTACCAAAGTCCCTAGTTCCTGGGGAAAGTTCCTGAGGTGGAAACACGGCTTTTCTTTTTCTAGCTTAACTGTCACCGAAAGGAATGTACAGGATTGTGGGATATCAAATGAAGAGAAGGATACATATGCTGCTTTCAAAAATCGATCAGATGAAGGTGACCGGATGTGAAACTTACACTGGATTGTGACGTGCCCTTGGTGCCTTGCTACCTTGGAATTCATCCTCTGAAGGCAGCATTTATCCGTTTTCGGACGGAGCCAATGTATGTTCGACTTGAAGCGGCGCTGTGCAGAATGATCGGTGTATGACATCAAAGTACCACAAGAGCGATTGGAGAGTAGACGCCTACATTTTTTAATGTCATGCACCGTTGGGTGCAGCGCCGCTTCAAGTCAAACAAGATAATTGTCACGTGTCCTAACAGAGTCATGGATTCACTTCCATTCATAAATTCTCTCCCGTGGCCTCATGGGATAGTAAAGTGTCCATTGAATACGCACTTCAGAATCTCAGTGGAAGTAGTAGGTCATTTAGGGACATTTTGCCTACTGTTTTTCTAATAGGCCTACTGTATATTCTGACATATTACTCCTTGGCGTACTGTTTTTTTTTTTACATACTATACAGTAAGGAAGTATTCGACTCCGGATGCAGTAATGGATTTGCAATGGTCGCTTTGTCGCGTCCAGTGTAGGCAACCTCAAGCTGTTTTGCCGCAATGTGACAACTGTCGTGTCCGATGTGGACATGGTGTTAGCACACAATTTGATATTAGCAAGTTAACTGTCCTTGTCAAAAGTCCAGAGGATGACAGTACCTAAAGTGTCAGCATTAAACCACCCCTTTTCATTAACAATCGTCTCAGTCACTGTTGTAACCTCCGTTCCCTGATGGAGGGAACGTGACATGGTGTCAATTGACTGACATTGGGGGTCGGGTTTGGGTCTCCCAAGTGCAACCCCCAGTGTCCACGTCGAAGTGACCAATGGATAGGGAAATTAAATCTCTAGATATGGCTTGGGTCTTTCCTACAGTGTATGTTCTTTGCCCTTAAGTTTTGATTGCACTGAATTAATGGAATACATCTCTGATGATCTGAAGCATCATTCATATTCATTACACAAATGGTGTGGGGCAACTTATTTACCTAATGTAATACTATGTAATATGTAATAGTTTATAGTTATGTTCAAATCTCTAGGTACAATCTCTAGGTAAGCAATTGTAATAGTGACGCATGACAAGATTAACAAGCTTCAGAGGTTCTTCTTTACAATCATCACATGTTGATTCAACACGATCACATGAGAATGCGTATCAATAGTACGAGTGTGCAATGTCATGGAATGTATACACCAAAATGAGTTTTGGAGGGCATATGGTACGCAGTTTTTCCCATGCATATGATACGCACTGTATGGTGTGTATATGACACGCTCTTGGGTAGGATGGGAGTGGGGGGGTGGGAGGTTTGTGCGTATAATACGCCATAAAGTGCGTACCATATGCACGCCAAAACTCATTCCACAACATTGCACACTCTTATTATTTATACGCATTTTTGTGTGATCGGGCTCTAACATTTTATGTTGCATGTGCAGTAGCACAAGACATCAATTTTTAGGAGCTTTCTAAGCGTGGGTTCAAAAGATTTCTGTGAACACTAGGTCGGTTATTATTCATTGCTTTCTGAACCCAGTCCCTGCCATTCCAAATACAACGACCAACTCATGGTACTATCCATTCATGATCACAGAAGACTGTGTGCCCACATGGGGAGCCTGAACGTTTGATACCAGGAAAATGATTGCGAAGGTTTGCATTTAAAAGCAGTTAGGTCATCAATATTTCACAGTGGCTATGACTGATTTTTTTAACAGGATCTTCCTATTACTAGGGGCTTGTGTAAGAAGAGCCTCCTGTTGAATTATGCAGAGGATCTGCAAACTGGCTCTCCAAGTAGAGAACATACATATGAACCCCATCACACACACTTTCACTCACACACACACACACACAGCCAGTGTTCAGTCCACTTATTTTCCAGTTAAGTACTGGGTCTCATTAATGGCAGTAGATACAAGTGCAAAACCCAATAATGCTTCCGATCAGCACAAACAAGAATAGAGGCACACAGCATTTACATCAAAATCAATCTTTCTAAGTTTACACAACACCGTTTTCAGCTGAAAACGGAAAACTTTTGATGTGTTTTGGCCATTCATTTACACGGCAATGGCGTTTTGGGGGGGGGACAAAAAAATGCAAGCTTTTGAAAACTGGTTTCAAAGTGCAAGGTTTGGAAAATGATGCCTACCGTCTTCATGTAAACGTAATAAGTATTACAATATTATTGTAATAAAATGTTCATAATGTAATAATTTCCTTAAAACATAATAAAATCTTGTAATAACTTTTACATTATGAGAAATGTCTTACATTATAAACTCACCAAAAACATGTCATATTTTCATTATTGTAATAGCTTTTAAAACATAAAAAAAATATTAGTATTCCCTTACAGTCTATTTTTAAAAATATAAAGTCGACCTGTAAAATGCAACAGATTTAAATATTCATGCAATTATTATTATTAAAAATTATTCCTTTATAGTACATTTTAAAAATCTAAACTACTAGTAGTAGTAGTAGTAGTAGTAGCAGTAGTAGTAGTATATTAAAGGTGTAAAAGTTATTTATCTTTCTTTTTTACAAAACATTACTTACATTCTTAACATTTCAAAACATACTGTCATTTAAAAGTAAGTGTACCATATGTAGAAATAGTAGCAGTAGTAGTAGTAGTAGTAGTAGTAGTAGTAGTAGTAGTAGTAGTAGTAGAAATAGTAGTAGAAGTAGTAGTAGTATTAGAAGTAGTAGAAATAGAAATAGTAGTAGTAGTAGTAGTAGTAGTAGTAGTAGTATTAGAAGTAGTAGAATTAGAAAAAGTAGTAGTAGTAGTAGTAGAGGTAGTAGTAGTAGTAGTAGTAGTAGTAGTAGTAGTAGTAGTAGTAGTAGAAATAGTAGTAGTAGTAGAAGTAGTGGTAGTATTAGGAGTAGTAGAAATAAAAATAGTAGTAGTAGTAGTATTAGAAGTAGTAGTAGTAGTAGTAGTAGTAGTAGAAATAGTAATAGTAGTAGAAGTAGTATTAGAAGTAGTAGAAATAGAAATAGTAGTAGTAGTAGTAGTAGTAGAAATAGTAGTAGTAGTAGTAGTAGTAGTAGTAGTAGAAGATTAAAGGTGTAAAAGTTATTTATCTTTCATTTTCTTTTTTACAAAACATTTCTTACATTCTTAACATTTCTAAACCTACTCTCATTTAAATGTAAGTATGTAGAAATAGTAGTAAATGGACTGCATTTATATAGCGCTTTTAACAGACCAATGGCCATCCAAAGCGCTTTACATCTTGCCTCACATTCACCCATTCACACACCGACGGCGGTGTCAGCCATGCAAGGTGCCATCCAGCTCGTCGGGAGCAGCTGGGGTTAGGTGTCTTGCTCAAGGACACCTCGACACTTGGTCAGGTGGAACCGGGGATCGAACCACCAACCTTCCGGTTTGTAGACAACCTACATGAACCACTGAGCCACTGCCGCCCCACTACTACTACTAAAGTAGTACTAAAGTAGTACTAAAGTAGTAGTAGTAGTAGTAGTAGTAGTAGTAGTAGTAGTAGTAGTAGTAGTAGTAGTAGTAGTAGTAGTAGTAGTAGTAGAAGAAGAAGAAGAAGAAGTAGTAGTAGTAGTAGTAGTAGTAGAGTAGTAGTAGTAGTAGTAGTAGTAGTAGTAAATATAGATTTTTTAGGAGGCTTAAGACTTAGATTTAGATATTTTAAATGTACTCTTAAGGAATACAAATGCTTTATGTTTAATAAACATATAATAATAATAATAATAATAATAATAATAATAATAATAATAATAATAATAATAATAATAATAATAATAATTGCATAAATATTTAAATACTGTATTTCACAGGTAGTTTAAGACTGGCTTTAGATTTTAAAAAATGTACTGTAAGGGAATACTATCATTTTTATATTTTTAAAAGCTATTACAATAATAAAAAATGTTATTACATTATGAGCTCAAGATCTTATTACATTTTGAGAAAATTATTACATTATGAACATTTTATTACAATAATATTGTAATATGTATTACATTATGTGTAGTTTTTACATTATGTGCAGTTATTACATTATGAGTTGCTACAGTGTTCCTAGAAATGAACAGGTACTTCACATTAGAAAAGATAAAATAAGATGATTGAGTGAGCTTGCTATGTAATTTTGATTAGTAACTGTCTGCTTCGCATTCTGTCTGTCACAGTCTACAGTAATAAACATTTGGTTAAATATTAAATAAAAACACAGAGTAAACATTGGGTCCACTCCACTCTAAACTAAACCTAACCGTCAGTGGGGAGTAAGCAGATCGGACAAATTTGCCAAAATGTAAAACAGTTATGAATTGAGATGCAATGAGAGTGTGTTCCGTAGCCTATATTCCAGTGAAAACATATCTTAATGTTACATCATACAGTGACATTCTAGATAATCATGGGTTTCCTGCTTTGCTGCAGTGTGTATCCATATACACTTTTGGTCATACAGCCTACTGTAGTGTATGAATATTAATTCCTCCAAAACCAGATTAATTTAGTTATATGCTGTCCACATTAATTTTAAAGCTCTGTACTATGTCTTGCCCCCTTAAATCTTGCTGAATGACAGCCTACACAGCCTTTTTTATTGAGTGAATATTATATTGCATGTACATTACCCAAAGTACTTGCACGTTTGCATATTCATACATTATTACGTGTGCCACTGTCTGAAGCTTTGCCTATAATTTCCACCAGACCAAAAACTGCAATAAATATTCTGTTCAATTCGAAATTTTGCTACAGAGTTTTGCTGCCATCTAGTGATTTGTAAAACATTTGCAATAAAATACTTTTATTTGGAATCTAAAAGGTTCTTCAAAATGCTTTTTTGTTTGTTTTTGTATTTGCCCTGTTCTCGTTTAAACTTCATTCATCAGTATTTGTATCACTTAAGCGTAGGCAAAATACAGAAAAAGGCCATACACCGCAAATATACACTGCAAACATCTTAGAACTTTCATCTTGTTTCCAGTCAAAATCTCAACAACAACAAAAAATCTTAAATCAGAATGCTTTTACTAAGTGAAATGACATTAAAAAAATGAAATCAAAATGAAATGAGTTTTTGTTAAAAACAAGCAAAATTATATGCCAATGGGGTAAGAAAAATTATCGTATTTCTGTTTGGGACAAGATATTTAGCTTGTTTTTAGCAAAAACTCATTTCATTTTGATTTTATTTTACAGAAAACAGGAAAAATATCTTGTCATTTTACTTATCTAGTAAATACATCTTAATTTAAGACTTTTGAGATATTTAGACTGTAAACAAGACAAAAATACTAAGTAAGAAAAGCATTTTTTTTGCAGTATAGGCTTAATTTAAGAGCCATATAACAAATGTGTAGGGGAGAGTGGGGCACAACCTAAGGCTTTTTGACTTTCTCAGTTTGTGTAAATCCACTTGGGGTCCAGAGTATTTATTTTTCCCACATTAATTTCCCACATGTCTAGTACAAATATGTGGTTTTGTTTCATTAATACAGCGTATAATTTTTTTATTGATTTACCCCGAAAGAATGGAAGTGAAATGTGACAATATGGTCACGTTGTAACATGACCAAATGACAGCTTAAAATGTTATCTGATATAATCAAAAAAATATCCAAGACAAACTAAAATATTTTGTCAACAAATTACAATTAACTTTCTAAAATAAAATAATGGCATTTTTTAATCATTAAAAATATACTGATTTTTGAGTTTGACAACAAACACATCGCTAAATACAGCTATACAGCATAGTTCAAAACATAATAATAATTAAGCATTTCTGAACATTAACTCTCAGTCATTATTCACCCTTTTCTCGTGGTTTCTCAAAAGAATTCATAAAAGTATAGCATATAATGGCATATTTCTAATTGGGGCTCATAAAGCAGTGTTACAACGCACCCCATCTTGCACAACTGGTAGGCTATTTAAATCACGGCTCGTGTCTTCTGCTGGTTAGATCAGCATTTTAAAGAACGATCTCAACTGTTAAAATAATATAGGATTTGTCTTTTTTTAAATAAACACAAAAAACAGAGATGAAAACTAAACTTGAGTAGCCTAAGAAATGTACTTTTGCTATGGTTAAATAAATGTTCAGTAATATCTTCCAGAGATTTTTTTAATTTTGGCGCTATTTTTTCTCTAAATAATGTTGATATGGCAACTAAGTACACTAAGTTTCGTCATTCTGGCATGTGTGGAAACTAAAGGTTAAAACATGCGTGTTACAACCAACCCCGCGTTAGGTTGTGCCCCGCGCTCCAAAAAAGTATTCTATTAAAATACTAATTAAAGCCATTCAATAAATAACTAAATCAATCAATAAATAAAAATATAGTCTGGCATGCTTGGAGCTTAAAGAAATAAAAATACATAGGCGAATTCTTCCTGAGCATGTTTTATTATTGAGATTATTACACACACAAACACAAAATCGCCTAACCTTGTGTGTATGTGTGAGGTGATAAATGGCAGAGATGTGAACTGAAATCAAGCAGACCTGCATCTCCTTAATGTTGTCCACTGGAGCAGAGGGCTGATGAGTTCCTCTGGATCTGATGTTTGACTTCACTGTCCGGTAACTCAAAGCCATGATCTTTCTACTGACCTTTTAGGGATTTTATAGGTTTGTAAATCTCATTCTAAAGCGAAACTATGCTTTTCCACGCTGTCTTCTCGGTCTCCAGAAGGATTTTAGTGTTGAGCATGCTGTGAACAAGCCGCCCGGATAACACTTTACTTTCTCCACTATAAAATGTTGTTGGCAGTTGCCATAGAGATGCCGACGTCAGGGGTAACGTTTTAGGGTAAAATGAAAGTGTCCCAGTGAGTCCAGACAACAAAGATCTCGCGTCACTTTCATTGATCCCGCAAATCGAACCCATACGATTCTTTTATTATATTTATGCTGCTTTAAATGTTTATAGCCCACAAGGCCTAGATATTGTCGCAATGCTAACAATGTTATGTTCAGGGGCAGGTTGCATAAACATAGCCAAGTCTTGTGTGACCAAACAAGCAATTAGCTAATCAGTCTTAGTTTTCAGATTCAAAATTAGACCAATGCCGCTGCCAATGCCAATATATCCGACTTAAAAAATAAATAAATAAAAAAAGAAGAAGATTAGGTCTAATTTGTAGACTAGTAGATTATGCAACTGGGGGACAAATCATCCAAACGCAACACATTTCTATAACTCAAACGAAAGTCATCAGATTTTGAGTTTTAAATAAATCTGGTGCCATCAACGACTGGAAGTTGTGCGTTTGCTGTGATTGTGAAGCGTCCATCTCGAGTTCGTGTCCTACGGCAGTTTTTCAGAACACAAGAGAGCGCTATTGTACCACTGTACATTTCGCAGCACTTTCACTAGAGGGCGCAACAGTTCATGCGTTACACTCTATGGTTACATCAGGTAAGCGAACTGATGGGAAACTGGTGCAGTGCTGTTTAATATATAACAATAACTTTCCTAAAACAATATGAAAAATTATTTTGTAATGAATCTGATGTTCAAGTTTAACCAGCTTTCTCGTGTATTGACACCCCCCCCCCCTTTTTTTTTAAATTTATTTATTTATTTTATGTATTTTATTTTATTTACTTATATTGTCTCTTGTCTTTATATGTCCTTTTCATATGTATGTAAACGTTTGGTTTTTTTTATTGATTTTTTTTTTCCTTAATGCTTCCTTTAGATATTTGACTTTACATACAAATGTCTTTTATGTCTTAACTCTAATGTTCTCCTGAAGGTATTTGTATATTTGTACGGTTCTTGAATAAAAAAAAAATAAAAAAAAAAAAAAAAAAAAAAATATATATATATATATATATATATATATATATATATATATATATATATATATATATATATATATATATATATATATATAACAATAACTTTGTGCAAGTGGGTGAATATACAGGTTTTTATTTTTTATATATTTTGTTGGGAATTTATTGTTTTATTCCATGTGAATTACACAATCATATCAATGATTTTTTTTTTTTATAATCAATGGTTAAAATGGCACATATCCTACAGTTACTTGTGTGTAAGGTAAAATTTTAATTTATTTTTTGACACCATTGAACTTATATATAAAATACATATAGTGAATATAGGCACAATTTGTGTTTATGCTTTGTCTCAAAACTTGTGCTGAGAAAATGAAATTTCTCTGTTGTGACTGTTGAGTTTGATTTGATTGCAATTCAGTAAATTGCAGTGAAGCAAATTTGTTTTGAAATAGAAGGCTATAGTTACTTGTAAACAACATATAGGCAAACATTTTGTTATGACATAACATACAATGAGGGTTCCATGGGAACCTCAGACTGCCAAGCTCAAGTTTGAAAATATATGTTGACCTTAATATGAAAATAATGATAGACCTATTCATGACTCATAGAAAATCATAGAAAATTACATTACATTTGAAAACTTAAAAAAAAAAAAAAAAAGTTCAATCAAATGTAGCTTATTCAAGCTCCAAGAAAAGCATTTTTACTGTTTTTACTTTATATTTTTATTAAATCAAAATTTTTGTATTATATAAAGAGAGGTGTATATATATATATATATATATATATATATATATATATATATATATATATATACACACGCATACATATATTTTTAATGTAATGTATGGAACCAGCATCCTAAAACTGATTTCTTGGCGTTTTGTAAATTCAGGCTAACGTTACAGCTGGTGATATAGCTGGGGTGACCTGTGGGGGGTGTGTAGGGAAGAAGGGGATTCCAGGAGACCCCTTTCCTGAAGAAGACCTCCCCTCTCCCTCCCTTCATCCTCCTTCTCCTCCTTTCTCCCAGCTGAAACTCAGGAGCGCCGCCGATCGGTACCGACACCTCTCCAGCGAGCTAAAGCCAAGATGGAGGGTCCGTGCTCAGCGAGGACAGGAACGAATCCCCGCTCGCCACTCTTTGCTTTCCAATGAAGAGGATTTATTCCCGATCAGTCACTTTATCTCGGAAAACCGACTCTGATCCGTTTGTTTGCGGAGTTTTGTTGAGGGAGAATCATTGATCCAAGGATGAGTTCAGGGGAGGGAGAGGACACATCTAAGGAGGCGGCCGACATAGCGGCGTTTTTTAAATCCGGTAAGTGGAGAAGAAGAGAGGGGCGCGCGCCTCGGTGTTTTCGTGATGATGAGCTGCTTATCCGGATCCCGGTTCACGCCAACAATGCGTGACCGAACAGACCGTAGGCTACCATAGATCAGAACAATTTTTTTGAGATGTTGATGATGGTTAGCCTACTGTGAATTCGCAGACGTGATTTTATTGCTAGATAGAGTTGGCAGGTTAAGATGTATGAGTGCTTTTATATGACATCATTTATTTGGGACGTAACGTTGCATTTCAGTGTGCACGAGCCTATTCATAAACCAACTCGGTTAACAGTTTCCCCCCCTTGAAACTGTTGTCATACGTCACTGTTTATAAGCGTGATGTTTGAGTTCAGAGTGGGGTGACGTCATAAAGCTACGATGCCATGCATCACAATGATGTCATACATCATCAGCCTCACTGCATTCATCACTTAAGATCACTAAGATCACGTCTTTAATACACTGTTACCCTACATTTCACTAACTGCACGTTTCACCATTATGGCTTGAATTTTGAGCTCATTTATGCACCACTTTGGTAATCCACTGGTTGGCTTGTTGCAGTCAGCTGTTGCTGTGATTTATGTCAGCTGTCTCTACAGTACCAGGTGCATCCAAGGAGGGACTCTGTAATGGGCCATGGACACCCTAAGTGACAGCAGGAGCCTTGCAATATCACAATCTCTCTGTTTCAGCCTGTTATCCAAACTTTATTGTGAGTGCAGGTGCTACAAAGGAATACTGTTTAGGGAATAATGCATATTCAGTGGTAATTGAAGAGGAAATTCATTTAAGTATGAATGCCCTGGGGCTCTCAGGGGGAAATAAAATGAGCATGCATTAATATTAACAAAATAGTTTACAAGATATAGTAACTTTTGTCTGACACATGCCTAGCTGCCTGTTTATAAATACTGTGCTAAATATTTCCTATTAAATAGTTTGTAAGACCTGCGATGGATGGTCATCGGTCATGGTCATGGATTGTTTAAAGTCACATTACTTCAGACAATTAGTTTGAATAATATTATATGGGTGTCATTTGAAATTTGGTCAGGGTAAGGTAGACTGAAACAAACATGATTTAGTCAGAATTTAGCATGATATTAAATGCAATTGTAGAATTTCTAAATATCACAACTAACTATTCTTGTGTCACTATTGGTTGTTTTAAATAGATGTTTGACTGATAACAGTTTTTATTGTTACCGATAGCTAAGGTGGGAAGAGTAAGGCAAGGCATTTTATTTATATAGCACAATGGTAATTCAAAGTGTTTTACATCAAAAGGAAATAATAATAAAAAGAGGGTGCATAAAAGATTTACATAAAATTATAATTAGTCTATTCATTTGAATTAAATACTTTACAAATGAAATATTTGACTGAATTATTTTCTCTTTTAGTTTATAGAACTTGATGGGAGCTAAGCATTTAGACATTTGTGCAAAAACAACTGATTCACATTATATAATACTTAGGACAAATAGTACAAATTCTGAAATATCATGTCTATGTGCTGTCACATGTTACAAAAAGACCCTCACGAGGAGTCAGTGATTGTATAGGCTGGGTGTTAATGTTTTACCAATATAGAATACTTCTAAAAGCTGTTATCTATGTCAAATAATTAGAATTTGCTTCTAGTTTCGGATGACGTTCAATCCAATATATAGTACTGTATAGCAATCAAATGTGGGCGGTTGCCTTTTTTGTGGCAGTTTGTTGAGATTAACACAACATTGACCCCTAATAAGTGTTTGGTTATATCACTTCATGGTTCATGTAATTAATCAAAACTGCTGTTTATTTGCTCTTACTTAAACTGTATGTAAAATGCTGGTTTGTTCATGCTATATTAGGATCTGAATGTCAAGAACCAACTGTAAGATTTACACTTGCTAAAGCAGAGCAAGTTGTTGTATCCGGGTGTCTATTTTACAGCACTGCAGCATCCTAGGGCAATGTTTCAGAACGAAGGCCTCTCTCTCTGACTCCTCCGGTCGGTCTGTTAATTGCTCCACGCCTGCTCAACACTCAAGTTTTGGCACAGACAAGCTTTCTCTCTGGCTGTCTTTGCGTTAAACACATTTTGTGTTTCCAGAACATTGGATGTCTCATCAGTGCCCTACTTTAGTCACTGAGCATTGAATGCAGTCTCTCTGGGGCAAGACACCCACCTAGAGAGCTTTTGTTGGGTTTTAAGGACTGTAGCAGATTTTGCACACCAACTTTGGCCTGTATTCTGAACTATCTTTTGATGCAGGGCAAAGAAAATGGCTCAGTGTTTGCTAGAACCAGCACAGAATAGTGATGGTGGTCTGTTCAGGCAGTTAGAGGCATCCTTAAGTGGAGTGTGTGGCAGATGTGTTTCAGAATATTGGGGGATTGACTTACCCTGTGTTGCATGGGACAACAAGACATAAAATGAATGAGTGCAATCCAGTACGAATATTAAATTCAATCAATGTACATCAATAATGATTATTTTAATGGCTTTGTTTGCAATAACAAAATATGCTAATACACACTAAACACTTTGCGACATTAATTAGAGCATTCAATTTTGTACATTATGTAACAACGGCGGTTCATATCTCTCCATCAAGGTCTGAGGCCTGACAACATGATTTCACAGGAAAATGTAACTATTTTACAAGGTGGCCATTTCATATTAATTTGTATGATGGGAATTGTATGAAAATGTATGATCCTTACAAAAAAAAAGTAAGCATAAAGGTCAGCCTTAACCCCACCCCTAAACACAACTGTCACTGGGGCATAAGCATTTATTCAAAAGTGTACTAATGGCATTGTACAAATTCATATGCATCAACCACCAATTTTCCCAAACATAAATACAAATTGCCATGAGATTGCGTGGGCCTTGACAACATTTGAAGACCCCTGATCCAGATTATTAAACTCTGTATTATTATATTATCAGTAATACATCAGTACTAATTGTATTATTACTATGTGGCATTACAGTTTGCTCCCATTAGTCATGTTCTTTAGCTTGTTTGTTTCCTATTTTAAGTTTTTTATATCCTGAACATTAATTTACATATTTTTCTATAGTTAACTAGAGCTTTAGAAAATGTGAAACTGAGACAGTTCATTGGTAAGCTCTTCCTCTTTACTAACTAGAATGACACACAATAACCATGAATTAACATCAGTAGCTATGTTGAAAGAAACTTACTGAAATATGTACAGTAGCTAATACCACATTAGCTAAATTTAGTTTCAGTGTTTTATTAAAAGAAATGGTAACACTTTAGTTTGGGGAACACATATTCATATTAGCTACAACTTTTGCTTCAACTCCAAATGTTCTGCTTATTAATAGTTAGTAAGGTAGATGTTGTAGTGGTTAAGTTTAGGAATGGGGTAAGATTTAGTGATGTAGAATATGGTCAAGCAGAATAAGGAATTAATATCTGCTTTTCAAGTGCTAATAAACAGTCAATATGCAGGCTAATAAGCTATGGTGAGAATTGGTCCCCGAACTAAAGTGTTACCAAAAATTCATAACAGTGCATCTTTTATCCATCTGTATTGCTAACAATGTAATAAGATCTACAGATGAATGTACTAATTCACACCCTATTAACTCCCCCCGCCACTGACGGAATTTTCCGTAATTTAAGAGACAGTGATTTCCTACCACTGACAGAATTTTTCGGCATACCGTATTTTAACTGTTGCCCCTGACAATAGGGGCAGGGGTGCTATTATGCATCTTCTGAAAGAGTACTGAACCTCCTGATCAAAAGGCACATGAAGAAGAAGCAGAAACAAGCTATAGGGTGTGTCTCAATCAGCTCCCTTGTTCAGTAGTTAGGACACGGATCAGGGAGTCGGCCATTTTAAGGGCTCAATCACAGAAAAAAAATAATAAAATTCAGCCGTAAGTAAATTATAAATGTTAGCTAGATTGTGTTCATTAACTCGATGTATGTTTATGCTGAAATATAATAAAATAATGGTTTCTGTTTTTAAAAACACATTGCGTGTCGTTATCGATCATTATGTGTAGTGAGTTGGCTCACGTGATTTGAGTTTCGCGCTTCAGAACTTCCTTTAAGGGAGCATAATGAGCATCAATGCACCCTGGGTTTTGCGGTGCATTGTGGGACTTTTTAGAGAGCAAACATTTCAGTGCACTGGAAGGATTTTGCAATTGAGACAGCCCTTAAAATGGTCGACTCCGTGATCAGTGCCCTGACTGAACTAGGGAGCTGATTGAGACGCACCCAACGACTGATAAAGACACGCAATATATGTTTTAAAAATATAAACCATTATTTTATTATATTTCAGCATAAACATACATCATTAGACAGGCAATGAACACAATCTAGCTAACATTTATAATTTATTTATGGCTGAAATAGTGCACATGTAACGAGCAATGTATTTATCATAATGTACTTTAAATAAGTAATGTCAGAAAGACTGCCTAAAACTGACTCAATCTACAAAAGTGCTATTTTTTAAGTTTTGATTAAAAATGCATGAAGCAAGAATTAAACTGTTTTTTGGTTTAAAAGCTTTCTTTCTTTCTACGAATATATTGCATGCTCAGACATTCATGCAACAAAATGTTCTGGGGAGAATTATCAAAAATGCTGGCGCTGACTGGCAACTTTTTTCAAAAACGCTGGCAGGGAAAGAGTTAAGGGCAACTGTACCTATGTACATCAATGTGTACAATGCGACTTGACACATACATAAATAGCAAGTATTGCGATAGCTTGCGAACCATGTTACATCCATATCGTCTGTCTTGAAGACACAGCTCTATTCACACACTTGTGGGATGATTGAGGTTGTCATGACATATTCAGCCCACTTCACAATGTGGCAGAGCAGCTGACGGCTGGATCACACAAAACCTGAGCCCTCCCTCAGAGTCTATCAGCAGCAGACCACTTCCATAGAAAATGTTCCCGTCTGAGCTGAGCTACTCTTCTCAACCCTCTGCTGTTCGGTCTCGTAATTGGCGCACCCAAACCTCCTTTGAAGTCTGTTGCGATATAGAGTGAGAATTGGGACTTCCGAACCCTTGATTCTCTGTTGTGGTGGCACTGTGCCTTTTATGCGAAACATCTCAAGGGGTTGTTGCACCATCTTTCCAAATTTGTAATCACTCAACAGCCTGTTTTTTAAATTAAAGATTCAAATGAGGTGTGAATAGTCGCTGTGGCCTCGTTCTGGAAGGGAAGGGTGTTATTAAGCTAATGGATGCCAAACCGTAGGATATTATTTTACTACCTCTGATACTGAAGTGACTCTTTGACTTCAGATAAAATGATTGCCATATGAAAGCTATAGTTTTCTCAATAATTGTGCCATTTTACTAAATGCAGACTAATGAAATTGCTCATTTCCTGTACTGGCAATGTTTGACTTGAAGAGATCTGTCATTTCTAAAATCATTCTCAAGTTGCGTTTTTTATGTGTAATTAGAGGTTAGCTAAAAGTGAAGGGAGGATTGTGGTTTGGGATATTTCCTAACATTGCCTCACTTTGATCAACTATAAAACATAATTACATTGGAGAGAAACATGCTATTTGAGACAATTACACATCTGACTATCACGATATGAAAAATGAGATCAAAATTTCCCCTTCTCATGGTCACTTTATGTTGGATTGTGGTAGTGCTAATGTTATGGATCATAGCCGCTTGCCTAAAGTAATCACACCCCTGTAAATTCACTCAAAGGGTACAGTGAGATAATTTAATGCCAAAGTGTGTCATTTCAGAATTGAAAAAAAAAATTGTTTTCAAAACACTTATGTCATCTGCCAGTGGTTTGAAAAACAGATCGTTTCAATGACACATTATTGGTTGAGCCAGTAGCGGATGTTCAAACAAACACACAAATGACCAAGTTTCAGAATTAACAGAACGCTTTCCCACATGCAGAGACCTGGAGGGCAAGATTTCCATAAAAATGCAGCACATGCCCTGTCAATTTTCCACTGTTTAAAGCCACAAATATTTACATCACCTCTCAAAAGAATAAAAAGCTATGTGATCAAACTCCATATCAGCCACAGCAGTCTGTAAGGGCCCCACCAACATTTTCATCCAAAACATAGACCTCTATAAACTGATTCAATAATAAATTGTAAATGTGTTCAGCATTCTACAACAAATAATATTTGGATTTTCTAGATTATTTTAAGTCGTCAAGTGAGCGTGATATATTAAAATTGAAATTTCTCGAACAAAATGTTTTGGTAACACTTTATAATAAGTATACAGTAACAGATATAAATCATTTGCAAACTTAAACTGTATTCAATACATTAATATCAACTAATTTGAAAACTAAGTTTATAGTTAATTACGTGTTTATAAATTGTAGTTAATAGATTTATACATATAGTTTATACATACAGTTCTTCATTAATTTTCACTGTAATTAACAAAGTGTTATTGTTTAATTAGCTCACAAAGAGGTAGATAATGATTTCTTAACAACTTATTAACTATAAATAGTTCTCACTTTAGATTAGGTCACAGAATATGGGAAAATGTCATTAGTTAAATTCTGTAATCCAGTCTTTATTGGAAATTAATTACATTAGAAGTATAAAGAGTTCCTTAAAATGTTTACAAATACATTAAACACACACACACTCACTTATACACACACACACACACACACATTGGGTTTTCATGTATTACGGGGACTTTTCATAGAAAAAAAAGGGAGTTTTATACTGTAAAAATTGTATATATTCCCTTAAACCTACCCCTAAACCTAACTAATGAGTATATATGTATTTAATACTGACAGCATTATGTAATTATTTTTAAGTGGTTATGTTTAGCATAGGCTTAATGTATTTGAAAACATGTAAAGGATCTCTTAATACTAATGTAAATAATGTCCAATAAAGGTTAGTTTTAAGCACTTAAATTAATTTACGATATCCCGTGACCTAATCTAAAAGTGAGAACTATTTATGGTTAATATGTTGTTAACAAAGCATTATCTAACTATTTATATATGAGCTAATTAAACAATAATCATTTGTTCATTACAGTGACAATGAATGAAGAACTCACTATATGTATAAGTCTATTAACTGCAATTAATAAACACGTAATTAACTATAAACGAATAGTTTTCAAATGATTTGTAAATACTTTATTACTGTATACTTTTAAAGTTTTACCAAAATGTTAAATTGTCAATAGTGTATGAAGCGCTGTTCACACAGAACTCAAGCCGAGCAACTTTCTGTTGGTCAGCTCGTTGAATTCTCGTGACCAACTTGAACATAAGCAAAATCTGACTTCTTTTTGCTTCTCGATCACACATACCTATTGAAATGACTGTAAAACGCTTCTGCACCTTAAGAAAATAACATGTAACTGCGTGTTGCATTCATCATTCTTGGTTCATCTTTTGCCTGTACATAGTATGTTTTATTAATATGGCATATACTGAATTTGGTCCTCTAATACTGTCTTAATGCATTAAATCACATTAAGCATTTTATGTATAACGTAACACAATTTAGCAGAATAGTGGGTTGCCTTCATATTCTCATCTGTGTACAGTATGGATCATTAGTAGGTGCATATTGAATTTGGTCTTAATACATTAGTATAAACCTGGTAAGAAATAACTGGCGGGCAGCAAAGGAAAGCCTTGTTTTATACTCCAGGTGGGTGTTCCTATTAGGGTGTGATGTCCCGTGAAAACTATGAATGCCCAAGCATCCCGGAGCAGATCAGGCACAGTGCCCAGAGTCCAATTTATTTAATCTGAATTGCAAGCTTGTATACGATAGTCCATGTTGTTGAGCACAGCCATTATGGCTTGTAAAGTAGAAAGCCTTGCATTATGTAATTTAATGAAGCCCTGATGAGCAAACATTATCTGATCGTACAGCTATTGCTGTAATGTGGTCACTTCAGATCCAGGATTGATTCGACCGGGAAAATAACTTTTAAGACTAAGGAAAGCATTGAGCTTAGGCTATATATTATGTGCCATTCACGTAATCCTTAACAAACAAACAAACAAAAATGTTTACTGTGGCAGCACAATATTATCATGGTGTGGTAATATCATCATATTTACATGGTACTCCTGGGAACTTGTGCTTTGTCCAAGACATATAGGGTTAAAATATCTTAATTTGCTGTTCGCGTCAGTGTTATTTTCAGCCAGCTGTGATTGAATATAAATGCAGAACAGCATTATGGTCCATGAATAGACAATGCTTCTATGTCATCCTCTATAATTGGAAGAAGATTATTTCAGTTTACATTTCTCTTTCTCACCATCTCTTGAAGGGGTTTAGAGTACATTGTTTTTACGATGAGGAACAGATGTTTTAGGGATGTTATGGATGTGTTTATCTCAAAGTTGTGTTTTGAAATTAAGGCAGATGAAGCCAGGAGAGGAAGTGATGCACACACAGATGCTAACAAGTTTCCTGGTTTCTTTCAAAAGTCGAAAACACAGTCATTCAAACACTGTGTGGGCCAGTGAATAGATTTGACAAATCTATAGACAAGGGTTAGTTCACCCCAAAATGAAATGGATGCATTTTCATTTTTGGGTGAACCTACCCTTTAAATGAAATTAGATGAAAACTATATGTTTCCAGTGTATTATAGATGCTTGTAACTTATTAACATCTATTTCATTAAAGGGATAGTTCACCCAAAAATGAAAATTATCCCATAATTTACTCACCCTCAAGCCATCCTAGGTGTGTCATTCTTCTTTCAGACAAATACAATTGGAGTTATATTAAAAAAAGTTCCGGCTCTTCCAAGCTTTATAATGGCAGTGAATGGCAGCCCAAAATTTGAAGACCAAAAAGTCCATCCATCCATAATAAAAGTAATCCGCACGGCTCCTTTGGGTTAATAAAAGCCTTCTGACATGAATTGATGGGGTTTTTTTTAAAGAAAAATATCTATATTTAACATGTTGTAAAGTAAAATATCTAGCTTCCAGCAGACAGCCTTCCAAATTCAACTTACGAAAAAAAGGAAGCGACTCTCGCAGTTCAAAATGCTTACGCTATGTCTGACTTTATTAACCCGCCTGAGCCGTGTGGATTACTTTTATAATGGATACACTTTTTTGGGCTTCAAATTTTGGGCTGCCATCCCCTGCCATTATAATTCGTCTGAAAGAAGAATGTCATATACGTCTAGGATGGCTTTAGGGTGAGTAAATCATGGGGTAATTTTCATTTTTGTTTGAACTATCACTTTAAGTGGTCGTTTTAAAAATAAAAATAAATAATCATATAAAGTTATTGCATCTCTTTGTAAAATTTTGACAAAATCGCTCAATTCATATGGACTAATTTTACGATCTCTTTATGAACTTTTTGAGGCATCAAATTGGTAGTGGTAGTGGTAGCTGTCTATGGAGGGACAGAAAGCTCTCAGATTTCATCAAAACGATCTTGATTTGTGTTCCAAAGATGAACAAAAGTCTTACGGGATTGGAACAACATTAGGGTGAGTAAATGATACAATAATTTTCTTTTTTTTTAAGTTGAACTAACCCTTTAACAGACGAGTGGAAGGAGAATTTTAGAATGATATGAGTTACGACAGTCATTTCAACAATAACGACATTAAACGACAACATAACGACAATGTCATTATGCCATTTCCACGTCACTGGACATGTGTAGTACTTTTCAGCTTCAGTTTTCAATCCGAACCGTGTTTATAAGTCCCGTTGAACAGATTAGAAAAAAGTTTAAACGATACAATCCAAATGAGATTTTAATCGGATTTGGCCTATTCATTCCGAATTTTATGGTTACATGTGACTTCTCTATTCCGACTGTGCTACCAGTCCGATTACAATCAGATTATTAGGGTCTGTATAAACGCAGCAATTGCCATATAACCCTTATCTGATCAAGAACTTGTACATTTTCCAGCAGGTGCTCCCAGATCAGCACTGATATTTGCCATGTAATATTGAGGTTAGGGTAAAGGCCAAGAGATCTGATGAAGTGTCATTGAGAAAGGGCAGCGATTGATGGAGGTCTTATCAGTGATCCTCAGACCTCAGTGTGTAATAAGGGAGGATTTTGGCTTAGGGGGTCAGTTCTTTACAATCAGATCATATCACTTGGTCTCAGCGGGATACGCAATAGGCAAGAGACCATGCTAGCCACAAACTGAAGCACAGACATTTGGGCAAACACATGCAATGGTTAAACCTCATTCATGTGTGAATGCTTAACTTGACATTTTAAGGTTTTTAAGTAAACACAATTATCAACTTGATTACAGTAGGTCAATAAAACAACAGGATATAAATACAGAGATTAACAGGATGGAAATACAGAGCTGAAGTTTGCCATTGCTCAATGAGGGATTGAGAGTTAGCCTGAATGTGTCAGCTTGAGTTTTTTTTTCTGATAATATTTGATAATAATCATGTTATCAAATCAGTTACTTGATAATAATCACAGATTGGAAGACAGGGTGTGGAATGTTTTTAATGTGAGACAAACTAGTAGAAAACATCACATAATTATCTAATTTCTAATACGTTCTAATGCGTTTCTAATACGTTCACATGTTCACCTACTGTTGCACTTGTGCATATGTAGAGTGACAAATAAAGTGATTTGATTTGATTTTGATTTGATTTTGATGTTTGCGCTGTATTTTCCCCAACAAAAATGATATGGAATAAAATATGGAATATTTCTAACTAATATTTAGTTTTCTTATTTTCATACTGTCCTCCAAAAAAAAAAGAAGGACTCTATAGGTCGTTTTTCAAGCACCTTATCACGACCTTTATTTACGTTTTTAAGTCATGCGCCCTCTAGCTGGCGTAAAAATAATTACATATGTCATCATGAAATTACATATGACTGTCATTACCAATCAAACTGCGTGTTAATTTAAATGCAATGTGTGGACTTTTTATCACCATTTGTCATATTTCCATTTGGCAATTTTTTTGTATTAACACTTAATAAAACACTTACCCCACCCCTAAACCTACGCAGTGATTTATAGTGCATATACACTTTATGAGCACCTGGGACCGAGCCCACGATTGCATGATCACATGATTACATGATGTTGTATTTTGCAATGCTCTATCCCTAAATATGACAAAGGAAGACAAAGCATAAAAGGTAACAAAGCATTAAAATGAAAGTGGCTTGTTGTCGATAGGGGCACACCTTTAGTAAATGCTCCTATGGGTCGTATTTCATTAATTAAAATGAAAGTGTCTTAAATGAAATTCTCAAACTACCTGTTCAATCTTCATATCATTGTGTCACTTAATTGTGCACATTAAAAAAAGTTTCAAATTTCTTTGAACAAGTTGCAAATGCTTTTGTACATCCATGCAAATGATTATGTGCAATTCTCTGCTGTTTCCTACATTATCAATTGCTTATGTCATGTTGATCAAAATGTATTATAATGGGTCTCTGTTGAATATTCTCACCCCCCACAACATTTAAGGGGCCTAATGGTTAGAGAGTCAGACTTGTAACCAGAAGGTTGCAGGTTCAAGTCTCAGGTCCGGCAGGAATAACCAGCGCCCTCCCCCACCCTCAATACCACGACTGAGGTGAGAGTGCCTTTGAGCAAGGCACTGAACCCCCAACTGCTCCTCGGGCGCCGCAGCAATATGGCTGCCCACTGCTCTGGGTGTGTGTGCGCACTTGGATGGGTTAAATGCAGAGCACAAATTCCAAGTATGGGTCACCATACTTGGCCACACGTCACTTCACTTCATTTAGGCATTAGTTCATAGCATAAATCTTTACATGCTAAATGGTTGAACAAGTTGTCATAATATGTCAAGCATATACATTTCCATTAGACGTTCACATTTCTATACTTTTGTTTTTTTTTCTTTTTGCTATGCAGTGCTGTCTTTTCCTTTCTGTATCGCAATGATATGGTCTGTCAACAAATTACAGTACAAACAGTAAAAGTATAAATGGGTAGAGTCTCTTCCAATCAAACTCCCACATACACTAAGGTGTAACCTACAATTTACAATAATTGTCCTCAAAACTTTAGCCATAGTTTACATCAGAACCTCCAGAGTACAGTTATATTGACAACATGACTAACATGTCTTATCCGCACACATTGACACAAGAATTTGTCATTCTGATGGCACTGACATGTTCATTGACACAGATGTTTACTTTTGAGAGATGAACTAAGGATTTTGAGCAAGAGAGTGGCTGTGGCAGGTAATCCATGGTGTTTTGCTATTTATTTTGAGAAATGCACTTACTGTTTTGCAAATGTCGAGGGTGATTCGAGAAATGTACCAAAGCGACTGAGAAAAACTGTAATTCTGTTAGACCATACTGTATCTTTCATGATGTAAAAAGTCTTCAAAGTCTAAAACTTCAAAGTGTCTATGAAAAGACTGAGGGTGTACTTTATCTAACCCTTTTCTCTTCCTGTGTGTCTCTGTATTTTCAGAATGCTCTCTTCCAAAATGTGAACCCAAGCTTGAGTTACCCAGTCACACAGGTAAAACACTGTTATTGCTGTAATTTATTTGGTTGAGAGCTATATTGCTATATGTTGGATTACTTGGATATTAACCTTTAGTCTGTTTTCTGTTATTGTGCCATACGTTTTATGGGAGCTTATATTGTGTTGGTTTGTGTCAGAGCTGTTTCATTTATTCAAGTTTGATAAGCTATAATGTTTTTGAAGTGTTCAAACCATGACTCTCCTTTTAGCGATTAGCATTGGTTATGATTTTTAATGTAATTAATATGCCATTATTTTAAATTTAAATTTACATAATTTATAATATGTAATTTATATGAGGTTGTTGCACATCATGTTTGGTTTCAAGTTTGGTTTGTTTAGTTTAAGTAAGTCTTAACGTGAGATGGTGGTCCAGTGGGTTAAACCATGGAACTGATATGCAGAAGGTTGCTGGTTCGAACCCAGCGGTCACCACCAGTGTGTCCTTGAGCAAGGCACTTTATTCCATGTTGCTCCAGGGGGATTGTCCCTGTAATAAGGGCACTGTAAGTCGCTTTGGATAAAAGCTTCTGCCAAATGCATAAATGAAAATGTAAAGTTTTGAAATCAATTAAGGTTAAATACGAAATATTGTCTTGGTCAAGTCACCTTAATTTAGCCTATATAGCACTTTTTACAATACAGATTGTTTCGAAGCAGCTTTACAGTGATAATAGGAAATTAATGCAACCAAGATTGTTTTGGCTGTACAGTAGCTCTAGTCCAGCTTAAGTAAGTTTTTGATTGATTAATTTCTGATAGACTAATATTAGCGTAGATGCCATTCTTCTTATGATGTAACGAGTACATCAGGTGTTATGGGAAGTGTTCCCGGTTCAGGCAGACCTAATTTGTGCAGCCTAAAAATCATTTTACATGATTTGAATTATAGAAATTGATAGGTTAAAGAGATGTGTTTTAGTGTAGATTTAAACTCATTGAGTGTGTCTGCTTCCCAGACAACGCTATGAAGACTGTTCCAGAGTTTAGGTGCTATATAGGAAAAGGATCTACCGCCTGCAGTCGATTTTGATATTCTAGGTATTAGGAGTTTTTTATTAAGCGTGCAGGGCAACCACCCATTAGAGCATTACAATAATCTAACCTTGAGGTCATGAACGCATTAACTACCTGTTCTACATTTGTCATTGAGAGCATCTGTCGTAATTCAGCATATGTCGTAATTCAAATAACTGAAGACTTGACAGAACATCCATCAAGTATTCTAGGTTATTACGTGTGGAGGTTTTTCCAATTATACAATTTGTTTAATATCAGCTATGCATTCCGTTAATTTTGTGAATTGGTAAGTTTCGTCGGGGAGTATCACCAGTGTAACAGTGAAAGCTAATGACTTCCAATATCTTCCAATATCATAAGGAAGCATGGCATGTAAGAGTTTAAGTGTTTTCAACACTACTGAGCTGATTCCACGTCTGTCTTTTGGCTGGTTTAATCTATTGATTGATCTAAATGTGTTTTTTTTTACACTTGCATTGTGCATTTTCAATTATTAGAACAGTGCAACTAAATTGAGGCTGAAGATCATATCATTGAACTAGATTATTTTACCAAACTGAAAATCGCGTTTCTGTGTTAGGTCAAAAGATTGAACAATTTCTAGGAAATCAGATCTTTATATTAGGAAATAGATTTTTTTTTAAAATTCAGACAGTCAGGAGGTTCTAGGACACGTTTGGGAAGTAACTATACTTGACCCAGTTATGTCTAATAGTAGTTGAATATTTGCTCGTCCCAAGATAATATCTTCCGCAGCCAGACACAGTTATAATATTTGGTTCTCTGCCTTTTTGTGCTCTGGTGCCTTATTAAATAGATTTTTTTTTGTTTTTGCTTTTTTAGCATGATATTATTTTCTTGCCATGTTGTGGGTCACTTCTGAACATAAGCCAAAACTAAATACAAAACATCTAATATTTCAAGAACCACATTTCTGAGGTTTGTGTAGAATTCGCCATGCTGGTTATATGAGTGATGCTGTTTATCTCATTGCGCTCATTGTACGCCCAAGGTACATGGAAAATTTTGCTCTGATCTAAATCAGTTCAGTAAGTGTGTCTAAAAATAACTGGGGGTGTACAACATTTTTGTTTCTCACGTTCATCTCCTACGGCACATTTCATATGGGACCCCAGCTTGTTATTAATTTCAAGCTGTGTCTCTCATAATCAGCTCTCAAATGACTACTGGACCTCAAAATTACAGTAATGACCACAGGACAAATCCAAATCAATGTAGTTGCAGTCTTCAAGAATTTTGTTTCTGCTAATTACATGAACTAATAACGTAAACTCATACTAACAAATGAGGAAACATTTTTAAATCTAATACCTTGCAAATAAAGTTTTAGCTTGCTGATTGTAGGAAAGTGAGCTCTGCCCTGTTCCCAGCAGTAGATTGCTCTTTCTCTAATTGGAGATTGAAGTGTATTAGACCCATGCCGAGATGTGCCGGAATCTGGTATGTTCTCAGATCCAGAGGGAGTCACTCAGACAATGGCCATCTCCAGGGGAGGTCTTTATGCTGTCTGCCAAAGTCCTCGACATGCTCATCACCGCCAATCAGTCCCACCATAGCTGCTGGCCAGTAGAGTAAACTTGAAGGCTCCAAGCATTCTTTAGTCCCCAAAACCTTAAAACACCTCTTTCAGATAGATGGACACACACATACACATCCAAACATTCTGCCAGACTTCTGTCCAAACCAGCTTTCAAGCAGTTTTAAGTCCTTATGCAATGATGTGTTGATGTTTTAAAAGACCTTTGTAGTTCACTTAGTTTGACATAAAGCAATTTGAAAGGTACTTTTGAGGTTATCCAAGGTTAGAACATTTCTGAATGGCTTAATGTGCCAAAAGCAAGGTACTTGCTGTTTATGCGAGGCAATTATTCAGTTAAAGGTAAAATGTGCAGGTTTTGTTGTTAACTGTTAGCTAGATATACAGTAGCCTAAAGAGCAGAAATGTAAAGAACAAAAACTGACCTGCACACTTGGCCACAATGGCTAGAGACATCTTCTTCTCAACAGCATTTATAAATAGCTGACCTAGTCCAAGTGGACTATTTTCAAGGTTGCCTCTAAAATAGGGCTTGCGTATAACCAATAGATAGCATCGTTTTCAGATGCTGTTTAACCCTTGTGCAGTCTTCGGTCACGTCTGACCTGATAATTTTACATTTTGAATTTTTAAAAATCACAGCTTCATCGGAAGGGTACAAAACTTGGTAACTTTTATGACACTTGGAATGTGAACACAAAAAAAATTGTGGGCATGATTCGAACAGGATAAGTGGTCATAGAAAAATAGTCACACATGGTCTTTGGTCAAAAATTACCGACCATAGGAAATTAATGGGAAATAGACAAAAATATGAAATACAGAGAATTTTTGTGTGCACAATCTACAAATTGGCCACAATACTGAAAAAAGTACACAGCAGACAGCAACACAACAGCCACTTTCAAGGCCCAGAAAGGTAGTAAAGACATCGTTAAAATAGTCCATGTGGTTCAACCTTAAGTGACGAGAATACTTTTTGCGCAAAAAACAAACAGAAATAACGGTTTTATTCAACAATGTCTTCTCTTCCGTGACACTCTCCTAAGCAGTTCATGTGTAAGTCCAACAATGTGAATACAGGGTTTTTCCTGCATTTAATTTTTTTTGGCGGCCACCAAAACAAATTTTTGTTCCGCCAAAGCCTTATTTGATCAGTTATTGTGCAGTGCTTCCCACACATAGACTAATTTGTGGCGGTGCGCCACAGAATCAACTCCGGCCGCCACATATTGCACGTCATTATTCATTAACTTTTTTAAATCTCACACCAAACTGCCAAACCTGCTTTTGATATGAAAGTCTAAGCTTTTAACAATTTTAAAAATTGAATACGAAATTCAAACAATAAATAACGTTTTGGTGCTTATGTGGCATAACAGTTAAAGCCAGAGGCGTTGAAAAACAGAGTTGCGACATGCTCTCATCTCCCGGCGGTGCACGCGATCACGTGGTTCACAAGCTTCTAAACAAACCAGCGCTCTGTCAATGCATTTGAATGGCTTAAGCGGATACACAACAGTTTTACTATACAGGTATTTGCAGCTATTTTTTATTACGTCAACCATATTTTCAGGATAATTCTATTATGGAGAGTGATGGAGATGCAACATTGTTAACATTGTTATGCTATGTTAATGTTTTTCTTGTATTTAGCCCTCATTGCTTACTAATTGGTCACACTTAAACTAACTAACTATTTTTCAATTAAATAAATGTTCTTCTATATTTTAGTTTAATAATATTTATTGAATATTTTGAGGATATCTTTTGGTACTAAATAGGCCTACTATTTGTGCAATAATTACGGTCCATTCATTTTTTAAAATTTATATTACAATTAGTGTAGTAATTAAGTTTAAATTCCAATGCAAAGAGGAAAATGAAGAGTCATTTTGTGGCTGGAAAAATAATCATTTTCATTTGTAATGCCATTACCCACCAGGTGCCTGTATGGCTCTTTAATAAATATACATGTATCAAGTCTGGTTTCTCAAAAAAGTATAGCAGATCGTAACTTCTTACTTATTTTTAGGTTTTGCATTTGAATACATATTTAGACATGATCAAACACTAGATTTCTTTAAATGTGACATTTTAAAAAGTTAATAACTTACATCCTAATTTTTTTAATGATACTTATACTATAAGCAAACACGAGTGAATATTAATGAATGCAAGCAAATATAATTTAACCCAAAAGTTAAAAGTTTAAAATAGTGCTAGAAAGACAAACTTATTTTTCCTTATATGTACAGTAGGATATATACATACAAATTGATAGAGAATCAAGATTGCAATCGATATTTGTGCCAATATGTGGCACATTAGGAAACGTTTTCCCTGAATTACCGCTGTTTATGAATTGCGCTCAAAAAACGTTGCCTATTCTCTGACAGGCATTTCGCACATGCAGCTGACATAAACATAAAACGTAAAATTATTCTTATGAAGTGTTTTCAATGTTGACACAAATCCAATTTGTGACCCAATGACTCCTTTGAACCGATTAATTTTAAAGACTGGTTAAAACAACTCATCTGTCCAACACTGAACTTACAAATCGGTGTATGATCATTTACTCAGAACTCCTCTGAAATGAGTATGCAAGCTTACCCCATTTACCAAGAGTGGTTAGTAAGAATTAGTCATAATAATCCACAGTATTTTGTATTTATTTTGAGTATTAATATTGATAATGTGTAGTAAATTACCTAATTATTTAGTTTAGACTGGAGTGAGGTGAAACCAGAACAAAGCAAGCTAGCTGATAATTTTATTAAATTGTATATGGTAGAAAATTAGACTATTTGTTAATACATTTTTAATGCTACTTTTTAATATTGATATGATTGTATACCAAAACAATTATCAGTAAACAATGTAAACTGTGTAAAAACGAGGAACAAAAGAAACAAACATCAATAGATCATACATAATACGAGATATCAAAATTAGAAAAATACATTTTTGCATTTATTTAAAATGTATTGTCAGTATTGGGCTCACAGATCACGCGGGTACTTTTACTGTGTGTTTGTGTGTGTGTGTGTGTGTGTGTGTGTGTGTGTGTGTGTGTGTGTGTGTGTGTGTGTGTGTGTGTGTGTGTGTGTGTGTGTGTGTGTGTGTGTGTGGATGACCATGTCTGTCAGCCTCCACCAAAGACCATTTTTGACCCAGGAAAAACCCTGAAATAGAATAAGAGAGTGACAGGGAAAAAATAATAATCGCTTCATAACATTAAGGTTGAACCACTGTATTCACATGGACTATTTTAACGATCGCTTTATACCTTTCTGGGCCCTGAAAGTGGTTGTTGTGTTGCTGTCTATGTGGAGTCAGATTTCATCAAAAATATCTTAAATTGTGTTCCAAAGATGAACAAAGGTCTTACGGGTTTGGAACGACATGTGGGTGAGTAAATAATGAATACAAAAATACATTTTTGGGTGAACTAACTTTTTAAAGAGGATTGTGTTAGTTCTTGTAAAGAGTAAACCCAAATGTGAAAAAAAAAACCAAAAAACATTCCACCCTAAAATGACTTCAGAAGTAAAAAAAAAATTAAAAATCTATATATTTTATTAATATATAAATAAACAAACAATCAATCAAACAAACAAATAAATAAGTTAACACTTTAGTTTAGGGTCCAATTCTCACTATTAACTTGTTTCTTATTACCATGCATTACTAATATTGGCTGTTTATTAGTACTTTATAAGCACATATTAAAGGCACAATATGTAATTTTTGCCGCTAGAGAGCTAATAAAAAACAAAGGTGTAGCTTGATGAAACCTTGATTTTGCAGAATCATGGGAGTTGTTGTCTTCACCTCTACAGCCGGTGGAAAAGAATCCAATGAGACTCGGGCAGAAATCATATTCATGGATGAGCTAATGTATTGAAGATTTATTAACATTAATGTAGTATGAAGCAGGGTGGGGCTGAAAGCTGTCGGAGCGGAATCAGGCCGCTGGAGCGATTGCTAATGAGAGACATACCGTAAAACCCGGGTATAATGTCATTGATAGGCGACGCACAGACACGGTCCGTGTCCTGGATAAAATTGCTAATTTCTCTGGATTTAAACATTCTTGGAAACATTTGGGATAATGTAAGTACACAAGTCAACAAAATATATAACATTGTTCTAGTGTTTTTTCTGTGGATATTGTAATCCAAAAATCTTACATATTGTACCTTTGAATGCCTTATTCTGCATGACCATATTCTACATCCATTAATCCTACCCAATACCTAAACTTAACAACAACCGCACTATTAATGAGCAGTAATTAGAAGTGTATTGAGGCTAAATTCATAGTGAATAGTTAGTTAATAGTGAGAATTGGACCCTAAACTAAACTGTGACCATGAATGAATGAATGAATGAATGAATGAATCATGAATTAATTAATTCATAAATAATAACATTTACCAGCTCTTTAAATTTTTATTTTAAAATTTAGAATTTAAAATTGTATTAAAATTATCATCACAACAAAACCACCAAACTCATTCTAGAATTATTAATTCTTTCCAAATATAGCTATTCAAGTCATGGTGAACATTCCTGTATTTCTTCTTCTTCTTCTTCTTCTTCTTCTTCTTCTTCTTCTTCTTATATATGTTAAAACATTTCAGAGAGAGAGAGAGAGAGAGAGAGAGAGAGAGAATACTTGAAATAATTAACTGCATAAGTGTGCACACCCCTGAACTAATTTTTAAGCACCCTTTGCTTTTATTACAGCACTCCATCTGTTTGGATAGGAGTCACATATTGGCACATCTTGACTTGGGAATATTTTCCACTGTTCTTTACAAAATAATTCCAGATCTGATCTCGCGAGGCCTCCTGTGCACGGCCCTCTTCAGGTCGCCCCATCGATTTACTATGTATATAGCAAAAAACAATGGCATTTCATATGTAACACTTCTTCAGGCAGCAATTTTACCTTGATACACTGATCATCACTGTCCCTTTCCAGTATCTAATAATTCAATCAAAATATTCTTGTCTGATGGTCAGTATATATCCACTTTTATCAATAAGTGTCAGTGCCAGTAATAACCCCTATTCCAGAATATTCCTTAAGGCAGATAGAAAATACTAGAGATATTGACTGAAACTGGACAGTTTATGCATGTAATTGCGTTATGTAAATGACCTTGTCTGCTGTTTACATAGCACCCAGCAGTTAGCGCAGTGTGGGCTAATTCTAGCGTGTTTACTCAACGTAAACAGGCAATATAATTGTCCTCCAAGGAGTTTGTTTGGAATTGTGCTTAGAATGGAATATCAAGCCTGCTTATCTTACTCCCTGAATAAATTCAGTGTATTGAGATGTTTCATGACAATGTAATAGCTATCAATTAAATAAGTAATAGCATTTTTTATGTATGTATCAGTTTATTAGATGTTTAGCAGTACAATTACGATAACTGTACATGATCCAATTAAATGTGATACAATTGCAGAACAACATTTTTTTCAGGATCTGGAATCATGTTAAATACCAATATTTGAGATTCCTTTAAATATTTTTTTCTGCTTTCTTCCCAGAATGAATGATTCATTCATTCATTCATGTTTTTCATTCATTCATTCTGCCAGTGAAGCATTCACACAAGACCTAAAAGCACATGACACTGCTGCCTCTTCCTCGAAAGCATCCATGCAAGTCTGCTGGGTCCATGTCTCTGATGCTCAGATCACCACCATCTGATCAGCCCTGCCCCCAACCATCTCACTAACCAATCAGATCCCAGTGAGAATAGCTCTCGCCCAATGGCAAACCATGAGATCATAATGGGTTCTGTCACAGAGCTGCGTGCAGGGCCCCTTGTATTGACTGTAGGAGATGAGAAGGGAAGATGGCAGTGAAAGGGAAGGGAGCAGAGAAATTATAGCCCTGGTTTCATCAAGCCTGGCCTTACTACAGCTGCTGAGTGTATTTATGACTGGAGAATATTTGCTGGATGCTTCGGATAAGGAATAATGGCCTTGCAGATCCTCTCTGCAGGGATTTGTAAGTGATGTTTCTGTGATACCTGCTGTGACTGTGCAGTTTGTTGTGTTACTGCGTAATACAGCGTCATACCTAGGAATTGCATTTGGATTTGTGTCACTCATATGCTCTTATTTAATGTCAAATACAGTTCACTGTTGATTACCAATGATGATGTCCTATTTCAGAATAGAATGCATGCTCCCAGTCTATTTCAGTGTTTCTGATGGGATTGGATTTGGAATTTCTTTTGTGTGAAATACTGGTTTTGTTGTGCTTTAAAATAATGTTTTATTCATGCTCTTTATGTAGCATATGCAATTGCCTTTATAGCAATACATAGCATCTTCATCCCACACTGATGTAGCAGTTCTTACATCTGCCAGATTATTCTATATGCTCAGTCTGCTGTGAGTAACTAGTGAGAATGGACTGGTCTTCAATTCCCTGAGCTATAAGTGTCCTTGCTGGGTTCTATATTTTCATTGGCTCAGACCTCAGATGCCTGTACGGTAGGCTGTGGTGTGGTGAAGAGGCCGTTAGAGTAATTTGCCTATATGATTTCCTCTTCCCAATGCAGCTTGTTTTCAGTTAAGCAATAAAATTTCAAGCTATTGTTTCTTTACTAAATAAAACATAGGTTGATTGTAGGTTTTAAAGACTGAAAAGCGTACGTTTGACAAGTACGGTTTTCTCTCCTTTGTTAAGGCACTTCTTATTGTACCAGGAAGTTGGGGTGGGAGTTATCAAATTAGGATCCTATACTACTGTTATTCAATCATGATGTCAAAATTCATTGTTGGTCTGTGGTTGGCATTATTTTAAATTAAAAGGCCTTTCACATTTTATTTGACAAAAAGTCATACTTCAAATGTAAAGTTTGCAGTTGCTGATTTTTTTAATGCAAGTTGTTTAGACATTGCTACATAAGGAATACACAGGTTATTTGATTCTTCGAGAACATAGACTTGTCAATTAAAGGTAGGGTAGGCAATTTTGGAGAGGCTAGCAATAGCAAACTAGTTTTTTAGGGTTGGGCGATGTCTCCTAAATTGGCAGCTGACGATGTTTACAGTAAAACATCGTGATGGACGATGATATCGTCGTTTTTTTTAATTAATACAAATATATAATTTACTATATCTGTATTTAACTATCTCTTTACATAAATACTATTTTCTACTTCAAAACTATATATAATTTCGTTATTTTACTAACCCAAATAATGACTCATCCGCGCTAGGTTGCACGTGAGGGAAAAAAGTAGCTTCCTTCCACTTAAGAAGAGTTGTGCACTTTTTATTTTAATAAACCTCTTTACATAAATGCTATTTTCTACTTCAAAACTATAATTTCGTTACTAACCCAGTGTTTTGTATGTTAATGTTGTTTTACATGAATAATACAGAGTGAAGCACAAAGCTTTGTTTACAAATGAAATAAATTCGCAGCCATGGATGGATTCATGCCAAATGGAAGAGGTAGGCTGAGCCCAATTTAAGATTTGTCAGCTTTTTTATTCTGTTTTGCGACTTCCGTGAATTTTAACAATAGGCCTAACGTGGACATCTCGTTTCTTTTCTCAAATCTTCACTTGCGTCACACCCATTTTCAAAGGGAATTATAAACGTTTCTTCCTTTCGTTTGTTTAGAAGTCTATTATACCCATTCACGTCCTTTAGCTACTGTGGGAAAGTAGAAAAACACTGTAGGATGAGTAGGCTACCTTTTTACTTAAAGGTCCCGTTCTTCGTGTTCTTTTGAAGCTTTGATTGTGTTTACAATGTGCAATATAACATGTGTTCATGTTTCGCGTGTAAAAAAAACAGTATTTTTAACACAATGTACTTATCTGTATACCGCTGTTTTCACTCTCCTAAAACGGCTGATGACTTCCTTTATTCTATGAAGTCCCTCCTTCAGAAATACGTAACGAGTTCTGATTGTGCCAGCGCTTCCCGTGTTGTGATTTGATAGCAGCTTAGCGAACGTGGCACGGTTCCTGTGTTGTGATTCGACAGCAGCTTAGCGCACGTGGAAATGTCACGCCTCTTAACGGGAGATAAATGCGCTTAATGATCTCTACAGCGTCCCCGGGAAAGCCAAACAAAGGTGATTTGACTCCGGGATGAAAATAACAGCGTCTCGACGACATGGCGACAAACACACTCAAACGCAGCACTTCCTTTTCTCCACACGACACGTCCTCTTCTCCACGTGGGACAGCAACAAGACCACGCCCCCTTTTTTCGCGTAGTCTTGTGGGCGGAGGTTAGTCTGTTCTACTGTTCTATCGACGTCATTTATGAAGGAAGTACCAGGATGTAGTCCAAGCCAGCCGTTCGCTGTAGGCTTTGAAAGGGAACTTCTGTTAAATAAAATATCTCGCTTGGCATTGAACTTTGAGCTTTATAATTTTACAGGTATTATTTATGCTCTAACAGCAACATTACACACTAACTAAAGTTTGAACAGTGGGATCACGAAGAACGGGACCTTTAATTTTATTTAACACAGTTTGTGCTTGTTATTAGACTTGGTAAGGCGCGTCAAGTTTATTTGAATGGCACATTTCACACACACAGGCCATTTTACTTTCGTTTTCTCTGGCAGTGAATAATCAAACAGCTTAAATGTCTTGACCCTGTGGAAGATAAAATTCACTCTTCAGAACAAGTGTTGCTTTGCAACATCAGGAGAACACATGAAGACGAAGATATTTGAGAAGGTGTCTACAGCTCGTGTTTCATCTTGCGCAAAGCGGTATATGACGCATCTTTGAGGGGCATCTTTGAGGGGAAATTAGATTTATTTATTTTTTTAACTAATTTTTAATTTTCTTATATTCTTTAGGTTACCATTATTTACTGATAATCGTTTAAATGTTTTACAGGCTGTGGTGTGTTGTTTCACTGACGGAAGTGCTGAAATAGACATGCATGCTTAGGCTATGAAATGGATGTTTGAGCCTCGTTTATTATTTCAAAATGTAGGCTATATCTGGCAAAGACTACAGTATTTAAAATAGAATATATGCATTAGTTATATTCTCAATATAATTTACAGAGCAATCCCTGCAAAGTTTTTAGTTTAACTATAGAAGAGGATTAGTGTGCGTCGCACTCACAACAAGACTCGCAATGGGGGGCGTGGCATCACGATGGTGGCGCTCCATCGTGATGTCAGTCAGCCATCACAAGTACTCGTGAGTTGTGACCCATCCTACTAGTTTTTACCACCCTCCCTCTGCAAAGCCACTCCTCCTTCAAAACACATGAACGCACACAGTCTGCAAAGCGTCATGAGATGAGAGACGCAGCATAAGCTAGTTGCTTTGGTTCAGGAGGAACTGTAAAAGGCAGTTGTTTGTTTGTGGCACTCTGTGAATATCTGTCTACAACTCTGCATAGCCTTACGTGTGATGTCTGCATGAGCACTGTGTGTGCAGGAATGGAGATACATATGTTGACAGGCAGGTAGGACATCATATCGAACCGAATGCAATGATTGAACAAATATTTTTTTGGCCAGACAGACAGACAAGATAGATAGAGTTTTATTTAATAATTTTATAAATGAGACCTTATCTTGGCACCTGTTCGTCAAGGTGCTTCTTTGAAGACACTCCAACTCCCTTTCAACAGCGCTGAAGCCTTGGCAAATTTTGAGATACCCTAGAGTGCAAATCGGTTCAAAACACAGTGCATCCATCTGCACATACTGTCGCATGTTATATGTGTGAAGATGCAATGATGCATCTCATTAAAACTGGGCAGACAGAAAGTAGGTTGACATACTATTATATTTCAGATACTGTATATACCGTTAAATATTCACCCCATATGTTTCAGCATATATTTTTAATCCTTCAGTAGTGCTATGAAGTTATCTGTGAGAACTCTTCCTTAATGATGAATCAGTTGTCATGTGCTTTCCAGCTTCCCGGAGTGAAAAGAAGTAAATGCTTCAGGAAACTGTGGGTCAATTTTGAATTCTCATCTCAGGAAGCCCCACAACCTCACAAGCTCTTAATATTTTATGACGTTGTCAATATTCATCCATCTTTTAGAGGAAATGGTACAAATCACTGAGACTAACTGCCAAACTATCGTACTTCCTCCATCTTCTTTCTCTTAACAAAGAGAGAGAATCCATTGGTGCTTGCATCTATGGTGTATTTACTGTTTGACAATATCACTTAGGAGCTTAGAAAAGTAGAAATAAGCATAGGTTGGGATGTGAAGATGCTCTCCTTTGATTTTATGTATTTGATTTTTTTTATTTTCTATATATTATAGAAAATTATATTATATTTTATAATTTTTTTTATTTCTTATTTTATTTTTTATTTTTATTTTTATTTATTAATTTTTTTATGGTATTATTTTTATTTTATAGATTTTTTTAATATTTAAAGGTCCCGTTCTTCATGATCCCACTGTTCAAACTTTAGTTAGTGTGTAATGTTGCTGTTAGAGCATAAATAATACCTGTAAAATTATAAAGCTCAAAGTTCAATGCCAAGCGAGATATTTTATTTAACAGAAGTTCCCTTTCAAAGCCTACAGCGAACGGCTGGCTTGGACTACATCCTGGTACTTCCTTCATAAATGACGTCGATAGAACAGTAGAACAGACTAACCTCCGCCCACAAGTATACGTGCAAAAAGGGGGCGTGGTCTTGTTGCTGTCCCACGTGGAGAAGAGGAAGTGTCGTGTGGAGAAAAGTAAGTGCTGCGTTTGAGTGCGTTTGTCGCCATGTCGTCGAGACGCTGTTATTTTCATCCCGGAGTCAAATCACCTTTGTTTGGCTTTCCCAGGGACGCTGTAGAGATCATTGAGCGCATATATATCTCCCGTTAAGAGGCGTGACCTTTCCACGTGCGCTAAGCTGCTGTCGAATCACAACACAGGAACCGTGACACGTTCGCTAAGCTGCTGTCAAATCCCAACACGGGAACCGCTGGTACAATCAGAACTCGTTACGTATTTCTGAAGGAGGGACTTCATAGAACAAGGAACTCATCAGCCGTTTTTAGGAGAGGGAAAACAGCGGTGTACAGAAGTAAATTGTGTTAAAAATACTGTTTTTTTTTTACACACGAAACATGAACACATGTTATATTGCACACTGTAAACACAATCAAAGCTTCAAAAACACACAAAGAACGGGACCTTTAAAAAAAAAAATATATATATATATATATTTTTTTTTTTGAGAACATGGACACCTAACCCTACACATTACCCTCTACCCTCCTAAAGGTTTTTACAACAACGTGTCTTGATTATTCATGAGCTCTCCATGCAATATCTTGCAAGTCTCTTTACAGCTTTCCCTGTGAGTTACCACTTCAATTTCACCGCTGTTTTTTGAAAGAAAGATTTTTGCTCTTGGAATATAGTGTGCTTAGCAACTCACCACCTGAGAGCCTTTGCTTATTGGATCCATGTTTTTATTATGGCCTGGCATGCAACAGAAGAGGCTTGTGGGTAGTGTAGTTCAAAATATGGAGCAATAGTAATAATTTTTGTAACTATTTTTTTTCCTCAACATTTTTAACATTTTTAAGTGTCATATGAGAATGTTGCACTCCACTCTGTATGCATGCATATGCAATATGTTTGTGCACCATGATATCATAGTTGGCAAAATGATAAATATCATGTAATATTTAAATATAAATCTGGAGCAATGTTCAAACATACTGTAGTGTCTGCGTTAGAGTAGGTTTTAAAGGAGTGACTTCTGCATGAAGTCTATATTTTGGAGGGATTTGGGGTGGAGTTTGAGCAGTTGTGGCTGTGCGCTGTATGCCTGCATGGAAACCCAGTTTAGAAGACCTGCAATTAGTGAAAATAAGAGCAGTGCGTCCAAAATTAGGAGTAGAAGCCACACTCCTCCCTCTCTTGTCCTATTTTTTCAGAGACTTTCAAGAAATGTAAGTGAAATAAAGAAACTTTTGCTCTTTGATGATGCTGATTAATGATTTAGAGCTTGTAGAATCCTGGAAATTTAATATTTGACTGGATTTGTACTTTGTCCAAAGGTCTCATATTACACTGCATGCTTTTAAAAACAACATAATTTTAATGTGTCTAGACACTTGTTTAGTCCACACTTCAGCTCAGTGTAGCGTAGATAATAATGATATCAACATCACAATATTGGATGAGCAGAAGAAGCCTTTCAGAGAATTCACAAAGAAATGCAAACAATGCAGTTTTTGTTGTCAATTGTTGTCTAGACATTATCTCCATATTTTTTGTAACTCCCTGAAAAGTAGAGTATTTGGGCATACGATGTGTCCATCCGACAACGTCATAGGTCAGTGGGAATTAATGTGCACATTAATGTGCCTCCATAGTGTGAGTGTGAGAGAAGTGACAGTCTGTTCCCAGTGTTACTTGAGAGGACATCCCATGCACAGCCTATAAGGACTAATGGATTTATGAATATAATTACTGCTATCAATTCTCTCATCCTGCTCTCCTTGCATGTGAATCTATTTACACACAGACAAGACACAGACTAAAAGGAAATAGAACACCATGGACGGACCCCCTACTTGGTGAAAATGAGATGAGGCTCCTGAAGGCTTTAGTCAGCTAGATAGATTGTTGACTACCTTACGTCCATTGAGAATTGAGTTTAAATATATCACCAGCTGCATTAGATTGAGTGAAATTACTTGATTGACAACTAACAACTGAGTTTACACGACAACAATGTACTAAATATGGAAAAGATTTTCCTTTGTGCTTTCACGTACAAACAAAACGATCCCCATTCACAGGGATCAGCAAAAACAAACAAAAAACGCTGTATTATGCTGCCCAGTAGTTGGCGATGTCGCTTTGTAAAGAAGCACTATGCGCCTATAGACTGAACGTGTAATATGCATGATTCCACCATTTTCACAAATTTGCGTTTTTGTAGTTTACACAGAGGTGATAACGGTATAGTTTTCAAAAACTTGCACTTTGAAATCTGTTTTTAAAAGCTAGTGTTTTTAGGCCCCCAAAACGCTGTTGTCATGTAAATGAATGGCCAAAACACATCAAAAGTTTTCTGTTTTTAGTTGCAAACGGTGTTATATAAATGGCCCCTGAGTGGCATCACCCACCTCATCTTAATATCTCTCTGCCTCGTTTTTTTCAAAGTCAAGAATTGAACAAAGCCCTAACCATGTGTGTGCTGTGGACATAAACGATTCCTCAAATCATGTGGCTTGTTGAGAAAACTTTATTGACAAAAATCCTTATAGAAATTAATGTTCAAGGTCGGTAAGATGTTACTCACCCTCAAGTTGTTCCAAACCTGTATAAATGTATTTGTTCTTCTGTGCACAAAGGAAGATATTTGCAAGAATGTTTGTAGGCAAGCAAATCTACTACTAATAGCATTAACAATTTCATTATTATTATTTTTCTCAAATAGTACAATAAAAATAAACTATTAAAAAATAATTGTTACAATAGTTTTTGCTATGGTACTGAAACCTAGAAATGTAATTTATTTATTTGATGGTAACGCTGAATTTTCAGCATCTTTACTCCAGTCTTCAGTGTTACATGATCCTTCAGAAATCATTTGGTTGATTTGGTGCTCAAGAAACAATTCTTATTATTATCAGTGTGAAGACATTTATCTAAAATACATAGTTTTGTAACATTGTACATTTATGTATTGTCAATATAAGTATTCATTTCTTAAAAAAAAAAAAATCAAATCAAATCTTACTCCAAATTTTTTAATGGCAGTGTATATTGAAGGAAGGACCAGAGCCATATCTAGAAGCCAGAATATCGTAAAGCCATGGTCTTGCACTCTTTTGACTTGAACTCACCTAGCAGCCATCCAGAACAACTTAACTGCACAGAAACATATTAAAACATATTATTTGGAACAACTCAACCACTGCATAGCAGCACCCTGGCAACACTGAGAATGCCCCTAGCATCATGACAGTAACCACTGTACGGCTCTTTATGATCTTTATGGTTGTGAGATTACAGAACCCCCTTAAGTCAGCCCATAATTTATTGAGATGCTTTGCCATTGATTTGAACTAAACTGAACCTAAGGCTCCTTCAGGACTAAGTCTCTGCTTTAATTATGAATATGTGCTGAGATTGAGAGCATTGCATTGTTAAAGGACACATGCAGTGTTCTCACCCACATGTAGACTGAGATGTGGAACTGAAATGCAAAGGCTGACACTTCCGATGAAACTGAATTCATTGACAGTAGTGGTTGGTAAAATGTTTATACTTTCAGCAACTTTTATTCATCCAGGTACACTTCGCTTTTCTCCTCCTTTTACTCATACATACTAGTATCCATACTATATTACAGTATATGTAAAATAAAGGTTAGTACATTTAAAATAAGTACATGCTGAATATATTATGATGTGCAAGATGTCCGGATGGTAAGCGATTTTAGTGGATATTTGAATTGTAAATTCCTGCATACTTTTTCAGGTAAAAATGCAAACGTTTTGTGCGACACAAGGACGTTTTTTTTTGGCAATTTCAACTTTGTCCAAAAAAAAAGTCCAACAGCAAATTCCATGCTCCAGAATTTGAAATCTGTTTGAAGGACTCCCTTTGGTTTTCCACCAAAATAAAAGCCCTATGGTTTATTGTTTATTAAAGCTACTTAAATGTCCTAATTGAACTAAGGCCTAATCCTGACTTAATCTAAGCCCTGTCTGTGAAACTGGGCCTATAAGAGCCATAAATATTAATATTAGATTATATTTATTAGATTAATATTAGAATATTATAAAATATTAGTGTAATTTTACTGTTGTAAAAATTATATTTAAAATAAAATTATTATTATTATTATCACATTTTTCTTTTTACACTACAAAAGTATTATAACTATAATATGATTTCTTCATTGGTTTTATTTTATAATGTTTTTGTCCTTCCATGATCTCTCCCATTTCTTTTTTTTCCTTTCTTTTTTTTTTTTTTTTTTTTTTTTCGTTTTATGCTGTTTTCTTCATTCTCTTGAAGTCCTGTGGCCACCCCTGCTGTCCTGTGTAGGGATGCACCGAAATGAAAATTCTGTGCTCAAAACCCCAAATTCTGGATGCTTTTTAAAAATGTATTTTTTATTTTTTATTTTCAATTAGCTTTTTTGTATAATTGTGTTAATAGTAGACTTTTTATTTAATAATACTGAATAAAAAAATAAAAAAACAAGCTAATAAAATAAAATAAGAAAAATATATTCATATTAAAATATATTCATATTAAAGAGAAAATACAGAAAATATATTAATATTAAATATCAATATATTATCCTTTATTCAGTTCTATGTAACAGAATTAGATTTAACAGGTTAATTTTTTGTCCAATTATCCAAATGATGTATAGTCCTACAAAACTATTATAATCAGAGCATGTGAGCAAGAGCGTACATGTCAGTGAACAAGAGGGTAGCGTCACTTTACCAGCGTTGCACAGCATGGCTATACCACACCATGTTACAGCACAGTAGGGCTATTGCAAACAGAAACAAGTATTCTACTACATAGAAAAGAGCAGACTTTGTTTTCCCGATGAGCATGAGTGGAGCATTCGCATGGGCCGTGAGCAACTGAGCTGAGCTGAGCTCACATGCATGGAGCAGAATATTGATTATTGAGTGTCACACTGCACAGTGATAACAGCTAGAGTGAAACCTGAGTGCTGAACACTGAGGGCACCATATATTTTCGGCCGTTTTTCTCTTTTGGACTGGAAAATGGCATTTTCGGCAGCCAACATTTTGGCGCATCCCTAGTCTTGTGCTTCTCTGTTGACTGTAAGGGAATATAATCTTTGCCATCCCTGGCTGGACTGCAATGACAGGACAGTTCAACAAATGACATGCAGCTCAGTCAGGCCAGCATAATGTGTTCCTTCTCCCAGGACATCAGCATGCTCAACACCATCACTGCTCTTACTGGCTGACATGACCCCAGGGTAATGTTACATACATTACATACATGCCTGTCATGTGAGTGATGTAAACTGAAATATGCTGCTATATGTTGTAATGGAGTTCTGCGCTGTGGTATTGTTATGTATGTGCTGAAAGAATATAAGCAGCTCCTGTCATACTGGAATGCAGACAAGATGGGATGCAGGGTGATGTCATGTAATTTGAGATGGGGTGGACAAATACAAATCACAGAATGAGAATGAGTGGAGAGAAGATGACATTAAAGTGAGGAAGATGTCTATCTTATGATAAATTATATTGTTCAGCTTCAGCCTCATCATAGTGGTTTCAATATTTATGTGTTTGCTCTGAAATTGCCTTTTTTGTGACATAAATCATCATTCGGACAACCAATTATTGACAAATGAAAAATACTTTTACTAAATGTACATGATATATTAATCGATTAAAAGGACACTGTTTTAAACTAAATTAAGGGCACAGAAGGACATTTTACATAATCACTTGCAGATTTAGTAGCAGCAAATTGCACACACGGCCTCGTGAAGGAACGCAGGCTGGCTGTAAGACACTTTCATCCGAGCAGAATTTCACAATGAACATTGATAAACTCCAACTTATATGTTTGTTGGTGTTTTCAGATCATCAACGCTTTTGTGCAGCACAGATATAGTGCATGCACATGGTTTCCAGATTGAGAAGATTAAAGGAGCAGTTCACTTCAGAATTAAAATGTCCTGATAATTTACTCACCCCCACGTCATCCAAGATGTTCATGTCTTTCTTCAGTTTTTGAAGAAAACATTCCAGGATTTTTCTCCATATAGTGGACTTCAACGGGGTACAATGGGTTGAAGGTCCAAATTCCTGTTTCAATGCAGCTTTAAAGGGCTCTACATGATCCCAGACGGGGAATATCTTATCTACACAATAAGACCCTGAACTGCATCCTTAAAAAGTAAAAAACTGTGCAGAAAATGTAGCCTTTTAAGAGAAAAGCCCCGTCTGGGGCATTTATTCCCTTGGCATTTGGCAACCCAAAGTAGGAATACTATAGGAAAGATAACATTGTGATCGTAGGTGCTATATTTCAGGACGAACATCAGTGGGGCAAATATTGTGACAATTATTTGTAATTAATCAAAAGAAGAAGAAATTGTTAATATGATTAAAATACAATTAAGCATGTTGCCCTACTATACAGCTTGTTTCATCAAAGCAGCGAATTAAGTCCACACTGCAGACACAACACAAATACATCAACATATGCAGTAGCCAAGGCAAGACAAAATACATTGCTTTTGACTTTTTGCCCATCTTTGAGAAGAACTGTGAAAAAGTAGTGTAAGCCACAAGGGCTTGTTGTTTAAATGTATTCCTTAGCGAGCAGCTGGCAGTTCTGTGAAAATAAAAGTCATTTTGTAGTGTCAGCGGCCTGGTATCCTGCTGCAAAATTTATGCTGTGCTGATGTTCTTTCACTCAGAATTAGCTTTTTTTCTGTCAGTGCTTAAGTTGTTTATCCAAGACAGTTTAGAGACTTGATACTGTTGTTTGACAATTCGGAGATTTCACAAAAGTCCCTAACACAGAGCCTTGTGGAACCCCCCTCAATATCGAGGTTTTGCCCTTGGTTAAAAAGTCCACTGATACACAGATGTCTTTTGCAGGGAAGACTTGGGTCAGTGTTTGGGGCAGTGAGCATCTCGTCACAGACAACTCATTGAGCTCTTCTGAGAAAGTCTGTAACTATATCACTATCATCATATGATGGGGTACTTGGGTGCAAAAGGATAAACTAATCCCATTGTGGCATCAGTGGTTATAATTAAACAACAGTGGGTTTTACACTTACTCAATGGGGGGGCAGGAGTGTTATGTTTAAAGTGGTACTAAAGTGGACCAGGGGGCATTTTGGGGATTAGAACCAAAGGCCAGATGAGTAACACCTCTGAGTATGGAATAGTGCAGCTGTGCCCATTCTGCTGTAACCACATTGTAACCCTTCTCATCTCAACAGTCGTCTGTTTCCTCCCTCTCTCTTTGATGGGCAGCTGATCTAGCCTGTGACTGGCTACATTCTCTGGTTATTTTAGACACAGCACTTGTGACCTCAGACTGCATGGGACTGTTTTGAAGACACTCACATATCCATTTGCTAAATTCACTACTTGTACCTTAAGACAAATCATATATGATATGATTTATGGGGTGATTTGAGTCATGGCGAGCCTCACAGTGTTGTTTCGCTTCCTCTATGTGGGCTTAGTGAGAAACAGGCAAGGACGCCTCACTGAGTGGTCTCCAGCATTTGATAAAGGTAGGTCAGACCCTTGCGCATGCTAGTGCAACAAGTTTTGAACATTGAAACAAACTACTATAATCTGCTGTTAAAGTGAATTTTTAAGTTAATCTTGATCGTTATACCTTTGTGAGTACTGTCTATATATATATATATATATATATATATATATATATATATATATATATATATATATATATATATATATAAAAATTGGTGGTGCATTGGTGGATTGGTGCTTGCAACACAGAGCTGTTACTGTTAATACCCAGAGCTCCCACTCAGCTAACACGGCAGCTATGGGGGCATATACATAAAGAGTGTCTTTGTGCCTCTTAACAGACACAAAATGCAATTAAAATGTCTGTCCAACATGAACAGGGCCCTTACATGACAACGAGATGCGTTTAGCAACTTAGCCATTGTTTAAACTCACCGAAATAGTGTTTTAGATGGCAAGCTGTAGTCTCACTGAAGTCCCGTGAGAACTTGTAGCCGGTAAAATGAAAATAGTCCAGGGGGGAGGAGCGTTGTGTGTGTGAAGAGTGATGATCGGCTCACAAGTGAAGAAGAAATGGTTTGTAATGCTCCTCCCCCCTGGACTATTTACATGTTTACCGGCTACAACTGAGTTCTCACGGGACTTCAGCGAGACTACAGCTTGCCGTCTAAAACACTATCTCTGTGAGTTTAAACAATGGCTAAGTTGCTAAACGCATCTCGTTGTCATGTAAGGGCCCTGTTCATGTTGGACAGACATTTTAATTGCATTTTGTGTCTGTTAAGAGGCACAAAGACACTCTTTATGTATATGCCCCCATAGCTGCCGTGTTAGCTGAGTGGGAGCTCTGGGTATTAACAGTAACAGCTCCGTGTTGCAAGCACCAATCCGGTTCGTTTTTTTTCTATAGGCAGTACTCACAAAGGTATAACGATCAAGATTAACTTAAAAATTCACCGGAGTTCTCCTTTAATAGTGAAGTGTTTAGGGAGATTGTAAGAATGCTGATGATTTGAGCAGTGGTAGGTCAATATATGTGCCTGGCTAATTAATCTACCTAATTGGCTAATTAATTCAAATTACCATTTTGAAATTACTGATAAAACTGTGCTCACTTGGTTGATTAACAACATGCAGAATGCATTGTATATATTTGCATGTATATATCTACATTAGTGTATATTGGCCATCAACCACCGTGTTCTCTGGGTACTTTCACACAAGCACACCAGGGTTCGATTGATGTCAGAGTTCGGTTCGCTTGGATGGTGTGAACGCTGTTTTCCGATTCCATAAAAAGGGTGGTCTGGAGTATGGTTCGCTGTGGATATGAACACAATCGTACTAAATTGCAGAAGTGAACCGCTATGTTGATGACGTATGATTTGATAAAACTGTGTTTGTGTGTGTCTCACTCACTTTCCTGACAAGCGTGACTGACGCACTGCAAGCAGTGAGAATGTATATCTCATTTCTGCTCGCCTTTAGAAGAAATTAACTCCTGCGGGCTTAAGAACATTTGCGTACATTCACAGCCGATTATGGTTATGTACTGACGCTTTGGAAACAAAACCAAAGGTTCAGAAACCAATGCTATGCATTTTGCCACCTTCTCCTGCGTCATCTTTACCAAGCAACAGGGATAAATAGCTGCTGCTTTGATGATGCTAACTCACCACTGTTTGGACCCAAGTAATATAATGTGTGACCAATTCAGCTGGGGAGCAGGGGCAATCGAACTCTGGTTCGGACCAGGCAATCGAACTAAGTCTGAAAGCACCCCAAATATTAGCATCAGCCAATGGGAAAGCACTATTGGATTACCACTAGAACTGAGCATTCAAAATAGCCTATTATTAAAGGGATAGTTCACCCAAAAATGAAAATTCTGTAATTTATTACTCACCCTCATGACGTTCCAAACCTGTAAGACCTTTGTTCAGATCTTTGTTCTAGGAACACTAATCAATATATTTTTGATAACATCTGAGAACTTTCTGACCCTCCATATACAGCAATTTAATTACCACTTTCAAGTTAAAATAGTCCATCTGACTAGTGGTTCAACCTTAATGTTATGAAGTGATGAGAATACTTTTTGTGCGCAAAAAACAAACAAAAATAACGACTTTATTCAACAATCTCTTCTCGTCTGTGCCAGTCTCCTCCAAATCAAATCAAATCAAAATCAAATCACTTTATTTGTCACTCTACCATATGCACAAGTGCAACAGTAGGTGAAATTCTTAGGTGCAGTTCCGAGCAACATAGTAGTCATGACATGACATGTACAACATTTAAGCAACAACAGATTACACATCTGATGCGCACACAATTACTCACAGCACAGTATACACTACAATAAACAATAAATAATTTACACAATGTGAGTGTAGTTCTCACAGCTTTAAACAATATACACATACTTACAATATACATATACTTTAAACAATATACACTAAACATACACTAAACAATATACATTACGCTATAATAATAATAATAATAATAATATACTTTTCACGTCCTACGCTGTTGACATAGTAATACAGTGCAGCGCTTTCAAAGCGCTACGTCAGAACGCCGGCTTACCATTGACCGATGCTTTTCACGTGAGCACCACAAGGCATGCATGTGATGCTGACGCAGGAGCTAGCCAATGGTAACCTGCCATTTTGCCATAGAACCGGAAACGCTGCACTGTTTACACTATAACAACAGCGTAGGAGATTGGGACAAACGAGGAGAGATTGTTGAATAAAGTCGTTATTTTTTTATTCTGTTTCTGGGTTATATTGCTTTGCACTCAGTGACAATAAACCATTATGTTCTTTCTCTTATAGTTTTGTTGGATTTCCTCACCAGAATCCCTTTTGCAAAGCTTTAAATTTAGTAACCTAAAATCTCCATAATGTATAAATGCCTGCTCCCTGCAGGCTCCCATGGATGATAAAATAAACTCCATAAAATAAGAGTGAAAGTTATTTTTAAGTTATGTAGCTAATCAAAGCAAATACTCCAACTTGAATGAGCAAATTTGTGCATAAATCTTGGTACATAAGCAGCCCTGCTGATGTTTGGCAAGTGTGTGCACAGGGGGTTTGGGAGTTAACAGGTGGATTAGAAGCCATCAGCAAAACCTATTCCATCATAAATCAGCACACTCTGAGTGCTCGCCAGGCTTCAGAGCCCCAGAGCTTTAGAACACACACAGGAACACCAGTAAATCTCGCCTGCTGTAGGGGACACAAAGTGAATAGCTGCAGTGAATAAGACTGGCAACGCCCTCTTGTGCTGTTTTGGCCATTAGCTTAAAAGCTTACTTTACCCAAGTTGACTCTTCTTTCCCAGAAACTCAGGGAGCAGATGCAATATCTGTAGCTTGATGGCTATTATTGTATCTGTAAAATGGGAACGTTTGTGAATAGCCACTCTTGGCAATACGCTCAAGCGGGATTGAGACTCATCCCACTCTCAGGTATTCTTCTTAAACATTGTCTGTTTCGTTAGAGTAGAGATTGAAGTATAAAAGCTACTTGCTTCCCTAAATCATCCAACAAGACTATTGCTGTGGTAAAGAAACACTTCATAATTTTAATTTGAATGTAAACTGAATTGATGAAGTAGGTTTTACTATAGTGATCTGTTGTATAAGAATGCATCATCTTATTGTTTTCATACGTTAGAGGCACTCTATGGGGCATTAAGGTTCATTAATAATTTCACAACCCTTTTCCACCACTCTACATAGTATTGCAACATTGTCTGGCCATGTCTTTATATATGTATGCAACTTAGTTATTGAGATATATATATATATATTTATTTAAGTCTATTTTTAGGATGGTTACACAGTTATTAATCTGTTATGATGCACAGATGTGGTACTATACCATCTCAGGACACTGGTCCTAAAGTTTTGTCTTAAATGGGTAAAAATGCACCATGCACCAATGGTTTTATGCACCATTTTATTGGACCAATTTCTGTCCTTGTTAAATCTAAAGAATATTAATCTTTAATTGTAATTAATGTAAATTATTTTTTTTCCTTAAATTAAAGATTCTGCCAACGTATAACGGGGCAGGATCGAAATTCGGACTCCTTGCTGTTTACCAGTCATCAGATTTAGGGGCTTTAGGAAATGTGATTTGTTAGAGTAGACAAAAATTGCAATTGTTTATTGTAAAATCACTGAAGCATAAGAGGGCATTATTGTAGCAGAGCAGCTCTGATTAATCAGGTAGACCTATTTTGTTGCAAAAGTAAAAGGTGACTTTGATTTATATGCAAACAAATGTGGAGCTCTCTTGTAGTTTTTCCAATATTTTGGTTTTGACTCCGACTGACTTTGACGCATTGACATTACTTCACACCACTTCAACAGAAACAACTGTTTCTGCAGCAAGTCTAGCTTTCCATGCTGATCAGATAGCAGTTTATACCAGCTTCTCAATGGCTGCCTAGCTCTGGGAAATGAAGTCCATTCGTCATAAGGATGGCAGTGTGAAATTAATTCATGTCTGGGGAATTTTTCCTCAACGCTCGTGTTATATCTAAGGGACATGCGATTGTGCAACCCTGTCTCAACATGCCCGGTGCTCCCCTGTTGAGACTGTGAGCCATCATAGTCTCACTGGTTGTTAAACAACAAGCAATCAAGACTTGTGAACAAGGCCCATAAAAGCAAGGATGGGAATGGGTCGGTAAAGGTTGCCAATGGAGAGGCAGAAGAGAGGGGGAGAAATGTAGCCCATAAACGGGAGAATGGGCCGAGGGATCCATAACTCATGCGAGGTGGGGACTGTGTCGGAAGGCGCTGATGTGTGAGAGAAATGAGCTGGCGTTAGCTCAGATACCTTCTCAGCCTTCTCTCACAACCACAGGAAAATCCAAAATATAAATGTGAAGTATAATTAATTGTTGGCAGACAACTCATTTGGCTTGCATTATGGCAGCTTGAACTCTACGCTGAATTGCTGATGAAGACTGGTATGTCTTTATAGTGTGACTAGAACATTGTGGTCGCATCTAGAATGAAAAATGACTTGGTTTCTCTTTCCTCGGATGTCAGTTAATACCGTATTTTTCAAGGTGTGGTTAGCCCACTGCAAAAGTTAATACCAGTAAATCAGGATTTAAGCGAATCGAGTAGGGATGTTCGATTCCAGGTTTTTTGGAGTCGACTCCAATTCCTGACTCCCACTGTAGGAGTCTATGGAATCGACTCCATTTTCTTTACATCAAAACAGGGTCAGAAATAAGACAAAATTGCAGTTGTTACACACTTAAATTATTTCTTCCCCAACACAAAGCCTTAAAATCCCCTTATTAAAACCTCGCTCCTTTTAGCGTGATCGTCCAAATGAGTCCAATTTAGTCCAATTTAGAGATGACTTGATGAGTGGCTAACAGCATTTCTACCTAGCTGTTGCCGATACCTAATTTTACACAGGAAAAAAAAGTCATGAAAAAAGCTGTTGTCGAGTGATGGGGCTAAACGCACATGATCATTGTCTTAAAAGGTGAGTTAAAGATATAAATATAATAATGTACACCATGGGCGTCGGAACCATTGTATGTGGGTGGGACAAGACCCACCCACTTTTTACGATCAATGATATTGGACCCACTCACTTTTATCGTCTCTAACATTCAGCACATGTCTGTTTACCTACCCCTAATCGATAAACACTTATTATTAAGCACATGTTAGATGCTTTATTTCCACTTTTCTAATATTTTCTTCATTTTTATTGAAAATAAATGCCTTTCCGATCTGATATGTGATGGGAAGAGGGAGAAGATTGAGTTCGGCGAAAGGCGGACTCGAACCGCGGGTCGATTTGTGTCAAAACTAGATGCTGTGTCTCCTACCCCTACACTACTGACGCTCTCAATAATTTGGCGATTTCCGTAATTTTGTCTTTCCGAACTATACGTTTAGCAAGCAAAGCGGTATATTTGTACTTAATGTAATTGGCATCTACTCCATAAAAGAATTTCTGAGGACCCACCCACATTTTTTTTGCTAGACTCCAACCGATAGTGGATTTTAACACGGTTGATATTAACATGATGAAATGATTAACAACAAAATCTACTTCACAAACAGTCCTCTTTCTTCCGCTCATGTTTAAACCATTACCGTAACAAATTGGATCGCCCTCAATCCCGAAAACATACTGGATCGGCACAAAGCATAAGTTAAATATTTTATTCTCAAATGGCGATTTAAGAAAACAAAACTACGTAAGCATTCAAACAGCTAATGTTATCCTCTAAATTTGACTACAAATGTGCAGTTCTCCAAAGCAACACATTAGTTTTAAACAAATGAATTATCAAATTAAATGTTGTAAACGGTTGACTTATTGAACCATGACTATACAGTATGTAATGCTAACGTTTACTGTAAACCTTGGCTTTGTCACTTGTCACAACAAACTCCATGATTTTAGCCCACGATTTTAGTTCACCTCTAGAAGGCACTGTTACACTGTAAAATTCAAAACTTTCAAATGTAGACAAGTAGAACCTTCTGATGTTGGTGCATGGAAGATCTTGGAGGAATTAAAAACTATCACAAATAAGAATGTGCCGGTATCAAATTTTCATGTTGCGATTAATTACTGAAACTTTTATAACGCTATACGGTATTATCACGATATTGAAGTTGCAAAAAAGTGTTGTCATACTATAACAGGTTATTTTACCCTCCAGGTGGGCGTTCCTATAAGCGTGTGACGACACGTGAAAACTATGGCTAGACTTAAAATCTCTATCGTATCCAATTTTGTATCGTTTATATCGCATATCGTTTATATCGCCCGTTACTATCTAGTAGCAGAAATTGATTGTAAATTAGTGGTCACCTGCTGTATCTCATAGGCTGTTATATCATTTGATAAATAAATAGCTGATGAATCGGCTGATAGTTTAAGACTGCATCAACAGAGATACATTGGAAACAGATAAGCCCTATTTTCTTCAAGTAGGTGTTTCTAGAACTACTGATCTGGAAACTGAATCTTCACCTCCAACTCCCCTTTGCTCATATAGACCATAGGACAGCTGCCTGCTAATACGTCTCACCTCATTCCATCAGGTCTAGTCTCTGACTTGACGTGATTGATGTGAACTGACAGAATGAGATGTGAACCGGGCTTGGTGCGCAGAGGCATGGCCGAGGACTGGCCTGCTTAATCACAATCCCCAAAGCTGAGAAAGTGGCACATCCTTACCTCTGAGGCTGGCCTATATTTAGACAGGAGCCAAAAAAAGGAAATGTAGCCTAGCACCAGCCAACATACACACAGACATACACATAGCCAGAAGTTTCCATCCGTACATGAGAGTGGAGTCCCATATTGCCTACCTTGTTTTGCCAGAACCTCACAGAGCATGAGAAGTTTCTCATAGAAGCCCTCCGACCGCGTTGGTCAGTTTCAGTCAATATACACTGTTCAATCGTTTTGTTTTCATTGTGGCTTAAATTGGCAGAATCATTTGAATCAGTGCCATAGTTTTGTGTGAGCTGCAACGGTTTATTTTGATACATTAGATTAATCTACAGTGGATTGTGTCCTTCAATCTATTTTGAAAGTTGCCTGAAGTAATGGGTCGGTCATACTGCCAAAATTGCTTATTGCCAACAATAATACAAATTTTATTAATTAATACATTTACATCGCATGACTGTCTATGTACTAATAAATTAAACTTATTGATTAGAACGGGTAGGCAATGTTTTTATAAACACTTTTTGTTATACTGGTTAAAATTCTCTTCACATCCTGATAGCAATAAATAATAGAAGTTGTCTAATTATTAAAACATGTACATACATCTTCTGTGGAAGTCTCAGGAGCAAAAAAAAAATCATCCAATCATTGAATTCAGCCTGAATGCAATCATAGGATAATCTACCTGCCTGTCAACATATGTATTTCAATACCTCCGCACACCCTCTTCGACGCAGACATCGTAAGTCATCAGCGCGTTCTGTAAGGCTATGCAGAGTTGTAAACAGAAAGTCACAGAGAGCCACAAACAAACAGCAGCTGCCTTTTACAGTTCTTCCTGAACCGAAACAACAAGCCTATGGGGAAGTGAGTCAATCAATACTCAGGGGAGGGCTCCCTCTGGAGGTTGGATGAATGAATGTGTTGTTGTTGAGATATACATGTGCTGTTGGTTAACTTTGGTATGCAATTCTAAAACATTAATGCAAAAGAGTTTGATTTAATACATAGACAGTGGGCAAAACAATGTAAGGAAAAACACAAGATAGGAAAATTGGATACATATCATACGTGGTTGTATATGGGCTTATTTGTTTGTTTCAATGTGAATGAAGTGAGTGAGAAATTCTCTTTAAAATGATTTTGGGCCATAGAACAGTTTTACATTTTTATTTTTTGCTGCTATGGTAGCCAGTGTCTGGTTCTGCATCTGGGTGTTAGTTGCAGTTGGGTGTAATTCCACAGAAACTCTAACACAGTTTGTTAGTTGGGTGAGGAGTAATGTAGACTAATTATTAAATATAACAAATGATTTTGAGTCTGATCTGTCCCAGGCACTACGATAATGGTGAACAGGAATGTTGTACTATTTTTTTTCCTTGTTTAAACTAGAATTACGATTTTCTCTTTACCCCTTTAGCCTCTGTATGCATTCCTTAGTTTACATATACAATCCAAAATATACTTTTGGCTTAAGTGAATAGTACATAATACTGTATTATTATTGCATTATACTGAACTGTATTGCATTATACTGTATTTGTCTATGTAATATAGGTAGTACTAGAGTACTGTTCTACATGTAGCCTACATACTAAATACTGATTACAATAACTTTGTAATAATAGGCACTAACCCTGAACCTACCCTTAAACCTAACCTTAACCTGTATAGTTACCTTATACTACCCAGTACTTTCTTAGGTAAGAACGCTGTACACATAAGTGCATGTACTGTAAAATAAAGTGCATGTTTTTTTGTTTTTCTCTGAATGTGATATGTCTTCGAAGAGACATGCAACTTCTTGTATCTATGGACAACATGAGTCTATCCTACATCTTTTTCGATTTTCATGCCAGTACCACCCATTTAGTGATAACCTATTCAAATCATTGTTCAGTAAATTGAAAGGTCAGTGGCAAGCAGGGTCAGAATTTAAATAGTTTGATACCCTTTGACAGCCAATCGAATCCCTTTGTGGGATTCAAACCTGCAACCTTTCAGTTACCAATTGAGATAATAAACCGCTAGGCTGCACCATAATTCTATTCATTGCATGCACTCTTTGTAGTCATGTCATTGAATGCTTGTCAAGTTCACACACTCATCTATTCACAATTGGGAATTTTGCCTGTGAACTGAATATTAACAGTCTCATTTACTCTTGGCATGGCTGTCTGAGCAATTGAACCCATCGGAATGTATGGCTATTCTGAATGACTAGTGACTAGCTGAGTGACTAGTTCTGGGCATCATGAAACACCTCTTGTTGTACTCAGGAGAGTGGTGTGACTCTTCCCTGCATGTAGCTCCAGTATTACTTCCTTTGTTGAGCTATGCAGTGATGGTGTTCAAATTCAGTTTTGTCATTAATAATGCATTACAGGACCCCAGGGTTGATTGACAACTTGTATTTCACGCTTGGCAGACCAGTTAATTTAGGAAGCATTTGCAAAGCTTATTATTATTTTTACTCTGTCCCAGACTTTCAGAGGACAGTTAGGTGTTTTTGGACACATCAGATACTAAGTGTCATTAAATCAGCTTGCCTGCTGAGTGATATGATGTTAATTCCATGGTCGTGTTGTTGTAGGATATTACGACGCTTGTTTCCTTGAGCCATACAAGCTTCACTGGATATGGCACAGTTTTTCCCGCAGAATTAGATATTTCTTTCAGATCATGCTCTTTTAGTGCATATTGTGCTCCGCTTGTGGTGTCCCATTACTGATCAGCCCTTTTGTAACGTCCCTGTGAATAGTGTAAATAATGAATGTGGATGTGATTTAGATAGGGTAATTCTTCCATAGCAGTGGAAGTTTTTGGTGCTCTACCATTTGGCTTTTGTAAACCTAACCATTTAAAGCCACTTTTGCACCGTTCGGTCAAACCGCTCTCATTGTTTAACTGTTCCATTCCATGCTGATCAGGCTAAGCAGGTACGGATATGGTTTTATTTCCCACTGTGGGGCTGAATAAATGAAATGGAAGTATAACCGTAACCGTTCCTTACCATTCTTAGAACCATTTGGCCTGTCGATGAAAAGCAGCTTAAGTAAATGTAAAACTACATGTACTAAGTTTAGGGTTAGGTTTATGGTTAGTTACTTGTAATTGTGCATAATTAACAGTTACTGCTGTACATGTAACATGTAACTACTAAAATAAAATAAAGTGTTACCAAAATAATGTGTAACATGACACATCACATCTGATCAGAACAAATGTGATTATTTATATACACTCACCTAAAGGATTATTAGGAACACCTGTTCAATTTCTCATTAATGCAATTATCTAATCAACCAATCACATGGCAGTTGCTGCAATGCATTTAGGGGTGTGGTCCTGGTCAAGACATTCTTCTGAACCCCAAACTGAATGTCAGAATGGGAAAGAAAGGTGATTTAAGCAATTTTGAGTGTGGCATGGTTGTTGGTGCCAGACGGGCCGGTCTGAGTATTTCACAATCTGCTCAGTTACTGGGATTTACACGCACAACCATTTCTAGGGTTTACAAAGAATGGTGTGAAAAGGGAAAAACATCCAGTATGCGGCAGTCCTGTGGCCAAAAATGCCAAAAATGATGCTAGAGGTCAGAGGAGAATGGGCCGACTGATTCAAGCTGATAGAAGAGCAACTTTGACTGAAATAACCACTCGTTACAACTGAGGTATGCAGCAAAGCATTTGTGATGCCACAACACGCACAACCTTGAGGCAGATGGGCTACAACAGCAGAAAACCCCATCGGGTACCACTCATCTCCACTACAAATGGGAAAAAGGGGCTACAATTTGCATGAGCTTGCCAAAATTGGACAGTTGAAGACTGGAAAAATGTTGCCTGGTCTGATGAGTCTCGATTTCTGTTGAGACATTCAGATGGTAGAGTCAGAATTTGGCGTAAACAGAATGAGAACATGGATCCATCATGCCTTGTTACCACTGTGCAGGCTGGTGGTGGTGGTATAATGGTGTGGGGGATGTTTTCTTGGCACACTTTAGGCCCCTTAGTGCCAATTGGGCATCGTTTAAATGCCACAGCCTACCTGAGCATTGTTTCTGACCAAGTCCATCCCTTTATGACCACCATGTACCCATCCTCTGATGGCTACTTCCAGCAGGATAATGCACCATGTCACAAAGCTTGAATCATTTCAAATTGGTTTCTTGAACATGACAATGAGTTCACTGTACTAAAATGCCCCCCACAGTCACCAGATCTCAACCCAATAGAGCATCTTTGGGATGTGGTGGAACGGGAGCTTCGTGCCCTGGATGTGCATCCCACAAATCTCCATCAACTGCAAGATGCTGTCCTATCAATATGGGCCAACATTTCTAAAGAATGCTTTCAGCACCTTGTTGAATCAATGCCACGTAGAATTAAGGCAGTTCTGAAGGCGAAAGGGGGTCAAACACAGTATTAGCATGGTGTTCCTAATAATCCTTTAGGTGAGTGTACATTTTTGTACAGCCTGTAGCCTATTTTGGACCAATGAGATTTCACTGTGGGTTAACTTTAACTACCAAGTTACCAAGCAACTCAGAAAAATAGCAATCAACAAAGTGTCCTGTGAAATTTTGTTGCTTGTTTGGACAAAAACTTACAAGGAAGATGTAACTTTATCTTTTGTAGATTTATAGCTGGTTATTTGTAAAGAACATGACTATAGGCCTGTTCACACCAGTAATGTGAACTATAAAGATAACGATAAATATATAGTTCTAAATATCGTTCTCAATATAAAAATAGCAGAGTTCACACCACAGCTATAACAATAATGGCACAGAGAAACAATAAAATTGGAATTTATTTATTTATTTATTTTCCAGCTGATAAATGATAAAATATTGAAAACTACTTGAAAACAAAGAAGCTGGCGAATCGCGGTCTATTCCAATCGGCTTTGGCCGCGACTCTGGAAGACTTGGAGTTAAGTTTTTCTTTTAGAAAAAAACAAAGAACGGCACTGAAGTCATTCTTAAAAAAGGAAGATGTGTTCTGAGTTTTGCTGACCGGATACGGCAAAAGTTTAATCTATCAACTAGCTCCGCTTCACCTTCTTCGTTGCTCTGGTAGGTTGTAGCACTATCCTATTGCATGCAGAGGGAATTTGAAAGACAACCGTTTATCCCGCCCCTCTGATTGAGCTTTGCCAATGGTGTGTTCCCAGACCCAACATCTTGATGTGGGTCTGGCTTGTCAGGCTATAATCCATCCATACGGATTTAAATGAATGCAACAAATGATGTAGTCCCAACACAAATTAATTATGTAACCTTCAATTTTACACATCTAAGTGGACTGAACACAATGAAATAAGGTTGTAATAAAATGTTCAGAAATTGTGTTGCTTTAGCTCGCTTTAATTAGGTAAATTGATCAAGCAGCCAATTTTTCCAAGTGCATGACTAAGCATGCATGTTCAATTTTGAATGCCTTGTTTGTGTACAGTCCACACTACAATGCAAAACAGCTTTTTTAATGTTTCTACTTTTTGTTTTTTTACTGGATAAAAATGCTGTCTCAGTGTGGACAGAAGGTCAAAACTTAGAGAAAAAGATAGTTAAAAAAATGCATATGGATAAATGTGGATGTAGCCTAAGTTTTATGTGTGCCTAAGTAATGATCACTTAGGTATAGGTCTAATTTTATACATTTTAAAGTACCCACAAAGAGACTTGTCCTGTTATATTTGGGCCACTGGAAATTCTGCAGAAGACCTGTGTAAGCTGAATGTAAATGAGTTGCAGAAATTAAATGCATATTCAAAACACACACACGTTTATATATATATATATATATATATATATATATATATATATATATATATATATATATATATATATATATATCAAACAGTATATATAACAGTGTTATGTTGGATTGAGATGAGGTCATTGAAGAAGGATGGGTGACAGACATGCCCACACACATAAACAGTGAAAAGGTTATGCGAATATTGGATTGTGATGAGGTCATTGACGTGGGGGGAATAAAACACACACACACACACATACAACACAGCTCATAAAGTCCCCGGATACTACTACTGTACATGCCCAGCCATTATTTCTCCCTGCAGACAACCTTAACCTTACGCCAGGAAGCAGTGGCCAATTTAGCCCAATGACATAATGCGTTATGATGGGCAATCAAGCCTGACTTCTGCTGACTCCTTCATAAAGCTAATGAAATCAATAGCAGTGTGGAAATGTGGACTGCACCCATATGCCTTTCAGTTGGATCGCTAATACAGAATAATATTTGTACGCAGTTTATGTATTTATCTCAAAATAAACAACTATGAAAAAAAGTAATTTAGATAACTGAACTAGGAACAGGTTTTATAATTATGACTTTCCGTTTTGGGATGTGATAGTCGACTTCATAAAAATAAATAAATAAATTCAAACTGCATACACTTGCCCTTTAAAGCTGCATAGCAATATGTTGACCCAGATACCATGATTATATTTAGCAGCCTTTAGTCTTGTTTACTTATTTTTGGTTCAAGAAGAGCACAATCATGTCTTGTTTGCTGCCTATGAATAAATGATATATATATATATATATATATATATATATATATATATATATATATATATATATATATATATATATATATATATATATATATATATATATATATATATATATAATAATTATTATTATTATTATGATTTTTTTGGTAGAACAAATAAAAGAAATTGGTACAGTCTGCTGTCCATTGTACTGAGTGTGGATTTGGACTGTGCTGGGATTGATATGGTAATGTTATTTCCCTGTGGCTTTAAAGAAAACATTGTGAAAAAGAATGCAGGTGCTGCTTTCTGTGGATATTAACCTCCAATTAACATTCACATTAATGTTCACCCATCCAGCCCTGCCAATTTGAAACCCAGCCTCCGCTCTCTATAACAAAAATAGCTTTTTTTACAGTGAATAACACCTACTTGAGTTGACATAGCTTATTTACAGCAGCAAGAAAATTATGTGAACCCCGCGCAGAATCTGTGAAAATGTAAATAATTTTAACCAAAAAAGAGAGATCATAGAAAATGCATTATTTTTTATTTAGTGTCCTGAATAATTTATTTTACATAAAAGATGTTTACGTAGTCCACAAGACAAAAACATAGCTGAATTTATACAAATAACCCCATTCAAAAGTTTATGAACCATTGATTCCCTTTCAGTCGGTCACGTTCGATGTATGTCTCCGTTCCCTCCTTCTTAATACTGCGTGTCGTTCCCTGGATGATCCACAGCTGTTTGTTTTTGTTTTTTGTGGTTTTTTTATGCTTGTTCATGAGTCCCTTGTTTGTCCTGAGCAGTTAAACTGCCCAATGCTCTTCAGAAAAATCCTCCAGGTCCCGAAAATTCTTTCCTGAACCCTTTCCAGCAGTAACTATATGATTTTGAAATCCATCTTTTCACACTGAGAACAATTGAGGGACTCAAACACAACTATTAAAAAAGGTTCAAACATTTACTGATGCTCCAGAAGTAAACACTGCATTAAGAGCCGGGGGTGAACATTTTTTTAATTTGAAGATGAAGGTAAATTGTACTTAATTTGTCGGGAAACATGTAAGCATCTTATTTTGCTTCCGAAGGGCAGTACTAAATGAAAAAAAAAAAGATGTTAAAACAAAATAAGAAACATTTTAACATCTTCATCCTGTTCAAAAGTTTTCACCCCCCGGCTCCTAATGCATCATGTTTCCTTCTGGAGCATCAGTGAATGTCTGGATCCCAAAATCATACAGTCACTGCTGGTGCTGGAAAGGGTTCAAATATGCAAAAGATGTTAAAAAACTGCAGAATTTTCAGGACCTGGAGGATTTTTTCAGTTGAACTACTCAGGACAAACAAGGGACTCAAGAACAACTATCACACACACACACACACACACACACACACACACACACACACACACACACACAAACACGCCGTGAAGGAACCACACACAGAATTAATGATCAAGGGTTCATAAACTTTTAAACAGTGTACATTTTAATGATATATATACATATATTTATATGTAAACATATTTTATGTAAAATATCTTATTCAGGAAAGTACTAAATAAAATTAAAAAATAAAAATAAAAATTGTGAGATCTCTTATTTTGTTAAAATTATTCACATTTTCACAGATTCTGCCAAGGGTTCACATACTTTTCCTTGCCACTGTATTTATGCATTAGTGTTCTATTCTGCTACTTAAAATAATAATAATAATAATAATAATAATAATAATAATAATAATAATGCAACTTTTAGATCAATCTAATTTAGATTGACCAGGCCAATTAACCATCAATATTTGACCATTTTGAGATTATTGACCAGAAGTGCCTGAAGAAGTGGAAGTTATTCTTATGTCATTTCCAAAATGATACCATCGTTGTTAATAAAAATAATTTTTTAATTATCTTTGAGTAAATATTGTGTAATATAGTGTAAAATTTCAGAATTTCATAGAGAGATCCAGAAAGGATGCATTAAATTGACTAAATGTAACAATACAGACATTCAGTATAATGTAAAGTTTCTATTCATCAAAGTATCCTGAAAAAATGTGTTCCCACAAAAATAAATGTATGATAATAGGAAATGTTCCCTTTCAAAAGCTACACTCAATGCTACAAAGCTAATGCAAATGGGAAATGTATATGACATAACCAGCTGTGAAAATAGTGTGAAAACACGTCAATGAAATTGACCTGGAGGTATTTATAGCCTCGGCTGGTGACGTCATCGGGCGCGCCTGCTGCACGAGGCTATACATAGATGAGCTTCAGCTGGAGCAAACCAGGTCTTTTTGTTTTCAGACCAACTCTGTGTTATGGTGTGTTACAGTCTCTAGGGAAAAAAAAATCTCTTTCTCTTTCAAGACTCAACTCGAGATCTTTGTTAGGAGTTAGTTTTCAACATGGCAGTGTGCAGATTTCTCTCTCTCTTTCTCATCTCTGTTACAAAGAAACATTAGTGGAAAGAGTTCTAGTTAAATCCAATCAGTTGGAAACGAGTCAGCAGAGTAAAACGCTGTATATCCATGTTCTCTTTCAAATAACAGAACTGATGAACATCATGCCTTGTTACCACTGTGCAGGCTGGTGGTGGTGGTGTAATGGTGTGGGGGATTTTTTCTTGGCACACTTTAGGCCCCTTAGTGCCAATTGGGCATCGCTTAAATGCCACGGCCTACCTAAGCATTGCTTCTGACCAAGTCCATCCCTTTATGGCCACCATGTACCCATCCTCTGATGGCTACTTCCAGCAGGATAATGCACCGTGTCACAAAGAATCATTTCAGATTGGAGTCAAGTTTAGACAGATATGCAAGAATTTGACTATTTGTATTGAGGGAGATTGGTGTCGATGAGTGCACATTAACATGTTATATGTGCACATGCCTTGGCAAAGCTGTGGATGAATTAAGATCTTGCCATCTGTTGAGTAGGCGGGGGAGAGAGAGAATGAAGATCAGTGTTCGGGAGGAGAGGGTGGAGCGGGCATGTATCTCTGACTGGGGAGGCCATAACATAGCGCACTAAATATGTTATTGACTGCAGACCATATAATTAAAGACATTTAAACACATTGAAGTACATACAATTCAGAATGGAATAATGCTGGGCATGTTTCAGCTATTAATTGTAGATTGCTGATTCATAAATGTAGACTCATCAAACTATGATTAAATGAAATCATGTGTTGCTTTTCCTGTTTACAATTTGTGTGTGTGAATAAATGTGTTTGTCATCATGTTCAACTTTGGAGACTGACCAGCTTTTGAATCCTTCCAGGGTTCCACAGAAATGAAGACATGAAGGCCATTGAAGTCCTTCCCATCCTTAAAGAAAAGGTGGCATTCTTATCAGGTGAGCCAGTTGAACATTTTTGGGGAAAAAATACACTTTTATTCAGCAAGGATGCAGTATATTTAAAAAAAAAAAACAGTAAAACATTTACCAGCAGCCATATCACCCTGTAGCCTAAGACTGGTTTCCCACTTAAGCTAAGAAGGGTTGAGCCTTTCTTTCTTCTTGAGGTTTTCTGCACCAATGTAGCAAAATTAAAGGCTCAGGGAAGAAGGAGACGGGACCTGGGAAAACGTTCAATGTAACTTTAATCATAAAATAATCAAACAACAAAACGAAAGTAAAGTGGCAGCCCCCAATGTACGACGGCCACACAAACATAAACAAAACACAATATAAAGTCCAGGCCTGGTTCTCTCTCTTGCACTGTCGTTACTCCTCCTTTTATCCTCCCGGAGCTCCTCTGTGAAACTCGAGACCGGTGTTGCGTGCAGGTGACACTCATTACCACTTGCGCAACCTCGCGCCGTTCCCACATCTCTCTGCCCCACCCTGCTAACCACACTTTTGTTTCCCACTACTGTTACGTTTGAGTGGTTGTAATGATGTGCAAGGAGATAATCAAGCCAACACAATCTTTAATAACACTACTCAGGAAAAGGAGATATATCAAACAAAAGAACAAAACAGAACAAGACCGTTACAATTACAATCTAAGCCATTTATTTAGAAGTGTTTGTTTCTTATCCAAAGGCCCGGATTTCTATGAATATTAACACGAAGAAATGTATTTGCAGTGACAGTCATTAACACTCTCAGATATCTGAGCTCAAAGGCAGAGCAGCATCACTGGGGAAATGCAGTGAGTGTTTTGCTGGCTGTTGACCCAGATAGCTTACGAACATCTTAATCTTTGGCAGGCCAACTTGCTTATCGTCAGCTCAGCTTGCCTAAGTAGAGATAAAACTCATTCCCAATTTTGCCCTTCTTCCACCTCTGCACTTCAAAGAGAGTTTAATGGAAGTTGGTACGCAATAACGATATGAAGCAATGATATTACTCTAGCAATTAAATGAGGCATCATATTCTGTATTATACAAAAACTGCAGCTAGTCAAACAGTTTTACTCCTAAATGTCTTGGCCTGGTCAACTATGATAAGTAGGCCATGGTGTTCCAAAGCATCACTATATATACAGTAGATATGCTAGTTGGACTCAGTTTTGTTTCTTGAGATTAGACATTGCCCTGCTTTACTAATGCTTGAGTGACAGATGTTGTTGTACCAGCTAACCAAATACTTTGTTTATTTGACCTGCAGGTGGAAGAGATCGTCGTGGAGGGCCAGTCCTTACATTTCCAGCCAGGAGTAACCATGACAGAATACGACAGGAGGACCTTAGACGACTTATTGCGTACCTCGCAGGCATCCCCAGGTACTACTTGTGTCTGTGCATCTTTGTGTCCGTGTGAACATTATTATGCAACAAAATTCATAGTCATAATAGATCAGGTGCAGCCAGTCGAAACGTTGAGGGATTGATTCCAAGGCAGCACAGGCATGGAAGTCAAGCAGCAGCTGAAATTGTAACGTTTCAGTTCAGTCACCATTGTGTTTTCCACACTAAAAGATTTTTAAATCTCATCAGATTTTCAAAATGTGAGAGACCACAAGCATGACAATTAAATAAAAAGTTCTGTCTCAATAGTGTGTAGAGTGCAGCGATGTGACCAAGACAACATGCCAAACAAACAGATTCCATTCACAAACAACGAGAGTACCAAGCAGAGCATTCTTCCGAACAAATTTAAATCACTCTCTACACACCTCACACCATGGAAGAATCTGATAAAATAATCAGTAGAACCATCAGGATAATCCAGACTTTACCTAGGATTGTTGGAAGGGGAGAATTGGGCCCAAAAATTGGCCCGATCATCTACCCCTTTTCTACCAAGGCAGTGCTAGAGCTAGATCGGAGCCAGAGCTAGTCCCAGTTCATAGTTGGTTCAACTGAGGAGCCTGCTAAGAACCGTTTGCATTTCCACAGGCTAGAGAGCCACAACAGAGCCAGGTCTTACGTCACTGTATACGTCTCATCTTTCTCAGCAACGCTAGCGGGAAACAAACACACACACACCAGGCTTGTTCAAGATGCATCGGCGCTGCGCAGACCGATCCACGTATAATATTTAAAACAACGCATGAGTGAATCAAAAGCATAAGGAGTTGTGTGCTCTCGCTGGACTCATACGGCGATCAGTCTCTGCACAGCACCGCTGCGAACAAGCCTTCCATCAACAATGCAAACGTTGCGTTACTATTGATTCACATGGCTTTACGATCCTACATCGGCATTAAAACACAACGAAAACACAGCGAATCCAACGCATTCGTGCAGTTCGCCGTAATTTGTATAGACGGAGATTACAAACGAGCAGCAGCTGTTAGCTCCATTAGCTGCTATTTCAACAATGGCGGATCTCAAGTCTGTGTTCGTCTTGTTGACCCCGCCCCCAGCGCCTGACGTAATCGGTTCTTACTTCTAGCCCTGTTCTAGCCCAGCAATGTTTTGGTGCTACTTAAGAACCACTTTTCCTGGCTCGGAGCTGGGGCTTTGGGTGTGGAAACACAAAGAACCGATTTGAAACTAGGCTCTGGCTCCGATCTAGCTCTAGCACTGCTTTGGTGGAAAAGGGGTAATCTTGTAGTGTGTGGGTGCCATTAGCAGCTCAAGGAAAGATAGCCCTGCATTTTATATATTTTTTAGCTGATACATTTACAATTGACGATTTAATAAAGATGTGGTCACATTTACCATTGCTAGGTGCATTTTCACCAGCAAAATCCAGTCATTTCAATAGGAATCCACACAATAAGGATTGGAAATGTTGTGGTCTGTTTAATACTTTCATTCAGCAAGGATGCAGTGTATTGATAAAAGTAACTGTGAAAAAATGTATGGCATTGTTTTGAACTTTATATTTGTCAAAGAATCCTGGAAAAACACCATTCACCAATCACTTAATCTCTGTCTGGTGAGGGTTAAAATAATTGTAATGCTAAAGGTGAGGTACAATTCGTATTTATATATCAATAAGTAATTTGAAAACTTTCTGTGAAGACGTAAGTTCTCAAACAGCATCTCTATCCCTCTCAAAATGCTTCACATCAGCACAAGCATACATAAGCGAGCTTCACCCTGCACAGCTGACACAATTTTCACTTGCACAATCGAGTCAGTGTTGCATCGTCACTAAAGTTTATCATTTGGATTTCTTTTTAAGTCTTACCAGTGTTTAATCCCTCAGCACTCGCGCACTTTCCTCGAGACGGCGCACTCATGAACACTCAAAGCACACAAATATAGGCCACCTCACAAACAGTTAGCAAATACCAAATTGAGCTTAAATGGTCAAATACACACAAAAGTATGTACAAAATTACCATCTTGATGAGTATACATGTAAACACAGTCTTAAGTGAATGTATACAGTTGAGAACAGACAGGATCCGTGCAGTGCTTAAAGTGACAGTCGCAGCAGCTAATAATCCTGTTGCTGTCTGTGTTTTTTCTTTGTCTTTTGTTGTTTGATTAACATTAATCAAAACTCACTGCTCTTGAATGGCTAACTTTTGTAACCTTAATTGTAAGGATTAATCTGTATTTAATTTATTCAGGAAAAATCATCCAGTATTATTTTACATTTGATTCCTTATTACATTTCTTTAATTTCTTTTTTTTAAGTTCTGAGTGGCTGCTATGACATCGATGTGTTCTGAGTGGCGTTGCTTGGATGTTCTGTGTAGTTGCTAGGGCATTGCTGGTCTGTTTGCTGTGCTAATACTAGGTGGTTGACAGGGTGTTATTTGTGATTGCTAGGATTTTGCTATGTGGCTGCTAGGGTGTTCTGAGTGCCTGCTATGGTATTGATGTGTTCTGAGTTGTGTTGCTGCAAGGTAGGGTAGAAACGGTATGGAAATTTCACATCACGATTATAGTGACCCAAATTATCATGGTTATCAATATTATCACGGTTTTCTTCAAATGAGATGAAAGTGTTCAAAAAGAACAGATGCACACACTTAAAGGAACACGCCAACTTTTTGGGACTTTGGCTTATTAACTGTATTCCCCAGAGTTAGATAAGTCCATACATACCATTCTCATCTCTGTGCGTGCCATAACACTGTCTGACGCACCCGCCTGCTAGCCTATCTTAGCACAAAGACCAGAGGTATATGGCTCCAGCTAGCCTACTGCTCAATAAGTGACAAAATAATGCCAACATTTTCCTATTTACATGTTGTGATGTGTATAGTCACAGCGTGTACAAATAACAAGGTTACATGAGACACAGCCATCTTATAAACGTATACATACTGGGGACTATATTCTCAGAAGGCACAGCACTGCTCTACTTCTGCGGACTGCGGAGTGATTTGCTCGCAGCACCTGAGAAGCCCTGCGGTGAAGAGGAGAGAGTTTGCTCAGAGTTGGAGTAATAGAGTCAGCAATTACTAGATAGTTTACAACCATGGGTGTTCGCTGTATTGTAAAGAACTGCGACAATAAACAGGGGAGACCAGGTAATACAATGATATTTCATAGAATTCCAATCCAAAATGCTGACCTGATGAATCGATGGCTACTTGCTCTGGATTGATCCAAACAGCTAACTAGTCATGCTTGTTTTGTTGACGAAAGTAACAACGCTGCTTCTCAGGTGCTGCGAGCAAATCACTCCGCAGAAGTAGAGCAGTGTTGCGCCTTCTGAGAATATAGTCCCCAGTTTGTATACGTTTATAAGATGGCTGTGTCTCATGTAACCTTGTTATTTATGCACGCTGTGACTATACAATAGGAAAATATAGAAATAGGAAAATGTTGGCGTTATTTTGTCACTTATTGAGGCTAGCTGGAGCCATATACTTCCAGTCTTTGTGCTAAGCTAGGCTAGCAGGGGGGTGCGTCAGACAGAGTTATGGCACGCACAGAGATGAGAATGGTATGTATGGACTTATCTAACTCTGGGGATTACAGTTAATAAGCCAACGTCCCAAAAAGTTGGCGTGTTCCTTTAAAACATTTCAACATATTTTATATTTGAAAATCAACAAACAACAAATAAATCAAGCAGCTCTATGCACTTTTTTAAGCTAGATTCTATTCTGTGGGATCTCCTTCCTGAAATTCCTGAAACAAAAACAGTCAATCACTGTATGATGAATGAATCTCCTGCGTACAGCGCACGTTTTGAGCGCAGATTTCAGTGAGAACGCGCTCTGAACAAAACTCCAGCTAATCTGAACGCCTCTGATTATTAGAAACATGTGTGGTTGGTTATAATGCACAACGCCATTAGGCTATAACAGATGGCTTTTGAGAAGACTATAATAAGTTCAACCGCCAAAGTGGCTAGTGTGAGTGGTAATAATACCAGATGTAGTTTTGGTATTGATGTCAAAGTCCACTTGCCTTGTGTACGCAGATGTTAAGTGTCTCCCCCTATTACAGCGACTCTCTGGCATGTTCTGCAGACAGGGTGACCATCTTCGATTAAGTTTCCCTCAGGACTTTAGTAAAAGCCAAAATAGGGCCACACCTCAGATTTCGTCCTTTTAGAAGGCTGAACAATCCCCGAGGGCTGTCATTGCCTTCTGCCATTTCTTCTCATTCAAAAATAGCGTTGCACGCACCTGACTGACACTGACTGCACAGGTGATAATCACGCACGGTTTTAATGATAATTAATTTTTAAACTCTGTCAGTACATTTTATCGTGGTTTATCGTGAAACCGGTAATCGTTCCATCCCTACTGCAAGGGTGTCTCGGAGGATTACTAGAGCATTGCTAGGATGGTTGCTAGGCAGTTGCTTTGGTGTTTTAGAGGGTTACTAATAGAGGTCGACCGATAATGGATTTTTCCGATACTGATAACTAAGTTGGACCGCACTTGCCGATAACCAATAAATAAATTAACCGATAGTTTTTAAAATGGATACTGGATAAGAAAAAAACAAAAACAAAAACAAAGTAAAACAGTGCTGAACTTTATTACAAGAAATAAAAAAAAACAGTACTGATCCATGAAAATGTGCTAAATTAAAAACATATATAAATACGAATATACTAAAATGAGAAGTTCTAACAGAACAAATTCTTCAAAAAATAATATAAACATTAAAATATTACAGGTCAAATGTTTAGCTATAACCTAGAAACATGCATGTAAATTTAATAGGTAACACTTTAACAAGGATGTATTAGCTTACATGAACTATAAGCATTATGCAATATACATTTTTACAGCATCTATTAATATGAGCAATACAATTGTACCTTGATCATTCATGTTAGTTCATAGTGCATTAACCAAGGTTAACAGATAAAAATAAAAATTCAAACTCAATTTAATGTTGAAATGAACAATACTTCCACAGCATTGATTAACCTTAGTTAATGTTACAAATTAAATCTTATTGTAAAGCGTTACCATTTCATACAAATCCAAACAGTCTGTTTTTTAGAACAATTGACGATTCTCTAATAAAAAAAACAAATATGTTTCTGATTTGTTTATATTTCTGTCGGCAGCATGACGATACAGTTTGCTTTCTCACATCACTAGTTTTATATATGCAACATTTGGGTCGGACAAACATACACACTGCTGTTCTTTACCTGCTAATGCAGCATCTAGTCAACAAATTATTTGCTTTACTTAATGCCAGCAGACCTTCTCAATGCTCTCGTACTGTGTAATAACAGCGCACCCTTCTCAACCGCTCCAACAACAGGCTATCAGTAGCAACCAAGAAAAACTATTGGTGTGGATTTTTGCACATAACCGATTGTTCCACCAATCAGCTATCATGCCGATTAATCGGCATGATTGATGAATCAGTCAACCTCTAGTTACTAAAGCGTCTCTAGGTGGTTGCTAGGCTGTTCTCTATAGGGTGATTGATTTGGCATTGTCAGTTGATAGGGTGTTCTGGAGGGTTACTAGTGTGTTTAAAATGAAATTAAGTTCTATTAACAAGGTTCGGGAGGAGCACGTTCAGATGATAGACCCTTTTCACATTTTCGGGTTTCTCAGAGCGGAAGTCGTCATAGTTGGGTTAAATATTATAGCTGTGAATGAGAGAATACATAAACAAATTTTTTTGTGTGCCCATTTGCTCACATAGCAAAAGAAAAATGCCACAGTAGTGATTTCACAACTTTCAAAAAGAGGGAAAAAATTGAGTGAGATTGATAACGGCAGTGAAAAGAGAGAAATATGTTATTTTTTACCATCACTCCCATAGACACTATTTCTAAACACCCTCACAGCAGCGGTAACTTTTTTATTGTAATTTGATGCAAAAGTAATAAACTATAAAAGTATTAGTGTTATAAATGTACATATATTTAAAAAAAATGAAAATACAAAAGACTTTGCAGGATTTACGATATTAATGACCATTAAAACACGTCATCACAGTCTGTGAAAAGGGTCTATTGTGGAGAGCAAGTGGAGAGCACTCAGCTAATCAACAATAAGAGGTATATATACGCAGCAGTCTTACCTCTTTTCTTTGACATTTTATCAGCATCCCTCCACCACCCCTTCTCCAAACTTTTAGTTCTAACCACTTACATACACGGGGGTACTCGATACTTGAAGCGCTCCCTCCGGACAGCACGCCAAATATGCATTTAAATGTACTCTCTATGAATTATATGTAAGTTTGAACTTGTGAAATGAGAACTACTGCTCAGGGAAGCACCTTCACTTTTTGAACAAAAGTTTTCATTTTGTTTCATTTAATTTATTTTCATATCTATATTCATATGCACGTCATGCCTGTGGCAAGGAGATGGCTAAGCTTTTCCCTTACACACACTCTAACACTGCATAGCAGTTCTCTAGCAACCACCCAGAACACCTTAGCACTACTATGGTGAGGTAAATATCATCTGCATTTTCTTCAGAAGATGTTCAAGTCTAGTTAATGCATTTAAAAAATAAAATAAAAATCCTGATTCTGTGTTTAATTTTTGGTTTTGAAGCTCCCTGTATTCTGGTTTGTTTAGACATCACATGGCCAATTTGTCTTTCCCTGCTGTGTCCTTCTGTAGTTAGCATTGATTTGACTCAGTGAAACTCAACCAGCTCCACGTGAATCTCTGCTTTCAGCCAGAGGGTTTCAGCTCTGCACAGTTCAAAACTTTATGTAGGTTATTATCTGCCTCAGGGTTCTTCCAAACTTTACTTCTGTTCAGTTGTCCATAATCACTCTGTTTGAGTCACACTGAATATTACAGAAATTAAGCTTTCTCAACGGTTGTAAACACATTCTCCACTTTTGCGGAGTTGTCATGTATGTGACAATTTGAAAATAAATAACAAACTTCCAAGTGCACAGAATTTAGTAGGGATGCTATAGGGACATGTCCCTATACCAATATAAGTGATATTGAATTGTCCCTAGCAATAATTTGACTGCTTTTATGTCCCCACCAGTGTCAAAATAAAACCTATGCCATTACTTCTGACCCTTTACTTGGAAGTGCAGATTTTCAGTATTATGTTGGAGACCCAGATGTGGCCCCTGGTTAGGAAAACAAGCGCTTTAGTGAGGGAGTGTATAGACGCTTACGGTTGTTGGTTTTGGTGTCTGGTGTGTATCAGATAGCCAGGGGTGTAGATATGTTGTTTGGCCTGAAACTGCAGATTTTAGGCCGCACTGGTTGTCCTCCATCATTCTTCCATTTCTTTCCTCCTTCTATTTCTTAACTCCTAAGAATATTCTCTCTTCCTTATTTTTGCATTCTCATTCTTTCACAATTCACACTTTAAGGGAATATTCCTGACTTGATTCAAGTTAAGCTCCATGCCATCAATTACCACACAAAATAATTATAACTTGTCCATCAGTTAATGAGATCAAACCCAAAATGTTTGCATAGTAATGCACTTACAATGGAAGTCTATAGGGCAATTTATTCTGCAGGAAAAATGTCTAAACTCACGTTTTGAATGTACACCCACAAGACTTTTGTATGTGTTGATTTAGACTAGTATAATAAAATCACTTCTGTTTTTAACAGGTAAAACCAGTCATGTACATATGACACATGCAATGATACCAGACAGAGACTATTTACATAGAGAAAAATGTATCCATGGGAATCACATTCACACATAACCGGCATCCGGCGAGAAAAGTAGTACTGCCACTTAGGGGTGGGCGATATACCGGTAGACACAATTAACTGGTAGAAATGTGTCAACTGGTAGAGATTTTGGACTATCGTCTCTGTCACGGTTATGTTCATGTGACATTGCTGTGCTGCGTGGTCACGGAAGCTTTTCGTTTTCATGCATTTTTAAGCACTGTGGTTTAAACAGGTGATTTGGAACCGTTAAAGCACAATTAGCACCGAAAGGGAACTAATTTCAGTATATACACACTCTCTTAGAGACTGTTTCTCAGCACTGTCTGAGAGACGCACAACATGTACTGAACTGAGTGCTTTTTGCCACCTAATTGGGCTTGAACGTTTAAAATAAATAGTAAAAGTCATTTATGTCTTAAGTGAATGTTCCAATCTTTATAATGGCAGTGATGGCAGCCCAAAATTTGAAGCCCAAAAAAGTTTATCCATCCATTATAAAAGTAACACGGCTCCGGGGGTAAATAATAAAAGCCTTCTGTAGCTAATCGATGGATTTTTTAAAGAAAAATATCCAAATTTAACACGTTATAAAGTAAAATATCTAGCTTCGGGCGGACCGCCTTCCGTATTCAACTTACAGAGAAAGTGTAATGCCTCATGCAGTTCAAAACACTTACGCTATGTCCGACGTCATCGTCGCGCCAGTTACACTTGTTTTCGTAAGTTCAATACGGTCAGCCATATGGTCAAGTATGTATTTTTCTTACAAAAACCCATCGATTCGCTTCAGAAGGCCTTTATTAACCCCCGGAGCCATGTGGATTACTTTTATAATGGATTATTGTATTCATCTGAAAGAAGAATGTCATATACAACTAGAATGGCTTGAGGGTGAATAAATCGTGGACTAATTTTCCTTTTTGGATGAACTATCTCTTTAAAGTGAAGCATCCAAATTGATCTACTAAATCACTTTTTGAACTTTAATAAGAATAAATGTATGTTTACTTTACACAGTAAAGACTATGCATTGTTTTTATACATTTGATTACTTTATAAATGTTATGTACATTAGTATTTCTAGTGCTTGAAGTTTTTCAGGTTGGTTTGGTTCATTTGTGTCTTTGTTCTATTGTAGTTTGTTTGCTTTGTTCTTTCTTTATCATCGTTTAATTGTCTTCAATAAGCTTGAGAGTTTTTATGCTAGTATTAGTTTTTTAAATTATATTTGAAAATGGTGTTAAAGGTCCCATGATGTGGATTTTTGTATTATTTTATGTTTCCTGGGGTGTACTTATATTGCTAGTATGATTTTTACATCATAAAATATCATAATTTAGAAATAAAAGAAATTTTTCTATCCTGATTTTTAGCCCTCTGGCTTGAATGTTATGTTTGAAGGGGCGTGTCTGCTGTAAGACTTCAGTGTAAACGCCCACTGTTGTGATTGGCTGACATCTTTGCATTTGAAATGCGTATTACATGTGGAATCCCTCTCAAATACTTTTGATACAGGTTTTTTTTACTATTATAGCTGTCGAGATTAATGAATCGTTAAAAAGTGTTGATTATAGCATTAGTTTTAGATCAGTTTTACACATCACATGCTGCAGTGATGATCATTGAGTAGACAGTCTGTTGATCACGTGAATGCAGTGATCTCGTAATTGAAACGCCATTTCTCTCACAAAATGCTTTCACCACAACTAAGAGCAAACACAATATCGATATGAATAGAGTAAGAGCTTCATTGTGCAGCATAACAGTGTCATTCATTATAACGGGCAGTTTGGGCAAGTGTGCAGATATACTCGTGATGTGTGATTGACAGCTTCAGCCATTATAAAGAGAGTGTTCTTTGATCGCTCTCTGTAGTTGAAACAATGTGAAGTTGATTGTTTAGTCACTGGCTTGATTCACTGATGCATAAACAGTATTAAACAATTTAGAAAGTCTGTGTGAACTTGAATAATTAGCTACACATCAGAAATCACAGATCAGGCATTAATGAACACTGTCACTTACTGTGTGGCAGTGCTGTCGAATCCATATCGTAAAAGTATGTTTGTAAAGCCTGTGCTGACATTGTGACTGAATTAAATTTAAAAAATAAACTGAATCCATTTTCTCCAAATTCTCTGGGCGGACAAAGCAAAGAAAGGAGAAGTAACCTTTCCTCGTATGACGACATATAGGGAAGATTCCAGATTGGCTGAGCTTTCATTTTCTCAAAGGATACCCAGGGCTAGCCATTTCTAGCCACCGGGGGACCATAGACAGGCTATAGGGGAACTCATATTAATGTTAAAAAAACCTCATAAAGTGGCATTTTCATGTCATTTACGAATTATGACATTTCAGTGGTACCAAAATGTTTTATATCATAACCTTATTTAAAGCAAAAATAACTATATGACATATATATATATAATATATATTCTGCCGAAGGCATTAAGAATATGTGTGCTCGTAAGTGATTGTTTGTCTTTTTGTAGTTTGTCTAATAAATAACTTCTGTCCCTTTAAGACCTGTCTCACGCATGGATCCCACTGTTCCTGTGAGCTTGTTACGACTGTGTTTACGTAAAAAAAAAAATAGGTTAAAACTCACCAAGATGGGCATTGAGTTATTTTTGAGTGTATTTGACCATTAATAAGCTGGAAAAAGTAGCTCATTTTTGCACTTGTATGTCAGAGGCGGCTTTATTACGGTATGTGTGTGTGCGCTTCAGATGCGAGCGCGAAATCTGCGGGAATTAGTAGAATTAACGTTATGTGCAACCCCGCGCAAAATTCAGACTGGTCACACCAATACTAACACGCAGTTATGAGGCAAAATCCAACAGAACACCCGTTCGCCTTGTTCAGAGGGTTAACTGGACTGAATGAGAAGAGGCGGGTGCGTGTCAACTCGCTGTCGGTCGGAGAGGAGAGGGCTGCAGCTGATATCGATACTGTAGAAAATGAGTATTGTATCGTTTCAGATATTTCAGTAGTGATACATAGCGAAATATCGATATTTTTGACAACACTAGTAGGCATACACAAAGGTTCGAAGACTCGTTCTCTCGCACCTGACGCACGCATATCCAAACACGTTTACGTTAAAACTCACCAAGATGGGCATTGAGACATTTTTGAGTGTATTTGACCATTAATAAGCTGGAAAAAGGAGCTAATTTTTGCACTTGTATGTCAGAGGCGGCTTTATTACGGTATGTGTGTGTGCGCGCTTCAGATGTGAGCGCGCAATCTGCAGGAATTAGTAGAATTAACGTTATGAGCAACCCCGCGCGAAATTCAGACCGGTCACACCAACACTAACAAAAGTCCAGCAGAACACCTGTTCGCAATGTTCAGAGGGTTAACTGGACTGAATAAGAGGAGGCTGGTGCGTGTCACTCGCTGTCGGCCGGAGAGGAGAGCGCAGCTGATATCGATACTGTAGAAAATTAGTATTGTATCGTTTCAGATATTTCAGTATCGATACATAGCGAAATATGGATATTTTTGACAACACTAGTAGGCATACACACAGGTTCGAAGACTCGTTCTCTCGCCCCCCCTATAGTGCAATTAGGCTAGGTGTACATCCGTGCTAAAATATCAAGGTGAAAGTCATCATAGCTTGCGTAGTATAGACCCAGCTCCCAACCCAACTTTGAGAATAGATTAACGGCGATATTTTTTTTATCGCCCGATAAGAGTCTCGCATATATATATATATATATATATATATATATATATATATATATATATATATATATATATATATATATATATATATATATATATATATAATATATATATATAATATAAAATTTTGGTCATATCCCCCATCCTTACCATCACTAAAATGATGATTTAAAGAACATCAATTAATATAAACAACAATTCATAAGCACTCAAAATTACAGGTATGCTTTTACTTATTTATTTATGTTTGTGTGTAAGATTTTTAGCTGATTTTGAAACAAGTCTCTTATTGAATTTTCAGCAGCCTTTATTTGTTGTGCTATTTAATATTTTTATGAAAATCATGATTGTTAGGATTCTTTGGTGAACAGAAAGTTTGAAGAACAGCATTTGATTGAAATAGAAATCTTTTGTAACATTGTGAATTTCTTTACTGCCACTTGTGATCTATTTAATACATCCTTGCTGAATAAAAGTATACATTTATTTAAATAAAGAAAAAAATATAATAATAATAATTGCCTTGACCCCAGACTTTTTAACGGCATTGCACATAAATCACCCCACATCTTATGTCCTTCTCTTGTTTTCTCTCTGTCTCGCTCTCATCCCTCTCTTCATTCTGTGCCCCCCCCCACACACTTATTTTCTCTCTCTCTCTCTCTCTCTCTCTCTCTCTCTCTCTCTCTCTCTCTCTCTCTCTCTCTCTCTCTCTCTCTCTCTCTCTCTCTCTCTCTCTCTCTCTCACAGAGAGGGAGGTCAGAATGATTTAGAGTTGTTCAGTGCTCATTCCTGTTTAAGAGTCAGACCAGAGAAGTGCAGCTGTGGATATGAAAATACTCTTGAGTTAACAAGCTGGAGAGCTCTTTAGTTAGCATTTTATTTGTTTATATAGCCATTTTCTGTCAATTTAGCAAGAAGGGTTTGGGTAATTATGTTATTGTTATGTTAATGTTATTTTTCATGCAAGGTCCCTTCACATTATATCTGATGCACTAAAATGTATCTAAATTGAGGGGGGTTTGTAGATATCCCTGAAAGCAGAGGCTCTCTTTTACCGCTCCCTAATGATGTGAGTGTCAGCGGTTTGCAGAAGAGCTGATGCTGTGTTTTTATTTGTTTATGTAGTGAGGAGGTGAGCAGACATGGCTTCACAGTCATTGTGGATATGCGAGGATCTAAATGGGACTCCATCAAACCTCTGCTGAAGATCCTACAGGAATCGTTTCCTTCCTGCATCCACGTCGCTCTTATCATCAAACCTGACAACTTCTGGCAGAAACAGAGGACGAATTTCGGCAGTTCCAAGTTTGAATTTGAGGTAAGCACACATGTGAATTTGCGTTAAAGAAAGTGACAGAAAATTTGGAGTTCTATGATATTGTTTTGAATTTTCTAAAATCTGTTGTCTGAGATGACAGCATTTTTCAAGGAAACAAAATAAATGAATAAAAATAAAGTGATAGGCCACGCTACTTATGTTTTACTAGAAAGTTCCATCTTGCTAGTGTGAAAGTAGAGCTGTCAAAATTACTTCTGACCTATTTTATCAAACAGCTGAGAGGAAGACACATGCAGTAGTGTTATATTTAATCTGAAGGCTTAATCTCCCAATGGATGTTTCTTAAATTAACACATCTAGTGCAGCACTTGCTTAAAAAAAGTGTTATAACATTGTAATATATATGTAATTGATACATATTAGGTGTTAATAACTGCACCACAAATATGATTTAAAGCTGTTTACACCTAAACACCGGAAAATACCTCTAATTGCATCAATATAATGCAGACCAGACTGTCTTGAAGTTCTGCTCTCTATCCACCACCAAGTCTCAAGTGTCCACCATCCCCTCATGTGTCTTCTGTTGTCTCTAATAACATGACCTGAGCTGCAATCTCTGGAATGTTTTTCTGGCTCCTTTAAGTAAATTGTTCAGTGTAACTGATCCAGTAGGGTTTGCATTCATCATCCAATCAGTGTTTAATTGCACTGTTGTTTTAAATAACAATTGCAGCTTCTTGGAAACCTCCCATTGACAAAAGCCATCCATTCAGGACCCAGAGCTGCCAAATTATTATCAAAGGTTGCAGTGATCTGTTTTGGTTGTTGTAAAGATGTCATATCAAAAAACACACCCGATTGTAAAATAATACATTTTGATATTAAATTGCAAAAATGAAGATATGTGGCCGAAAATGTATTTAAAACTGTAGAAACAATGCAGAGATATCAAACATTAATTGCAAAATATCAAGCAGATATTAAACAAATATTAAACATCCTTTCAAAAGCTAGTAAATGACTATATAATTTAAAATTTTAATTTAAACTTCATGCTAAACTAAAGGAAAATGTAAAATGTTGCCTTGGCAACTAAGTGAAAAAAGTTTGTATTTTTCTTTTATCTAATGCATTCAGAATATGAACTCAAGTGTCCTACTTTCATCCTTTCAGACCATCATGGTGTCCCTCGAGGGTTTGACCAAAGTCGTCGATCCTTCCCAGCTGACTCCAGACTTCGAGGGCAGTCTGGATTACGACCACGAGGAGTGGATTGAAGTTCGAGTGGCCTTTGAAGACTTCACAAGCAATGCAGCTCGCATCCTAGCCCGTTTGGAAGAACTCCAGGACATGGTGTCCCAGCGGGAACTGCCGTCAGACCTGGACGGGTCTCGGCGTGCTATGGAGGAACACGCGTCTCTGAAGAAAAAAGTTACTAAAGCTCCTGTGGAGGAGTTAGATACTGATGGTCAACGCCTGCTTCAACGGATCCAGTGTGGGGAGAAAGGCAGAGGAGATATCCAAGGATTAGCTCCAAAAGTCCAGGCACTTCTGGATAAACTCCATGGCACACGCCAACATCTCCACCAAGCCTGGCATATGCGCAAAGTCAAACTGGATCAGTGCTTCCAGCTAAGACTCTTTCAGCAGGACGCAGAGAAGGTGTGAACATGTACAGTATATGTGAGGTTTAATAAGAACTTGACAGGTTTACATATAAGGTTAGGTCAATAACATAAGATAAGATACAACCTACAAAGAGCATTTTATACTTAATAATTGTACTCTATATAATTTCATGTGTTCTATACTTTATATTCTTTAAGTGCCCCTATTAGGCTATTTTAAAGGTTCCTGATCTCCTACAATAGAAATACATCAAAGGTAAAAAAAAAAAAACCACTAAAATTTTCTCATAATATACATTACACATTACCTAATTTCTGAAAATGGTCTCTCTAAAGCATTTCTGAACATCGGCCGACTTGTTTTTTCGATGTGTTCCGCTCCGTTGGCTGTAGTCGGACAGCGTCAAGTTTTTTGGGGCTGATTCAGCATGTAGAATCGACATCGGCCGTTCAGTGAGATAACTCTGATTGGCTGTTCAGCTTAGTGAATCAGTCAGTGCATGAGAATAAGCGCAAGACAGTGAGCAAGGAACACAAAACGGTACAGATAGAAGGCTGTTATAATTATACGCCATCTTACCTGAGTGTTCTTGGGAGAATGTTTGAATTAACATGAGCAGAGTAAAGAAAGTGATCAGCAGATTGATATTCAAAATTATTTGTGTATCTGCAGCCTGCAGCATCTGTTTTTCCCTTTTTGAATGACGAATATAGACAAATATATCTGCAGAACTAAACAGTCGTCTCATTTATAGACAGGCACAGAACGTGTGCTAGCTGACAGGCTGCTATAGTTCTCTTGGTGTGTTCAAGTGCAGCTTTTTTGCCCCGACACAACACAGTCTGCATTTTAATCAGTACTATAGTTATTTGGCGTCGGTTTGGTGTGTCCCTACCTTAAGTGCCCTCTCTAAATCCCTCATTTCTGCAAGCCTACTCTGCTCTGGGTTAAGTTTCCCAAAAGCATTATTAGCCACAAATGGTCAATATGGTCTGTTGAATTGGTTCTGTTGAATTGTGTTGTTAACAACAGAACTTGCGACCATAGTTAGCTTTGGGAAACGCTCCCATAGTTAGCTTTGGGAAATGCTGGTCAGACAGCCCAGTCTGTTGTGATTGGTCTACCGCTTATAGCGCATTTTGAGAACAAAATGTCCATTACCATATCTGAATTTCAGCTCCGGAAGCGTCCTCCGTGCTTCTATACACAGTGATATGAACAGTAACGATGGCATTGTTTTTCATTGTTAGTCCTCATCCTTTTGAACAGCAGAAACCAAACTCTTCCCATCTCTGATATTGTTTGAGGGGCGTTTCAAAGTAGGCATTGTTCGCAAGCAGCCAATTAAGACCATAGGCTGGCATTATGCAAATGTTACATTGTTACATACTGTATGTAACAGGAAGCGAGACTGGAATTGCTGACAACTCATTTAGACAGTTCAGAATCGATTCTTTCTTTTAGGAGATACTAACTTTATTTGTCATGCACTTTGATCTTTAAAACTTTTCAGACCTTTTACACCCACCAACAGCCATATTACACTCTGCATTAAAGATAATATTCGAAAAAGCATAATGGGGCACTTTAACAAAAACTCACTGCGCCAGTACCATGGTACAGTTAAGGTATCAGAGTCAGTAACGCTGCATTCACATGGGGCTCAGCGTCAAAGATTGACGTGTTTGAAGCTGGTGCTGACATGGCCATCATTGAAGCTCAGCCAGTGACGCGACGCAACGGAACCCACAATTCAGTTCAGCAACGCATGACGTCACCCATTTAAAGTAAATGAGAAGCGTTACCGCTGATGCCCCGTGTGAATGTAGCGTAATGGAATCAGTGTTCATGTGTAGTAATTGCATGGTACCAGGTTATAAAGGAACTAGTATTTTTAGTGTTTTCAAAAAAGGTTTCATGTTCACCAAGGATGCATTTATTTGATCAAAAGTAATCAGTCATCAGTGTCGCATGATCCTTCAGAAATCATTCTAATATTATTGTTTTCAGGATTCTTTGATAAATAGAAAGTTCAAAAGAACAGCATTTAATTTAAATAGAAATGCTGGGTCACATAATTGTCTTTACTGTCTTTTAATCCGTTTAATCCATTAAAGTATTAGTATATTTAAAAAAATCATATGAACCCCAAACACTTGAATGATAGTGTATGGGAAGTAAGCACAGTTAAATATGTTATAATATAAAATAATATAAAAGTGTTATGAGCATAAATAACTATGATCATTTAATAGTCAGAATTTATCTTAAAAATTGTAATGCTGGGTAGAACAAAAGCAGGATTAGGCAGATCCACGTGCAGATTTGGTTTATTAACAAACGTGGGTAAAGACAGAGAATGAGCACACCAGGAAACCAGGAACAAGAGCATCTACAGTGAAACATCGACTGACACTGAACAGGGTAATCACAGTGGTATAAATACACACAGGGAAACAAGGTTAACAAGATAACGAGGGAGTGGCTAAATGGGAAACACCTGGGAGAACTAATTCAAGTCAAGTCAACTTTATTTATGTAGCACTTTTTTTACAATGCAGATTGTTTCAAAGCAGCTTCACAGTGTTAAACAGGAAAATAATGCAACAGAATTTGATTCGGCTGTACAGCCGCTCTGGGGAAAACGGTGATGTCACCAGCTCATTTCAATTATCACATAGTGACAATGTGGGCAGATCAGTAATTTAGTTTATATAGTTAATTTAGTTTACTAATTCGATTTATTTGGATATTTAGTTGAAAATGTAGTGATCAACAACTAATCAACATAAAAAAACTACAAAGGACAACCAAACAGGAAATAACAAAAGAGTCCACACAGGCTGGAATCATGATAAAAATAACAAAGAAAACAACAAAAAATCTAATCAAATCATTTGATATGGTTATCGACAAATGAATTTGAAGATAAGCAATATTGTATAGAATCCTTTTAAATATAAAATGAACAAATCCTTCAAAGTTTCACCAAAGTCATGTTTTTAGGATGTGATAGAGTTTCTATTAAGAGAGTGTATTGAAGTATAACATAAAAACAGTATTCCAGTATATTTCAGTCCATGCCTTCCATTTTTCCTCTCAACAGATGTTCGATTGGATTGTCCATAATAAAGGCCTGTTCCTGACAACCTACACAGAGATAGGAGCCAACCATCAGCACGTGCTGGAGCTGCAGACACAACACAACCACTTTGCAATGAACTGCATGGTAAGACTGTGTCCAGTGGTCCAGCAGTAATATCTGTCACCACCTGAGGCATTATAACAGTGCAGCTTGATGAGTGTTACATCATTCAAATGATGTGCTCTTGTACACGTGCCCTGACTCACTTAGTCCTGCAAAAATGAATTTTCTGTTGTCATATAATAGTCATGTCAATATATGCTTGAAGCAAGGCTGTAACCATGTCTTGAACATTGGATAGGACCAATTTTTATAAAGCCTATAGAAACAGAACAGTGAAGGAAATAATTTTAAACTATTATCAAATAATATTTGTATTAATTTGCATTCAAATATATGTACTTTTATTCGTATGCCTAAAATGTTGAAAACGTGACACGTGTCTTGTCTCTTCACACTCGGTAAGGAATGACATTAACATGAATCACATAAATGCATATTTTCAATGCAAAACAGCCATATTTGAGAAAAAAGTTCTTAGTAGTTTGCATCACTGGATGTTACTGTCAGTCGTTTAACAGTTTACATGTATTAAATGTTTTGTTTACCTCATTTTCTTTCAATGTTAAACTGATGCTTCATGCTGGAATTCACACTCTTCTTCTGTGACTCCGCCTACTTTGATTTGATTGGCCATCTCAATCATTTTGACATTGACGAGTGCTGTTAGACCGCTGAGGCAGACCTTTTAAACCTTTTTGTCATCCTAACAACAACATACAGAGCACTGCGTAATGAAGAGCAGCAGAGCAGTGTAATAATTTCCAATATTGGGGGGTGGGGGGACAATTTGGTAATTTCTAATTATTGGAGGGGACTTGTCCCCCTCAATGTCTATGGTGGTTACGGCCCTGGCTTGAAGGGTATGTAATTCCACTGGAGAACAGTCCTGTGTGTGTGTGTGTGTGTGTGTGTGTGTGTGTGTGTGTGTGTGTGTGTGTGTGTGTGTGTGTGTGTGTGTGTGTGTGTGTGTGTGTGTGTGTGTGTGTGTGTGTGTGTGTGTGTGTGTGTGTGTGTGTGTGTGTGTGTGTGTGTGTGTGTGTGTGTGTGTGTGTGTGTGTGTGTGATCCTGGTAAACCCTACATTGTGGGGACCAAATTTCCCCACAAAGATAGTAGTACCAGTAATTTTTGACCTTTTGGGGACATTTTTTGGTCACCATGAGGAAAATGGCTTATAAATCATACAGAATGTTTTTTTTTGTTGTTTTTTTTATGTAAAATGTTAAAGGAAATCCCGCACACTATCGATACTTGCAAAAGATATCAAATTTTTATTAACAACGTTTCGGTCTCAGGGTATATGCCTGATGAAGGTTATGATGATTTCCTTTAAATTTTGAGAATTTTTGGAAATTTGTTTTATCCTTTTTCCTACGCACCTATCTATTACCAACAGGTGTGTGATGGCAATTGTCTTTTTTATGTATAAATGTAGAAAGTTTTCTATGAGGGTTATATTTGGGGGTAGGTTTAGTGTTAGGGGGTAGCATATAGTTTGTGCCCAGTTTGTGCAGTAAAAAAATAATTACGTCTATGGAAAGTCCCCATAATACATGGAAACCCAACGTGTGTGTGTGTGTGTGTGTGTGTGTGTGTGTGTGTGACCCTGGCAGATTTGTTAATCACTCCCAGTAGATTTCAAAGGGAGAGAGTTTCACTAGAAAACGGCATGGCATCAATCACTGATTTTCCATCTCTATGGTCTCATCTGCCATCTGCCCATCCATACCTAAATGTTACTGCTGTTCAACCAATAGGAAAGCATGTGTCTGCATACAGTGTGGCCCCATACAAATGACCAATGCAGTTTTAAATGGTTTTCACGTTTGAAATTCATATATATATATATATATATATATATATATATATATATATATATATATATATTTATATTTATATTTATTATTATTTTTTTATGCTTATATAATAACATTAAGTTTAAAGGTGAACTATGTAAGATTTTTGCAGTAAAATATCCAAAAACCACTAGGCCAGTGTTATATATTTTGTTCAGTTGAGTACTTAGAATATCTCAAATGTTTCCAACTATTTGTAAATCGTGAGAAATTGCTCTTTTAACCAAGGAACCGGGACGTGTGAGCTATGCGTTTGAGGGAGTCGCCTGTCGATTGCGTCATATCTGCGTTACCCTCGGTTTCCGGTTTTGTTTAGCAGAAACGTTGTACTCTCACTGCAGTGTGAACAAGTGTCATAGCAGCCGCCGAGCGAACGTCATAACTTCTTTTTCAACACACTCAGATATATCTAATACAATAAACAGAGTTGCGTTACCTCATACTCATGACTGGAAAAGAGGAAGTGGCGCTGGCGTCCGTGTCATAATAAAAGTCCCGCCGGCGACAATGCCATATAGTCCCGCTCTTCAGTCGCTCCTGAGGCCTTGCTCAGCTCCACAACACTCGGTCCTGCTCTGCTTCATACTACAGTAATGTTAATAATCGCATCCATGAACAAGATTTCTGCCGGAGTCCTGTCCTGACTCTTTTCCACCGGCTGTGTGGTGAAGACCACATGTCCCAAGATTCTGCGCTCAAACGTGGTGTCATCAAACTACGTCTTTGTTTTGAACAGGCGTCCTCTAGTGGACGGAAAAGTTACATAGTGTAGCTTTTAATGTTTTTTAACTAGATTTTTACATTTTTGGTATTTAGGTGGTGCCTGTCCTTGCAAAACTTGAGTGAGCCTCATTCATGAAACACAAACAAAATTAATTTTTGTTTAAATAATTCGTAAAGCCATTGTGATGTACATTTTTGCATTCTTAAAGGTGTTATTTTATCCAAAAGCATCCAAACGTTTTAAGTCAAGTCACATTTCTTAACAGTTTAATAACAGTTGATGTTGCATAATTAATTCATTTTGACTTCTATTTCAGCTGTAAAGCAGCTCTACAGAATACAATAGTGTGATTATACAGGTCAATTCAGTGCAATGTTGATTCAGTAGTTCAATGACAGTGCTGATGTTGCAAAATTCCTAAATTATTAAATTAAATTCAGCTATAAAGCAGATCTACTGAAGACAATTCAAAGTTTTCAGGCACGTGACTGGTGCGGAGACCTGGAGGATAAAACATCCATTGAACCGACGCACAGGCCTGTCAATTTTCCATCTTTTTCAAGCCACGATTAATTACAGCATCTCTCAAAAGAAGAAGAATTAAAATATGAAAACAACATACAAGTTTTGTGCACTTGAAATCCATATATGGCACCTGTCATAGTATTTCAGTCACTGAAAACAGTGGGACATTCTAAAACGCGTAACGTCAAAAACACTTAAAGTGCCTTAATGTACAACACTGGTATTAAAGATCAAATGCATACACCTTATTGATGATGTACACTATATACAGATGAGCAGATGAGCTCAGAATATGAATGCAGCACGCTAAACAGTTAACCATTTTCTGTATGTTTTTTTTTATGAAAATGCTTAACGAGTATATTCCGAGTTCATCTGCTTGCCTTTACATAGTATGCATCATTAATAAGATGTCTATTGAATTTCATTTTTTAATATCACTGTCTTACTACATTAGTCCTTTGTACAAACCTGGTAAAAATGACTGGCGGGCAATTTGCACGGGTGTAATTCGTGAGTGGTTGTAATGATCTTGCACATGCACCCTATTTACTAATGATTGGAATTCATTAACATATGTTTAACTATCAAATCTGAAGTTTATGAAGCATTTGCGAATCCGGAGGAAAGATTCTGTGCTTATTTTACATACAAATTAATGTGTTATATATATATATATATATTTTTTTTTTTTATAGGAATCACAACATTTAGAAAAACTATATATATGTAGATATATACATCTATATAGCTCTATATAGTAGATAGCTCTTGATAAACATAAGAAACTAGAATAGAACATAAGAAACCATCCTTAAATATTTACACAACTTTTAAAGTTATGACCCTTACCAATTAGGATGTTTTTATAGGTTGTTATCAGGCTCTTTGTTGCTCCTTTGTTGGTGTGTTAGGTTTGGCTGAGTGTGCTAAATCACATGTCCTGCCTCAGCTGTGAGAACTGTCTACCCCCTGTCACGTTGCTATAACTGTGCAGAACTTAACGGATGAAATGCTTTGTCAACTGTTTGCTTTTGGTGAGCCTGACTGTCGGGCAGCCGGGGCACTACCTCCTCAGGAAGTCCTAGGAGTCTGATACGAGGCATGAACAGACGTAAACATTTTTTACATTAACTTGGTTTGTGTCAGTTGGTTATTCGGCTTGTATTACTTTATTAATGCACGTTTTGTGTTTATCGGATTCTTTCTTTTTTCACACAAATGGAATACTAATCTCTGGTCTCTGATGTTATGATCACTGGAAACAGACTTATTTTAGTTTTTTTTTTAAGTAAACATGAAACGGAAGTTGTGATAGTCCTTTCTTCTAGACCGATTGTGAATTTTATCGATAACTAGGTTGGACCATGCTGGCCAATAACCAATAGATTGTAAAATGAATTCTGAATGAAAAAAAACATAACACATAAAAAAGTGCTAATTACAAAAATAAAATTAAAAAACAGTACTGTACCATGAAAATTAACTACTTTTTAAATATAAAAATATGAATATATTAATATTTAACTTTAAAATGTAAAAATGTATTAGTAAATGTTGATATTAACAATGAACAGTAATTGTATTAACCTTAGTTAATGTTACAGATGGGCTCTTGTAAAGTTTTAACAATTAATATAAATACAAACTTAATATCTGTCATGCTTAATATCTACACAAAGGTCATATAGCATATATATATATATTAGTTAGTTTTTTCTTAACTGTTTATCTACATTTTTTCATTCCTATCGGTATGGATTTTTGCCGATAATGATGGTTCCAGCAATCGGTTAACGGTGCCGATTAATTGGCAAAACCAATCAATAGGTTGACCTTCTTCCCTATTGTGATGTATATCCGAGTAAAACGGCTTGAGAATGAGGGGAAAAAATTTAGGTCAGGACTTGATTTCATCCTTGGGATATGATTGGATCGTAGGAAGTTGCCCTTTGCAGTTAGTTGTGGAGGATATTTAGGCCTTCCCTCCAACAATTCACACGTCATGAAGGGAACAGATCTCATTTCAAGGGAGAGGGCAGGTTAACATTTGGTTAACTTAGACATTACTACATGTACTTACTATAGTAATAACAGTCAGTTTTGCTAACCCTAAATCAAACCGTAACTCTATAGTAAGTACATGTAGTTAATTAATATTACTCAGGACTTATTTGAGTAACTATACGTCACCTTAAAATAAATTGGCTTACGAGCGAGCGCACAGTCTCTGCTGACTTGCCTCTGTCAAATCGAGAGCAAGAGTGCGGTTCCTCTGAAACTGTTTCAGAGGCTCCTGGGGCATATGGCATCTGCAGTCGCGGTGATGCCGCTCGGATTGCTTCATATGAGACTGCTTCAGCATTGGCTTCACGATCGAGTCCCGAGATGGGCATGGCGGTCTGGCATGCTCCGGGTCCTAGTAACTCGGGCCTGCCTTCAGACGCTCACCCCGTGGTCGAACCTCAGTTTTCTACAGGCAGGTGTGCCTTTAGAACGAGTTTCCAGGCATGTTGTTGTACCAACAGATGCCTCCACCACGGGCTGGGGTTCCATGTGCAATGGACATGCTGCCGCGGGCTCCTGGACAGGACCCCAGCACCACCTGCATGTAAATTGCCTTGAGTTGCTGGCAGTACGGTTCACCCTGCACTGCTTCCAAGCATTGCTGACGGGTCAACACGTACTAGTCGGGTCAGACAACACGGCCACAGTAGCGTACATCAACCACCAGGGTGGTCTACGCTCCTGCCGTATGTCTCAACTCGCCCGCCATCTCGTTCTATGGAGTCAGAAGCATCTGAGGTCCCTTCGTGCTGTCCATATTCCGGGAGAACTGAGCCGTGCAGCCGACGAGCTTTCACGGTCTCGGCCCCTCCCCGGAGAATGGAGACTCCATCCCCAGACGGTCCAATTGATTTGGGAACGCATTTGAGTTCGGCGACGCACAGGTAGATCTTTTTGCCTTCCACGACTCTTCCCATTGCAGCCTGTTTTATTCCCTGACCGAGGGCACGCTTGGCACGGATGCACTGGTGCACAGCTGGCCGCGGGGCCTGCGCAAATATGCGTTCCCCCCAGTGAGCCTTCTTGCACGAGTCCTGTGCAAGATCAGGGAGAACAAGGAGCAGGTCATGTTGGTCGCCCCGTATCGGCACGGCCAGACCTGGTTCCCAGAACTCTTACTCCTTGCGACAGCCCCTCCCTGGCCATCCCTCTGAGGAAGGACCTCCTTTCTCAGAGATGGGGCACCCGCGTCCCGAGCTCTGGAACCTTCACGTGTGGCTACCATCACTTCCACTAGGGCAGAGTCCACTAGGCGTGCCTATGCGTTGAAGTGGATCCTCTTCGTCACCTGGTGTTCTTCCCGCCAAGAATACCCCTGGAAATGCCCGATCAGGTCCGTGCTCTCGGTTCTCCAAGAAGGGTTGGAACGAAGGCTGTCTCCTTCCACCCTCAAGGTGTAAGTGGCCGCTAGATCAGGCTACCACGACCTTGTTGAGAACAAACAGGTAAGTCAGCACGACCTGGTCATCAGGTTCCTGAGGGGAGTGAAAAGACTGAATCCTCCTCGCCCTCCCCTCGTACCCTCTTGGGACCTCTCAGTAGTCTTAGATGCTCTGCAGAGGCCTCCCTTTGAGCCTTTCCGGTCAGTCGATCTTAAGTTCCTGTCTATGAAGACAGTGATCCTGACCGCATTGGCCTCCATCAAGAGGGTAGGGGACCTGCAGGCATTTTCGGTTGATGAAGCGTGCCTGGAGTTCCCGGATATGTGTTCGTTCAGAGACCAGGTGGTGAACCTGCAAGCACTGCTCTTGGAGGGGGCAGACCCAGCCTTGGCATTGCTCTGTCCAGTACTTTGCGCTTACGTAGACAGGACGCAGTGTTTCAGGACCTCAGACCAGCTCTTTGTCTGTTATGGTGGGGAGCGGAAGGGAAGAGCTCTCTCAAAGCAAAGGCTGTCTCACTGGATAGTGGACATCATTGTTTTGGCTTACCAGCAGCAGGATCGACCATGCCCCCTTGGGGTTAGAGCCCACTCCACTCGGAGTGTGGCCTCCTCTTGGGCTCTAGCGCATGGCGCCTCGCTAACAGATATCTGTAGAGCTGCAGGCTGGGTGACACCTAACACATTTGCAAGATTCTACAATCTCCGAGTGGAGCCTGTGTCCAACTGTGTACTCGCCTCCACTAGTGGCCAGTAATGGACTAGGCTCAGGTGTCTTCGCTTGCTCGCCATTCCACTCCACGGACTGGATACATGCGATATTCTCCTCAGGTGAGCTTCCCAGAAGCCCTGAGTTCCTCCAGCACTCTTGACGCCGACACTAGTAAGTCTGCCCTCTCGAGCCCAGACCCTCATGTCCGGCCAGGTGCCCCGTGTGCAAGGTTCCCCTCCGGCGACCCCCACATGTGTATTTCCGCCGTAAGCCTCCTTAGTGAGCAGGTGTCTTTCCCTTGGCAAGTCCCTGCCACCCCTGGGGTTAAAAATCCACCCTCCGGCTGGTACCCCAGAGCTCTCCATATGCAGCCCTTAGCGGGTCATATGTGTATTTCCTAAGTCCTCCCTACGGGTAGGCATTTTGGCATATCTCCACCTAGAATATGCTTCCCAGTGTACCATGGTATTCCTGTGATAAGTGGGAGTCCTTTGTCTGTACTAGTCTTACGACAGGGTACTCGCACTTACGCAGGGCACTGGAAGACAGCCGAGTAGCGTCACTGTATTGGGACCCCCATTTGTTAGTCACTAACGTTACGTCATAGTGACTGAACGAAAGGGAATGTCTCGGTTACATATTTAACCCTTGTTCCCTGAGGGAGGAACGGAGATGTAATGTCCCTTTGCCACATCCGCTGTACTCCTGGTACGGCCGGGAGTTCAGTCTTGCCTCCGCAGCAGATAACATAATGCGATGTTGCCAGCGCAATTCCTTATATACCCACGTTGTGGGGCGGAGTTACGCATGCAAATTCCGCATGCCCATGGAATTGGCACTGCCATTGGGCGTTGTTAGACTCCTCGAAGGTAATTGGCTTCTAAGCGAAACCCCCATTCATTAGTCACTAACATTACGTCTCCGTTCCCTCCTCAGGGAACGAGGGTTACATACATAACCGAGACGTTTTGAATTAATGGTGACTTACTATATGCTTATAGCCCGCCTCCTAGAGGACTCCAGGGTCACTACCGTTTAATAGCCTGCAAGTACTGTGACATTTGCAACATTTATTGACAGTAATTCAATAGGCGATTTATGGAGACGTTAATGTACATCACATGACACACTGGGAGCCTGGTTGTAACCTTTCGTAATAGACATGCTTAAGCAGCTATGTCATTGACTTCCAGGGGTAATGTCACCTGAGCGGAACGTTATGCTTGTCAAGTTGTAAATGAACTCAACCCCCACTCTCTTATGAAAGACAATCTGGAGGACAACATGTAGAAAACACTCCTCCGGCTAAAGGCATTTTACTCATGGCTGGGTAATCTCCCATCATGCTGGTGTATTGATTAGTCCCAGAGACATCCAGAGGGAGATATAATGTTCCAGGCACTCCTCTTCTAATCACCCAGTCTTTCTAAGAGAAAAAAGGTTTTGCATAATAATATTAAACATGGGCTTTATGTGAAGGGTAGACTGTCCTTGCATGACTCTCTCTGTTTAAGTAGACTTCAGGGTCCAGTCCTGTTATAAAGTGATTTTTTTCATGTGAGGAAGGCTTTTGTTCTACGGTATGTGTGTCTTGGCTGTGTTCAGGTCCTGTAATGTGATCTGTGTAAATGTAGGTAGACCGCTTCCTCCAAATGCACTCTCATTTTGTGCTCAAGTGACATGACATGTCTTTTTCTTGATTTTTTTGTTTTTAGAGGGTCAGATAATTAATTATATTTGGATAGAAATAAGTTAATGCAGGAGTTTTACTAGAATACTAATGGGAAGAAGGAAAAAAAACACTTAAGTTTCTTTCTGAGCTGAATTCTCATTCTGGGGTGTTTCTTATAGTAGATATTTCAACAAAACAGAAAAGGTGAAGAAAAGAAGCAATACAAATGTAAAATGGAATGTGTGTAAAATTAATGAAATAAATATATAGGTATTTTAATTATATAAACACAACACAACATTACAAAAGTTTGGGAGCTGTTAAGATTAGTGGTCGACCGATAATGTTTTTTTTTTTTGATGGCCGATGTCGATATCTTAAGAGACCAAGGTATATATATATTTACATAATTTATATTTATTTAAATTAATATTTAATTCATTAGAAATATGAAAATAAATAAATCTTCAAAATAAACATGATTATACTTTAAATGGCAACTTTAGATTATAATATTACAGTATTTTTCACAAATAAAGTAATTGTTTAAAAATATATTAATAAAAAGGAAGTTAACACTGTAGGCTAACAGGTCATTCAGTAATCTGGTAAGTTTGTGCGCACTGGTAATCATATTTATTTCAAATACAGACAAGGTAGCACTAATTTTACATGCAGCACTGTGTAAATGGCATTAATATGACATAGTGGTCAACTGAATATAGCGCAGCATATTTTAAAATCAAGGATTTAAAGTTTGTCAAAAGTCCAGCTTCTAACACATCGGCCAAACATAAAAACTGATCGCCGATGCCGATATTTAAAAAATGCCAAATGTCAGCCGATATATCGGCCTTGATGATCCATCCATCTTCTTCCGCTTTATCCGGGGCCGGGGCCGGGTCGCGGGGGCAGCAGTCTAAGCAGAGATGCCCAGACTTCCCTCTCCCTAGACACTTCCTCTAGCTCTTCCGGGGGACACACCGAGGCGTTCCAAGGCCAGCTGGGAGACATAGTCCCTCCAGCGTGTCCTTGGTCTTCCCCGGGGCCTCCTCCCGGTTGGACATGCCCGAAACACCTTCCCGGGAAGGCGCTCAGGAGGCATCCAGAACAGATGCCCGAGCCACCTCAGCTGTCTCCTCTCGATGTGGAGGAGCAGCGGCTCTACTCCGAGTTCCTCCCGAGTGACTGAGCTTCTCACCCTATCTCTAAGGGAGCGCCCAGCCACCCTGCGGAGAAAGCTAATTTCGGCCGCCTGTATCCGGGATCTTGTCCTTTCGGTCATGACCCAAAGCTCATGACCATAGGTGAGAGTAGGAACGTAGATTGACCGGTAAATCGAGAGCTTCGCCTTACGGCTTAGCTCTTTCTTCACCACGACAGACCGGTACATCGACCGCATTACTGCAGAAGCTGCACCGATCCGTCTGTCAATCTCCCGTTCCATCCTCCCCTCACTCGTGAACAAGACCCCTAGATACTTGAACTCCTCCACTTGGGGCAGGAACTCTCCACCAACCTGAAGTGGGCAAGCCACCCTTTTCCGACTGAGGACCATGGCCTCGGATTTGGAGGTGCTGATCCCCATCCCAGCCGCTTCACACTCGGCTGCAAAACGTCCCAGTGCATGCTGAAGGTCCTGGTTAGAAGGGGCCAACACAACAACGTCATCCGCAAAGAGCAGAGACGAAACCGTGTGGTCCCCAAACCTGACACCCTACGGCCCTTGGCTGCGCCTAGAAATTCTGTCCATAAAAATTATGAACAGAACCGGCGACAAAGAGCAGCCCTGCCGGAGTCCAACATGCACCGGGAACAAGTCTGACTTACTGCCGGCACTGCGGACCAAACTCCTGCTCCGGTCATATAGGTACCGGACAGCCCTCAGCAAAGGACCCCGGACCCCATATTCCCCGAGCACCCTCCACAGGATGCCGCGAGGGACACAGTCGAATGCCTTCTCCAAATCCACAAAACAAATGTGGACTGGTTGGGCAAACTCCCATGAACCCTCCAGCACCCTGTAGAGGGTATAGAGCAGGGTATAGGCCTTGATGATATATCGGTCAAACACTAGTTTAAAATAAATGTATACATTTATTCAGCAAGGATGCACTTAAATTGTTATTAAAATTTGTTTTCAAATAAATGCTGTTCTTTTAAATTTTCTATTCATCAAATAATTAGTTCCCACAAAAAAATATTAAGCAGCACAGCCGTTTTCAACTGTGATAATAATAAGATATGTTACTTCGGCAAATCAGAATAACTTCTGAAGGAATAAGAAATGTTACAATAGAAAACTGTTATTTTAAGTTGTAATATTATTTCAAAATTGTTCTTTGATCAAATAAATGCAGACCTTTCTTCCTTCAAAGCTAAAAGTACTTGTCCTTGTGGGGGAATTTTTTTTTGTTAGTTTATAAATCATACAGATTTATTATAAGGTTTATATTAGGTTTATATTAGGTTTAGGTGCTGGTTTAGGATAAGGGGATACAAATCAGATACAAAATAGATATCCATATGTCTATGGAATGAAACATGAAAAATATAACATACATGTTGTATGTTTATATATAACATACTGTACACTTTGTTTAGTGATTGTGTTGCTTTTTAACATTTATGTAAATCATACAAACTGATTTCTATGATGAGCCCTTCATGTGAAAGTCAATTTTGCTAATAAAACACATTCTGGTCATTGACATGACAATAACACCCATTATATTTAGCATATGTTAAGCCAGAAGTTACTTTAAGCTGCTTTAGATTTACATGAAAATGAGCTCTTAATTGTTTTCATGATGCAATCCACAAGGTCTGTGATATGTAACAGAGGGATTTGATGAATTTGTGTTTACTGGTGCATGTCTATCTTCTCCGAGCAGCTCTGAATCCAGGCTTGGAGTGAGGCTATACAAAGTTAATAACTCTATTTTCCACCCTGACTTCATCTGGTAGAAATACATTTAATTTGTATATGTGGGCACCAGTGACTTTGGATTGTCTTATCTACATATGCAGGCTGCATTATTTAGAAATGGTCATCTTTAAATTTTGATAAAATTGACAACAGATTTAGCTGGTGTGCTGTGCACATCTTCCAGATATCATAGAATTCTTCACGGTTGAGTGTATATTTATGTGTCGAATGCTTATGTATAACATATGGTATTACAATTTCAGTCCTGATATATATACTTATCTGATATAGACCATTTAGGTGTTTGCAAACAGCAATGACGTGTTTTGTGGGACTATCTGGCGACAGTTCTACAGTAGCAGTCTATGGAAGCCACGTGATAAAAGTATGTCTCACAATTCTGAGAAGAAAAATCTTAATTGTGAGATTGTTATTCTGTCTTTTTCTCTTCATAATTGTGATATATATATATATACTCATAATTGCTAGTTCTAAAGTCTGAATTGGGAGATATAAACGTCTCAAATTATGACTGTTACCCTATGAGGACACCATTAGTGTGTCCGGTGTCTGAAGCATGTACGAAAAAAATCCAATCTAATTGGTTGGCAACAGAACGTGACATCATTAGCAGAGTGCCCAGAACTATTAGAGGGCACCCATAGCACACGTCATCACATTTTCTTTTGTCTGAAGGAGACGTGCAGGCAGACCCAATGGCATGACAACGAGACAGTGTCTCGTTCTCCTTCTCAGGAAAACCACAGTTTCAGTCGTAACCTGAGATGTTTCCTTTTGATTGGGAACTCTACACTGCATCTTGGATGGACACTATGGGGAACAATTACCCACTCTGCCATACTGCGGGGATGCCTGCCTCACTATGTGAAAATATGTACAAACATTGTGAGCAGAGCATAGATTGATTTAACAGATTATTTAGTCGGACTCAGAGCGTTGATCCAGGGCATGTACGCACACAGTCCATCTAGTGGTAGTGTTCCCTAAGCCATTATCTCCCACAAAAATAGAAGATCCCTTAGCTTCTATGCCTCTATAGCAGGGGAAGTACTGGCCTCAATGGAACCTTCTCTCCACCCCAGCAGGCTACTTTAGCCCCAAAGCCAGAGCTCTATGGAAAAATTACCAGGCTGTGACAGCTTTTTCTCGTCTGACACAGCTCTCAGGAAATGCCTGCCACAGGGATTTTTTTTCTTTTAAATATTCCTCTATCATCCTTGGCAGTACCACTACTTCTGGGGAAAATGCAGCTCAATTTTCATGTAGTAGGTTGTAATAATAATAATAATAATACATTTTATTTATAACGCACTTAACATTAAAGGTCCCATGGCATGAAATTTTCATTTTATGAGGTTTTTCAACATTAATATGAGTTCCCCTAGCCTGAATATTGTCCCCAAGTGGATAGAAATGTTGATCGGTGTAAACCCGAGTTCTGGCTGTCTCTCTCTGCCTTTGAGAAAATGACAGGCCAGACGAGCCAATCCTGAAGTCTCCTGGTTTGACGTCCAAGCAGGAACGGTTACCTCCCTTTCCTCCGCCCAGAGAATCTGGCACGCCCATGCAAACGCTCGAGAGATCATTCCTTGTGAACGAGTGAATGCTGGCAGTTTCTCAGTGTTTGGATGTACAAATGAAAACAGAAGTCTTTTTTCAGTTCCTTCTGATCTGTGATCAGTAATTTCTGATGTGTAGCTAATTATTTATTATTCATGCACACAATGCGTCTTCTCTCTCTCCAGACAGAACGGTGTTTTCGTGTTTTCTATCTTGTGAGTCAGTGTTTTTGTACGTCCTCGTCGCGTCTACCGGTTCTAAAATGTGCATACAGTCATGAGTTTCTGCTCAACATCGGCCTCACACACGCCGAAGCTCGGGCTGCACTGGCCGTTGGGCTTCAACATCCCCGACCCCCAGTACTGCATCTGGCCCACAGCGGAGGCACCAAACGCGGCGTGAGATTAAGCAGAAGGGGGGTAAGCGTGAGCATATTCGGGCTAGCCAGCCTAGCCCCACAATAAACTGGATTACATTCGATTACTGCTGTTGTGTCTTTGTTTGCGCTGTGTACTCAACGCGCGTCACTGACGCTTTTATTTTATTTTAAAAATAATGCTATTATCAACACTTACTTTTAACTCGTTCATCTCGACAGCTGTAATGGTACTTTGCATGTGTTACAAAGTTGGTAATAATGATGAAGACGGACTCGGTGTGACTGGGACTCGTGTTTATTCAGAACTCTCAGATACAAACACAATAAACTCGCGCTGACTGACAGCGCTCTCACAACTCAGTAGGTACTATAAATAACTTTGTTAGCGATCGCTGAGCTCCGTCTCTGGTACGTTAGTGATGTCCGGTTCGCGAACGATCTTTCTTTTGAACCTGTTCTTTTTAGTGAACCGAATCAGTTCACCAAATCGGACTGAATCGTTCTAAACGGTTCGCGTCTCCAGTCAGCGCTGATCCATAATTTACTAAAGTTACTAACTTTCTGACATGAGTGACAGTCCCTCCGACTAGAAATAGACCTGAAGTATATGCTGTAACTACAACAGTTCAGACATGCTGAGAACTGATGTGAAGTGAACTCAGGTCCATCCGTCTCTCTGGCAGCAGCTCGTGCCTGCTCGTGCCTCGTAGACCAAGTTAAACCATGCCCCCTCCGCTCATTTAAAATACAAAGATGTCAGCCAATCACAACAGTGGGCGTTTTTACTGAAGTCTCACAGCAGACACGCCTCTTGAAGCAGGGCATTCAGCCACAGGGCAAACAGCAGTATTGAAAAAATGCCTTTTATTTCTAAATTATGACATTTTATGATGTAAAAGTCATAATAACAATATAAGTACACCTCAGGAAACATTATAAAATAATAGAAAAATGCCATGCCATGGGACCTTTAAACAAATCTCAAAGTGCTACAGATTTAAAACAATAAAAATTAAAGTAACAAATCAATCAAAAGCTCTGCTAAAAAGGTGGGTTTTAAGACCACGTTTAAAAGCATCTGCAGTCTGTGGGATCCGCAAGTGGTCAGGGAGAGCATTCCACAGACTGGGGGCAGCTGAGCAGAAGGCCCGATCTCCCATAGTACGGAGTTTGGTCCTGGGAGTTTTAAGAAGATGCGTTAAAACAGAACGGAGATTATGTGTGGATGTTTGTATGGTCTCATTGTACATTTCTCACAATTGCTGCATTCAGAACCCTCGAGGACTGGAAGCACATGCTCATCTCCCAAGCAATAAACGCACAGGTCGTGTATCCTCAGGTGTCAAAAACCTGGGATTTTCCATGATCCTGCCTTCATTTTGTGCTAACAATGCAAATGGCTCCTGAAGACAAAAAAGCTGATGACTCTGCACTCTGCTAATGATGTCACGGACTGTCGCCAACCAATCAGATTGGAGTGTTTACACACATACTTCAGACAATGGATACTCTGATGGCATCCCAAAAGCGTCCATCCAAGATGCAGCATAGGGTTCCCTTTAGAAAGTTCCCTTGTAACTGTAAGGCTAACACATTATGCCCCCTATGATCTGCTTATGTGAATATTATGTAGGCCTATTGTTTACATCAAATTCATGCTTTAATAGTAGGGTAATGATCGTAGTAGGTTTCATCAGTCCGGACTGTCCATTTAATTGCTTGCAACCATAAAGTCTGTGTTTAGCATCAAAGGCTGTCTTCGACGATGGTATTCTATACAAATGAAGACCATCTTTTTTTGCATCCCAATTCGGACATCCAAAGGCACAGCAAGAAATGTTTTTTCTTCAATAGATTTTCCTGTTTTCCTCCAATTGTTACCGCTGTACCACAATGGGCGCACAACTGCAACCTAACTGTGACGTCTGCTCCCAAATGGTCTATACCAGGCGTCTGCAGGACAGTGGCCCTGCTGGACAGAGTTTGGAGACCCCTGGTCTATACAGTATATGCTTATATGATTCTAATAATGGCTGATTCACATTGATACCAATTACAAAAAAATTTAAAATGTCACCAATGTATTGTGCATCTATTGCAAATCACATTTTATTAGGACTTGATTTAAAGTTAAGGGTAGAAAAGTTTGTGTGTGTTTGTTTTCATATATGCATGTGACTGTGTTATTGCTCCAGGTTTTCACATGCACGGACATGACTGCTGTAGTTTATTGTTTCACGCAGGCCGATACCAAACCCCCATAAGGTTTTCATCTGACAGCTCTCTGTGTATTGATCCTGTACCCTTTTGAATGCCTCTGGGCTGTGTAATTAGTCCCATGTGAGGAAACAGCATGGTAACCAGAGCACTGCGTTCCACCAGCACTCTCATGCACTAGACTTTAGTTCTCCCTAAAGAACGTACATAATTCAGATGCCCCCATTACATCAGAGAGCACGTCCTTGTGAAGCATATTAGTATGAAAGCGCTAATCTGGAATCAGATTCAACCCCATATAGTACTGATCATGGCCACCTGTGATCATAGCATTTTCTCTGATTATGTGACCTATTTTCAGGTGAAACAGAGCATTTAGGTGGAAATAATGTAGGGTGGAGCTTGATTCTATCTATAGGCATTTGATTACAATTTACAGAGAGAAATTTTACATGTATTGATCATGTACATTACAAAGTTAAACATTTGATTTTTTGTGATGTGTTCAAAATTTTTACTGCTAATTGTACTGATTCGTCAAAAATATTATGCTATCTAGCTAGCATAGCAACAATAAATTGAAATGACAAAAATCACTTCTGAATCTTGTAAGCATCGGTAAGAATATGTTGAAAATATGTTGAAAACTAAAAACAAATATCAATTATGTTTTGGATCCAATACCAATACCATCAGTTACAATGACCCTTAAATGAAAGAAAACAGGAATATTTTGATTAAACAAACTGAATAATATTTTTTATTATATTTTTTAATAGAAGTACACTACTGTTCAAAAGATTGGGGTCGGTAAGATTTGAAAATATTTTTTTAAAGAAATTAATTATGCCAACAAAAGCTGCATTTAGTTGATTAAAAATACTGTAGAAACAGTAATATTGTGAAATTATTACAATTAATAGTAACTCTTTTTGATTTTAATATATTTTTTTATATATATATGATGTATTTCTTACATCATATTTCTCATATTTATTTCACCCCTGTGGTGAAAATCAAGTTTTTAATGTTGTTTATATGTCTATGTGGTGTTTTCAATATGCTTTCAGACAAACCATGTGCATATTCATAAGTCAACACCATTGCTGAGTATTTCCTCCTTAAAAGTCGAGTGAACCAAAGACAGTCTCAAAAACATGGTTTGAAATCGCTGGTGTTTCTGACATCACAAACTACCTTGTAACCAATCACGTCAATGTGTGGAAGGGCTTTAGCATATCATCATTACTATGCTGTAAAACATACCGTTATATTTTTCTGTTGATATGAACAGACTGTTTAAATTAGCTGTTTGATAATGTAGTCAACCAAAAGGTTAATCATATTAATTACCATTATGCATCCGACGTTGTAAAGAGCGATACCTTTGTGCAGCGTTTACTACAGTAACTTCAGTATAAGTTGACCGAGTGGGTCTCTGAGCTGCCGTGAGTGAGTGAAGGCAGGGCTAATTTGTATATTTATGAATCTGCATATGCTAAAGCTGGTGTGTTGATTTACATTCAAGCTATTAAGGCATGAAGTTTTTCTTTCATAGGAAAAATACATTTAAATATGTCATTTTGGTGATCAAAGATGAGTTTTAGTCAGTTTAGTGTACTAAACTTTTGTTTACAATTTATGTTCGTATATTGTATTTTCCGTTTCCACAGCAAAATTTGCTGTCTGAAATGGGTAGACCTGAACTCTGACCATGATTCTTCCTCTCTGCTTAAATTCTCATCCACACATTCCAGAGCTGTGGCTGAGGCTGTACATGTGTGTGTGTCTGTGGCCAGACGAGAGCTACTCCTCCCTGCACAAGCAGCTTCAAGTGGACTGCTGTTTATACTGTTTCGTGCAGATCTGGCACAACCATTTATCATTTATTTTGAATGAAATTATCAAAAGAAAGTATTTTTGTTTTGTTTTGTAGCAACTTTTTTTTTTCCATTTCAGCCTTCAAAGTCAAAATGCACTATGTTTTGATTTGCTTTAGCTTTGCCAATACCACATACCCCATGTATGATTAGCGTAAAAGTGTAATCTTAAAAAACAATCCATTCAGGAAGTGACGCAGTGTATACCGCACTCAGTGATTTATGTGGTCTCTTGCAGAATGTGTATGTGAACATCAGTCGGATCATGTCCGTCGGGAACAGGCTGCTGGAGTCGGGTCACTATGCAACCCAGCAGATTCAGCAGATCTCAGGTCAGCTGGAGCAGGAATGGAAAGCGTTCGCAGCCGCGCTGGACGAGAGGAGCGCTCTACTGGAGATGTCTGCTAACTTCCACCAGAAAACTGACCAGGTGAGGACTAAACTTGCTGACACATACCTACAGATACTATACTATACTATACTATACTATACTATACTATACTATACTATACGATACTATATACTGTATATATACAGGGCTTGACATAACTTGTTTTGCTCAAGAGCCACTCAGGCTAGTGGTTTACCAAAGTTGCTCTCAGCATTTTTACTGGCCACAATTTTGACATTGGTACCATGGGAAAATCTATATATGTATTTTATTTAAAAATGTTTTTAAATATTATCTAATAATTTGGCAGCAAGTATTTTAGGCTGTCACTTTAAGACCTGACACACAGATGTATTATACTGTTACACATGTGTTTTCTTTCTCAACTGTTTACATTCACTTAAAACTTGTTTACTAGGGACGCTCATTTCGGTTAATTTTCCTGACCAACAACCACCGCTCATTATACGATTATTAACCGTTAACTGATAAGATTTTAATATTGAATTGGCATTAAATAAAAATACAATTGAAAAGTGTCTGAGACCCGTTAAAAGGACACTTTTTTAACAGGTTTATTTTACTGTGCAAACAGCAGCATACAGAACAGATCTACAAAAGAACCTGGATTCACACATTATCAAAATTTCACGCACCTGCAGCGTTTCTGACAACAGAGAAAAACAGAATAAAATATAAATAAAAAGCATACTAAGACATAGACTAAGTTTTTTTCGTCAAATAAAAATAGCAGGCCTACCTCAATCCACGCCTTGTATGGTTTTTATTTTTTTTTAAGTAACATGTCTAAGTGATGTGGGTTAGTCTGGAGCGCAGCCTGTTGACAGTTAGACCTGCGGCAGAAAACATCCTCTCAAGCCTTGTTTATACTTTCGTCTGGTTCCGCAGCACGAGCCTCCGCTGACTGCACGCGCACCTTGTCCATTTGGGGATGTGTTGGTCTATGGTTTATACCCGTTGTGCTATTCTTTGAAACGACAGAGGGCGACTCGGATTAATTGTTCTATAAACCATCAGGAAACCGCGGCAAGAAGAACCTACGTGACAATGTTTATTTTAGTAAACTTTACCAAAACCACACTACGAAAAGCCTCAAACAAGGCTTCAGATGGCACTGATGCCCCAGGAATACAATAACGCCTCGCTAGAGTGGCCAGCCTTGGGAAGCGCCTTTCATTTGATTTCCACCAGTCTAGAGCTTGTACTACTGCTGTATTTTAATACCGCGTAGCATATTTTGCAAGTATGGCCCCACACAATAGGCCTACTTCTTTTCCATTGCTTCATTTTTGCGAAATATGTCTGTAGGCACGTGTGGTTGCACGTGTCAATGCGCCCGTGAGTTAACAAATACAGCATTGAATACTCGCCAAGAACGGCATTTTGACATTTGGCTATTTTGTGTGTATTTGACTGTTTAAGGGCAATAAGCAGCAAAAAATAAATAAATATAGTACTGGGTGTGAGCACAAAAACTCTGCTGGAATGAGTAAAATTGTGTGCAATATGCGCAATCCAAAGGCGAAATGCAAGCCCTTCAATGGAAACAATATTCATCCGGAGCAAATGAAACGAGGGAGTGAGGGGAGGCGGGAGAGATGAGAGAACAACAAAGTACAGCTGGTATTGTGTATTCTGGGGAAAATCAGTATTGGCGTTCCAGATATTTCAGTATTGATAATGTATCGAAAAATCTATATTTTTGACAACACTACATTGCACTTAATTTATTATTTTAGATGCCTTTTTAAAAGACTACAATTAAATTAAAATTCAACCCGCCAAAGTGGCTAGTATAAGGGTTGGTGGTGTTAATGTTAATGTTAAATAAATAGTAAAGGGAAGAACTTATACATTTTATATATTTTCAGTTTTATACATGAATGTAAAGCACTAACATGTACAAATATAGATAGACAAAATTATAGGTGCGCTATGTACAACAACAAAATTCTAAGCAACATATTGTCCAGATGGGGATGTAGTAGCAATATATTCTGTGTGGGGTAAAAAGGGTTAACTAGCCAATTTGAGTTGATGAGTATGTTTGTATGCTAGAAAGGGCTTCCAGATTTTAGAACATTATGTGTTAGTTATACTTCACTTTTAAAGTTGTTACACAAAATGGAATCCAAAGAAACTGCAAAGATAATAATTCCAATCACGTTTTACAAAAACTCACACCACCAATTTCATCCCTCTCCTGTTATTCAGACAAACTAGTAGGAGGATCTGTGTATTGACATTGTAAACATTTTTCAAAAGCACCACAAGACACAATCAATGCACTTTGCAGGAAGTCTGCCTATATATACACAAACAAAACGTATGTTTGTGTTTTGTTTTCTCCAGTATTAAATATGTATTGGTGAATATACAACTTGGATGATTATCTCATGTTTTATCATTGAATCGTTTGTGATTGTTCGGATAATTTTCACTTATACAGAAAGGCCTGTGGGCTGGAAAAAGGATGAATAAATACATTATTTTCATCTTTCTGTCCTTTATCTTTCTCTTTGAGCATTTATTATCTGCTGTCAGCATCAATATTAGACTGACACGCCATTCATTCAGCTTTTGTTTTGTTCCCAATGAGACAGGGCAAAAATAGACTGTAATTTTGTTTTTACCTAATTAAGACAGCATAGTATAGTAATTATGTATCTTTAAAATATATATGTTCTAGTATATGAGCAACATGGACTCATGGTGTAAGGCCTGTGGAGAAGGAGAACTTCCGTCTGAGCTGCAGGACCTGGAAGACACCATCCACCACCACCAGGGTCTCTATGAACACATCACCGCTGCCTATTCTGAGGTATGAATCTCTTATATCCATTACAAGAAAAACTATGCTCTGCAATAAAAGCTTTTTGCTTGTGTTTGTGAATGTTTTGGTGCTGCAGAGCAAGTTTGCTCCTGCCAATAGATACACAGACATGCTGCTGAGAGCATGTAAAAATAGTCATACATAAAAACCCATAGTAGATCTAGGCAGGTGGAGCTGGGGGAGGTGGAGGGTCTCAGAGGAACTCTGATAGTGTGCTGCACAAACAGCTTACAGCAAACACTGAACCAGACTATTTAAATGTTGAACAAGCAATCTCATTGGCTGCAGAATCAATCAGCTTGTGCTCTATAGTAAATTATGTGATTGCTCACAGATTGCATGAGATGGACTTATCAGCCTGCACCATCTAGTGTTTCATAACTAGATATTCAATTGAAGGTAGGATTTTCTTATGTCTATAAGATCTTTAAGTGTTGATGTTTATTTCCTGTACATCCTCAGGTAAGTCAGGATGGCAAAGCCCTACTGGATAAGCTACAGCGCCCTTTGACCCCAGGCAGTGCCGATTCGCTGACAGCCTCGGCTAACTACTCTAAGGCGGTGCACCACGTCCTGGATATCATTCATGAGGTTTTGCACCACCAGAGGCAGTTGGAGAACATCTGGCAACACCGCAAACTCCGCCTTCACCAAAGGCTACAGCTCTGCGTCTTCCAACAGGATGTCCAGCAGGTCAGACACTTATTCTTAACTAGCAATACTTCATACACACACTACCTCAAATACTGTTGGTACGGATTCAGTGGGATTAATGTAGTCATTCTTGTTTGGGAAGTGAGAGATGTGCAGATTGGATGAGGTGTCAGAGCGTTTCACTAGACATCTGTGCAGATTTTTTTTTTTCCTTTTCACTCTCGCCCACTTCCCACAAGTTTCATCCACCACATGCCTTCTCTCACTCACAATTTAGGTCCAATTCCCTCAGTCGTACATTTTCCCATTGAACCAAAAAAGGACATTAAGATATTAAGCAGTGATTTCGGCATTGATAATAATAAGAAATGTTTCTTGATCACTAAATTAGAATAATTTCTGAAGGAGACTGGAGTAATGGCTGCTGAAAAATCAGCTTTGCCATCACAGGAATAAATTACATTTTAAAATATATAAAAGTATATTTATTAAGTAAATTATTATTATTGAATTCATTTATAATAATATTTTACAATATGTCAATTTTTACTATATTTTTGATTAAATAAATGCAGCCTTCGTGGGCATGAGAGACTTTTTTTTTTTTCATTCAAAAGTTATTGATAAGCCAGTTTAACATTTGATTTAGACTTGTTCATATAAATGAATGAAATATCACAGTGTTACTGTAGAAAAAAATAACCTTAATATAATTTGATCTAACAAAACACAAACTGATTACAGAGTTTGTTTATGAATATACATTTGACATTGTGGCATTAAAATGAGTCCTGCTCATAAATGAGGTGCATCTGGTTGAATCTCTTCTTCTCTTTGTCTGAATATCTTTACTGAAAAATGGCATCTTCTGAATGCCTGTGAGGCATCGTTATGTTGAATATAAAGTGAGTCCTTGTCTGTTTAAAATAGGATTTCACTGCTCAGTTGAGAATAGAATATAAATCTCTGAAAGGGAGATTTTAGGCACTACTGCATTAAATTGTTAAAGGGACTGTTCAGTAAAGATGTAAATTTGGCCATTACTTATTCGCATTCATGTCGTTCCAAACATGTATGCTGTTATTACTGTGAAATAAATAAAAAGAGATTTCTCACATACAAAATCTCCACATACAAAGATGATAAAAGGCACCATACAAGTAGAAAACAAAAAAAAAAGTTGCTTTGGATTTAAATAAGCAAATGAGTCTATGATTGGATCATTATTGCAGTGATTATTATGTTTCTAGCATGTTGGCAACAGTTCTTCTAACCCTAATTGATTGAGTGTGTAGCTTTTCATTTCTTAAACAACCATGCAGGAAGACACATGATGGCCATATTGTAGGACGACAATGTCTAGATGTATCAGGCTCAAATAGTGAAAGAATGGTTGGGAGGGAGCATGCAGAATAATTGTCACACATTAATTCATTGAAAGTCTTTGTGATGTGCTGGATTTAGACTTTACAGAGTGCTTGACTCTTGCATTACAAGATATTGACCAAAATTGGTGCACCTCTTGATGGAAAAACACATTTATTTACATCAAGAGGTGCATCAATTTTTGGTTAAGATCTTGTCAATTAGGGTTAGAAGAACTGTTGCCAAACATATTACATGCTAGAAACATAATAATCACTGCAATAATGATCCAATCATAGACATTAAAAAAACTTTGTTTTGGCCAGGCAGTTTAGCATGTGCACTATTCCAATTGTATAGACAACTTTTATAGTTCTTTTCTTGTGTTAATTTTTTTTTTTTTTGTGCTTTTTGGAGTCTGTCACAGCCTCTGTTCACTATGAACTGTGTGGGTTTTTTTTTTAATCTATACAAATATTCTTTAAGAACTATGTCTCTAGAGTTAACTGTTCTCAGTGACTGAGAACAATTCACTGTTCTCAGTGGTTATATAGAAAACACTACAAATCTTTAGGTGATTTTTGCAGACATTTTCAATAAGTAATCCAAAATTTAAAATTCTATAACATCCAATTGCGTCTCTCTATCTTTCACTTTGTCACACACACAGTCTGCCCCACACTGTTCCCACTTTTTTTTTTACTTAGTCTTTTTTCTCTCAGACGCATTCAGTATCAGTTGTCATGGTAACCGTGTTCAGCAGCCTCATTATGTTGAGGGTTTGCCCCATAAAATGATGCAGACATAGGGGACCTCTAAACCTTCCAGACATCTGAAAAAAGCCACGTGAGCAGGAGACTCAACATCTGCACAACAAATGATTTCTTCTAATCACACACGCTCACACATGTGCTGACAGATGCCACCACACACGCATCTCTGAATGTGGCACATTGAGCCAGATCAAAGGTGGCGTAATGAAATATGCATGAGTAGAGGACTGTGTTTCGCAGTGTGCTGTGACGTCTTTTGAGACAGGTAGAAAGCTTTCATACTTGGATATGAGGCGTCTGTCTTAGCAGCTCCATCTTGCAGAATTCAGATGTTTAATAAAACATTTAATTCTCACTTAAACGCATTTTCTATATGTTTTTATTTATAAACCTTGCATATGCATTTAGACCCTCATACAAGCATGTGATAAACAACAGATACTACCCTATTAGTCAAATATTCAGAAAACGCACAATATTTGAACTCCAAAAACAGCATCAGAGCAGACACCAGAGTCTTGCTTGCTTAATCTGCAGGATGACCTCACTGCGTGTATGGTGCTGATGTTTATAGAGGTGTTGAGCTGTCGCAGTGACTCCTGCTGCTTTGAGGTGCCCCCTGGTGGTTTTACACTAGAAACACAGTTGAACTCTTTTAAATTTATGAATTTGATTGATGCGTTTAGCCAAAGCAAGACACAATGCATTTAAAGTATACTTTATATTGTATTTATTAATTTATTTTGTATATATTTTGTATTATCATATTGTGTATTCCCAGGCAGGGAATCAAACCTATGATGTTGGTACTGCTAGGAACATTCTCTACAAGTTACAGGACCCCTTAAGTTGATGATACACGGTGCAACTTTTTGAGCAATGTTGTTGGGCAATGTTTCTGTCAATGGGCAACCAGGTGAGACACAGGACCCACGACCGATTAAAAAGTATCCAGATAGAAATTTGTTGCCGATTCTCAATGGGAAAGTACAACTCTGCAACATTACTCAAAATGTTGCCCTGTGTGTCATCACCTTTACAAAACCCCAACAGTAAAACAGTTGCAAATTAGTTTTAGCATCCACTGTCATCATATAAATTAATAAATCAAAGAAATTAAAGTAAATTACTGGATTAAAGTAGATTCCTGAGAAATGTTTTGCCCTCCTCTAAAATTTAATTCAGTTAGAATTTGCTAGAAAGTTCTGTATATTTTACAATGGCATTTAATCATGAATGGCTGGAAACTGAATGGAAAATTAATTTGAAAGTTTCCCACAGTCAAAGAAAACCTGGGAAAGTTCAGGAAATGGCACCCTAGTACTGCAATGTTTTGTTTTTTATCCTTATCCTAGAGTCACAAGCAACTGGAAAAGTCACACAAAACCTGAACATTTTATAAAATTGAGTTATGGAAATTGATTAAACCTTTAAAAGTCATGGACATTTCCGTAGAAAAATGTATACAAAATATAAAAAAATTTATACAATGACTTAAAAATCCACATCCTATAATAATGAATGACCTTTAAAGAAGTCACATAATTGAATTGGTAAAAGGGTGGAAACTGGAGTTGGTTGGCGATCCCATGGTATATATATATATAGCAGACAAAAACATGTTTTGGAAGAAGGATTGATGATGATGTATCGAAATTTGTTTAATTCTGAACAATAAAAGTAACGTAGAGTACCTTCTACGTTACTTTTATTTTTATTACTCAACGGGTAAGGTATTTAATTGAACAGATAAATTGCCATATGAAGCACTCTAACAGAGTTCATTGTAAAGCATTATCTATTGAGATATTCATTCACAAAGTCACGCTGAGCCGAAGCACAACCAATGTTCTTCTGTAAAATGCATGCTGTTTTGTTTTTTTTACAAAAATATAATGTACATAAATGTACATAGTGTACTTTTAATTTATTTCAAAACATTAGGTCTGAAATGCATACAATATATTTTAATTACATTTTACAGTTGTAACTAATAAATGTTGTTTTGTGTATTTTCAAATTTGCGTTGACAATCCTCAGCTGAAATATCTGTGTATAATATCATGACTCATTTTGGATGACTTTTTATAATGCAGGTAGAGGTTATTTTGACCATCTTAGCAACATTTGGTTAGGTTCTTCTTTATGAATGTCTTCTCACAGGTCCTAGATTGGATTGAAAACCATGGTGAGGCATTCTTGAGTAAGCACACAGGAGTGGGGAAGTCTCTGCACAGGGCCCGAGCATTACAGAAACGTCATGAGGACTTTGAAGAAGTGGCTCAGGTAAGGAGGGACAGATGTAAGAGCATCGCCTTGGCTACTGTCCATCTGGCTATCTACTGTTCTCCTCCCAGAACTATTTAGGCCACCTGAGAAATTAGTCAAATGCATATTAACTTCCAAACCACTGCGTGTTTCTCAGAACACCTACACGAATGCAGACAAACTCCTGGAGGCGGCAGAGCAGCTGGCTCAGACAGGCGAGTGTGACCCTGAGGAGATCTACCAGGCCGCACACCAGCTGGAGGACCGTATCCAGGATTTCGTAAGACGCGTTGAACAGCGCAAAGTCCTGCTCGACATGTCTGTGGCCTTCCACACTCACAGCAAAGAGGTAAATCTTGGAAGAGAGTAAGAGTGGGTGTGGGTTGTACCTGTATTCTATTAGATATAAATGTGTTTCAGAATATAATTTAACATTCACAGTGTTTCCTTAAACAAAAAATACAGGAAAAGTTTCAATAATTTGGAGCCATGGTATAGTGGTTATCACTGGTTATCAGTGGTTATGCAAATTTTAAACATGATCTGCGCTGTAGTTAGCGGGGGTTTTTTTTACCTCAAATATTTATCCTTTATATACTTATAAATACAGAACCTTGTCTATATTATCTATCTATATTCCACAAACAGTGAATGATAATGAGTAGACAGTGTGTACATCATTCATGACATACGAACAAACCATGCTCTCTTTAATGTCTCCATATGGCGTAATGTTAGCCATCTGCTATCTGTTTATGCAGACATCTTTGTTTCTGAGAGTGTGTTTTATAACGGGATGAGTAATGATAAAGGGTAAAAGGCTGGAGTTTTGGAATAAGAGAAAGGTGGAGATGGAAAAAGACAATAGGGAGGTGTGGAAAGACGGAGCAAGGCCTGCAGTGGCAAGAGATGTACTCTTTGACATGCCAACACAGGCAGATGGCTAATCCTGTGAGCTCACACAAGACGAAGGCCATTCACAGGAAAAAACAACACCAGCCGTTCGGTGGCAGCCTAAGTGCGTCTGGCTGTTTGTATTGTCATGTTTGTGCATTTGGATATTTCATTTTAGAACAGTTGTTATTTGTTTCTACACAGGTCACTGATTGGTTCATAACATTGTGACGTTTCTAATCTGATTGGCTGATAATGATGGTATTCTTCTGCAGCTGTGGACATGGTTGGAGGAACTTCAGAAGGAGTTGCTGGATGATGTTTATGCTGAGTCAGTCGAGGCAGTACAGGAGCTGATCAAACGTTTTGGTCAGCAGCAGCAAACCACCCTACAGGTCACCGTCAATGTCATTAAAGAAGGAGAGGATCTCATCCAGCAGCTCAGGTACTGGCCAATGAGAAAACATCAGTTAGGTGGAAAAAGGTGACGTTCACTTGTTGTCATGAGAATTCTGATACAAACACATATGCACATCATGTAATGGCAACGGCATCCCATTGACGTCTGTTGTATTAATTATAATTACTAAACTTTAACCCCACAGATGCTTTTTCCATTTTTGTGAATTTTTGTTGGATTATTTAGTCACTTTATGAAACCTTGTGGGGATCGAAAACCAATGCAGGTTTTTCAGGTTTTATTAATAAATGCACATCACGAACACTAACAGCTTACAAATCTGTAACTACAACTTATCTTATTTTGAAGAAACTGTGGTGAAACACCAGTAAATCTGTTACTTGAAAATGTCCAATATTCAGTTCTACATCCACAGAGATTCCACAGTCTGCCCCAAAATTCGAATGTTGAATTTTGTTGATGACGAATCAATGTTGATGTTTTTTCAACATTGTACTTTTCATACGGTTCTTTATCAAATGCAATGTTTAATTACTGTATTGTGTAGTAACCTTTTGTGTTATTGTGTTAGTAGTTAATTATTTAGCTTTTTACAACATTGTTTCAATTTATTATTATTTATTTTTGATTGAAACAGAGTTTATCCATTAAAGTCAAGTCAAATATTATTTGTATAGTGCTTTTCATAATACACATTGTTTAGAATAGTTATGTAATAACTGTAATAGTTACATTTTGTGATGGTATAAACAAGCAGCTGAGATTTGCTATTTCGCTTTGTGTGAGTATACTGCATGTATGCGGGTAAAGTTGGATATACCTTCGTTATATATAGAGCTGTGCAATAATATAATTCCTTCAGACCCTGCAGCCATTGGAATGGACATCACATAGTTTTTGGTTTAAACCAATAAAATGTTATGTTTTTATAATATGAGTAATGCCTGGTAACTGATTGGTCTCTGATAAACCAATCACAATGAAGATGCGGACCTTAACTTAATCTGATTGAGCTTCAGGTATCACAAAAGACAGGCATGGCTAACCAACTAGACAGGAGGAGGAGGAAGCCCCTTTTTATCTTTTATATGCAGATGTATGTTCATGGTAGCCTCATCAACTTGCACCCATTATAAACTTAGTTGTATCAAGTTGGATCTTTCCGAGTTTAATGTCGATTACAATGGACATAAGGTGTTACAGTGCATCCGGAAAGTATTCACAGGGCTTCACTTTTTCCACATTTTATGTTACAGCCTTATTCAAAAATGCATTAAATTATATATTTTTTTCCTCAACAATACCTACAAACAATACCCCTTAATGACAATGTGAAAGAAGTTAGTTTGAACTCTTTGCAAATGTATTAAAAATAAAAAACAGAAAAAAAGCTCATGTACATAATACACAGCCTTTGCCATGACACTCAAAATTTTGCTCAGGTGCATCATGTTTCCACTGATCATCCTTGAGATGTTTCTACAACTTGATTGGAGTCCACCTGTGGTTAATTCAGTTGATTGGACATGATTTGGAAAGGCACACACCTGTCTATATAATGTCCCACAGTTAACAGTGCATGTCAGAGCACAAACCAAGCCATGAAGTCCAAGGAATTGTCTGCAGACCTCCAAGACAGGATTGTATCAAGGCACAGTTCTGGGCAAGGGTACAGACAAATTTCTGCTGCATTGAAGGTCCCAGTGAGCACAGTCTGTAAATCATCCACAAATGGAAGAAGTTTGTAACCACTAGGACTCTTCCTAGAGCTGGCTGCCCGGCCAAACTGAGTGATCGGGGGAGAAGAGCCTTAGTCAGGGAGGGGACCAAGGACCTGATGGTCACTCTGACAGAGCTCCAGCGTTTCTCTGTGGAGACAGGAGAACTTTCCAGAAGAACAACCATCTCTGCAGCACTCCACCAATCAGGCCTGTATGGTAGAGTGGCCAGACGGCACATGACAGCCAGCATGGAGTTTGCCAAAAGGCAACAGAAGGACTATCAGACAATGAGAAACAAAATTCTCTGGTCTGATGAAACAAAGATTGAACTCTTTGGCCTGAATGGCAAGCGTCATGTCTGGAGGAAACCAGGCACCGCTCATCACCTGGCCAATACCATCCCTACAGTGAAGTATGGTGGTGGCAGCATCATGCTCTGGGGATGTTTTTCAATGGCAGGAATTGGGAGACGAGTCAGGATAAAGGGAAAGATTAATGCAGCAATGTACAGAGACATCCTGGATCGAAACCTGCTCCAGAGTACTCTGAACCTCAGACTTTGGCGAAGGTTCATCTTCCAATAGGACAACGACCCTAAGAACACAGCCAATATAACAAGGACAGTCAGAGTTGTCCAGTAGCCACAGCCCAGCCAGAGCCCAGACTTGAACCTGAATGAACATTTCTGGAGAGATCTTAAAATGGCTGTGCACCGACGCTCCTCATCCAACCTGATGGAGCTTGAGAGGTCCTACAAAGAAGAATTGGAGAAACTGCCCCAAAATAGGTGTGCCAAGCTTGTAGCATCATACTCAAAAAGACTTGAGGCTGTAATTGGTGCCAAATGTGCTTCAACAAAGTTTTGAGCAAAGGCTGTGAATACTTATGCACATGTGATTTTTATTTTTATTTATTTATATAAATTTGCAAAGATTTCAAACAAACTTATTTCATGTTGCCATTATGGGGTATTGTTTGTAGAATTGAGGAAGAAAATATGATTTTTATCAATTTTAGAATAAGGCTGTAACATAACAAAATGTGGAAAAAGTGAAGCGCTGTGAATACTTTCCGGATGCACTGTATAATATATATCAACAAGAACCTCATGAATTAGTTGTGTGCAAATTTGTTAAAGCTAAAATACAGAGCTACAAATTTAAATGTTGATGTTGTATGAACATTAATGTTAATTAATTAAATATGATTCATATGATTGCATTTAGGCTATGTCTTCAAAGTGACCATAAACTGTCCATCAATTTTTCATTGGTTTTAGTCAGAAACATCCACAGTGGACGTGAGACCTACGCACGCACGCACGCACGCACACACACACACACACACCCAGCAAGTACACATAAACACATCCACACAACGACATATATACATACTCAGATTCACCCACTGCAACCAACAAATATATCGTATTGCATTGCTCATTCTTACAGTGTATTGTTTTCAAAATCTTCAACACTATTTCACAAACTCTAGTTCATATGTTGCTTCAGTCGTGATGTCCATTGTAGTGGACATGTAACAAATCTAATAAAAAAATGTATAGGAAAGGTGTTTTGTTTTTGTTTTTTTGTTTTGTTTTCTATATTCTAGCAAATATCAAGCAAGTGAAAAAAAATTGCTCTGTGGAAAAAAATCCTGGTCTGAAGGGGATAATTTCTATTTTGCAATAACAATCAAGCAGATTTTCTATATAGTATAGGTTATTAAATATAACAATTTACAATTCCAAATTGACACAAGGGAACATACACTCTGCCACTAATTTAGACTTATGTCTTTAAAGACTCATATATTTTCATTAATATGAGAACATAGAGCTGCAGCATAAAAAATACATAGAGCTGCTATAAAATACAGTATCACACTCACACACTTAATTGACCCATCTCCTAACATGCAGAGACTAACTGAAGTAATAAGTAATAGTAATAAGATGCCTCATTGAAGTTGTGTTTTCTGTTAAACATTCTGCCGTAGAACTTGTCTCTCATACTTGTACATGCTCTTCTTTCTGACTGCAGAGATTCTGCAATCTCCAGCAATAAGACTCCTCATAACAGCTCTATGGCTCACATTGAGAGTGTCCTGCAGCAGCTGGACGAGGCCCAGGCTCAAATGGAGGAGCTGTTTCAGGAACGGAAGATCAAACTAGAGCTTTTCCTCCAGCTCAGGATCTTTGAACGAGATGCCATTGACGTGAGTCCACACTTTACACCATGTCTGACAGTTTGTTCCCAAATGACAAACGACTGATTTTGTTGTAAACAATGGATCTAAACATTCAAGACAAGTGGTTCTCTCTTAATGTGTTGCAGACCGTGGTGGAAAATTGGCAATATTCATTAAGGGAAATTGGTGGGGATGTCAGGGGGCTTTTTTTTTCATCATCATTCTTCAAACTTTAAGATGTCTTGAGAATCTGAATGAATAGCAGAAGCTCAGATGACATATTGCTAAATATAATTATTGATAACAACGAAACAATTATCAAGATTAGCTGATCAACACTCAAGCACTGCAGAAGTCAAGTCAAGCGCTTTTAAAAATGCAGATTGTTTCAAAGCAGCTTCACAGTTTTAAACAGGAAAATAATGCAACAGAATTTTATTCAGCCGTATAGCCGTTCTGGAGAAAGAGGTAATGTCATCAGCTCATTTATACAATGCAGATGGTTTCAAAACAGCTTTACAGGGATAATAATGATGCAGACAGTGCTCAATTCTGCTGTAAAGCAGCTCTAAAAAGAAGATAGTGTCATTGTGGCCAGTTCGGTGTTGATTTAGTTCAGTTCAATAACTGTAAAGATCATCAAATATGAAATTAGAAATTAGAAAATGTTTAAGTCATTGTCCAGCTCAGCTCAGTCCAGTTCTCATCCAATAGTGAGGTATACAGTCAAATCAATTATATTCCTGAATATTACGTGTCCCCCAACTCCCAAACCTTGGGAGAAACTAGTCTCAGTTGGGGTACCAGGTCCCCTCTGGCCAAATGAACCAACACGGTGTGGTTATGATTCCAGTCACAAGTCAGATTATGGATTGATATCATTCAGAATATTTTATCCAGTTCCTTCTACTTAAAGATTAGGATACATTCTGCCAGCATATGGTGGAGAGGAGTCGAAGCTGGCCATAGACTTGCGCAGAGACTTGTGCAGAGGACTTGCGTGGTTCTTGTTGTCTTTGCTGAGAATATGCGCCAATGGCTGTTGTGTTGACAAGGTCTTCACTGGGGATCTGTCTCTATGGCATGTCTAGTTGGCATGGTCTCTGCTGACATTCAAGGCTGACGTTACTAGGTGTAGGTCCTCCATCTGATTTGGATATGGACTGGATCTGGCTTAGTACGGTAATCTAAGGATAAGGATGAAACAGAGAGACTTATATAAGTATAGATGCCATTCTTCTTAAGATGTAACAAGTACATTAGGTGTTATGGGAAGTTTCACCGTCTGGTTGACCTAATTTGTGCAGCCTAATAATCTTTTAACAGTTTTGAATTACAGAAATGTGATAATGTGTTATGTGTGCAGGTTAAAGAGAGGGGTCTTTAATCTAGATTTAAAATGACAGAATGTGTCTGCCTCCCAAACAACACTAGGAAGACTGTTTCAGAGTTTGAATGATAAATAGGAAAAGGATCTACTGCCCACAGTCGATTTTGATATTCTAGGTATTATCAGCTAGACAGAATTTTGACACCAAAATAAATGTAAAGGACTGTAGGGGCATTCACATCTTTGTAAGTAATCTGCAGAATTTTAAAATGTATGCAATGTTTAATAGGGAGCCAATGCAGAGTTGACAGATCTAGGCTAATATGGTCATACTTTCTGGTGCTAGTGAGAACTCAAGCTGCTGCATTTTGGACCAGCTGGAGTTTGTTTATTAAGCATGCAGGGCAACCACCCAGTAAAGCATTACAATTATCTAGCCTTGAGGGCGGGAACACATGAATTAACTTTTCTGCATCTGACATTGAGAGCATTTGTCATAATTTAAATATATTCCTAACTGACAAAGAAGATTTAACAGAGCAGCCATCAAATGTTAGAGAGTATTCTTGGTTATGTGTGTGGATGTTTTTGGTCCAATAATTAAAAACTTTAGAATTTAGTTGCAGGAAATGTCAAGTCATCCCATTTTTATATAAACTATGCATTCTATTAGTTTTGTGAATTGGTATGTTTTGTCAGGCCACAAAGAAATATTAAGCTGAGTAACATCAGCGCAACAGTGAAAACGAATGCCATATTTTCAAATGATATCTCCCAAGCGTAGCATGTACAGGATGAAAAGCAACGGTCCTAGTACTGTGTTTTGTGGTACTCCATATTGTACTCCATGTGATTGATACAATACTTCTTCATTTACTTATACAATCTGATAACAGATAAGTAAGACTTTAACCATGCCAATGCAATTCCACGAACATATTTTCGAGTCTATTCAAAAAAATTACAAAATTCAAAAGAATTTTGTGGCCGATAGTATCAAATGCAGCACTAAGGTCCAGTAACACTAATAGAGAGATGCAACTACAATCGGATGATTAAAGAAAATCATTTTTAAATCTAATGAGAGCAGTCTCAGTACGGTTTGGTCTAAATCCTGATTGGAAATCCTCGCATATACCATTTCTTTCTATGAAGGAATATAGTTATGAAGATACTTATCATTTTATTTTCTTCCAGCTGTGTTCCATTTTCTGGGCTTCTCTCTTGAGGGCACGAGTGTGCTCATCATACCACAACAACTGACTGTTCTCCTTAATCTTTTTTTAAGCGCAGAGAAGCAACCGTGTCTAAAGTGCTTGAAAAAAGTCCATAGTTTCTGTTGCACCATCCAGTTTTTCTAAGCTATTGAGTATGCTGAGGAGTTGAGATGTGTCAGGAAGATTATTTATAAAACAATCTTTAGTGGTAGAAGTGATAGCTCTACCATATTTGTATTTGAAGTTTCAGTATCAAATCAAATCAAATCACTTTATTGTCACTCTACCATATGCACAAGTGCAACAGCAGGTGAAATTCTTAGGTGCAGTTCCGAGCAACATAGCAGTCATGACATGACATGTACAACATTTAAGCAACAACAGATTACACATCTGATGCGCACACAATTACTCACAGCACAGTATACACTACAATAAACAATAAATAATTTACACAATGTGAGTGTAGTTCTCACAGCTTTAAACAATATACACATACTTACAATATACATATACTTTAAACAATATACACTAAACATACATTAAACAATAACAGTATACATTAAGCTATAGTAATAATATACAATGTACAGTATACAATATGTTCACAAATTGAAATCCAAAGTGCAATAGATGCTGTATGATAAATAAATGTGTATATAATGTGTGTGTATCTACAGTGGGTTGTGCTGAGTGATATTCTGTCCAGTGTGTGTTATGATACTGATGGATCAGGAGTTAAGTAGTCTGATTGCTTGTGGGAAGAAGCTGTTCTGGAGTCGGCTGGTGCGTGTTCTGATGTAGTGTGTCAATTGTGAGGTAAAAGGCTATATATGACGTGTTGCCTCTTATATCTTTCTCGTCCGTTTTGATCTGATCAAAGGAACAGAGTGCTAAAAGACAAAATCCATTGATCTTAGAGAATCTGATCAGAGCCTTGAGCAAAGATAAAGCCATCATGGATGCTCTTTTCGCAGCCTGCACCATGAGTCATGGAGGTTTATGCCTCTGGATGTGTGAAAATGAGTCACATTTTTGTCAAAAGGGTGTTTAGGAAACCCACAGCTTTATCTAATCAATATCACTTTCACAGTTGCTCTATAGCAAATCTCTTAAATTCAACATGAAACAACCTATTTAATAATTGTGGACCCACTTTATAGTCCCAAGTCCCTGTAAAGGCAATTCTGAGATTTGTTTCTAAACACATTATAAATGTTAGAAATGTATTGCTGAAACACATTACAAAGACTGTGAACTATGTAGTACCGAATTCAGAAGTTAAACAGTTTTTCACCGTTGCTGTGTTCAGGATTTTCTGTGCGGGGCTAAAACGGTGGCTCGATGATGCAATGGAGCCACGGAGCCTGGCTCCTCCCCTACACGATCATATCTAGAGCACATTTGCTGCAGTTCGCCCGCTTGATCGCGAGTTACTGTCAGTACTGTTAGTTACTATAGCCTACAACTTACAAAACAGCTTACAAAACAAAAACGATGATCAAGAAGAGGTGGATTAATTTTGTGAACATCACTTTGATGGAGAGCTGAGGATCACCACCAACACCCGCTTCTCACACTGGATCGTTTTACAAACTTTCACCGGAGACAACTGGGATTCACTGACAATCCGCTGCAGAATGGGGCTGAACCGACTACCCGTTCTCTTGGCTCCACCTGGGTCTCCACATCTTCCGACTCTGCCTCTGTCAGTCGGTCCCAAGGTTCTGCCACAACCATTAAACAATGCTCCACCCTGGCTCCTCCCTCCGTCGTCTCCGCTGGGGTGTCTCCCTCTACCGGGTTCTCCAGGGTCCTGTCTGTCAACTGCTCCTCGCTTTCGAAATCCCCTCTTGCCCTCCACCGTTAAACTTTACGTTACGGTGCTTGAGTCACATTGACTCAAGATGGCGCCGAGGATGGCTGCTGCGTTGCGAGCTCCGTTACAACATTGTAGTTTTTTGTTTGTTCTGTTTATAGTTTTTGTGTTTTTTTGTCTTGGATGTTGTCTGCCTTACTACGTACGACAGACAGACACTTTTGGACATTGGTTCGGCAATCGCACACCGAAAACCGCGCATCCTGAGGCTGCGTTTATTGTGACTGGGGACTTTAACAAAGCCAACTTCAAACGCATTGCACCTAAATACCACCAACATGTTAGCTTCAACACGCGAGGGAACCGTGTTTTAGACCACTGTTACTCTCCCTTCTGGGATGGTTCAAGTCCCTCCCGCGCCCACCATTTGGCAAATCGGATCACGCTTCCATTCTCCTTTTGCCCGCATATAGGCAGAGACTGAAACAGGAAGCACCCGCCCTCAGAACCATCCAGTGCTGGTCGGACCAATCGGACTCTATGCTACAGGACTGTTTTGATCACGCGGACTGGGAGATGTTCCGGTCGGCCTCTGATGACGACATCGAGGTCTACGCTGATAGTGTAACGTGTTTCATCAGGAAGTGCGTAGAAGACGTTGTTCCGACCAGAACAATACGGCTGTACCCAAACCAGAAGCCATGGCTAAATGGGGATGTTCGCGCGGCACTCAATGCACGGACCTTCACTTTTAACTCTGGTAATGCGGAGGAGCATAAACAAGCAAGTTATGCCCTCCGGAAAACCATCAGAGCAGCAAAACGCCAGTACAGGGACAAGATTGAAGGACAGTTCAACACCACCGACTCTAGAAGCATGTGGCGGGGAATTAACACCATCACGGATTACAAAGGGAACACAAACTCCAACGTGAACACCGCTGCCTCTCTCCCGGACGAGCTCAACACCTTCTATGCTCGCTTTGAGGGAACTAACACCGCCCTCGCGGAGAGAGAGCTTGCGGCTGAAGATACAGAGGTTAGTTCACTCTCCGTATCTTTAGCGGATGTAACCCGATCCTTCCGGCGGGTGAACATCCGTAAAGCCGCGGGTCCAGACGGCATTCCGGGCCGCGTCATCAGAGCGTGCGCGAACCAACTGGCTGGAGTTTTCACAGACATTTTTAACCTGTCCCTCTCCCTGTCTTTGGTCCCCACATGCTTCAAAACGTCCACCATTGTGCCTGTACCGAAGCAATCAAAAACACTCTGCTTAAACGACTGGCGTCCTGTTGCTCTGACCCCCATCATCAGCAAATGCTTTGAGAGAATAATCAGAAACCACATCTGCTCTGTTCTCCCCCCCTCACTGGACCCACTGCAGTTTGCATACCGCACAAACCGCTCCACTGATGATGCCATTTCATCCACAATACACACTGCTCTCTCCCACCTGGAAAAGAGGAACACGTATGTGAGAATGCTGTTTGTAGACTACAGCTCAGCATTCAACACCATTGTGCCCTCCATACTTGACGTGAAACTCCGGGCTCTAGGCTTAAACAGCTTGCTATGCAGCTGGATCCTGGACTTCCTGTCAAACAGACGCCAGGTGGTCAGAATGGGCAGTAACATCTCCTCATCACTGACTCTCAACACTGGAGCCCCTCAGGGCTGTGTTCTCAGCCCACTCCTGTACTCCTTGTACACACATGACTGTGTGGCAATCCACAGCTCCAACACCATCATCAAGTTTGCTGACGATACGACGGTGGTAGGTCTCATCACTGACAATGATGAAACGGCCTACAGAGAGGAGGTGCACACTCTGACACGGTGGTGTCAGGAGCACAACCTCTCCCTCAACGTCAGCAAGACCAAGGAGCTGGTGGTCGACTTCAGGAGGAATGAGAGAGAACACCGCCCCATCACCATCAATGGAGCACCGGTGGAGAGAGTCAGCAGAGAGTCAGTTCCTCGGTGTCCACATCACAGAGGAACTCTCATGGTCTGTCCACACTGAGGCCGTTGTGAAGAAGGCTCATCAGCGCCTTTTCTTCCTGCGACGGCTGAGGAGGTTTGGAATGAACCGCCACATCCTCACACGCTTCTACAGCAGCACCATAGAGAGCCTGCTGACTGGCTGCATCACCACCTGGTACGGCAACAGTACCGCCCGCAGCCGCAAAGCCCTGCAAAGGGTAGTGCGCACGGCCAGCTGCATCATCGGAGGTGAGCTTCCCTCCCTCCAGGACATTTACGCCAGGCGGTGTGTGAAGAGAGCTCAGAGGATCATCAGAGACTCTAGCCACCCGAACCATGGGCTGCTCTCACTGCTGCCATCAGGCAGACGGTACCGCAGTATCAGAACATGCACCAGCCGACTCCAGAACAGCTTCTTCCCACAAGCAATTAGACTCCTTAACTCTCCTTAACTCCTTAAATCTGATGTTGCTTTAAATGTTGTACATGTCATGTCATAACTGCTATGTTGCTCGGAACTGCACCTAAGAATTTCACCTGCTGTTGCACTTGTGTATATGGCTGTGTGACAATAAAGTGATTTGATTTTATTTGATTTGAGGATACGCCTTCTGGGAGGGGGGAGAGATGTCACATTTATGGACTGTCATGTTTTTTCCTTTAACGACTTTAAGCGGTTCCCTGCTCTGTTTAATTTCAGTTTCCTTGGTTATTTCCTCATTTGTTTTTTACATATTAGTTCCACCTGTGTCTCGTTATGTGTATATATCATGTAAATATTCTCCCTGTTTTGTTCTATTCCTATTGCCGGTTATCATCTTAGTTTATATGTGGTTAGCTGTGTCTACTGAGGATTTCTGTTTGCACAGAAAGCCCATCATCCTTTGCGATTGACCTTTGGTGGCTGTGTTTTGAATGTTTTGTGTATAGGAAACCTTATATGATGTAATCAGAGCCCACAAAACGAGTTGGCTTGTGTAGTAAAAGTGATATCCCTCTCTGTAACATAATCTAATACAGATCAAGGAGTATCACATTCCAGGGGGAATTTTGAAGGGCACACGTTCCACTGATACATTGCTGATAGATTAGGTAAAACCAAGAAGACTAGAGATAGATCATGTATAGATAGATCATGTAAATATGGTTGTCTTCAAAGCCTGAAATCTGTAGACAGCGTAGGTCGATATCATGTATAACTTCCAGTATGTAATGGGATGGTAGTTGATGATTGTAGATGAATTCCTCCTTGTTACACTTATCATTGTTACTCAGAGCAGGGCGGGTTGGTACTGTCAGTCAAGGCGGCAAGGTGCCAGAAGGTACAGCAGTGGGCGTGTGATTTCCCAAATGCTGCTCCCACACGTTGAAGAACACATTTACTAGTTAAAGAAAATAGTTGTGTTCCCGCTCTAGTCATCATCAACGCTCAGACCTTGGAAAAATGCTCATGTTAATTAAAGAAGGAGGAATTCTCAATCACACAGCAGTGCAGAGTGAGTGACTTTTGACAGGAATCTAGGAAAATAAGTTTAACTTTAAGTAAACTTTAGAAAATTGCTATAACAAATGTTGTGTTTTTAGGAACTTAAGCACTGTTTTTTTACTTCTGTATTGTTGCTGATGAATAATTTAGTGAGCTGCATCGTAAAGTTTTGAATATGCTTCAATGACGTGATGTTAGAAGTGTGGATATTTGCTCATTTATTGTCTGAAGTTAACTGCTTGCCAAGCGCTTGTTCTCTGATTCATGTTGCTCCTGTTTTTGCTCACCTGTTGTCAGGGCAACTCTTTATAGCCTATTAACTGGTTTATTTTCTCTTGCATGTTCAACATCATTTCTGGGAAGATTTCATTTGTAATAGCCAATATGCTTTCACAGCAGATTACAAAAAAATACAACCCATTGAACAAACTGTACATGTATCCTTCAGCCTTGATCTTAATCTTAATTAATTATAATATTGTATCTGCCTGAGGTCCATTTACAATATAGGTATAATACATTTTTGAACACATTGATTTATATATTTTTAAATATTAAATTAAATACTACTTCTGGTATTCTAAATACTGCATTTTCAGACTAATAAATTGAATTTAAAAACCTGTCCGTTCAATGATATGATCATTGATACATTATTCTTTTTGGTGTTGTTGTGTGGATGTGTTGTGTAGGTCATCTCAGACCTGGAGTCATGGAATGAGGAGCTGTCTCAGCAGATGAAGGAGTTTGACACTGAGGATCTGACGCTAGCTGAGCAGAGACTCCAGCATCACGCTGATAAAGCTCTCACCATGAACAACCTGACATTCCATGTCATACACCAGGGACAGGAACTCCTGCAGTACGTCACAGAAGTTCAGGCCTCAGGTGAGCACACATAAGCACTCATATAAAACTATAGTAGTTACGTCCCGTAGCTCAAAAAAAGAGACGCAACAAAGAGAGGGACACAAGAAAGCCGAAAATACCCAAATTTATTAACAACAATAGACCTATACAGAAAAAAACAGTATATAAATGTAACAGTCAGGAATCAGTGGTGTAGTGTAATGAATGCATGGAAAGGTAATGTGCTGTTGCTAGTGTTGGATGTGTCAAAGAAAAAACAACTTTAAAGGAACCCAAACGTAAATGAAAATCATGTCCAGTCTGGCACCCTCCTTGGCCACAGGTGTACGGAATAACCACTTGAGAGGGCGGAGCCAGCCAATCATCTGTCTGAGCCTGGGGAAACCCCACTCAGAGGAGTCGTCACAGTAGTATCTAAATAATACTAAAATAATGTATTTAATCCAAAATACAGTAAAACAGTAATATTGTTGAATATTATTACAATTTATAATAACTATTTTCTATTTGAATATATATAAAATGTTATAATTAAAATAAATGATTATTTGTGCTCAATTATTAATAATGGTTCTTATTATTATACATTTTTAAAACAGTTTTTTCTGTATTAATTTTTGTATTAATTTATATTCAAATAGAAACAGTTATTTTAAATTGTTATAATATTTCACAATAATACTGTATGTTTTTTATCAAATAAATGCAACATTGGTGAGCATAAGAGATTTATAAAAAATAAAATAAAAACACTTTACAATATGGTTCCATTGGTTAAGGTTAGTTAATGCATTAACTAATATTAACTAACAATGAGCAATACATAAGTTACAGTGCTTAATAATCTTTGTTAACATGAATAAAAATGCAACTGTTCATTGTTAGTTCATGTTAGTTCAGGTTCATTAACTAATGTTTAACAGATACAACTTTTGATACATTTTAATACATTTTAATAATGTATTAGTAAATGTTAAGATTAACTAACTGAGATTAATAAATGCTTTAGAATTTATTTTTATTTATTTTATTGTTAGTTCATGTAAACTAATGCATTAGTTAACTAATGTTAACAAATAAAACCTTATTGTAAGTGTTACCAAAAAAAATCATAATTATTCCAAACTTTTGAGCCGTAGTTTATGCTTTCGACATCTGTCCATCAGCCATCTTTGTGTCTTAGGTTTGTAAACGAACCTTTGTGGTCACTGGATCACGTGAGGCATCAGAAATGTGTGTGTGTATGTGTGTGTTAGTATGTCAGTCCAGAGCAGGCTTAAGGGGGAGGAGTGGACGCAGCTAAACGCTAAACTCTAAAGCCAAACACAGCAGGTCCATCCAGACAGCCAGCAACCCTCCCTCCCTTCCTCCCACCCGGCTCTTTAATCCTATAGACTCACACTGCCTAGCAAAATCACAGATCACACACACACACGCACAAGATTTGACATCTGACATCACACACAGATAGCAGAGAGCAAAACGAATCATCATTTTACTAGCATCCTTTTGCAGAGGCTCATATACAAACGCAAAGCTGGAGTACTCTCAGAGTTTTAGTCCATTGCAACTCTGGGCTACGGGTGTAAAATGTGAGTATGTCTGTGTGTGTGCTAAGGTGTGTGCTAAGAATGCTAAGATCAGGATATCTGCACTTTATATGCTGATTGTGTTATAGGTCAGTTATCATTTTCAATATTGATTTAGCTTATTTCTCTATGTAGTTTGTTTTGCTTTTGTTTTTCTCATGGTATTCTAGGGGCGTATTTGGTTTTAAAGACAGCATGAAATCGAAATTGACCCCATTTCTTCCCTGCATAAATACTCAAGCTTGTATTGTGTGCGATTCATCAGTGCACTAAACTATCATAGCTGACTATCTGAAACCCAATCAAATCCCTTTATATTAAATCAAATATTCCAGCTGAAATATTAACAAAATGTCACATTACAGAAGTTAAATGCATTGCAATTTTATTTTTGATACCCTTGAAGCTGAAGTGTGTCATTTCTGCACCCCCTGCCCCCCCCAACCCAACCCACCTCCAAATTGACAGTTAGACAGACAGTCAACCCCCAAGATCACACCATTGATCACATTAATGTCACTGTGCCTGGCTTGCTGTGTGTCTGGATGCTTAAACAAACTGAGCAGTTTTGATGGCACCTATAAGAGCACCAAAGTGGTCCTTGCATATTTTAGTTCACACAAAAATGCAAATTCTATCATTATTTACTCTCCATCATGCTGTTCCTATATGGGAACATAAAATAAGATATTTTGAGGAATGTATCAGTTTTACAATGGAGGTCGATAACCAGAACTGTTTAGTTTTCAACATTCTTCAAAATATCTTCTTTTGTGTTCTGTAGCAGAAAGTCATACAGGTTTGAAAAACGACATGATGGTGAGTAAATTATGCCAGAAGTTTTTATTCATTTTTAGGTGAATTTAAGATCACTTTAAGCTGGGATTGGAGAAAGAACAATTAGGGTAATAATTTACCCGATTCCTTGTGAAATTCCCATCATTTAATTTGAGTTAAGTTCAAATAAATCAACTCTGTGTGATCATCCACCTCTCACTTCAATGTTTATTGTGGCCTGTGTTCTTTAATCGGGTCTTTGTCTTGTCCAATTGATGTCTTGGCCAAAAAGTACCGGCACTCTCAGGCTTGATAAAGTCCTCACACTAAAGCCTTCTTACGGATTACCAACATATCCTGTCTTTGCATGTGGTGCTATTTCTTTTTTATCCAGTTTCCTTGATCTATGAAAGATCCCAGAATGTATAAGTAACATTTTTAGGGTGAAACTCGGGACACCTATTTAAAATATGATTCTTGTTAGATCTTCTTTACAGTAACACAATGAAAATCATCCTGTCTGGCCACAATATATGTATATATCAGATTGATCGATCCATCGATTGTATCTCTAGTCCTTAATATATATCTAGTATGTTTTTTACTGTATGAAATATGACCTAAATATGTTTTTGTCAGGTTTTTGAAGGTGTCACATAAATTAAAACAACTAAATCCATTTTGACAAAAGCTCAATGTATTCAATTTATCAAGGGAGATTATTAACGCCCTTGTTTACATCTTTATCTCTCTCTCACTCTGTCTCTTTTTCTATGGCAAGGTGTGGAGTTGTTGTGCGACCGTGATGTTGACATGGCGACGCGGGTGCAGGATCTGTTAGATTTCCTGCATGAGAAACAGCAGGAGCTGGACGCAGCCGCAGAGCAGCACAGACGACACCTGGAGCAGTGCGTGCAGCTCCGTCACTTACAGGCCGAGGTCAAACAGGTAACATCTGTTTGTCTCTGTCCACCCACCCACCAACTCAAGAACTCACTCAGGCATTTACATTTCAGACCATGAAACAGCTTTCTCACCAGAGAAGAAAACAACCACTGTATGATATGTTCCTTCTAACACTCTGACATTTTTAATATGCCATGATTAATTAAACAATAGAGATTTTATATTAGATGTGGGAATTTCCTCTGTCTGTACCTGAGCAGTGACTCATGGGTAGTGAATGTAGGCTAAACTGAGGCTGAAAATCAGACATTACCTTGTACACTAATACCTCTGACGCCTTGTTTCATATCTTATGTTTATTACATTGTCTTACAATGTAAGAGGTGTGTGTGTGTGTGTGTGTGTGTGTGTGTGTGTGTGTGTGTGTGTGTGTGTGTGTGTGTGTGTGTGTGTGTGTGTGTGTGTGTGTGTGTGTGTGTGTGTGTGTGTGTGTGTGTGTGTGTGTGTGTGTGTGTGTGTGTGTGTGTGTGATGCAACTATGATAAGCTGTTTTTTTTTTCCAGTAAGCGATAATTAAGCTTACAATATTTAAGGTAGTGTCTTTTCTTTTACAAGCAAAGATACATGTAGGGTTCAATTGGGCTAAAGGAAAAAGTGCTTTTCACTACTTGCATTTATTGTAGAAAAAAAAAATGTTTAACCGATGGAGCACCACATTTTGTGAGAAAATAAATCACACAGCCAATGGATGTTCAAAACAATACGTTTAGTTTATTTTGATAATTAAATAAAATTATTGAATATACTTTTTAAAAAATCATTTTAAAAATACAGATTTATTTTTAATATTCTGAAAGATTCTTAGACTGCTTAAAAGCCATTGCATAATATAATGTAATAATAAATTGTATTTTATATGATGTCATATTTTTAAATATGATGGTTTTATTATAAACATGGTGATTATCTCTAAGGTGGTCAGCTAACCTAATAAATGATATTGAAAATTGAATGTAACCATGTCATGTCAAAAAATGAAAAAGTCTGCCAGCTGTTTATTATCTTGTCAATTATTTTGCATTTAGCCTCAAAAATAGGGGTGCTTTTTACTTTACTTTACTCTTACTTTGCATATAACTCATTTATAAAAAATAAAAAAAAGTTTATTTAATTACTATGAACAAAACTAAAAATAGACCTTTGTCTCAATGTTTATTTGGTCATTTTAACAAATCTTGTTTACTACATAAATGTATAACATTTTTAAAAGCATGAAATATTGATCAATCTACAGTTGCACAGAATCGACTTGTTTCTGCCGAAGATTATGTCAAGGCTCAGTTGAATTTTCTGGTCCATAGTGAATCGTGGATGTTTAGAAAAGTGAGCTTTTCTTATATTTAGTAGATCAGAGGAAAATAAATTCCCATTTACCTCAGTGTGCCTATTAGCCCATATTGTATATTCATGTTGTTTCAACAGTGCATACATGTCTGAAGTTAAATACAACTGTTTTATTAAACCATAATTTATTTTAAAATGTGTTTAATTACTAGAAGCTTGATTTTTATATTTACATATGTATTAGTATTTAACTACTAATAACGTCTTGGTTACGTATGTAACCCTCGTTCCCTGAGTAGGGAATGGAGACGTAACGATAGTGACTAACGAATGGGGGTTTCTCTTAGAAGCAAAGTTTGCTCATCTCCCAGTTGACCCGAAGGCCCAGACGGGCTAAGTGCTAGAGCACTAGGTCTCTGTATTCGCACACCTGCGCTTGAGAGTGACTCATTATGAGCCAGTCATCGAGGTAGTTCAGGATGCGAATCCCGTGCTGCCTGAGTGGCGCAAGGGCTGCCTCGACAATCTGAAGACGCGAGGGGACAGAGCTAGTCCGAATTGGAGGACCGCTTACTGATATGCTCGCCCCTCGAAAGCAAACCGTAGGAACGGTCTGTGTCAAGGTAGGATGGACACATAGAAGTAGGTGTCCTTCAGGTCGACCGCTACAAACCAATCTACTGGACGAACGCATTTGAGAAGGCGTTCACCGCCAACATCCTGAAGGGATCGCCATGTCAACAAGCCTGTGAAGGGATCGGTTCAAGACGGGCAGATCCAGGATTGGCCATAACCCACTGGCTTTCTAGGGTACAATGAAGTAAGGGCTGAGGAAGCCGGACTTCATTTCGGCTGGAGGGACAGGCTCGATCGCACCCTTCGCCAGTAAGGTGGCAACCTCCGCACGCATGACTGGGGCATTATGGGCCCCATCATGGTGGGCGGACTACCCAGAAGCGGGGAGGAGCCTGCGCAAATTGAATCGCGTGAATTCGCGACCCAGCGGACAGTCCCGGAAGCTGTAGCCAGGCTCCCAGGAACTGACCAGCGGGGTCACTCGAAGCACAGACGAGGCAGCGTGACTGGCCCAGACGTGGAAGGCGTAGCGTCCCGGTGTGGGGCACAGTCAACAGCTGCGTCCTGACAGAGGAGACCAGGGAAGGATGCACGTTCCACTGGAGTCTGCTCTGAGAGGAGGCTGGCGAGAGAGAGGGACGAGAGCGGCGTGGCCCGGAGGCGGCGCACACTGCCATCACCAGTCTCTGGGTCCTCAGAGACAGGGACATGAGTTCTTTCCAAGCGCTGCTAGCCCGGGGGCCAGCAACGGATAGCCACGCCATGTCGAAGCCCTCCGTGGACACCGTAGTGCGAAACAGAGTGTTCAACAGTGGGGGGGACCCCAGTGTACCCTCGGCCGCGGCCCCGTCGAGGGTAGAGGAGGTGGAGGAGGCCACCGAACGGTCATGGGAAGCACGGGGACTTCCAGGACCGCGTGATCTCCTCATGCATCTCGGGAGTGAAAGGCATTGGGGGCGGGGCTCAACAGCTGTCAGGTGTCGCCCCCAAAAACCAATTGCGCAACCACGAGCACTCGTGACAGGGCAGAGTTCCACACCAGCGCGAGGCTCGCGGCTGCCCGAGATAACATGGCTGTCAACTCTAGGTCGGATCCGGCAGCGCTGACACACCCAAAGGCGGAGCACAGCCTAATCATCATCCCCAAAGGACTCTAGCCCACCTTGAGATCCGAACGTGCTGAAGCCCAAACACGTCGAGCAGTGAATGTGCCCATAGACAGCAATGGAGATCGATCGCACCCGGAAGTGCACGGGCGAACCGTCTTTAAAAAGACGTGCCACGCGCAAGCTCTTTTTGTTAGAGGAAAGCTCTGCAGAGTGCCGAAGCGCCCAGGGAAAACACACACAGATGTTGCAGATCACTGTACAGATCAGCAGGCAGGCAATGTGAGATCGCTGGAACGCGCCGTCACACCAACACCCTGGAGAACCGCTCGTCTCAAAGACTGAAGAGAAGACTTCAGAATTCAGGCTTGTAGGAGTGAAGAGATGCTCTTGGCTCCAAAGCAGAAACATAATGCGATGTTGCCAGCTTACTTCCTTATATACCCACACGGTGGGGCAGAGTTACGCATGCAAATTCCACATGCCCATGGCATTGGCCCTGCCATTGGCCGTTTTTAGACTCCTCGAAGGTAATTGGCTTTACGTCGTAGTGACTGAACGAAAGGGAACTACAGATCCTTTAAGCATTACATAATGTTTGATAACAACTTGTTAATGCTGCCATTTTAATTATTGAATGAAGTGCAGTGTTAATAGTCAGTCAGTTTTGAGTGGCGGATCTGACTACATTCAGGAGCTGATGGGAAACAGGGCAGTTTTACAGCACTAGGCACGCTTAAAATGAGAAGGAAAAACTAGGCCAGGAGGAGCAGCTGGTAATCTCATTTCATCCTTTCATTTATTTATTTTATTATTTTTATATTTATTTTGTCTGGCCTGCTCTAGAAAGGAAAGGAATGATTAGAGATGTCGAGGAGCTGGGACGCCCGTGTGGTTTAAGGCCTGACACGGTCACATTTGAGTGGGTGTGTGGTGGTTAGTAGACATGTAATCATGTTTTTTGGCTTATTTTGTGTTGGAAAATGTGCGTCTGTGTGGCAGTTTTCAGTGGGTTTATTTACATTTATGCAAGAAGCATAGTTTCATTATCTGTCACTGTGGGTGTATCAGCACTAAAGCAGGTGTGTAAAGTGTCGATGAGTCAGGAGACAGCTTGGAATTTAGGCATAAAGGTGGAGTCAGAGAACACATCAATCAGTATGAAATTTGCTCACTTTCCCCACTGATGCAACCCAACTGTTTACAGCACAGCAGAAGCTGTGTCAGCTCATTTAAAAAAACAGCAATTTTTGATTTATTCTAAAAGGCAGTATTGTTGTGTACCGTTTTTCCCTCTTCAGTCCATGTAAACAAAATCAAGAATTTAGTTCTCCCTCTCTCTAATGTTTAAAATTAATCAAGCTGTTCTTTGTACAGTGCCCTTAAGATCTGTATATAATTGACTCTATTTATTTAGTTTGGCTACCCTTTTTATAAATTAAATGAGTACCTATGACTAAACTCCTGAATACTGTCACTTAAAGGGATAGTTTACCCAAAAATGAAAATTCTGTCATCATTTATTCACCCTCAAGTTGTTCCAAACCTGTATGAGTTTCTTTGTTCTGCTGAACACAAAAGAAGATATTTTGAAGAATGTTTGTAACAAAGCAGATAGAGCAACCATTGACCATTGGTATTTTTTTATCTGCTCTATCTTTCTTTTGTGTTCAGCAGAACAAAGAAACAAGGAACTCTTGAGGGTGAGTAAATGATGACAGAATTTCCATTTTTGGGTGAACTATGCCTTTAATACTGAATAGTCATTAATGATGTGTATACTTCAACATTTCTTTCATCTACCAAGTGTAGTACACTCATCTCCAGTTAACATACTTTACCATGTTACAAATCCATTCTGAAGTTTGCAGATTCTGCAAAGCAGAGCCTGGTCAAGTGTTAAAGGGGACCTATTATGCCATTTTGCAAAGTCTTGATTTTAATTTTTGGGGTTTACTAGTAGGGCTGGGCCAATAAACAATATCATATCGAATTGCGATAAAATTTGCATCGATAACGATGATAAGCTCTGGACATATTTACTCAATATGGATTACTCTAACACCCAATCACACAGCAGAAATAACCGCGACAACAGCCAGTCAGCGTGCAGCTTTTAACTTGCACATCAAAAGTACACGCTCTACTGGCAAAGAAAACTCAACACGAGAAGGAAAATACGAGTGGAATCGGCGACGAACGTTAAATCAAAAGTGAAACTAGCCTTGAGGTATTATCCAAAGACGACGAATTTGTTGATAAAAAGATAGCACGAATTGTTACTCATTTGAACCGCATCATACAGATGGCTCGGGTCAAAGTCCAAACAGCAGCGCAGCGCAAGCTCACTAGAAGAGAGCCGTTTACTCGTTTAGCCGTTTACTTGATCAGTCATGCAAACACTAAACAGCGCTGTGAGATCCAATGAGAAGCGCATGAATTCAGCCAAAGACACAAATGTCTCGTGATTTAAACTAGTTTAAAGCCAGATGGAACAGCTCTAACAAACAGGAGAAACACTATGCGGCAGTCAGAAGGATGTTCCATCTTTTATTTAGTTATAGCTAGAATTTGTGCATATAGGTTACTAAATGTTTTTAGGCTAGTGTTTTTCACACAAATACCATAGAAACCATATAGCCTAGATACATTGTACCATGGTAGTGAAGAGCTATATGAGGGGTTATTAGGGGTTATTATATTAAAGGGATGGTAAAACACATTCTTTCGAAGGCTTGATTGTGTTTGTGGGGTACACTGTAACGTGTTCATGCTTCGTTTTTAAAAAATTGCATTATTTTTCATATATTTTACCTTTATTATACACTGCTCTGTCCCTCCTTGTAAAAACGGTCTGATGGTTTCCGGGTTGTATGAAGCCAGTCCCTCAAAAATACGCAATGGGCTCAGATTGGTTAGCTGGCCCAGTGTGTTGTGATTCGCTAACCGCCTAGTGCACGTTTGTCACGCCCCTTACCTTTACCGGTAGACTGTGCTTTGGGTAGTACAATGGCGTCAATAAAACCATACCAATTTGAGCCCGAATCAGACCCAGACAATTTTAGTGAAGATGATCGAGCAGAACCTGTTCAGTCCTCAAGAGTAAAGACTGCGGATCTATAGTGATCGCTACTGAATGGCACTGTTACTTTTGTATTTTTAGAACGATTTGCCAAATATCTGTCGCAAGAACGAACACTATACATTGGCTTTACTATAGAATCCAAATCAAACACAGAACCATGTTTAGCATGCCTGTAGATAAACAATACATAAAAGCTCTAATCAAAGAATAATTTACACTAATGCCAAGTTCACTGTTGAGATTTTAAAAAGTTTGTAACGTTAGGTGTTTGTTGGATAACGTTAATATGAATGAGCATTTAACAAACTGATTTGCAGAGCCAAAGGAGCGTTGTCATCTGTTTACTTCCTTGCTACAACGTACAATTAACAATACGAACTATTACAGAAAAACACATCGACGAAAAAAAAATCATACTTACAGGTTGTGGCCCGTAAACAGCTTCTGTTTTTAAATCCATCTTTCAGGACAAGCCGTTGTAAGAATCCTGCATTGAACTCGTGAAGATTGTGGAAGCTTTCCTCTGTGAAATGTGCAGCGGGAGCCACGCGCGCCCGTCTCACACTGGCAGTGTTTGTCTCACGCAGCTGAACCGCGGCTCGTGTATTGCAAATACAGACGAATATTGTCCATTATGTCACATTTTCCGGTCTTCTCCTCCCACCCCTGTCTGTCTCGTGCTTTGATTTATGATGGGCAGCATGTATCTGCTGCAAATGTTCCGACGACCATGTTCCCCTCTGTCTCATACATGCATGCATATAATGTTGTATGTTAAACGCACTGCAACGCACCCCCGTCCCTAGGAAGGCTGAACAAAGTGGACCTGCAATCCAGATGAAAATAACAGCGTTTCGTCGGCATTGGCAACAACACTCCAGCCTACTAACTAGCCTACCACAGCAACTATTCCCCGCGGCGATACAAAATGGCCTCGCACCCCCCCCCCCTTATTTCATATTCTCGGAGGAGGGGTTTATGTAAATATTGGGGCTGGTGATGTCAGCAACCCTGGAGGAATGTGTAGTAGTCCCTACTGGCCGTTTGCTGTAGTCCTTAGAAATTGATTTCTTTAAACACAAATATCTCCCTTTGCTTTAAACTTTGAACGTTGTAACTTTACAGATGTTGTTTATGATCAAACAGCAACATTACACACTAGCTAATGTTAGAAAAGTGAAATCGTGGTTTACCACCCCTTTAACTGTGGTTATCATGATCTAAATCTATGATACTATGGAAGACAAATTGTTAATTTGAATAAAACTCAGTCATAATATTAAAATTTTACCATATAAAAATTAGGTTGTTACAATTTTTACAGATGTCCGTGTTTTTGTTGATAAATCTGACATAAATCTGCATCCTCCTAACTCAAGCTACTGCTACTGTCAACTCTGTCAAATGTGCATTTCTAAGACAAAACATGTAATATTATTAATACTGCAGCTGAAGGTATATGCCAAAGTCAGGCCACACAAATCTGTTTCATGACTAGAAACAATATCAGCCGTTAGCACACGCAGAAATTAAGACATTCATTTTTTCTATTAAAGAATTTATTTAAGGAAAAATGACTGGAAAAGTGTAAGGAATTCAAAAACGTGAAGTGTGTGTCATATTCTGACAATAAAAGAGTAGTTTAAAACCACAAGTAACAGTCTGGTTTCTATAACTTTTACTTATGAGCAAAAATCTGCCTTTAAATTTGAAAGAAATAAATATTTTTCATTTTTCGTGATAATTATCGATATCGACTGATATAATAAGATTTTATCGAAAAAAAATGTTGGCCATATCGCTATTTACTAGTATATGTTTTCATGCTTGAACATGCCCCACTTTAAATCCTTTGGTTATTTGTCTTTCAGGTACTGGGTTGGATCCGTAATGGGGAGTCGATGCTCAATGCTGGTCTCATCACAGCCAGTTCCCTACAGGAGGCAGAACAGCTACAGCGGGAACATGAGCAATTTCAGCATGCTATTGAGGTACCAAAAAGATTTCATTCACACATACTTAGCTGTAGAAATGTGGACATACACATATACATACTGTTTTTGTTTTATGTTTTGTTTTATATTTTTTGTTTTGTTTCATTTCGATGTTGTTTTGTCTTTTGTATTGTTTTGTCTTGTCTTTTGGTTTGATCCGTTTTGTTTAGTTTTGATGTATATTGTATTGTCAGTTGTTTTGTTGTGTTATTTGTCATTTGTTTTCTTCTGTATTGTTTTGTTTCGTTTCGTTTCAATGTGTTTTTGTATTTTGTTTTGTCTTGTCTTTAGTGTTTTCCGTTTTGTTTCAATTTATGTTTTTTGTCTTTTGTTTCGTTTTGATGTGTTTTTGTATTGTATTGTCATTTGTTTTGTTATTTGTTCTCTTTTGTATAGTTTCGTTTCGTTTTGATGTGTTTGTGTATTGTATTGTCATTTGTTTTGTTATTTGTTCTCTTTTGTATAGTTTTGTATATGATGTGTTTTTGTCTTTTGTATTGTTTTTTTATTTTGTGTTTTGTTTTTTCCGTTTCGCTTTTTGATGTTTTGTTTTGTTTTTTTGTCTTTTGTATTTTGTTTTATTTTGTCTTGTCTTTTTGTTTTGTTTTGCTGTCAGTTATGCTAGTCAGAGTTTCTTACACTAAAAATTAATTGTCATTTTCTTTAAATTTTGGTCATTTTTGCTTTCTCTTCTTGTTTTCACTTTCTCTTTCATTTTCCTTTTCTCTTCTTTCTTTGCAGAAAACCCATCAGAGTGCACTGCAGGTGCAGCAGAAGGCAGAGGCTCTGCTACAGTCCAATCACTACGACATGGACATGATCCGTGACTGTGCAGAGAAGGTGGCGTCCCACTGGCAGCAGCTCATGCTAAAGATGGAAGACCGCCTCAAACTGGTCAATGCCTCAGTGGCTTTCTACAAGACATCAGAGCAGGTCAGTGAGCTTGTCTTGATAGTGATCCTGTGATGGTTTGACCTCGGTCTCTTATTTCTTTTAGCACTTTATGTGTCTATAATATGAATGTTTAAAATGTTGTGTGTTTAATGTTTTTTTTCCTAACTTAACTCTACATTGTGGACTTTCTTTTTAAACATTCATAGAATTTAGCTAAATCCTACTTGTAGTTAAGTAATGTAAAGGTACAGTATGTAAATTAGCCTACAAAAAATAATTCTGCACTAAAAAAAGCTAATATTAAGACAGACTATGTTTTAATTATGACTAGTTTAATTTTAATTTATGTTTTTAAAAAAATATGACATACATCAAAAAAAGTCAAAAAGTTGAAATTATGACCTGAAATTAGCTTTTTATCTTATAATTATGACATGATTATGATTTAGTAATGTATAATTTCAACTTTTGTTTACTTATGTCATAATCATGATTTGCCAAATCAAATATATTTTTCTTATGTGGCAGAAATGTTATTTTGCAAATAATACTGTCTATTTTTGCTTGTATTTAAATGTTTACCTACATGTGTGTGTGCTCTGCAGGTGTGTAGTGTGCTGGAAAGTTTAGAGCAGGAATACAAACGAGAGGAAGACTGGTGTGGAGGGACTGATAAACTGGGACCAAATTCGGAGTCTGATCATGTGACTCCCATGATAAGTAAACACCTGGAGCAGAAAGAGGCCTTCCTCAAGGTACTGAGCGCATACACACATGCTCTCAGGTTCTCAAGTAGCATTCTAATCACTCTGACATAAAAAAATTGGTGTAAATTTACTCATAACTGAGTCTTTTTTTTCTCTCTCTCTCTCTCTCTCTCTCTCTCTCTCTCTCTCTCTCTCTCTCTCTCTCTCTCTCTCTCTCTCTCTCTCTCTCTCTCTCTCTCTCTCTCTCTCTCTCTCTCTCTCTCTCTCTCTCTCTCTCTCTCTCTGAAGGCATGCACACTAGCCAGACGTAACGCTGACGTCTTCCTCAAGTACTTACACAGAAACAGTGTGAATATACCGGGAATGCTTGCTCATGTCAAAGCCCCTGAACTACAAGTCAAGAGTAAGACTACATCCTCCTTTTACTTCCTAAATACCTCCTTTTAAATGCCTTTTTATAATTGGTTTAAAGGGCCAAATATTAAGCCACAATTAGGACTGAAGTGAACCATTATTTACTCGTTGATTAGCATGTTTAATTGTTATGAATCCAGGGTTCAGGTATGTTCTGTGGTTCTGATTCTGTCACTGTGTTCTACAGACATCCTAAATGAGCTGCTGCAGCGGGAGAACCGGGTTCTACACTTTTGGACCATGAGGAAGAGGAGGCTTGACCAGTGTCAGCAGTATGTGGTGTTTGAACGCAGTGCCAAACAGGTCAGTACCAGCCCAATCAAGAGGAGTCTGCCTTTTGTTTCAGCATATAGTCTGGTCCAAATTGTGGCTTTTTTGATCAAGTACCACAACAAACACACACTTAGACAGAAATGTCCGGTTTGTGTGGAGATGCATCTAATGCCAGGTTCAGACTACACAATATTTTTGTCTGTTACGATTTCAGATGTGATTTTGACTCCTAAATTCTTGTGTCGTTGACAAGAAACATGTCAGAATACACGTTGCTTCCTAACCAATCATTGCTTACTGCCTTAAACAACATGCGTTGTGTTATTGAGAAGGTAGAACTAGTGATGGATTTCCATAAACGAGAGTAAACAAACAATGGCTACTGAAGCAGCGTTTTTTGTCCTGGCTGTCTTGACATCAGAAAAGACCCCAAAAAAGAAAGAAAACCTGACAGTGGACGCATTCCTGGATTGCATGAAGAAGACAGTATGGCCTGTCAATCCTCCAAAGAGAACTAGAACTTTAATTTCACCATGTTTGAAAGATGTGTATGGATGAGCTTCTGTGCTCCTATTGGTCAATGTAAAAAATGTGATGGAACTCATCATGGAGGACCAAAAAAAAAAAAACCATGCTAGTCTTTCTGTTGTTACTTCCTGAACTGAAGTGTCGGCACCAGTTGTCATCCACAATCACACACTATATGAGATAAAACGAGAGATTCTTACGTCCTGACTCTCATTGTCATTTACAATTCACCACAACACTCTACGTAAAACAGATTGTGCAAAAATCAAGCTGATATCATGTAGTCTGAACCCGGCATGAGATTGAAACTACCACATTGACAGTGTGCCTTTCAACAAAGTGATAACTTTTTATACTCATAAGAATGTCACAATACTCTCTTGCTGGTACAGGTATAGCAAAAATAAAGCTTTAGATTTTCTGTATAAGTATTTATTTACAGAAAATAAAGAAGAACAAAGGAAAAGAAAGATTTCCTTATAACCCTTGCAAAAACAAAGGCTTATGCTTAATATTAATTTGGGCAACTACTCAAAATGAAGATCTATTAATAGTAAGGTGCTGTTGTAATGCCATCCCAGAAACAGGGGAAAAGAAAAAGAGAATAATTATTATGTAAATTACATAAAAATTCAAAATTATGAAAAATTTACTTTTTATCTCATTATTTTCGACTCTCATAATTATGACTTATGTCAATTATGTTCATATTGAATTTTTATCCCACGTTTTTTTTTTTATATATATTTTGTTGCTATTATTTTTAGTGGTAGTAATAGTGTTTCTATTGACAATTTTCCATTTTGAAAGCTACATTACAAAAAAACAGATGGTAATTTCAACAGATGAATCCAGTAATATGACAGTGTTGCATTTCTGTTCTTCTGAAAGTAATAAGGTCTGACATACTGAGAAAGCATGGTGCTAGACACCAAGGTCATGGGTTCAATTCCCAGGAACCAGACATTATGATGTTTATTTTTAATCCACCATACGTCTTGTTAGTTTCTGCAACATGTATAGAAGTAATTATTCAATTAAATGTCTCAAACCTGTGCACCCTGACTTCAGAATATTACACAAATTCAGCAAAACGAAGTGGAGCTTGTCATTTAAAAGCTTTTATGTATCATAAATGCAATCTGAGGCTGAGACTAGCATTATGAAAATGTAATAGATTTAAAACTTCACTTTCTTCAAACGTCAGTTTTGCAGACAGAAATTCATTCTCAAGAAATTCAGTTCAACCCTACCGTTTATTCAAGATCAAATTATTGTGTCATACACAATTGACTAGAAGCTGCCGCAGACCACAACACATATTTCTGGAGTCTCAAATAACAGAAGCAGTGTTCAGCGGTTTGCGTGACTGCTATATAAAGTTGACAGAAGTTCAACTGCCATGTATCGCATACTTCAAAAAAGAGTACTTTATTTGTATTTATATATTAAAATATTTGCCCTTTTATAGTGAAAAAAAGCATCTGTCTAGAAAATAACAAAAAATGGTATCCTAATGCAAGGCTGTAACCATGTCTATGGTGGTTACGGCCCTATCCTAATGCATACTTTCCTACAGTCGTGTAAATTGTGTCGTGTTGCATAATTACAGTGTAGGGTTTTTGGAAGTCTGTGGTACTGGATGGAGTTTCTCTCTTTGTTTGACATTTAAGCGTTTAGTAATTAAGAGGAAGGACTTTAGTTTGACCACAGAGTGCTCTGCTGTAGTAGTCAAACTGCAGGTCATCACAGTCTTGTGTCCCGGTGTTGTCCTTTGATGAGAGGGGCACACAAAGTTCCCCTGTAGCCATTTTTCTTTTTTCTGTGAATATTAATGACTTTGAGGTTGCACAAAATGCAACCCCAAACAATCAAACCTGTTATGAAATCGGTTACTTTTAAAAACAAAAATGAGCTAGAGCACTTTTAGAGATCTCACTCCCTCTTGTGGCCAAATGAGAGTTTAACATATACACCCCACACACTGGCTTATTTATATATCCATGTCCGGACTTCCCTTTTACATCTATTGTTAATAAAAGCTAATTATAAGTTCTATAAACTAAACCTAACCCTAAAATTAAACTTGAAGACATTGTTTTGTTCCTTACTGGTTCTCTTTTGAGGCCATTTTCAAACACTTTGCTCCCACAAGATTAGAAAACACTGTTGCACACACATGCACATGTTCACATTTTGTCCTCTAAGTATATTTTTTGACTTTTTTTCTGTAGGCTTTGGAGTGGATCCATGATACAGGAGAGTTTTACCTATCCACACACACGTCTACAGGCTCCACTATACACCACACACAGGAACTGCTGAAAGAACATGAGGAATTCCAGATTACAGCCAAGGTATGTGTCAAAGAAAAAAGTTGCTGTGTACTGGCAGTTTGCTTTCCTATTTTGCTAGATACTTAGAAACTTAATCACAATGCTTGCGCATCAACATTCAGAATATTATTTTGTCCTTTTATGGTCGTCCTTTACTCACCCAAACCAGACTGTCTTTCTTCTTTGCAAACGAAAAGAAGATAGATTCCTTAATGTCTAGGATGCTCTTTTACATAGAGAGTGAAGCTGCTTTGTAAATACTGAAAATTCCCAACAATCATGCTAATAAAGCTTTTACTCTGTGACTCTTTGGATCTCGTGGCCATGACATGCAAACATTTTCATTTGTTTTCAATTTTGAGTCAGAACTTCCATGAAACAGAGATTTATTATTAAATAATAAAGGAATTATAAAATGAAAAGGGTTCTGAGGGAATAAATAAATGGTAAAAGACATTCTTGGTCTAATGAAGTCATTTTATTTTAAAAAATGCACACATTCACTCTTATTCATTTGTATGTCTAATATGTTGAAAATGCAAATGTTTCTAGTCTCGTCACATTTATTTATGAATTACATGAACCATGATTGGATATTTTCAGTTCAAAACAGCAAAATTTCATAAAAAAGACAAGTGGTTTGTATCAAAGGCTATTACTGTTGGTCACTGAACATTTCTATCATAAAACAGTTGTCTAATACTTACATCTACTGTTGTGTTGTGACAGTAAGACCCGCCTTCTTTGATTTGATTGGCCATCTCAATCATTTTGATATTGATGAGGCAAAGCAGCCTAAAAAAAATAATCAGCTTAAACATGTAACTTTTAAAACTTTTTGTCATCCTAACAACAAACAGCTTTTCTCATTCTACACTAAAATGGTGAGATAAGATTTTATGAATAGCTTAGACAAAAACATTGGCCCCCAAACTCTGCCTATGCGTATATCAAAGTGCAAATGACTTCTGGAACCAGGAAAAATATAGAGTGGGACTTTATTTTGTCCAATTGATTGAATAGTGGGATCATTGTGGTTTGTTATTGGTCGATCTCATGTGAGTGACAGGTTGCCCCGCCCTTGTGCCAGTAAACATGTCATCAGAGAAGAGAAGTTGCTGAAAGAGGGAGGGAAAATTATTTTGATTGAAGATTACGAGGGTAAATGAATGTAAAAAAAAATCATGATGTACATGGATGAATTAATCATTATTAATCATATTGCAATATTACATAAAGAAAAACTAGAATTGTCCATTTTTATTTCATGGTGGCTCTAGATAACTAGATAATAGATAATACAGGTGGCATGTAGGTGAGTAAAAGATGACAACTCTTTCATTTTGAGTGAACTATCCCTACAACTTCACCTAATGTGTTATACAACTGTGATTCTCAGCATGTCACAGGTTTATGAACCTACCAGCCCTCACAATGAATCACAATACACCTCCCAGTGATGTTTACACTCTGATCTGTGTCTCTGTGGAATCAGTGCCGGTCTCTCTCAAACTCTCTCTCTCTTTCTCTGTCTCTCTCTCTCCCCAGCAAACCAAAGAGCGGGTAAAGTTGTTGATCCAGCTGGCTGATGGTTTTTGTGAGAAGGGCCACGCCCATGCGAGCGAGATTCAGAAATGGGTCGCCTCGGTGGACAAACGCTACCGTGACTTTTCCCTTCGCATGGACAAGTACCGTTCCTGCCTGGAGAAAGCGCTCGGCCTGTCCACTGACTCCAACAAAGCGGTGAGAGGGCTGTGAGAGTGGGTGTGTTAATGTGGCCTGCATGCCTCGAGTGTGGATGAACAATATCTTTGCTGTAAGAGTCGTTAGCCATGTTAATTTATGAAAGAACAGTGATTTCTGACCATTAAAACATGTATTTTGGGGTTTCAGAGTAAGGATCTGCAGTTGGACATCATTCCAGCCAGTGCTCCTGGTGCAGAGGTCAAACTCAGAGACGTCAACCATGAACTCAATGAGGAGAAACGCAAATCGGCCCGGAGAAAAGAGTACGTCTTTTAAACCTGATTATATTATACCAAGCCAATGGCAGGAAGTGCTAAAAGGGAAGGATAATGCTTCATTTGAAGAAAGTCCAACTTTAGTTATTTTGTTTTGCGAGGAAACACCCTTAAATATGCATACTAAAATAAACGACTAAATGTTTTCATTTTTGAGAGTTTAATACCAGATTGAAACCCCTCCCAGAGTCATTGTGCTTTCAAACAAATGTTGACAATAGGTTTCTGTTGCATTGCCCTCTTTCAGGTTTATAATGGCGGAGCTCATTCAGACCGAGAAGGCATATGTGAGAGACCTGCGGGAGTGTATGGATGTAAGTGTTGTTGTCACGATCTGCTCCGTACGGACCGACATTTAGAGGGTGTGGTACACCAATGTCCACTTTGGACAGATCACAAAAGCCCTGTGCTATAAATGTATTCACTGCAGTACAGCCCAAAAACAATCCAGTTTATCCAGGAATAGCTACTGTTTGATCTCATGAAAAGATTTGAGTGTCATTAAAACACTGACCCATGTTTTATATGCATCATTTTTTTAATCCAAATTGGAATATTCATGCATTTTGGAATACACATGTAATCAGATTCTGAAAATAATACATGTGCATTCTTTTTCCTCTATTCTTCTCTGAGAAAGACTGCCAGTGATTAATTTATTATGATGCATTTTAGTAATTTTGCACATTAATTTAATCAGCTCATTTATCCTCATTCACGTCCAGGACAACAACATGCAAAAGAGCAAAATGAAGGTCATCTCCAAGGGTGCTTTAACCCGTCTGTATATTGATTTATGTCTATTTTATGCTTTTAAATTTCTGCTTGTTCTACTTGTACCCAGAATTACTTGTATTATGCAAATATTCAGTTACAGTGCATGTGTTGGATAATATTGTGTTTATGACCCATAATTCTGATTAATACAGGTATATGTCACAAGACTTTGTCTGTCATTAATTACACACCCTCATGTCATTCCAAACCCTTAAGACTTTTCTTTATCTTCGGAACACAAATGAAGATCTTTTTAATGAAATCGGAGAGCTTTCTGTTCCTCCATTGACAGCCTACCTAACTACCACTTTCAAGCCCCAGAAAGGTAGTAAAGACATAAATGTAATCCATGTGACTCCAGTGGTTTAAGCTCAGTTTTATGAAGCGACACGATTGCGTTTACGAGAACGGGTTCATGAAAGCACCATGACGCATGGATTTATTTTATGATGTCTTTACTACCATGTAGAAAGCCCTCAGATTTCATTAAAAAGATTTTCATTTGTGTTCTGAAGATGAACGAAGGTCTTACGGGTTTGGAACGACATGAGGGTGAGTAATTAATGACAGAATTTTCATTTTTTTTGGTGAACTAACCCTTTAAAAAAAAAAAATTCTATATTATTACTAAAACTGTAAAAACATGTAAAAAAATTTGGGACACATTATTTTTAAGACAAAATCATAATTAATGCTGTTTTCGTTATGTCAATCTCATGTCAATCTTGAGTACCTTCATATCTCCGAAGCTGAATAGGGTTGTCTTGCCCTGACAACCAAAAACACACTTCTTTGGCTATTTTGTTGATTTTGTGAAGTCCTGTGACTTGTGCAGCGCAGCCGACAACTTCCCTAAAGCCGAGCAAAGCGCGTTGATGGGCGTGCTTTTGGTCTCTCGCTCTGGTCGACGTGTGCGCGTGCGCCCTTCCGGGAGAAGTGCCCGTACAAGGAAATTCCGCCTTTGTTGACGTCACATAGGCCCATATTCGAAACAAAAACTTTCTGAAACTTGTGAGAAACCGGAAGGAGTATTCTTGGCACAGAAATACTCCATCAAAGGTCCAACTTATTTTTGGAAACTTTGGCCATGTTTAGCATGAGAATCAGTGTAAAATAAAAAACAGTGTAAAAACTCAGAATGCATGAAATAGCAAAAATTCTAAGTGTGCATGTGTGTGTGTTTCAGACTTATCTGTGGGAGATGACCAGTGGTGTGGAAGAGATTCCCCCAGGGATTGTTAACAAAGAGCACATCATCTTCGGCAACATGCAAGACCTATTAGAGTTCCATCACAAGTCGGTGAACCTAATGAACTGCAGTTCTTAGAATTTTTTCATTATAACTTCCTTTACTTACCATTTCCATATGCCCTTCTTTGTCCATTTCTCAGCATATTCCTTAAAGAATTGGAAAAATATGAGCAGCTTCCAGAGGATGTGGGTCACTGTTTCGTCACATGGGTGAGTCTGTGTGCTAGAGATAATCTGACCAAGACTAGTGTAACATTATGTTGACATTAAATCAGATCATTAGAACACATATCTGGTTTGCACTGTATTTTACGGCACATACACTTACAGTTTACATACAAATAGTAATTACTGAGTAATATACAGTAAGGTAACTTTTTGGACTTAAAAGGGGTTAGTACCAAGTTATTATACTAATTACATTCTACATACACTACCTTTCAAAAGTTTAGGGTTAGTAAAACGTTGTTAAAGAAATCAATACTTTAATTTAGAAAGGATGCATTAAATTGCTGTAAACACTATTTGTTTGGGCACCAAATCAGCATATTAGAATGATTTCTGAAGGATCATGTTACTTTGAAAGCTGGAGTAATGGCTGCTGAAAATTCAGCTTTGCCATCACAAGAATAATATATATATATATATATATATATATATATATATATATATATATATATATATATATATATATATATATATATATATATATATATATATATATATATAGTCCTTCTCAAAAAATTAGCATATTGTGATAAAGTTCATTATTTTCCATAATGTAATGATAAAAATTTAACTTTCATATATTTTAGATTCATTGCACACCAACTGAAATATTTCAGGTCTTTTATTGTTTTAATACTGATGATTTTGGCATACAGCTCATGAAAACCCAAAATTCCTATCTAAAAAAAATTAGCATATTTCATCCGACCAATAAAAGAAAAGTGTTTTTAATACAAAAAAAAGTCAACCTTCAAATAATTATGTTCAGTTATGCACTCAATACTTGGTCAGGAATCCTTTTGCAGAAATGACTGCTTCAATGCGGCGTGGCATGGAGGCAATCAGCCTGTGGCACTGCTGAGGTGTTATGGAGGCCCAGGATGCTTCGATAGCGGCCTTAAGCTCATCCAGAGTGTTGGGTCTTGCGTCTCTCAACTTTCTCTTCACAATATCCCACAGATTCTCTATGGGGTTCAGGTCAGGAGAGTTGGCAGGCCAATTGAGCACAGTAATCCCATGGTCAGTAAACCATTTACCAGTGGTTTTGGCACTGTGAGCAGGTGCCAGGTCCTGCTGAAAAATGAAATCTTCATCTCCATAAAGCTTTTCAGCAGATGGAAGCATGAAGTGCTCCAAAATCTGATAGCTAGCTGCATTGACCCTGCCCTTGATAAAACACAGTGGACCAACACCAGCAGCTGACATGGCACCCCAGACCATCACTTGACACTGGACTAGGCATTTTGGCATTTCCTTCTCCCCAGTCTTCCTCCAGACTCTGACACCTTGATTTCCAAATGACATGCAAAATTTGCTTTCATCCGAAAAAAGTACTTTGGACCACTGAGCAACAGTCCACTGCTGCTTCTCTGTAGCCCAGGTCAGACGCTTCTGCCGCTGTTTCTGGTTCAAAAGTGGCTTGACCTGGGGAATGCGGCACCTGTAGCCCATTTCCTTCACACGCCTGTGCACGGTGGCTCTGGATGTTTCTACTCCAGACTCAGTCCACTGCTTCCGCAGGTCCCCCAAGGTCTGGAATCGATCCATCTCCACAATCTTCCTCAGGGTCCAGTCACCTCTTCTCGTTGTGCAGCGTTTTTTGCCACACTTTTTCCTTCCCACAGACTTCCCACTGAGGTGCCTTGATACAGCACTCTGGGAACAGCCTATTCGTTCAGAAATTTCTTTCTGTGTCTTACACTCTTGCTTGAGGGTGTCAATGATGGCCTTCTGGACAGCAGTCAGGTCGGCAGTCTTACCCATGATTGCGGTTTTGATTAATGAACCAGGCTGGGAGTTTTTAAAAGCCTCAGGAATCCCAGGTGTAATTAGTTGATTCAGATGATTAGGTTAATAGCTCGTTTAGAGAACCTTTTCATGATATGCTAATTTTTTGAGATTGGAATTTTGGGTTTTCATGAGACCTGAAATATTTCAGTTGGTGTGCAATTAATCTAAAATATATGAAAGTTTAATTTTTATCATTACATTATGGAAAATAATGAACTTTATCACAATATGCTATTTTTTTGAGAAGGACCTGTATATTGCCAACATTAAACTCAATAGAAGCAATTTTTGATCACATATTCGAAACTATCACAGCTAATTGCTTAACACAAATATTTATTTCACTACTCAGCTCTTGAAGTGTCTTTTGAATCAGTATATGTAATACTTTCTGATAACAGTTATCATTCTAAAAGAGACTCCAGTTATTATAAATGAAAAAATAGAACATCTTTATGTTCAAAATGTTACAAAGTTTTGTATGTTTATATGATTTGCTGTGTCTTCAGGCGGATAAGTTTCAGATGTATGTGAATTACTGTAAGAACAAGCCTGACTCCACTCAGCTGATTCTGGAACACGCAGGGCCCTATTTTGATGTGAGTATTAAGCAAACTAATCATAAAATTTTTCACAAAAACATAATTAAAGGGCATATGATTTGGTGTAAGTATCCCTTTTATACACTTGAATCAAGGAAGTTCAGTTTATTTATTCAGATTATTCATCACTTTTTGTGTGTATTTCACAGAATGTGGGTGTTTATATGAATATGTATGTGACATTGTGTATTTGCAGTACTATTATTGTGTGTGTCCATTAATGTGTATATGCATTGGAATGTGTGTGTGTGAGGCTTCTGTGGTCTGTTGAGCAGTTCTGTTTTTGAGCTGGTAGGTGGAGGTCTTAGAGAGAGGGCACTTCCTGTGTGTCTGGGGGTGGGTGGGGGACTAGTGATGCCTCACTATTAAACTGTTGCCAGGCGATCAGAACAGATGGACTCTTCTCTCAGTGCTGAGCTCTGATGAATGGCTGTAGCCTTGAGCTCTGCTTTTGCAAAATTGCTATCAAGAAGCTATTAAAAGGCTAAAGATAAATGGTTTCATCATGATTGTTTTCCAGCATGTGTTTAAGATGTTTGTGTGAAAGATGTTTGTTGTTTTGATTAAAAGTTATAATTGTGTTTGTATGTGTGCAGGAAATCCAACAAAGGCACAGGCTGGCCAATTCCATCTCATCATACCTTATTAAACCGGTTCAGAGGATCACCAAGTATCAGCTACTACTAAAGGTGTGTTTCTACCATACTTGAAACAATCTCAACAAAAATGAAATACAGATTCTACACAAACAAAGCAAAGAAGTTGAGCACAGACTTGAACCAAACTGGGTCCAAAACGACCAGACTAAACACAGAACCATCATAAACTCAGCACAGGCTAAACACAGAATTATCATAAACCTAGCACAGACTAAACACATAATCAGCACAGACTAAACACAGACCCATCACAGACTAAGCTTAGAACCATCACAACCCAGCACAGACTAAACACAGAATAACCATAAACCCAGCACAGCCTAAACATAAAACCATCACATACCCATCAGACTAAACACAGAATCAGCACAGACTAAACATAAAACCAGCACAGACTAAACACAGAATCAGCACAGACTAAACACAGAATCAGCACAGACTAAACACATAATCAGTACAGATTTAACACAGAATCAGCACAGACTAAACACAGAATCTGCACAGAATAAACAGAATCAGCACAGACTAAACACAGAATCAGCACAGACTAAACACATACTGTAATCAGCACAGACTAAACACAGAATAACCATAAACCTAGCACAGCCTAAACATAAAACCATCACAGACCCATCACAGACTAAACGCAGAATAAGCACAGACTAAACATAAAACCATCACAGACCAAGACAGAATAAACATAGAACACCAGAAACTAAACACAAAAACAACAAACAAATTGAGCACAGACTAAACACAGACCTTACTCAAACTAAAACTTGGGTCCAAAAGGTCTATTTTCATGAATAAATACAGATGTATTTCTTCCCTGCTGAAAAATCCAGTATTGCTAGTCACCTGAAAAAGGTATGTTTTGCACACTGGGACCAGTTGCTGGTTTGCTGGTCCCCAGCATGGGATGCTGGTTTGCTCGTAGACCATATATGTGGCATTTTGGATGCTGGTATGATCCCTGCAAGACTACAACAAAATAATTTTCCTTAATGTGTGTTCATAGGTAATTAAAGACCAAGACCATTTACCAAATAATTGTAATAAACTGTTTAATAAATAAAAATACATGCAGGTTACATGTTTATTGGTACACAGTAAATTCAGTTTTCATATGGTCCCAATCTATAGAGAGTAAAAGCAATACTGAAACAGTGTTGCAGTTAGTGAAATAAAGTAATGATGACCATTAGTGATGACACCTGTGGTGAATCACTGAAGATAAGAGGAAAAACAAGAACAGAAAAAGGAGATGAGCAGAAACACAACAACTACAACTGACTTACAGCCACACAGCCTTAAATGAAATCAACTGCAAATAAAACAATATCTCACCAGAGGATGCTAAAACAACTCAAAAAACAGCATTACCATCTTCACATATTATAAACCTGTTTGGCTTTATTTCTTTCATATGGTACATGTACAAAAGTTGTTGAAGTCTGTTTGAAGTCACCATTATGGTTATTAGTGTTCATTAGGGTTAACTTCTCTTAAATAATCTATTTCCGCAATTGTTGAAAGGACATGCTATCACTGTTGTCTACAATATGTCATGCTCCTGACTGCAATGACATAACTTTTAGTATGTGCACTTTTTGGAATCAGTGACTGATAGCTGAATTTTGCAAGTTCCCATACATTACAATAAATCATATGTTTTAATCTTTATTGTTTTTTCTTTATATCATTAATATGTTAAATATAGTACTGCTTGCAGACAGACAGCTGGACTACGCAAACTCAACCCCTGCAAGACCATGCAGGAAAACCAGCTTTACCATCTCTGTTATGCTTGAGAACAGCATGACTACCAGCTAGATATACCAGCACTAAACAGCATAAACCAGTCTGGGTCAGCATGGAATTCATGCTGGTTAATGCTGGATTTTTCAGCAGGGTTATTACAAAATCCACATTAATGCACAAATGTATATCTTTAAATGTACAATTGTTATGTTTGTACATAGGAACTATTGACATGTTGTGAAGAAGGTAAAGGAGAAATTAAGGATGGTCTGGAGGTCATGCTAAGTGTGCCCAAGAGAGCTAATGATGCCATGCACCTCAGCATGCTGGAGGGTGAGTATTTCACACATGCACACACACAGAGTTTGTTAAAACAAACCTTCATATATCATTGTTCAACCTCTCTCTCACCTCTGTCTGTCTCTCTTTGCCTCATGTCCTCTCAGGTTTTGATGAGAACATTGAGTCTCAGGGTGAGTTAATTCTGCAAGAGTCATTCCAGGTTTGGGATCCAAAGACTCTGATCCGTAAGGGCAGAGAGCGGCACCTCTTCCTCTTTGAGATGTCCCTCATCTTCAGCAAGGATGTCAAAGACTCCAACGGCAGAAGCAAGTACCTCTACAAGAGCAAGCTTATGGTATGGGTTTTCTTTTAATTGTTTTATCAATTACTTAAAACATGCTTGCAATGTTACAGATTAAGGATGGCTATACTTCATTATTTTTTTGCTCTGCCTAGACCTCAGAACTAGGAGTTACTGAACATGTGGAAGGAGATCCATGTAAATTTGCACTCTGGGTTGGACGGACACCTACCTCAGACAACAAAATTGTCCTAAAGGTTTGATTCACATTCCAAATTGATACTTCTTCAAAAAGATGTATTCAGTTGTTTCAGTAGAACTATAACTACATTTTGGCTTCTTCTAATAAATGTTTTCTTTGCATATCAAGTTTATTTGTATCCAAACATTGCTAACTTGCTCAGTATACAAGCTTCATTATTGAAAAGTTGTACCTGATCTTAAATTCAATGAGACTTTGCATTAGTCTTTGTTATAAAATAAAATGTATCACTCATCTGAGGGTCCTTGAAATAGATAAGTGGATATGTTTTCAAGTTCTGAATTTTCATATAGCTCCGGCTTGACTCATACCAAAAGTCATTTTGTTGGACTTTTAAGTACTTTAAGTAACCACTTATGTAACTTGTGTCTCTGAATGGTTGCCCTTCATCTCTGCAGGCATCACTGAATCATGTAATGAATCATGTGTCGCCCCATGTGTTCTCACATGTAGATAAACACATGGATGCTCTCATGTTCACAATGTTAGCCTGGTTTACAGTTTAAAGCGTTAAACATTGTTCCCACCTATTTTACGTCTGTAATCTGACATATTCCCAAGTGAAATGTAGGATGGGAAGTGATTTTATCCTTTTTGAATCATGATTGAGTTTCTATGACAGGTGGTTGGAGGCGATGATCGGTTGAAAAATAGGGAATAAGAGGGATTTGTAATCTAAAAGGAAAGTACATTTAGAAGCAGATCAAGTTATTATATTTTGAAAAAAGTTTTGAACGAATTCAACAGAATTAGACAGGGTTTGACTAGTTATTTATGTCTGTTGTGTAAATAGAGGTTTGTTAATGTTAGGTTGTATTCAATTCACCCCCCAGGCTTCCTGCATTGAAAACAAACAGGATTGGATCAAACATGTACGTGAAGTTATCCAGGAGCGTACCATCCATTTACGGGGGGCACTCAAGGAGCCAATCCACATCCCCAAAGCCACTGCAACCAAACACAAGGGCAAACGGTATGTCAGCCAATCGCATCAATCCATTGCCTGATAAGCGTGTATGGATATCTGGAACTTAGAATACGCTCCAGCTGAAGAAACTCATTTTATGCATATTAATATGAAAAACCTGGATGAAATAGCTTTCTTTGGTCAATTTGCACTTTTAACTGATGTGTATCTTATTGAATAACAGGGATGGAGATGACCTAGATAGTCAGGGTGATGCAAGCAGTCAGCCAGACACCATCTCCATCGCCTCCCGCACCTCCCAGAATACATTGGATAGTGACAAGGTGAGTGTGAAAATCTGTTGACCTCTGTCTAAAAGTATCATGCTACGCCTGCTGTTCAGCTCTGGTGTTTTGGTGGCATATTTAGACCTGTAGAATTTTCAGACAAGTAAAATGGTTTAATGTCTACATTAAATGTTTTAGCGTCACCCTAAAAAACAGATTTGATGGGTTTTGCCAACTTTAATTTGCTGATGTAGTTAAAAAAGCCTTTTTTGTCCCATCACATTCAAAGACCACGGTAGTGAAACTTATAATAACTTATAAATCAATTTCTTAAAGGGGTAGTTCGCCCAAAAATGAAACTTTCACCATAATTTATGTTGTTCCAAAACCATAAGACTTCTGTTCATATTCAGAACAAATATAAAGATAATTTTTGTCCATTAATTGAAAGTCTATGCAACCCAAATTTTCAGGCAAAAAGTAATTTGGATGGACAAAAATTATGAGAAAATATAAAAAATATCTTCAATTGTGTTCTGAAGATGAATGGAAGTATTGGGTTTGTGAGTAAATGATGACAGAATTTTCCTTGTTGAATAAACTAGCTCTGTAATTCATTTCTGAGTGCGTGTAGAACACTATGACCATTTATAAGCTTAATCTTTTGCCATCTTGAACAGATTTGCAAACCAATGAAGTGCCCACAATGTTTATCTAATCTTCACCAAAGCTTGATCGGATCATCTGCAGTCTAATCTTTACAAAAGAAAGTAAATGGATTTCTAATGTTCAACACTATGAATATTTTAGTAGTGATTCATAGTGTTCTTTATATCTCTGCAACCATTTCTAATACTGACAGACAACTTTGCAGGTATCATTGCCGCAATGTCCTGACAGCACCAGATTAATTTTATGACAGCACCACCTTATGGTGAAAAGTAACTTTTACATATTTGTAGCCGCTTATCCTACAATCACTGCCACGGGTTCAATGACTAAACAAGTATGTTTATACAATCTATGTGGTTGGCCCCATTATTGCTGCTTGCAGCTATAATCTATAAATGGCATTTCATATCAGATGGATGAACATTCTGTTGAAGTTCTTCATTGCTATATCTTGATCTGACTTGTGTACAATAAAATTTTATTTTTTTTGTTGTTGCAAATAATAGCTTATTCCAGGCATTAGATTTTAGTGACACTGGCCACATATGGGAGATTATTCGAATAGGGCCACTTTCACTATGTTTCTTAAATGTTAAAATGTTTCATATGCACAAGATCTAATCATCGCCTTGATCAGGTGGATTTTGGTATGTTGGTGATGAAGGTGATGGTGTGGATTTTTAATTAGATAAGTTAGATGATTGTTTCTGAATAAAAATTCTCAAATTATAATCTGCAGTATAATGACACTTGCAGTGAAGTTTCTCATGATCATTATGTAAACATCTTAAAATGAATTACATTTCTGTCACTATGCAGTTGTGGCAAAAATGACTCCTCAGGCCCATAAAAAGCTAATTAAATTTTTTTTCGTAAAAAACAAACAAACAACACACTAAATTAACTGAAAACCTAATTTGTAAACTTCTTAAGTGCAAAACATTTAATTAAAAACACTTTTTATATAAATGGGAACAGAAAATGTCTCCTAATTGAAGAATCAACCATACAAGAAGTTTGGACACAGTGGCGTCCAGTAGTTACAACGTTTCTTTAACCTGATTATCAACAGACGTAATGAAGGTTGCTTCGGTTGCTTTGGATTTAGCAGCACAGACGCTCATCTTCCCACTCACAGAGAGAGCTCTCCTCTCACTCGCCCTCACACATGTGCATGTTTTTGTCACTGATATGTATTGCAAGCCTCCTACAACAACACTCGTTACATGCTGTTACTCTCTTGAATCTAAACACACTTGGATGCACCATCTTTGTCTTTCTCTGTTTCCATTTCCATGTCGGTATCATCCATGTCTCTTTGTGACATACACAAACACGTAAAGAGTACCTCGCTGTCACCAAATTCACTCATGTACCGTGACGACCCCTCACAAAGGCTCACTGTTTTAACGATCTTAACGCACACAGAGCCCTCTCAGTTCACCACGAGGTGAAAAGGTGAGGCTCCCAGAAGCGGACGAGTTCCTGCACGTCACTTCTAATAAGCATTAATTTGCCTCCTGCTCCTTTAAATCTTGGCACATTGTGTCCGTCTCTGCCTCCTCTCTCTTCCTCCTGCCAGGCGTCACTCCTTCAGACTGATTCCATCTCCGTGGCAATGCGAGGATGTGTCAGCAGCCTTCAACCGCCTGCCACTTTTCCTCACTGGAGTCCTGAAGACTTGAGCTGTAGATGAACTGTAGATGAGGTTCAGTTTGATAAGAAAAAAGGAAAGCAAGATCATTCTGTCTTCCAGACTGAAGGATATGGCATTGTCGCATTTAGGGGTTTTCGGCTCAAAACATCATTCTGTGTGATGTTTAATGCATAAGGACGTGCTAGGAGGTGTTGTTTTGATAGAAACATGGCGTGTAAAGGTACGGGATCAGTGGCTCACCTTTTGAGCTCATTGGCGATGCCACATTACCAGTGGGTACGTTCATTCTGACTTTAGATGTGTCTATTTTTTTAGGTCAGTTTTGTTTTTTGTAGGTCACTTTGTGATTGTTTTTTTTATTTTGATGCTTATGCTTTCCTCCACAGTTGTCCGGTGGCTCAGAGTTGACGGTGGTCATCCACGATTTCATGGCAAGTAATGGAGCGGAGTTGACTGTACGTAGAGGTCAGACGGTGGAGCTGTTAGAACGGCCCCATGACAAGCCCGACTGGTGTCTGGTTCGCACCACTGACCGCTCACCTGCCCAGGAGGGCCTGGTTCCCAGTTCCATGCTTTGCATCGCCCATTCCCGCAGCAGTATGGAGATGGAAGGAATTTTCAATCATAAAGGTAAGATGGTTTTCCTGTTTTCTGCAGATTGGGTTGAGTTAGATTTGATTGGACTGTAAATGTGTTTAAAGTCTGGGGTGTTTTTTGGATGTTCATGCTAGCCCTGGGTTGTATTTCCAATTCAACAACATAGCTCACTGTTTAAAGGGATAGTTCACCCATAAATAATCATTTTACTCACTCTCATGTTGTTCCAAATCTGTATGAGTTTCTTTCTTCTGTTGAACCCCAAAAAAGATATTTTGAAGAATGTTGGTAACCAGGCAGTTGACGATATCCATTGACTTCCATGGTATTTTTTTCCATGGTATTTGTTTTCCTACTATGGAAGTCTATGGCTTTCGTCAACTGTCTTGTTCAACAGAAGAAAGAAACTCATAAAGGTTTGGAACAATTAGAGGGTAAGTGATGACAAATATTTTGTTTTTGGGTGTACTATCTCTTTAACTTTCATAGTATGATGCGTCATTGAAGAAATTATAAGTCACAGAAATTACCATAACAGCACATCTATTGTTTAAGGATTACTTCACTATTTTTGTTCCATGTCATTTGTCTTTATTTGATGTTTGATTCATTGCTCATACCCCAGGGTTCCCTTATGCACTGTGTGCATTGTGTACCTTATGCATTGTAAAAAAATGGCACTTATTGTTGACACGCTAAAGTATATACTGTAGATTAAAAGATATGTAATGTACTGCATGTTAGCTTGCTTATTGTGTCCAAGAGCATGGTCTATTTAAGTCCACATGTCATACTACTAAGAAGAAGCTATGCTTCTAACCACAGGTCGAGGCTGTAGTTCCAACCACGTAAGTTTGCGATGCTGTTTGCGAATGTTCGTTGGAACTATGGTTTCGGGAAACACTGAAACATTGAATTGTGTTGGTAACACCGGAGCTTGCAAACTTTGTTGGCTAATGATGCTTTTGGGAAACGCACACCTGCTTTGACATGGGGTCAGATCAGGATTTAGATTGGGGCTTATTTAAGTTTTTAACTTCACAGAGGCTGCACAGCTTGTGTTGTGTTGTGACAACTATCGGATAGTGTTTGGTATTTCTCTGCAGTCGTGGGAAGAGTTTCTGTGTAAACGCTTGAGGGATTAATTGAAGACACGTCAACACACGTGTCTGGGCTTTCCATCCGGGCCTTTGTGTACGAGTCGTTAGGTAACCACCTTTGACTCGATAGGAATCTCAGTTTTTGTATCTGTTTGGTAGTATGAAAGGATGCCAATTTTTTTTTTAATGAAATTTACCTCATGAATCAATTTTATATTAGTGATTGATTATACAATTTTATTACAAAATTATTACAGATACAGATTTCTAGCTGTGTAAAGGATTAACTATCAAATATAACAAACCAAAATTGATTCTGATTATCCTAATGTGGGTGCCAGATATTGTGTGTTTTACCTCAGGAGGGATGGATCAAAGCTGTGTACAGGTGTGAGTGTCTGCTCTTGATTCACCCTGAACCCAAATACAATTTTAATTGCAGTCCAGCTTTGCTCTTTCTTATTAGGGTTGAAGTGTGTTGTGCATGCAGTAACCATGGTGATGGGTTGTGTCAGGTGATGAGCAGGGTTGCCAGGCTGCAGGGGATTTCCCTGCTAGGAAGTAATCCATCTACACAGGACAGTTAATGTGATCTTGTGATTTTGATTATGCCTTTAAAACCAGCCATTTTGTACATATAGACTACTACCGTTCAAAAGTTTAAATAGTTTTGTCCAGCAAGGACACGTTAATTTGATGAAAAGTGACAGTAAAAACTTTTCCAAATTTTCAAAAAAAATAAAATAAATACTGTTTCTGTTTCTAAATAAATACTTTCTTTTTTAATCAAAGAATAGAAAAGATGTATCATAGATTCCATAAAAATATTAATTTGTGTGTTGTAAAATTGTGTGTTGTTTTTAAAGTTATTCAGTACATCAGCTGCAGTCTGTCAGTTCCTCATGATCAAAGATGTGTAACATGGAATTCATGGTGGTTAGTCACTGCTTTTGAAAACTCTGAATGGACCATGATTTGTGACAAAGAAATGATTACAAAGGAAAAGCATGTGGTAAAAAACTAAGAGGGTCACCAGGCAAAGATTTTTGAGGTCACCCACACAAGGATGACTGGGCAGCATCTGAGAGAAGATCATTAGTGTGTGCAGGGTGTGGTGCTCAGTTTGGAGAATTCTGGGAAGTTACTGAAATGGACTTATTTTTAACTCTTTATGTAGTTAGAAAATGCTACTTAAATATATCTATCTATCTATCTATCTATCTATCTATCTATCTATCTATCTATCTATCTATCTATCTGTCTATCTATCTGTTTGTCTGTTTTTCGGTTTATCTATCTATCTATCTATCTATCTATCTATCTATCTATCTATCTATCTATCTATCTATCTATCTATCTATCTATCTATCTATCTATCTATCTATCTATCCATCTTTCTGTTTACCTTTCTGTTTTTCGGTTTTTCTGTCTATATATCTGTCTGTATCAAAGATGTGTAACTGTCTGTGTAACTGTCTGTCTGTCTATCTATCCATTTGTCTGTCTACCTGTCTGTTTTTCGGTTTGTCTATCTATCTATCTATCTATCTATCTATCTATCTATCTATCTATCTATCTATCTGTCTGTCTGTCTGTCTGTCTATCTATCCATTTGTCTGTCTACCTGTCTGTTTGTCTGTTTTTCGGTTTGTCTATCTATCTATCTATCTATCTATCTATCTATCCATCTATCTGTCTACCTTTCTGTTTTTCGTTTTTTCTGTCTATATATCTGTCTGTATCAAAGATGTGTAACTGTCTGTGTAACTGTCTGTCTGTCTGTCTGTCTATCTATCCATTTGTCTGTCTACCTGTCTGTTTTTTGGTTTATCTATCTATCTATCTATCTATCTATCTATCTATCTATCTATCTATCTATCTATCTGTCTGTCTGTCTGTCTGTCTGTCTGTCTGTCTGTCTGTCTGTCTGTCTGTCTATCCATTTGTCTGTCTACCTGTCTGTTTGTCTGTTTTTCGGTTTGTCTATCTATCTATCTATCTATCTATCTATCTATCTATCTATCTATCTATCTATCTATCTATCTATCTATCTATCTATCTATCTATCTATCTGTCTGTCTGTCCTTCTGTCTACCTATCCATCTTTCTGTCTACCTTTCTGTTTTTCGGTTTTTCTGTCTATATATCTGTCTGTATCAAAGATGTGTAACTGTCTGTGTAACTGTCTGTCTGTCTATCTATCCATTTGTCTGTCTACCTGTCTGTTTTTTGGTTTATCTATCTATCTATCTATCTATCTATCTATCTATCTATCTATCTATCTATCTATCTATCTATCTATCTATCTATCTATCTATCTGTCTGTCTGTCTGTCTGTCTATCTATCCATTTGTCTGTCTACCTGTCTGTTTGTCTGTTTTTCGGTTTGTCTATCTATCTATCTATCTATCTATCTATCTATCTATCTATCTATCTATCTATCTATCTATCTATCTATCCATCTTTCTGTTTACCTTTCTGTTTTTCGGTTTTTCTGTCTATATATCTGTCTGTATCAAAGATGTGTAACTGTCTGTGTAACTGTCTGTCTGTCTATCTATCCATTTGTCTGTCTACCTGTCTGTTTTTTGGTTTGTCTATCTATCTATCTATCTATCTATCTATCTATCTATCTATCTATCTGTCTGTCTGTCTGTCTGTCTGTCTGTCTGTCTGTCTGTCTATCTATCCATTTGTCTGTCTACCTTTCTGTTTTTCGGTTTTTCTGTCTATATATCTGTCTGTATCAAAGATGTGTAACTGTCTGTGTAACTGTCTGTCTGTCTATCTATCCATTTGTCTGTCTACCTGTCTGTTTTTTTGGTTTATCTATCTATCTATCTATCTATCTATCTATCTATCTATCTATCTATCTATCTATCTATCTATCTATCTATCTATCTATCTATCTATCTATCTATCTATCTATCTATCTATCTATCTATCTATCTATCTATCTGTCTATCTATCTATCTGTTTGTCTGTTTTTCGGTTTATCTATCTATCTGTCTGTCTGTCTGTCTGTCTGTCTGTCTGTCTATCTATCCATTTGTCTGTCTACCTGTCTGTTTGTCTGTTTTTCGGTTTGTCTATCTATCTATCTATCTATCTATCTATCTATCTATCTATCTATCTATCTATCTATCTATCTATCCATCTTTCTGTTTACCTTTCTGTTTTTCGGTTTTTCTGTCTATATATCTGTCTGTATCAAAGATGTGTAACTGTCTGTGTAACTGTCTGTCTGTCTATCTATCCATTTGTCTGTCTACCTGTCTGTTTTTTGGTTTGTCTATCTATCTATCTGTCTGTCTGTCTGTCTGTCTGTCTATCTATCCATTTGTCTGTCTACCTGTCTGTTTGTCTGTTTTTCGGTTTGTCTATCTATCTATCTATCTATCTATCTATCTATCTGTCTGTCTGTCTGTCTGTCTGTCTGTCTATCTATCCATTTGTCTGTCTACCTGTCTGTTTGTCTGTTTTTCGGTTTGTCTATCTATCTGTCTGTCTGTCTGTCTGTCTGTCTGTCTGTCTGTCTATCTATCCATTTGTCTGTCTACCTGTCTGTTTGTCTGTTTTTCGGTTTGTCTATCTATCTATCTATCTATCTATCTATCTATCCATCTATCTGTCTACCTTTCTGTTTTTCGTTTTTTCTGTCTATATATCTGTCTGTATCAAAGATGTGTAACTGTCTGTCTGTCTGTCTGTCTGTCTATCTATCCATTTGTCTGTCTACCTGTCTGTTTTTTGGTTTATCTGTCTATATATCTGTCTGTATCAAAGATGTGTATCTGTCTGTCTGTCTGTCTATCTATCTATCTATCTATCTATCTATCTATCTATCTATCTATCTATCTATCTATCTATCTATCTATCTATCTGTCTGTCTGTCTGTCTGTCTGTTTGTCTGTCTATACATCAATCATCTGCTTATATCCTTAAGACCAACAATGAATGTTTAGGAGATAGTCAATGAACGGCTAATAAAGTATTATAACAGTCATAATGGAGCAATGCAATTCCTTTCTATCTTTTTGTAGCTACATTATTAGTTACGAGGTCTCATACCTGTGTCATTTAAGTCAATTTTTATGACATTGTTACAAGTAGACATGCACCTTTCCTTTAGCAGAGGTCATGGGAAATGTCAAACAGCCGGTTCTCTTACAGCAAGGACAATCAGTATTTATAGAATGTGAAATAGGAACCATCATAACTCATCATGACCAGTGTATTCTACCTCTTCAAATTGCTGCCCTGACTATTTTGTTAGCCAAAATATTCAAGGTATATTTTAAGGCAGCTGGTGTGATGCAACATGTCCAGAGGGGCTCAAAAAAATAAAACTTTTACCATTAAACCAGAGCAGAATCCTCAGCAGAATTTTGATTAGTTCTGGCATAAGCAGTTGCGGATCTACATATGTGTAAGAGTGTGTGTGTAGCAAAGGAAGTAGTTCGACTGGCCACAGACCAGCTACTGTTAAGCAGCCAAAGACGCTTAAACAGGGAGATCTTTGTAGCCACCCGCTCTGGTGCAGCCTGTAAGAGAGGCTGCCATTTGTGTAGGTGATATAGAGGCAGTTGTTTGTATAGTTTACTTCATTTTCATGCTGTGACCTGATATTGGCCCACTGTATGCTTTAAAACTGTCATTTACCGCTGGGATGTATTATTACTGTGTTCCCGATAAAAAAAAATGCTGAAAATGTTCAAACAGGTCAAAGCTTGACTGATGTTGTTTTGCTGAATGCCATCATCCACATGCCATTTTCAGCAATCTTCACCTAAAAGACCTGTAACACATTATTTTCAATTTTCAATTATTTTAGTCATCTAATTGAGTGCATCTCACAAATCCTGTCAAGAGTAATATTATATTAAATATGACTTTCCATGACTTTTGAAAAGCTTATAAAACCTTATATGAAAAGCTTATAAAGTATTATTACATATTGAAACTAATAATTTAGATGCACTTAATTTCTATCTTTTTGTAAATACTCTTTAGTAGTATTTCTTAAGCTAAAACAGTACAATTACAAAACAAATAGTTATTTACAGTGCAGTCTCTATAAATCATGGAAAACTCATCAATCAAAATGCAAGCATGAAAATGCATTAATCAAAGAGTTGGCGATATTGTGTATTAAAGTGTTATTTAAATTGTAAAGTATGTATACATCATAGCAGAATTTATTCTGTGGTTATTGTAGATTCCCTGGCCATGCATGATGTTAATACTATAAAATGTAAATGTAATAAGAATCTGGACAAGAATTTGGGAACAAAAAGTAATACTTTCACAATGCTAAAAAAAAAACTTATGGTCAGAATTTTTTTTAAAACTTAAAATATAGTCTTTTCATTTTTTATCATCTAAAATATATGAAATATGACCTGGATATGTTCTTTTTGAGATTCCCTCTATTAGAAAATGAGTAAATAAGCTGAAACAGTCTCATTTTGAGTGTTTCAGGATTAAAGGATTGCAGGTTACACCTCTTTCCTCTCTTTGAGTCTTCTCATCCGGTTTTCCCTTCCTCCCTCTCTCTCTCATTCTGAGCATAACTTAGTCACAGCTGTGCATGGAACACCAAACCTCCCTCTTTCTCCATCCCCCTTCCTCTCTCCCTCTCTCTCTCTCTCTCTCTCTCTCTCCCTCCCTTTCTTTCATAGTCCATCACTCTCTTCTCAGCATTATGTGGTAAAATCTTTTCAGTTTAGAGGAGTTAGTGTAGTCTGCCTCCTCCGTCCATATCACCTCTTGGTATGGCACATGGAATACACTCATTTTTATCAGTCAGGCCACTCTGTCACATGGGTTCAGCTTCAGGACGCTCAGAGAACTGCAAGTATTGGCTGCTGGATTTGGGTACGTGCCTCACAGTGCTACAACACTGTCAGAAATTAATGCAGTCTTCGAAACGCAGCTTATGTTAAGCATAGGGTTTGTTGATAGGCAGGTTTATTTTAAGGATCAGAATAGTTGATTGATAATAATTGATTTTAATCAATTCAAATTAGATGTGATTTAAACAATGTATTGATCAATAATGTACATTACGCGGCATCTGATAATGATAAAGCTTGGTCATTGATTATTTATTTAACTGAACTTTTTGTGTCTGTTTGGTGTTGAAGTGTGCTAGTTTTATAATGTTCCTGTGTCTATAGAACATTCTTCATATTAATTCAGTTACCACAATGTCACTTCATTGGAAATTGTCTGCATAGAGTTGATTTTAAGGGACCAATCGGCATTTAAAAGTTGTCTCTGACTGTCTGCTTTTATATTTGCAGATCCAAAGTAAACAGGTCAATGACATGACAATACTTTTTTATGTCTGGATCAATTATTTTATTCAGATATGCATTAAATGTTATGAATTGAAAAAGAGGAAAAAAATATGTGGCTTTCTATGATGTTTTTCATTTTTGAATTAAAATGAATTTTGACATTTTTGGAGGCATGAATTCAAAACTGTCCTGTTTTTATAATGAAGAAAGAAAAATCATTATTATTATTAAAGTAATAAAAAAAATATAAAAAAATATATATATACTTTTACAAAATTCTCATTAATTTTTGAAAATATTATCAATAATACTATCATTAATAAATTCTCATTAATATTTGAAAAATCAAAGTCGCATGGTTCAGGGGAAAGCAAAACATTTACGAGAGAACGCAAAAGCATTGCTAAATAATTTTATCTCCCATCTCATATTTTTCTTCTTCACCATGTCCCTTCAGGGGCTCCGTCTGTTTTCTAATATTGTTTTTTTTTTTTTTGTAAAAAAAGTGTAAAGGGTCGCTAGTGACCAGAGGTATGTAATACTGTAAGTATATTTTTTCTGCACAACAATAATTTAATCTATATATTGTGCAATTCACCCTAATTCCTCAAGGACAGGTGGTAATGTCTGATACACAATGATGACGTGATGTTAATTACCGCAGGCAAAAAAAAGTATCAAAAGTATCACCAAAACTTGAAATGGATCAGTGATTTACTGCAGAGCAAATACTGTACGGAATCAAATAATTAGTGTCAATGTAACTTGATGCTTGATCTGGTGAAGAAGCTGTCAGCGATCAAACATTTTATTTTGAAGGTGTTGAAAATGATAGTTTTGAGAATATGGTTGAGATCACGAAAATTAGCTAGATGCTAAATGTACTGGGGAAATGAGAAGGACAGTGATGATGATAAAAAGCATCTGCTCAAATTGAACCCTTCCAAGTTTCAAAAGGTAGCGATATATGCTTTATTTAATTCTTTTGTAATTGTTATTAAAATATCAGGAGAGTTTTAGGGCTCTCAATCTGAGCGCATAGTCTGAAGCGCATGGCGCAGGTGCACTTAGTGTGTGTCCGGATCCACTTTTGCTAGTTTAACGATGGGAAAAAAAAGTGTGGTCCAAAAGGGTTGTACCTATATCTTGAGTCATGGGTGTGTTTTGAGTCTTATCTCCCATTCCCTTTAAAAGCCAGTTGCACTTGCACCATGGGGGATTGCTATTTACATGGTGGAATTTGCGAGTGAAATGACAGAACGCTTCTCCAGAGAGGAATCATTTTATTTTTAATATTTAAAAATGTTTGTGTGCTGCTGCTGCACATCCCTGTGTGTGTAATAAGCAGAGTGTATGAGTGTTGTGCACCCGCCTATAGGTGCATATTACTAACACGCGCTTTAAATAACACAAAAAAATACTGCACTATTGACTTTAGACCAGGTGTAACGGGTTTGTTCGTATGGGAAGAAGGAGGCGGGAACCGGCGAACATTCAAATAAGTTTAATTCAAAACAAATCAACACAAAATACAGAATAAACATAAATTAAACATAACGTAAAATCCCAGGCCTGGTCCTCTCTCGTCCTTCACTGTCGTCACTCTTCCTTTATACTCCCGTCACTCCTCCGTGAGACACGATCCCGCTCTCACGGTCCCTCAGCCTCGCTGCTCGCCACACCAGGTTTTTGATGGTCAATGGCGCATTTGTTTTCAGTTGCCTCAAAATAGCAACGCGCCAATAATGCACCTGAACACACCTCATTTTCAGACCAGCACGCCCATGGGCGAACAGATGAGTGTGAGTGCATTTGCTATTTAAACAACGTGGCGCTGGACGTTGAAGTGATAACTGCGTCAGGCAGAAACTACCAAAAAAAACTCTTGCATCGCGCCTTGTTGGCTTGAAAAATGTATTAAAACGTTTTTGAAAATATTTGCTACCATGTATGTATTTGTTCAAATGTACAGTGGGTCATTACATTTTACTTAGTGAATGCATCACATTAAATATTTTAAAAAATTGAACTTTTCATGAAAATAGTGTAGACGTTTCTTTTTTAAAACCATATGAAACCAACATGGTATCAACAACGACTAGAATCACTTTTTATATTGTGGACTGTCATTTGTCATTGCCCAAAATAGCATAGGAATAGAAATTCATGATGGTGTTTATATTTGTTTTTTGTTCATAGGCTGTTTGATTTAGATGCTATGTTGGTGTTTACATGCTCTGGGTCATGGCTCTGCTTGAATACAGTCTGGGAATTCCCTTAAAAGGATAGTTCACCCAAAAATGAAAATGCTGTCATCATTTACTCACCCTCAAGTTGTTCCAAACCTGAATTAATTTCTTTCTTTTGATAAACACAAAAAAAAGAATATGGGAAACAGAAAACTGATCAATTATTTGATTACCCCTATTCGTCTTTGTGTGCGTGCGTGCGTGCGTGCGTGCGTGCGTAGTAGAAGAAAGAAATTCATACAAGTTTGGAACAACTCGAGGGTGAGTAAAGGATGACAGAATTTTCATTATCTATCCCTGTAATAAAGATTGTCAGGCATATGCAGCAAAACATTGTGAAGCATGTGTATGTGTTTGTGTCTTTATTATTAATTCAGACATAAGAGGCTCTCAGAGAAACAGACTGGATCTTTCTAAATATTACCCATCAGTCCTTGAAGTGAGAGGCTGCATGAGTATGAGAAAGCATCAATCTGTCACATCTCAAGCATGTGTTATCACACCCTTGTTACCTCTGTTGGGACAGAACATTTCTTTAAAAATAGTTCTTCAAGAAGTTCAATGTTTATACAGTATATGATTAATATCTGGTATAATGTACAAATCACTGTAAGATTCCTATGAGGACGAGAAGACAGTTGGACAAATACATAATGTCCTCTACAGGCTCATTTCTGTGGCACTGAAGGCTTGGTTTGTTCAGGTGTGAATTTAACGACAGTGCAGGAGGAATGAATTTGTAACAGAACAGAAAACACACACCACATTCACCACTGATTACAGTATCTACTGTAGGATCAACACCCAAAAAGCATGTTCAATTATCATGCTGTTATGTACGAGAAAAGTCACACGTTTTTCAGAATTTGTCAGAAAATGCGTGTGTGTGTGCGTATAAATGCACACTGCATTTAGTGTGAACTATGACAGAGGGGTCAGACAAGGGTCAGGTACTTGAATATACTGTCCATTGTAAGGGGACAAACTACTGAGACAGCTGAGAATGAATATATACAACACGTGAAAGAGTCAAGTTAGGTCGTCTTTATTCATATAGCACTTTATACAATGCAGATGTGCAATAAACAGGGAAATAATCAATTATGAAAAATTCATCAAGTCAAATTCTGCTGTAAAACAGCTCTACAGAAGAAAATAGTGTCGTTGTTCAGCCCAAGTTAGTGGAAAAAGGTATAGACTGTACATGTATTTTTATAGTGACAATCAATAAAGATTTATTTATTAGCTCTTGATTTTTCCACTCCTCCCCTGAAGACCATTCATCAGAGGCCTTCTGCATATCAATAGACTTAAAAAGAATATCTTATGCAAGCTTTATGTAATGACATACTCTCTGAGGAGCAGAGCAAGGTCTTTTAAGAGGGTTTTGCAATTTCAGTTTTGAAGAGGGCTGAAAACAGAAACCTCTCTGAAGTGAAAAATAGAGCTATCACCTTGTGGTGAAAAAAAAAAAAAACTCTTAAACCTCACAATAAATCCCAGAATAATGAACAACTGATAGTCAAATTTGACTTTTAAAATAGACTTGATATCATTTTAGTTATTATATAGTTATAATACTGCTGTACAATGAAATTTCAGTAGTTCTGTTTTGAGAAATTACAGTAGTTCTGTTTTGAGAAATGTACAGTAGTACTGTGTATTTTGGTTGAAAATGGTGTCGTTTAAGTGGCCCCAAAGTAAATAACTAATGATTTTTTTTTACAACAGAAATGAATCAATCAAAAACTTACTTTGGCTGGACAATAACTTTTTCTAGAGCTGATGTGCAGCCAAAAATTCTGAGAAAGGGCATAATTTGTTTGGTGATGCCACTTGATGATTATTATTATTATTATTATTATTATTATTCATCTAACGCTGTCATTTAGACATTTTATTTGTGAACAAAGTCACAATTAAAATGTAAAAGTGTCCAAAAGTATCCAAATAGTTTTGCCCCTTTGTATGCGTGATACATGCATGTTTATTTACATGCCGATTATTTTGTCAATTATGTAAAACTATTTAACAGCATACTTGCATGTGTTATTAACAACACTTAATAATGTTATGCCATGCTGTTGTTGAATACTTGATTTTGATCTGTTGATTAGTTGTTGATTAATTATTTTATGACTGTACAGCTATGAACTCATGTTAGTTGTGATAGAAGTTTTTCCAGCAGTTTAGTAAAACAAAAACACTGCTATTACTAGCGAGACACGTAAACACCACTTCTCTCTCTCTCTCTTTCTTTGAAGACACGCTCTCAGTCTCCAGTAATGAAGGAGGACTTTCGGGCAGTGCCACGCTGCAGCCGGGTCATTTGCAGAGCTCTCCTGGACCCAAACGGCCCGGAAATACTCTGCGCAAGTGGCTGACCAGTCCTGTCAGACGGCTCAGCAGCGGCAAAGCAGACGGCCACGTAAAGAAACTTGCACACAAGCACAAGAAGAGTCGAGATGTTCGCAAGAACGCAGAAGCTGGCTCACAGAAAGACTCAGATGACAGTGCCGCCACGCCACAAGATGAGACCATAGAGGAGGTTTGTGAGCAGAAAACCAATATAATAGCACACACAAACCCATTACTTTTGTCAGGTGTATTAGCCGAGTGCAATAAGCTAAAAAAAAACTGCATTAAATTGTGTATCAATTAATGTATTAAATAATTGTATGTATGCATTAATGTATATCATTCGAAAGTTTGGAGACAGTAAGATTAATTTTATATATATATACCATATATATATATATAATAAATTGAAGACATTAATACTTTTATTCAGCAAGGATGAAAAATATTATCAAAAGTGACAGTCATTTTACATTGTTACAAAAATATTTTTTTAAAAAGTATATTCTTTTGGTTTTTCTATTCAACAAAGAATCCTGGAAAATTATCAGGATTTCCATAAGAAATGACAATAAGAAATGTTAATTGAGCACCAAATCAGCATGTTCAAATGATTTTTGAAGGGTCAAAACATTGAAGACTGGAGTAATGGCTGCTAAAAATGTACCTTTACCATCTCATTTTAAAATACAATAAAATAGAAAACAGGGTAACACTTTAGTATGGGGAACACAAATTGACGACTTTTGCCTCAATAAACTCCTAATTTAATGCTTATTAATAGTTAGTAAGGTAGTGTAGGTAGGTTTTGTAGCGTTTGAGTTTAGGTATTGGGTAGGATTAAGGGATATAGAATATGGGAATGCAGAGTAAGGCATTAATATGTGCTGTGTAAGTACTAATAAATAGCCAATATCCTAGTAATATGCATGCTAATAAGCAACTAGTTAATAGCTAGAACTGAACCCTAAAATAAAGTGTTACCGAAAACGGTTATTTTAAATTGTAATAATATTCCACAATATTACTGTTTTCAATAAATGCAGGGTTGATAAGCATAAGAGACTTTAACATTAAAAATGTTTTACAGACCCCACACTTTTGAATGGTATATTCAATTATATATCTATACAATTATTTACTTTTTTTTAAAAGAGCCCTATTGCATCAGTGAAATGGTTAAAACAGCTTGCAGACAAGTAAATGTCTATGGTAGTTTGTTAGTTGCCACTCCTATCCTGGTAAATGCATTTGAATTGTCAATGAAGGCAGAAGTAAGTGTAGCATACTGTCTGCTTTTAAGTGTTGCGCTGTATGATTTGTAACCGTCTAAGTGTTATTTATGTCTTGTGGTTTCCAGTGTAGAGCAGTTATAAATACAGTGCAGTGCTTCCGCTGGAGATATTTTGGTATGAAAATGTGCCACAGCTGTAGAGCTGTTTCAAAGCTTAACAATTTGTATTTCTTTCTTTCTGTTTCTCTTTCTCTATTTCTTCTGTCCTCACAGAGGATGAGAAATGAGGGATTGAGCAGTGGCACTCTGTCTAAGTCTTCCTCCTCAGGGATGCAGAGCTGTGGTGAGGAGGAAGGAGAGGAAGGCCCAGACTCTGTTCCCCTGCCGCCCCCTATGGCCATCCAACAGCACAGTCTTCTGCATCAGGACTCCCAGGAGGACAAGGTAACTGCCAAAGCTTCACCAAATCGACATGGATGGTTTTTGACATCCATTTTGATTTAAGATTATATTCATTTTTCAAACCTGCTATTTTGGACTAAACTAAGTAAATTGTTTTTCATAAAGTCAACATGAAATTTGATTTGGCTCTGCTACATACTTAACTTAAAATTACGTTCTTGGTCTTATTGTGAAAGATTCATCAGTACATGAAAAGAAAAAAAAACGCATCTTGCATCAAAATAAAATTTAAATGTAACTTGCTCCACCGCACCAGTATCAATACGACATTGCGTTTGCCTGCACTGACACTATTAGATGAGAACTGAACTGAACTGGACGATGACACCACTGATTTCTGCAGAACGGCTTTATAGATTAACTCATTTATTAATTGATAATCTTTACAATGGAACTGAATAAACATAGACTGACTTAAACTGAATAATAGCCAGGTTTCCATCTAAGGATTTTGGAAAAAGGTTTACAGATATAACATATGGATATGGTTATCGACCATTTTTCGCAAATGTCAACACAATCTTTTTCCGTTTAACTTTAGCGTATACATTTTATGCCGATACTTCTAATGTCGCACTGGCCTGCACAAAGGTTAGAGTGGAGGCCTTCTCGTCCAACATCAGTGCCTGACCTCACAAATGCGCTTCTAGAATAATGGTCAAAAATTCCCATAAACACACTCCTAAACCTTGTGAAAAGCCTTTCCAGAAGAGTTGAAGCTGTTATAGCTGCAAAGGGTGGGCCAACTCCATATTGAACCCTACCGATTAAGAATGGGATGTCACTAAAGTTCATGTGCATGAAAAGGCAGGCGTCCCAAAACTTTTGGCAATATAGCATATATAGAAACAATTCGAGGGCAGATGTTTTTTTGTTTTTTTTGGCGATACAACAAAACGTATGCGACAATGCAGTTTTTTTTAGGGATGATGTCATTATACACACCATTTTATCGGTAAAATGCCAATTGGATGGAAACAGGCTGGAGAAAGCAAATTTCGCAATCTTTTTTGAAAGCATATTCACTTTGACGCAAAAAGTGGATATCAAAGTGATGACACTTTGCTTTTTAGAGCTGTTTTGCAGCTGAAATTAACTCTGTTTGCATCACTGAATGTTATCACTCTAAAGCTGCTTTGAAACAATCTGTATTGTATAAAGTGCTACATAAAAAAGGTGACTTGACCTAGGCTGTGCGTACTATAAGTCAGTATCAACTAACAGTCAAACAGGCTATCTTACAAATAGTTAATGCAGTAATTTAATGCAGATTCATGTAATAGTGCAGAGTTTAAAAATAATAATTACCATTGGGATGCAGTACTCTTTAGGTTGAGGGGTAATTTCATATTTCATATAGAAATGTTTCACATTACGAAAGTAGAATGTATTGCAAATGCCATTTCATATTGACTTTAACCTATGGTAATGATAGCTTAGAAGAAGTCTAGTGTCAGGCATCTCTAACTGCTGTCTGTTTTCTCTTTGTTTCTTAATGTTCTCCAGCATTATGTTGATTTCTGTTCTGCCTCTGTTTTGTCTCAGTTTCCTTATCTCTCTATGTAGTCTTCTCTCCTCCAGCCTTCTCCTGTTCTTTCCTTCTATTCAGTCTTTTTTATACTTTTATACCTCATCAGCATATTTTCCTTCTCGTTCTTTAATTCATTTGAATACTCCACATGTCCTCAGTTGTGCTTTGCCAGAACTTGAGGCACAGATTAAGTAGCATTCTGACTGTTATAGCCTGTGAAAGTCCTTCTGTGAAGGGCCATGTGTGCACTTACTCTTTACCCAAAACAACCCAAATCTTCCAAACCAAAGTTCCTACTTCCGTTCCCCCCATATTAGTCCCTACCACTCTGAGATCAGCCCCTGATTGGCTGGCGAATCCAGAAACCACACTCATTACCATATTTGGACTGGAATGTTTCCGCCTTCAGTGTCAGAACACTACAATGGTGAGCATCGTTGAAGATTCACATAATAAATTAATATTAAAGTCTGGTCAATTATGTTACCATAACCCAGAAGGGAAGTCACTCCACTTAATAAACTAGTCCTCATGGGAAAAAAGACAGGTAGGGCATTTTATCAGTCCACTCAGTGTACCACCAATAAATAACCAATTGATGAGTGAGTGATATATCCCTGTTGAAACAAACAAACAAAAAACAAAAAAAACAGTGGAAACAAGCCTAAGGTGGTAGCCTTTCCAAAATAGTTTGATCATTTTTGTTTTGTTTTTTGTTTTGTGAAAATCATAACAATTATGATAATCCAACCTTTGTGAGATTCTAAATATTGTTACTTGTTTTCTTTTTTGCATAGGCTACCTCCCGTTTGTCTGGACGTCCCAGCAGTTCAGAGACACCGAGTGCAGCTGAACTGGTCAGCGCCATTGAAGAACTCGTCAAGAGCAAAATGGTAGGAGATCTCAGAGAGAACTCCAACTTTTCACATGGAATATTTTTGTATTGTCGACTAAATTATTTTTTCTCTTGCTCAGAGTCTGGAGGACAGGCCCAGTTCTCTCCCTGTTGAGCAAAGAGACAGCAGTAGTCCTTCCTGCATCCCATCGGATAACTCCTTCCTGTCTTCCTCCTCTCCCATCGATGAGATGGATGAACGCAAGACTGGCTTCCTCAAGAGACGACAGTGCGTCCCCCTCTTATTTTCCTCAAATATGTCCTCTTTATAGTTATTGTTCTTGATGTAAACTGGCCTTAAGACAGCACCAAAATCGAATCCTGTGTGTAACCTTGTAAGTGACTGACTTGGAATAAGAATCACATCAGGGATTTATCTCTCAAAAGACACGTTGACCTCTGCACAAAAAAAGTTTTGCAGATGGTAGCATAGAGGGGGTTTTTTTCTTTAAAAAAAAGCAGGAATGGTACATACATAACGAGCAAAAGAAGATGAAAGATTCAAGTTTAGGACAGAAAAGAGTTGTACCGACTTGATACATCATAGAAAGTAAAAAATAACTCTTGAATAGTGACTTGTTTTATGACTCCTTACTGTCTTGGGATGATCTTGTTGAGTTTAAATTAGTTAATAGTTAAATAGCTAATTTAAGATAGGTATAGGATAATTTTGAATATTGGTTATACGTTACAATATGTCATGCTAATTGTTTCCTAATTACTGTGTTTGCTTTAAAGGGTCAGCGGCAATCTGGGTCAAAGCTATAGTCTGAACTTTGAGCATCACATTATAATGCTTTACATTGGGTTGAGTTATATGTAGCTTCAAGGTTTATTCCATAAAGTTCAAAGCATTGAGGAACATTAGCTATGTTTCCATCCAAAGTTGCGAATTTAACTTAAGCACAAAATTGGAATATCGCATACAACATTTGTCTGTGAGTGTTATTTTATGATGTCCTGAGTAATAATATGGAACTGCATGTAATTATACATAATTTATAGTTATTACTACAGTAACAATATGTAACAAGGACCCCGTCAAATAAAGTGTTTCCAACATTTGCGAATAAAGCAGCATTTACATCCAGTGAGTTGAAGAGAACAAAAATGGTTGCTTCCTGATAAACTGGTGCTAAAAATTACGATTGCATTTTATTTTACAGTTTGTGCACTTACACTTACAGTGTACTTACCTAAGAAAGTACAGGGTAATATATGGTAAGTACATGGGTTATGGTTAGGTTTAGGGATTGTTTCAGAGTTAGTATTCCCCAATTATTACCCAGTTATTATAATTACTATATTAAGTACATAGTATGTACATGGGGAATGGGAATGTAAAAAGTAGGTGAAGCCACTGTATATTCGCAAAAATGATGTTGCATATAAAAAAATAACACAATAATACACACAGATAAAATGTAATAAACGCGGTCATGTTATCTTGCTTTTGGAGGCGGGTGACTGCTGTTTGGGAATGCAGTTGTGTAATACCATTCTGGGAGGTAATTATTATATTTTGATGACAGACTTTACTCCATGTCCAAAACAGCATTTCAGATGCTGTGCAACAAGATCGGTCCGCTTGTTAGTCCAGTTATGCCTTCCCATCGCAAAATCACGTGTCTTTTTTAATGCGCATAAAGGAATGTATTCAGTAAATGAGTTTCCATTCAAAATATAATAAAAAAATATATATATTAAAAATGTATCTGACTCAATTGAGCGCGCTCATTTTTAGAATTTATGAGCATCTTGGCGTTTACATCCAGCGCTTTTTTATGCGATATCCCAAAATGTGCAAAAAATAGATGGATGGTTGTTGTGCTGTTATAACTAGCTGTTGATGTGAGTCGTTTTGATAATATTTCTTTATTAGAAATATTTTTGCAGATACTTAATTAAATATAATGTTTCTTTTCATTCCACCTGTCATCTTGGATTGTTTTTGGTTTGAATGTAAATGTCCTATGTTTTTTCTTTTTTTTAGTTATGTACTGCTGGAACTGGTTGAGACAGAAAGAGACTACGTGAGAGACCTTGGTGCAGTGGTGGAGGTGGGATTATATTCAGTTCTTTTAACAAATACTGCAGTGAGATCACTATGGTGACCACTTGTAACCGAACACATTTATTCAAGTAAACATAATTGTCAGCTGCTGTCAGGGTTAAGTTCTGTTTGTTCAGTAGTCTATATCTATTGAGGGCTTACACAACTGTTGTGAATTGATCACATCATCTGTTCAACTGTTAAGAGTGTCTCTCTGAAAGGAAATGAGAGTGGTTTGTATTTGCTGCTAATTCAGAATGATTACATGTTTTAAGTGTCACTGTCTACATGATAACCGTGTTCCGGCACCTGCAGGGCTACATAAGCAGGATGAAGGAGGAGGGTGTACCCGACGACATGAAGGGCAAAGATAAGATTGTCTTTGGGAACATTCTTCAGATTTATGACTGGCATAAAGAGTATGTGAAAATGAAACACTTAGCTTCCATCCTCTCTAACACCATATTAAGACACCGTGCTTTAATTTACTGGCATTAATGTTGATTTAAAACATTAACGTGAACCTCTGATCTTTGTAGCTTCTTTCTTGGTGAACTGGAGAAGTGCTTGGAGGACCCTGATAGGCTTGCGCCCCTGTTTATCAGACAGGTATGATATGATTCATTGTGGGGTTTCACTCTTACTAAAGCCCTATTCGAATGGGACTAGTTTTATAAAGAACGTTTGAGTTACAAGTCTTATCACTCGGCATCTGTGATTTAATGTCCTGATTCGGTCAAGACTAACATCTCCGTGTTTATTTCCGAGATGGGGGTGTGTTTTCTAGATGTGGGCATTACAGACAATCATCTGCTGTGCTTGTGTACATCACGTATATGACGGTAACACTTTACAATAAAGTTTCATTAGTTAACATTAGTTAATGTATTAACTAACATGAACTAACAATGAGCAATACATTTGTTACTGTATTTGTTCATCTTTGTTAACGTTAGTTAATAAAAATCCAGCTGTTCATGATTTGTTCACAGTGCAATAACTAATGTTAACAAGATTTTAATAAAGTATTAGTAAATGTTGAAATTAACATTAACAAATATAAATAAATGCTTTATAAGTGCTGTTCATTAATAGTTCATGTTAATTACCGTAATGTAGTTAACTAATGTTAGCTAATGAACCTTATTGTAAAGTGTTACCTATATGTCTTTAAATTTATAATTTGTTGCTATAATTTTCATTTATTATTAAAACCCAATTTAAGTTTATAGCAATGCGGCCGTCATAGTGACAACAGCCAATCACATTACTTGCTGCGTCTGCTCTAGGGTTGCATGAACACAATTGGCTAGCGTCTGCTCTAGGGTATTTGCATAGGGTGATCTGATTGGATGACGCCTGCGTTGGCGCTTGAAAAGTTGAGAAATCTTCAACTTCTGCCGCTTGCAACGCTAGTGAAGCGACGCGACGGAACCCACAACTCAGTTTCCGCAATGCATGACATCACCCATTTAAAGTAAATGAAAAGCGCTAACACCAACGCCCGTGTAAATGCAGCGTAAATATTCAGCTATATTACTGATCCGCCCGCATTGACACTATATGATAATTTAAATGAGCTGGATGACATCACTGTTTTCTCCAGAGCGGTTGTACAGCCAAATCAAATTCTGTTGGATTATTTTCCTGTTTAACACTGTGAAGCTGCTTTGAAACTATCTGCATTGTAAAAAGTGCTATATAAATAAAGGTGACTTGACTTGACTTGACAAACGGTAGCTTAGGTAGGTCAAAATGCATGAGGAGAAGTGTTAGGATAATACAATATCAGCAGTAACAGACATTCGCATTCGGAGTTCATCTGTGAAACACAAATTTCTCTACGCCTACCTAGAAAACGAGTCCATTTCCCATTCCTGAAAATAATTTCACACCTTAGAAAGTTCGCCAACCAATCAGATTCAAGCATTCCACAGCCCCGTAGTATAAATATGCATAATGTGACCTATAAAATGAACAGCTTTCTTTTGTTCATTAAAATTGACTAGAATATTCTAATTGTCATGTTTTTTGTTGGTTTTAGTTCCTGTACGCTGTTATATTCTTATTTCCTGTGTTTAGTTCTTGTTTCCTTTGTTCCTTTGGTTTCCATTGCTAATTTGCTTCTGTAGATACTATTAGTTGATTAAGTTCTGACTTCTGTGTGTGAAATTTTGTTTTTGGCAACAGGAGCGAAGACTGCACATGTACATTGTGTACTGCCAAAACAAGCCCAAATCAGAGCACATTGTTTCAGAGTACATCGACACATATTTTGAGGCAAGAGTCAAGTTACTGTCTACATCCTGCCTGACATTTAAACATGAGTCATGAAAAGTGAGACAGACTCATAACCACACTTTTCTTTGTATCTTCATCAGGATTTAAAGCAGAGGTTGGGCCACAGGCTACAGATTACAGATCTACTGATTAAACCAGTGCAGCGGATCATGAAATACCAGCTTCTGCTGAAGGTCAGAAGCAATGTAGCCATTCCTTCCAGTATTACTGACCCATACAGTCTCATCATACTTATGTAAAAAATACGTAGATTATCTTTGAGAAAAGATCATTACATTGTTTTATTTTAACATCCTTTTTCTGATTGCATAACTGTAGGATTTCCTTAAGTTCTCCAAAAAGGCTGCTTTGGACACTGTAGAATTAGAGGTAAGTGTATTTGTTAAGACGTGTTCGTTTTCAACTTTGACAAACCACCTAGTAATACATAGTAATTTGTCTCGACACATTAATAATATACTGGCAAATTTTACACAGGCAATCACCAATCATGTTTTCTTCAGAAAAATTTTACATTTGGTTAACATTGCTGTGATTACATATGCTCTCTCACAGAAAGCGGTAGAGGTGATGTGTGTTGTTCCTAAACGCTGCAATGACATGATGAATGTTGGACGCCTCCAAGGCTTTGATGTAAGATGCATTTCATTTTTTACAAAAATTTGTGAGTGTGTAGGTGGGAAGTTAAAAGCACAGCCATTAACAGTTGTATGCACATAAATTAGCAGGAAGTCCGATTGAGGTAATAGGCAACAAATGAAACCAAGAATGACAGTGAATTTTCATCATTCCATGGAAAGAGTTTAGATACCTTACAAAATACACATTCCGGCAACTAAAACACTGACCTTGCCTCCAAATAAAAAACGTGACAATCACACAATATTTCGAACTAGACTGCATAGAGGTTCTTGTGAATGTTTATTATGCAAAAAATGTATACTTAGGGTGTTTAGACATTTCATAGAAATGTTGCGGGTATGATTTTTTACACAGTTTTTGCAATGTGAAACAATGTATGAAGCACAGCTTACACAATAGTAATTTTCAAACCAAGCAGTTTTCTGGCAAATCCGGCAAGTCTGTATGGCTAACTTGAACCTGTTGCGAAATCTTTATAGGGAAATCTTTTGCCCGCACACAAAATTCCAGATTATGTGGATTCCTATTGAAATTACTGGATTTCACAAGCAAAAATGTGCCAAAGAAACGTGGTAAAAGTGTCCGCAACTTTAATGTGAATAATAAACCTTTACCTTGTGATGGATTACTAACAATGTATTTTTCGTTTAAAAAAATGTAATTAGTTTTGTACTTTAGTTTGTCCTTTTTTGTGGCATGTTTGCACATGCTGGAGAGTTGTAACTGAGGACTGAGCATTTTTTATTTTATGTTTGTGTTCAGGGTAAAATTGTAGCCCAGGGCCGACTGCTTCTCCAGGACACTTTTATGGTCTCAGACCAGGATGGTGGTCTCCTTTCTCGCATGAAGGAGAGGCGTGTCTTCCTTTTTGAGCAAATAGTTATCTTCAGTGAACCTCTGGATAAAAAGAAGGGCTTTTCTATGCCAGGTTATCTGTTTAAGAACAGCATAAAGGTATGTAGACAGAACCACTGCTGTAGAAAACTCTGTGCTCAAGACACAGCATAGCAACTAAAAATACATCATTCATCTCATTCTACTTCTTTTTATCTCTCTCTACTCTGCAGGTCAGTTGGTTGGGTCTAGAGGAGAGTCCTGACAATGACCCTTGTAAGTTTATTTTGACCTCAAGGTCATCGACTGGCAGTACAGAGCACTATGTCCTCCATTCCTCAAACCGGATGGTTTGCTTGGCCTGGATCCAGCAGATCAGCAGCATCCTGGAAAACCAGATAAACTTCCTCAATGGTAACGCAATTTTAGAGTTTCAAACAAAGTTACAAAATAGGAGGTTATAGGTAAATATCTGTTAACCAAAGGTTGTTGGTGTTAAGCCCCACAAACTATCTTAACCTCAAGTTTGTTCAGTGGGATTGTTCCTGTAATATGTGTACTATAGGTTGGTTTAGGGGTTCAGGGGTGTCCAATCCTGCTCCCGGTGTGCAGAGTTTAGCTCAAACCTGCCCCAAAACACTTGTCTGGAAGTTTCTTGTAATCCTGAAGACATTGATTAGCTGGTTCAGGACTGGAGCTACTGTAGAATAGTGGCCCTCTGGGAGCAGGACAGGACATGATAGAACATTCAGACATTCTTTGAAACTCACCTTTAAGACAGTCTATTCATTTAGACAATCAAGCGACTAGGTAGTTTTGAAAATACGTTGTTTGAAGACTCTTAATGTTCATAGCTTTACTCTTTAACTTTACAACACTACATGCATCTAAGGAAATGTATTTGATGATTGAGTTATATTATTTAACATAACTTGTCTCTTGTTGTCCACTCAGCACTGACTTCACCCATTGAATACCAACGGAACCATGTTGGGGCGAGCAGTCTTGGAGGACCCAGCAGCAGTGGACTTCCAGGGGGTAGCAGCAGCTCTTCCATGGGTTCTGGCTGTGGCTCCCGATCCCGAGTTTCCAGAATCCCTCAACCTTCCTCTCGTCTCCCTCAGCCCGTGCAGCACCACCACGCCCCCGCCCCAGATGACCGCACTTCAGGTACGTGCCCTCTTCCTGAACAGGACCTTAATGGTGAGGTCCCTAGGATGCGGGTCCTGGAGAGCCCCTTGAAGGAGCTACGCGAGGAAGTCCAATCAGAGACACTTATTCCAAGAACAACAGTCGCATCCCTGTCTCTCACCCTAACGAAGCCTCGTCTAAGAGTCCCCTCACCTATTCTCGCCCCCTTGAACCCTCAGAACTTTACACCTTTCACACCAGGCATCCAAGCCCAGAAGGGCTCTCCGTTTTGGGCCTCAATGCCAGCTTCTCCAACTGGCAGGCCTGGCTCTTACACAGAGCCGAGTGACACATTGAGTCGCAACCAGTGTCAGACTCGCAGGCACTCAGCCCACAGTAAGGAGTTGGACCGCATCAGTACTTGCTCCTCCACCAGTGAGCAGTCCCTGCACTCCACTCACAGCAATGGGGTAAGAGCCAAACTCTAGCTCCTGGCTTCAGTGAGGCCTAGTCCTGCTTCACCTCCAGCTTCATACTAACACGCTGGGGTGTGCAATTGTTCGTTTTCCTGGAACTAAAAGAGGATTCTCACAGGCTGTTGTGGATATTAACTGGCCTGGTCTGAATGTGCTGAGCAACTAACAACGTACACTGTCAAACAGGATAACTTCTCAAGAGTGTCTCAGAAACTCTGTGCATCCATTGACTATCTCTGCTGATTCTATCTGCTTTAGACTGGCAGGATTTTTATTTTCTTAACTGCCTGTGAAGACCTAATATGCAAGCATTCGGAGCATGTAAACCAGCCAACTAACAATTACTAACACACTGTTTTCTTTTTAACCTGCATACAGCTTTTTTGACAGATTTTGAGACAATTAAAAAGACACATCCCCATAAAGTCCCATGCAGACTTCCTATTGAAACAAGAAGTTGGGGTGAGACATATCAAAGGGTTTGTCCCTTTTTAAAATAGAAAATAGGCTTTAGTTACATCACAGCCATGAGCAGTCATTTACAAGCAAGTCAGAAGCAGGCAGTATTAGGGTGAAGGGATATGTTCTCATTCTATAGAGCACTTTATTGGACCAAAAATATGGGTACTCCAAAAGTGCAGGATAAGTCATCAATATATTTTGTCGGTTTCCTGAAAGAGAAAGATTGTTCTTTTAAATCCGTATATCTGTTCAAATATATTTTGGCAACTTGCAGTCTACTAGCATATAGATGGTCACTAAGTTAAAAGACATGGTTTTTCAGCCACAAAATTCCCATATTGATTTCATGGTGTCTTGAAGGGTGTTAGATTTCCTCTCCTAACCAACAGAACCTTAAGAGGTAATCACACTGACAGTAATTTGCAGCAACAAAGATGCCAGAAGTTTTTTAATTTTTAATTAGTAGGCAATTAGAGGCAACATGAGCAAAAGGAGACTGTTGGCGATGCAACAAAGTTCAACATGTTCCAACGACTATCAGTAGGAGCACAGACATTGTAACCAACAGTACAGCATCTGGGCAGCTTTTTAAGTGTGAACTGTCGGTGTGAATGACTCTTTAGTGTAACGTGAAAGAGGATTTTGCTTTGTAAATCATCTTTTCCTTGAACTGCTCTCACTTACTTCATTCTTGCTCTCTTAAATGTCCAGCTCGCTAAACGTCTTCAACATGCTTCACATATAAACATCGTAAATAAAATGTAAATCCTGTCAAATTTGTGGTGTTATGCTGACGGTTTGCTTATGTTTCTGCTCTCAGAGTGAAAGCAGCAGCAGCAGCAGTGTGTCGACCATGTTGGTGACCCATGACTATGTGGCTCTAAAGGAGGATGAGATCAGCGTATATCAAGGAGAGGTTGTGCAGATATTGGCCTCTAACCAGCAGAACATGTTTCTAGTTTTCCGTGCCGCCACAGAACAAGGCCCAGCAGCTGAGGGCTGGATCCCCGGCTACGTTCTGGGTCACACCTCCACCATCATTCCCGACTACCCAGATGGAACCCTCAAGTAAGGATTGGTTATTAATTGTTTATTTATTACAGATAGACTCTTTAGTCAGATCTAGAATGAAGAAGCACCATATGGTTAGATTTCTTTTAATGGTTTGGTATGCATAGTGTCAGCAATGTAATGTTTGCTAGCTCAATCGAGATATAATTTTGACTATGGTGTCACATTGGCCTACAAGTAAGTGTCATGGAGGACTAATTGTGTCAGCTACTTTAAGAACTTTGACAGCAAACGTCTTATGCCTTAAACCAGGGGCAACCTTAGCCATGTGTGTTACTATTCATAATCACTGACACATGAGCAATACGAGCAAGAAATAATGTGTGCACTAATTATTTTGTTAATTATAGAAATACTAAATTAATTAACATCTATGCCAAACAGCTATCTTTGTGTCACATTTTCTGTTTGTCTATAGTTTGCTTTCTTGTCCTTCCTGTCTTTAGTTTTCTAATCTGTTAATTAGGCCCTGTCCACACCAATATGGTGATTGCCCAATATGGCTTCACGGTTAGGGTTATATTGCCACCTGTTGGTTTGGCATGCTCTTGACAGCGCTTCATAGCGTGTTTTTGCGTTTTCATGTGGACGCTTTTTTTTTTAAGAAAAAAAATTCTAGTTGCTATAGGTTTATAAAAATACCTGTGTACATGTGGACTAGGCCTTAAGCCCGGAATACACTACACAATTTTAGCAATAAGATCATTACAAATCACACTGGATCAATTAAACTTGGGTACAACATACATGTAGACTGTACGATGAAGACAACTATTGACTCGTAGGCTACGATGCACAGTTCTATAGAAAAATAAAACGTCATCAGCGTGCGCTAGTGGTAAACAAAAATACCATAGTGGATCACACTTTGGCAGTTGTAGTTTTTATGTGTGCTGAAAAAAATAGGACACGGCGAAAGAGAAAGGGAAAAGATTGAGGTAAGCATTTTTAAGTTTTAGCGCCATGTCGCATTGATTTCATGTCGCATTTTTATTGGCTGGTCAGTAGACGTAGGCCTTAGCGGCAAACACACTGCGATGATCATGCTGAATTTCTGACAGTGTCAGAAAATGATCATAGGCTATCTTTTGTCTCAAGACTGTGACAAAGGCCGTCTTTGAACCTCTCTCACTGTACAACATAGAACCAACGGTTAGGAGCCATGATCACAGAAATCGCCACGATTGTTTCACGATGGCAATCTTTTGTCTGGGACAGCAGAAAATAGTGCAGTGTGTCCTGGGCTTTAGATCAGTTTTCCCTGGTTGCCTTCCAGTCTGTCTCCATGGTCACAGATTAATTAGGTTCCTCAGTTCAGGTGTGTTGTGTTCATTCACTCCTTAGCTCCTTTGTTTGCCCATGCATTTAAGTCTGGTCTTTCAATCAGGTCACTGTCTGTTCTCGTCGATGTTACATTTATTTCAAAGTTGGTTGTTTTGTTCCTGGTTCATGTTCCTGAGTATTTTGTGAAGTTTTTTAGAGGGTTAGGGTTAGTTACATGTTCCTGCGTATTTTGTATTCTACTTTTTTGAGTTAGTTACTAAATAAAGACTGCTGCATCAAGATCCTGTTCTCCTCTGCTTCAACCAGCACTATGACACTTTGTAGTTAGGTTTAGGGTTCCTTCAGCTTCACAGCGTTTTGTCATATTGTTGCTCAATTGCTTGAGTGTACTGCCATTTTAGAGCAGTTTTTATTCATAAGGATGACAAAAAAGCACAGTTATGGATATTTGCTTCATATTAATTGTAAAAAATAACAACAACAAAAAAAATTATCTTTCTAGAAATTTTTAAGTATAGTATAGTATAGTATATTATATTTATTATATTATATGATATTATATACAGTACAGTGTAATTACACAAATGAGTACTGAGTAGTATTAATTAACTGCATGAATTTATATTATAGGGTTATGGTTAGGATTTGATTTGATTTAGGGTTAGTTACTTGTAATTATGCACAATTTACTGTTATTAGTATAGTAAGTACATTTAACGTGCGACTACATCACCTTAATTTAAAATATTATTATATTATAGTATTTGATTAGTTACATTTTAAATTATTGTGTCTTGTTACAAAAACCCATTATCCTTCAATAATATATTTCAAAATTTAACAAGATACTCAACATGTTGGATGGGACTTGATTTTTATCCATAAGGAATTGATTGAGTTGTGAAAGCATTTAAGTCAAGTCAAGTCACCTTTATTTATATATTTATATTTTTACAATGCCGATTGTTTCAAAGCAGCTTCCAAGTGTTAAACAGGAAAATAATGTAATAGAATTTGATTCGGCTGTACAGCCGCTCTGTAGAAAATGGTGATGTTATCTAGCTCATTTCAATTATCATATAGTGATAATGCGGGCAGATCAGTAATTTAGTTGAAAATGTATTTGAATATTTAGTTGAAAATTTAGTGTCCCCAACTGAGCAAGCCAAGCCAAGAGCGACAGTGGCAAGGAACCAAAACTCCATCTAGTGGCATATTGGAGAACACATCTAAAAGTATCTTAAAAACATCTAGGTTACGTATGTAACCCCAGGCCATTTCCACTCGAGTTCCACTTCAACAGGGAAATAAAGGAGCATTACATTACTTGGATTAAAATTATGAATTTTTTTTCAGATGATGTGCACTGATGAATTTTCACAATTATACAAAGAATGAGTTTTAAGTATGTAAAACGGTTCACTTTGAGTTCATGTTGACCTTTAATTTCCCACAAAGGCTGTAAGTGTGAAAACATCCACTTATGACTTACTTAGAAGAGACCACAGTTTTTAAATGGATATTGACGTCATAGTCTAACTGTGAATTAGTTGTCTCAACAGTGCTATATTTTTTTCATCCAGGAAGTCTTCATCATGGCACACAGCTCTCCGCATCAGAAGAAAGTCCGAAAAGAGAGACAAAGAGGGCAGAAAAGAGAGCAAACCAGAGAATGGCTTTCGCAAGTCTAGAGATGGACCCGCCAATAAGGTTTCTGTAAAGGTACTGCCTCATCAGTCAAATGATTCATTATGTAATCATTACTCATTATGTAATTTCATGGTCTTGACAAATTGTACATATGAAACATTACATTCTTGCTTGTTTTTTCAGCTTTTGAATCCCAACTATATTTATGATGGTGAGTCAGAATATAGTTCTTTCGTTCTTGGAAATCTCTCTGAATATATTGTCATAATGAAACAGCCAAATGACTGTACATTTCTGAATTGCTGGCAGCAGTTCCCCCAGAGTTCATGGTCCCCCTGAGTGAGGTGGTGTGTGACCGGGGAGACAGTGTTTCTCTCCGCTGTAAGATCTGTGGGCAGCCCAAAGCCTCGGTCTGCTGGAGAGGGCCTGACCAGAGCACTCTCAGCAGTGGTGGAAGATACACACTCACACACAGGTACAACCGTCACACAGACATCATTATGCAGGTCATGCAGTTATACAGACTGCAGGTGGCGCTTTTGCATTGTTTTCTGATCAAATGTATTGTGAGGGTTGAACAGTCATTTTGTTACTTTCGTTATAACTCTTTACAGAAGGAAACATTGTAAATGCTAATTATTTCCATGCATCTGTCTTCATGTTGTATATGACTTTCTTCTTTCAGTCGAACACAATCAGAGTTATATTAAATAATATATTGGCTCTTCCCAGCTTTGTAAAGGCATTTAATAGAGCACAAAAGAGCCCATCAAAAAAGTTTTTGATGCTCCAAAAAAACGCATCCATCCATCATAAAAGTAATCCATACGACTCCAGTGATTTAATACATGTATTCTGAAGCATTCTGAAGTGATGGGTTTTTTTAACAAAAAAACACATATTCCAACTTCTTCAGTGGCGTGGTCAGTAAAGGATCTAGGTTTTGACACAATCGACGCGGGTTCAAGTCCGCCTTTTGCCGAGCTCTATCTTCTCCCTTTTCATTTACTTTCAATAAAAATTAAGGAAATGTTCTAAAAGTGGAAATAAAGTGCCTACTGAAATGTTTAATAATAATAAAAGCATCTATTGGTTAGGGGTAGGTGTATGGAGGGCTTTTATTGTCCATTTTGCCAAGCTCTATCTTCTCCCTTTTCATTTACTTTCAATAAAAATTAAAGAAATGTTCTAAAAGTGGAAATAAAGTGCCTACTGAAATGTTTAATAATAATAAAAGCATCTATTGGTTAGGGGTAGGGAGGGCTTTTATTGTCCAATTTGCAGAGCTCTATCTTCTCCGTTTTCATTTACTTTCAATTAAAATTTAAGAAAGGTTCTAAAAGTGGAAATAAAGTGCCTACTGAAATGTTTAATAATAATAAAAGCATCTATTGGGTAAGGTTAGGGGTAGGTGTAGGGAGGGCTTTTATTGTCCCATTAAGGCAACATCCATTTAATAATTTTTATAAATATAATAATTTACACTCTGTTATTACAACAATACTGAGGTGCAAATAGTATGTATCTGTCAAAATATAGTATAAATTGCATGTAATTTCTATTTACACATTGCAAAGAACTGCTACTTTTACGTGGTGTAAATAGAATATATCACTATTTTCACTTAGTATGCTATTCCACGTCATCAATCGCTAAGAAAATATGCTATTTTCACTTAGTGTAAATGGAATCTAGTTGCTATTTACACTTGTTGCAAATAGCCGCTGCCTATTTTTTGTCTCCTAATTATTTACTTTTTGTTCAGTGAGACAGGGGAAGTGACCCTCCGAATCACACCTGTCACTCTGGACGACAGTGGCACCTACACCTGCATCGCCTCTAATGACGTGGGCTCAGTGACATCATCAGCCTACCTCAGAGTGCTTGGTCAGTTGATTTCTGTCCACTGTGCTCAAAACAAAACGTTTAATTGTAGTAGCTGAGTCACTGACGGTGTTGTTTTTTTCGTAGGCAATTCCTGTGATGGTATCCTCTGGAAGGATAACTTTGAGTCCCTCTACACTGAAGTCATGGAACTGGGGAGGTACCGTACAAATGAAATATTCTCACATACTGACGTAGCTAAATAAAGCTATAAAATAAAGCATCTGTGTTTATCTTTAACATTTGAAACCAGCTAATGTTTGTTTCCTGTCCATCTGTAGAGGCAGGTTTGCTGTCACTAAGTGGTGTGAGCAAAGAGGAAGCAGGCGATCAGTGGCCGCTAAGCTAGTAAATAAGAAGCTAATGCGTCGAGAGCAGGTGGTTCAAGAGCTGGGCGTCCTACAGTGTCTTCAGCATCCTCATCTGGTGGGCCTGCTGGACACATACGAGACCCCAGCCAGTTATGTTCTCATCCTGGAGATGTACGTGGACTTCTTTTCTTTTTCTGTAACAATATACTCTTCTCACACACAATGGTAATGCTAATGATAATACAGTCTGTTAATTTAGGAAAGTGTGATTGTTTTCTGTACATTTTTAAAACACATTTTCTCCTTTTTGCACATCAGCGCTGATCAAGGTCGTCTCTTGGACTATATTGTTAGTTGGGGGAACTTGACAGAAGAAAAGGTGTCTCTTTACCTACGGGATATTCTAGAAGCTTTACACTACCTTCACGCATGCAGGATTGCTCATCTTGACTTGAAGGTGGGCCTTCCCAATTGAATTATTCTTAATACATTTGTAGATCATTTGAGGAGGCACATTTCCGAGAGAGCTGAAAGATGGCTTAAAATGATTTAAATGAAGAAACAACAACCTGTAAAATCAGTTAAAGATCTAGACATTTTTATTTTAATTTGTTCCCTCAAAAACTGAATATTTAAAATGTGTGATTTTCTAGACTTAAAAAAGTAATGAAAATTTCTATAATGAATATAATTTTTTGTCATGTTAATATATTTTATCAGGTAGAAATTGCTAAGAAATTGAATTATTATTTTAGAATAGCATTCTTAGCTTTTCATTATGACCTAAAGGCTAATTGACTAGTGATGCTATTACAACATATTAGCAATAAAAATATGGGCAATTAAATATGTATATATTCATATTCCTGTATTTAAGTCATACTGTAGAATAAAGTTACCTTTGATGACTGCAAACGTCATGTAGATTCATTAGTCATAAAAAGTGTGAATCTTCAGAACATTCAGTACTTAAATTAAACTTTTTATTGTAATTACGTAACAATAATTTAATTACTAACAATAATAAGCTTCATGCATTGTCTTGAATAATTTTGACTGGAACAGGGAGGAATTTTCGCAATAGTGAAAGCATAGAAGAAGAAGTTAAAAGAGCTGCAGGATGCAGAAAAGTACTTACAGAACTCAAAACAAAAGAGATAGCATGCAAATAAGTCTCAAATCTAAACTACTACAGGACAGTTTATTACTTGAACACAACACATTTAACAAGCATTTCAAATATGAATAATTTCTTCCTGGTGACTGATATATATATAATTTTGTTAATAATTGAATATATATACCATCTGTATATTTATTCACTGTACATATTCACCTGTAAATTCAGTTCTGTTTATAGTAATAACCGTCTCTCTATTTATACATATTTATATATATTCAGTACATTTCCATGTCCTGCACTTACGCAACCACTGTATATCCTGCACTTTTTCTTTCTTTTTCACTTCTGGTTAGACCTAAACTGCATTTCGTTGCCTTGTACTTGTACTTGTGTAATGACAATAAAGTTGAATCTAATCTAATCTAATAACTAATGACAGACAAAGAGAATCCCTGTAAAAGAGATTAGGTAAAGAGAAAGGTAACTTTATTCTACAGTATGATTTATAACCAGGAATATGAATATATACATATTTAATTGCCCATATTTTAATTGATAATATGCTGTAATAGCATCTCTGGTCAATTAGCCTTTAGGTATTAATCAAAAGCTAAGAATGCTATTTTGAAACAATTTATTTAATTTTTAAATGATAACCCCATACATTTCAAAATAATTCAATTTTAAAATAATTTTACTATAAAATTGTACTAATTTTATCTTTTCACTTCAAAATAAATACAATATTTTGTACTCCATAAATCTAAGAAATATTAATGTGTCTACAAATCTTCTTAACATTAACAAACAGACCAAAAAAACTTAACATAATACAATGTCACAGTCACAGATCACTGTATTCGAGAGACACAAAATTAGTGCTGTCAAACGTTTAATCGCATTCAAAATAAAAGTTTGTGTTTGCAAAATATATGTGTGTACTGTGTATAATTTTAATATATATTTAGATACACACACATTTATATATTTAAGAATCATTTCTTACATTTATGTTTAAAATATTTATATATAAATTACACATAAATATATACATATACATGCAAATATTTCTTTAATATATACATCTATGTGTTTATATTTAAATATACATAATAATTATACACAGACCACACACATGTATTATGCTAACACAAACTTTTATTTTGGATGTGATTAATCGTGGTTTTTTGACAGCTCTAGTTATTAGATTAATATCAACCAAAATGTTGATATTCAGATTAAAGAATTTAAGAAGAGCATAACCATTCATTAAATGTGTTTAGATGATATTTGTGCCATCTATGGTTAAGGTTAAGTCTGTATTCTTATGTTTTGACCCTGTCAGACATCTATTTTTCATCATTATCCTATTCTTATCTGCGTTATGTGTCTTACAGCCAGAGAACGTATTACTCGAGCAAACGACAACCCAGCCTCTAGTCAAACTGACGGACTTTGGTGACGCGGCACATCTCTCCAATGCCCCTTACATCCACCCTCTGCTGGGCAGCCCAGAGTTCGCGGCCCCAGAGCTGGTGTTGGGTGAGCCAGCGGCTCTGGTGTCTGACCTCTGGAGTCTAGGTGTGCTGGCGTACGTAATGCTCAGCGGGGCGTCCCCGTTTCTGGATGAGAGTGTTGAGGAGACCTGCCTCAACATCTGCCGTCTCGACTTCAGCTTCCCGGAGGACTACTTCCGCGGGGTGAGTCAGGCGGCGCGGGACTTCGTATGCGTCTTACTCCAAGGCGAGCCTTGCAGACGTCCCTCCGCGCAGGTTTGTCTATGCGAGGAGCCCTGGCTCCAGCCGAACGCGGTCTCCGGCGTAGCTCGCCTCGACACTTCCAGACTCATCTCTTTCATAGAGCGGAGGAAACATCAGAACGACCTGCGACCCGTTGCTAGTTTCCGAGCATTCCTGCGTAGTCGCCTACTCAGCCAGACCTGAGGGGGAATCCAATAGTAATCATGTTCTCCTGCAGATCTGAGTAGGATATGGAGGAAGTCTTGAAATCGTAGATCATAAATAGGAAATATGCTGAAATCTCATCCTCGTTTTAGAGTCATTCTGAAATGGTTCTGGGTCTCTGTTACTGTAACTGCTGCTGACAAATCTCTGAAGTCCCCTTTCCAACCCTTCAAAAAATCATTTCAGCTGCATGTTCGTTCTCTCTTTGTATGAACGACACTCACAAGAAAAAGAAAATGTGAATTAAGAAGGGGGCAAGATCTTTTGAAGGTTGTTCCCTGAGCCAGAAAGGTTTATCCTTGTGTTCGGACAGTATTTCCATCAGGTTGTTTCAGTGGAGTACTGTCATTTGAATAGCTACATTCAGGAAAGATTCGATTTTGTATAAACCATGTATAGAAGCACAGTAAAGATGATATCTTTATCCTTAACATTTTGGAGAAAAAGATTTAAAGGGAAATAAAATCTGAGTTCATTTCGAGTTTCATGTTTGATAAGCATACAGTCAGTTTGGAAATCAATCATAACAAATGAAACGCCTTTTAACAGCTGCAACTCTTTCATGCAAGGGGAGTAAAAGATAAGCTTTTCGTTTCCGTTTCGCATCTGTATCGGCCTTATGTTGAAGACCTGCCTTCCTTCATGTTCATTTGCAGTGTTTGAAATGCTTTCTCATTGGCTTCATGACCTTCAACTGACCAGTTAGAATACAAGCTCAGAAGGCAGGAAGCGCCAGTAACCAGAGCAAATGTGCACTCTTTGTAATTTGTTGAAATGTGCAATGTTGGGGCTTTTACATTTTGCAGCTATTTATAATGATTCGTGTTAAGGACATGTATCAGCCACTGCGAGTTGAGAAATGTGTCTGTGGCTCTTTTGCTGAGTTTTGTGTTCAGTATTATTTTGTACGCTTAAGCCTCATTGGTGAAAATCATTTGTGTCTTCGTCACACTTTTGTTATGAATGTCCTTATTTCTAAATGTTATACCAAAGTTAATTCTCATGTACCTAAATGCTTCTTCTCCCTGTTTGGTGGTTATAATTTGTAACAATAACTTATGAATGCAATTCTGACTCCTAGAGCAGGAGTTTACATGTATTGATTGTTGATTTATTTATTGTGTCTTGTTCGTTTTTTTCTTTAATTGAATTTAAGCAAGTAGTGCATCATATTGTCAGATTATTAGGATTTTTTTCCCCATATCTGCTCATTGTAGCAGTAGTCTGTTAATGTAAGGTTGCATGACTAAATGACAATAATTATTATTTGTTTTCAGTTCACTTTGTTTTAAACACAATGAGATGAACCGTTCCCGTGTACTTTATCTTTTGTGCAGGGAGAAAGTACCAAGTTAATTGCCTCCAAATTGTGGGTTAAAGTTTAAGAAGTTGCAGTGGACTAATAGCAACTGTTAACTCTTGTCACTAAAACCTATAGTTGCAGTTATTTTATTGCTGGATGTAAAGGAGGTAAATAATAGGCTGGGTCAGTAATGTTAGTATGACTTTTCATGGTTTATTTAAGTTAGTTTCTCATAATGTATAGATGTACAGACACCATAAAAACCTGGACGTAGCGACACCCTGTTTTTTACATAATGTCAGTTTGAATGTTTTTGACTCGATGTTCATTTTGCATGTACATTTCTTTGTACAGAAACCATACATGTTTGCACATTGTGTGCTGTACATACATTACTTTACCTTCAGTTATTTTTGAGATTAAACATCTGAAACATTTTATTCGTACGACTAGTCTCCTGTGTCTTTGTTTATAATCCAGTCCACCTTTTTGTGCATGTGTGTGTGCTTATGTTTTTCTATCCCCGTTGGGACTTAAACCTGAATGCACAGACTCATGCCACCCATGAGGAAACGCGTTTATAAATCATACAGAATGAGTTTTTTTGAAAATGTAAAAATGCAGAACGTTTTGTGTGATGGGTAGGTTTAGGAGTAGGGTTAGAGAATATACAGTTTGTACAGTATAAAAACCATTACATCTATGGAGAGTCCCCAGAAAGATAGCGCACCATGTGTGTGTGGGTTGCCGTAGCCTACATTAAGTTAGAAGTCACGTGTACATCTAAACAGTTCTAGGGATTCATATTTTTACATATTTCCTGTCTATCTCTCTTGAGGCATCACCCAGACCATGTGAAACCCATCCGGAGCGGCTGAGGAAACATGCAGGTGTGAAAGTTGCATCTGCAGGTGCTGTGATCTCGGTAAGATCCAAACAGATAGTGACTATTAAACCTCCCCCGATCTTATCGCGGAGATCTCAGCGTATGAAGGCAACTACAAACACATCAATATGATGTGTTATAAAAGCCTATTTTTTATTCATTTTTAATTCTCAAAAAATCCATGCACGCACATTGATTTTATTACATTTAAGCAGTCACCTATAAAATATGGTAACAGTGTCCTTGTTACATATGTTACGTGTAGCCTATACAATACTTACCATAGTAATTACAGTATATTATGCATCATTTCATGTAACTAACTCTCAAGCATAATCCTATACCATAACCATAAGAAATTGCATGGAATGTTTGTACTTTTAAAACGCATTTATCTACAAATAAGATTGTATCAAATTATCCATGTGTGTCTCTTTGTACGCATGCAGGCATATGCCTGTATTAGAGAGAGAGAGAGAGAGAGAGAGAGAGAGAGAGAGAGAGAGAGAGAGAGAGAGAGAGAGAGAGAGAGAGACTTTTCCAAAAACGTTCGTGACTTCATTCACGGCTGTTTTTGACACTTGTTGCTTCGGTGGTTGTTTGTCTGATTGTGTGAATATAACTGCTTTGTTTTTTTTAAGAGTTGTGAGGTTGTGAGTTTATGTCAAGTAACTGTGGTAATGCTGCTCTGCAGGCACCCACACATTATGGTCTGTTCCTCCCATGAAGCGCAATGTGCCTAGACTGTTTTCAAGTTTCAAACTATTGACTTTGATATAAAATAAATAAATAAAAACGAATAGCTCCATTTGGTAGCCTGCAGCCTGCTGGTTTAAGATGACCAGTAGAATAAACTGAAATTATCTTTACGAACTTTTTTTGTTGTTGAAAAGACTTTCATAAGTAGGCCTGGGCTAAGAATATTAAAAAAACCCTCTCACGCAGCTTTCTAAGAAATCATGAACATAGTTTCCGTGACTCATTTTTGTCTTTTGCTAATTGTCATTTAGGTTCGAAATAAGTTGCCTGTTGACACCAAAGGGGTTTTTAGACGCGTCAGTTAAAAGAAGGGCTTCGAGTAAACCACCAGGAGGCGGCCTTTGACTACAAAGATGTCTGTATAGGCTAATCTGCTTGTGTGTCCGTGAACAAAAGACATATGACAAATCAATATTTGTGGTTTGTAATTGTGGTCGTGATTTAATCAGACATCTTACCGAATCACTGATTATCTTAGATAATAGCCTATTCAAAAAAGTTATCGGTTCTTCTTTGTAACTGCAGGCTTTGTTGCGACATGGAAACTAATGTCATATCGGTTAATTTTGTAGCGCAGATTTCTTCAAATAGCCTAGCCTACCAATTCAGTCAATGTTTAAGGTAGGCCTAAGTGTTTTTTTTTTGTCATCTTTTTGTGCAAACATGAACAAAATGTTCAAAATAATAAACAAACATGAACAAAATAATAATAATTTGTATTTCATTGGTATTTTTTGCTAAAATAAGCAAAATAATCTGCCAATGGGGTAAGCAAAATAATCTTAATTCAAACAGAAAACAAGATTATTTTTCTTACCCCATTGGCAGATTATTTTGCTTATTTTAAGCAAAAACTCCCTTAATTTTGAGTTATTTTCCCCCAAAAGAAGACAAATACTTGTCTAGTAGATGCTTCTTAATGTAAGATTTTTTAGATATTTGGACTGAAAACAAGACAAAAATACTAAGTAAGAAAAGCATTTTTTGCAGTGTAAACAAAACATCAAGCAAGCAGCTGGCTGACCATGGAAAATAAAATGCATGTTTTTGCAATATTTGACTCTATTAAGTTTCAAAATCATATAAAGTATAAATAATTCTGGCCAAATTTAAATAAAATGACAAATCACTCAAGCAAACTTCCTGATTTGTCTTGTACTGAAATAATCAAAAAACGTATTCCTCAAGAGAGTGTATTTGCAAAAGCATGTGCATCTAAAATAAGTGCATAATTAGCCTACAGCAAATTCGGTAACACTTTATTTGACAGTGTCTTTGTTAGGCCTACATTTACTTACTCCAGTAATAACAGTAAATTATGCATAATTACATGCAACTAACCTTAAACCATACCCTAATCCTACCCTAACCCTATAGTAAGTACATGCAGTTAATTCATATTATTCAGTACTAAAATGTATAATTACTCTGACAAGACACCGATTCCATTTGTTATTAGTACACTTCAAATATGGTGTACTAATGTAATATTTTATATTATTTAGCATGTTGTTAATATTTAAGGGTAGGGTTGGGTGTAAGGGAAGGGAAGGGTCAATAGTGTAATTAATGTAATTACATGCAGGTATTTTTAAAATATAAGTACAATATTAAAAAAGTATGTACACAATAAGTACATTGTATCAAATTATTAATTGTGTATTAATTAATTATGTAAAAATAACAATGCCAAACTGACTGAAATCTTTTGAAACATTGTACAGTGTAGAAACACTTTTTATTTCATCTAATATATAGCTAATCTTCTGAACCAAAACATGTAGATCAAATCTGCAAATATTTGAGGAACATAGATCAACTGATGATTGTTCATTGTCAGCTAATATATATATATATATATATATATATATATATATATATTCACAGGCTCAAAACAGTATAGGTTCAATGTGGAAAGCAGGTTTGTTAACATACTGCACATACTCAATGAAATAAAAAACTCTTTTAATTATGTTTTATCATAAAAATTTGTGAGGAGCACGTTCAAAGGATCTATCCAAAACAACTCGTCATCAGCAATTACCACATCTATCCTATCAACATGAGAAGAAGCCTATATATAAAAATATATACACAGTTGACCCACCGACATTCCTCGACAGTTTTCAGCATCCTTCCACAACCCCGACTCCCACAGCCAGGACTACGGGGGAGTACTCTGGGTTCGGGCCACCGAGCCCTCTCTCAGGCACACCAAATATGTATATAATTTATTCTATCTCACTTTTTTGTAAGTGTGAACTTGTGAAACATGAGTGTTAGCTTCATCAGCTTCCAAATTGCTTTTGCATAGAAGGCCTAAAGGAGGCGACATTATAGAGCTTTGTGACTGAAAATGACAGTTCAACTGCAGAGAAAATCCCCTTTATAGCAGCAAGATTTTAGTTGTAGTGTTCAGAAAGCAAAACATGACCCTATATTTCCTATAAAATACATAATATTTGTACATATAAATGCACAATCAAATCAATCAAATCAAATCACTTTATTGTCACACAACCATATACACAAGTGCAACAGTAGGTGAAATTCTTAGGTGCAGTTCCAAGCAACATAGCATAATGTACAACATTTAAAGCAACATCAGATTACACATCTGATGTGCCCACAATTACTCACATCACAGTAAACTCTACAATAAACAATAAATAATTTACACAATGTGAGTGTAGTTCTCACAGCTTTAAACAATATACACATACTTACAATATACATATACTTTAAACAATGTACACTAAACATACATTAAACAATATACATTAAGCTATAATAATAATAATATACAATGTACAGTATACAATATTAATCACAATAGAGATCCAATGTACAATAGATGCTATATGATAAATAAATGTGTATATAATGTGTGTGTATCTACAGTGGGTTGTGCTGAGTGATATTCTGTCCAGTGTGTGTTATGAACTGATGGATCAAGAGTTAAGGAGTCTAATTGCTTGTGGGACGAAGCTGTTCTGGAGTCGGCTGGTGCGTGTTCTGATGCTGCGGTACCGCTTGCCTGATGGCAGCAGCGAGAGCAGCCCATGGTTCGGGTGGCTAGAGTCTCAGATGATCCTCTGAGCTCTCTTCACACATCGCCTGGCATAAATGTCCTGGAGGGAGGGAAGCTCACCTCCGATGATGCAGCTGGCAGTGCACACTACCCTTTGCAGGGCTTTGCGGCTGCGGGCGGTACTGTTGCCGTACCAGGTGGTGATGCAGCCAGTCAGCAGACTCTCTATGGTGCTGCTGTAGAAGCGTGTGAGGATGTGGCGGTTCATTCCAAACCTCCTCAGCCGTCGCAGGAAGAAAAGGCGCTGATGAGCCTTCTTCACAACGGCCTCGGTGTGGACGGACCATGAGAGTTCCTCTGTGATGTGGACACCGAGGAACTTGAAGCTGCTGACTCTCTCCACCGGTGCTCCATCGATGGTGATGGGGCGGTGTTCTCTCTCATTCCTCCTGAAGTCGACCACCAGCTCCTTGGTCTTGCTGACGTTGAGGGAGAGGTTGTGCTCCTGACACCATCGTGTTAGAGTGTGCACCTCCTCTCTGTAGGCCGTTTCATCATTGTCAGTGATGAGACCTACCACCGTCGTATCGTCAGCAAACTTGATGATGGTATTGGAGCTGTGGGTTGCCACACAGTCATGTGTGTACAAGGAGTACAGGAGTGGGCTGAGAACACAGCCCTGAGGGGCTCCAGTGTTGAGAGTCAGTGGTGAGGAGATGTTACTGCCCATTCTGACCACCTGGCGTCTGTTTGACAGGAAGTCCAGGATCCAGCTGCATAACAAGCTGTTTAAGCCTGGAGCCCGGAGTTTCATGTCAAGTATGGAGGGCACAATGGTGTTGAATGCTGAGCTGTAGTCTACAAACAGCATTCTCACATACGTGTTCCTCTTTTCCAGGTGGGAGAGAGCAGTGTGTATAGTGGATGAAATGGCATCATTAGTGGAGCGGTTTTTGCGGTATGCAAACTGCAGTGGGTCCAGTGAGGGGGGGAGAACAGAGCAGATGTGGTTTCTGATTATTCTCTCAAAGCATTTGCTGATGATGGGGGTCAGAGCAACAGGACGCCAGTCGTTTAAGCAGAGTGTTTTTGACTGCTTCGGTACAGGCACAATGGTGGACGTTTTGAAGCATGTGGGGACCACAGACAGGGAGAGGGACAGGTTAAAAATGTCCGTGAAAACTCCAGCCAGTTGGTTCGCACACGCTCTGATGACGCGGCCCGGAATGCCGTCTGGACCTGAGGCTTTACGGATGTTCACCCGCCGGAAGGATCGGGTTACATCCGCTACAGATACAGAGAGTGAACTAACCTCTGCATCTTCAGCCACAATCCTGTTCCTGGATGTTGATTTGTCTGTATTGCAAAATATAGTAACAGCTTTGACCGGATGATCATATCAATGTGCAGCACCCATAACGGATATTGATTTTTGTTGCATATCAGCATTCTGTTATATTAAAAGGAGGGGGGGTGTCTAATAAAGGGGGGGGTCTAATAGCAGACTAAAGAACAGTTTTTTCCCCAGAGCTGTCTCCTTGCTGAACTCAAACCCCCGTTGATCCACTTCACTCATAAACTGCTAACTCTCCTACCTCACATCTTCCTTCACTTTGTTATTTGCACTACCGACTGTTTATTACAGTAACAACTGTTTACTTATGCATCTTGCACTACCATATCTTAATTGGATTATGCTCATTTGCACTGCCGACTGTATTTACAGTACCAACTGTTTACATTTGCATTTTGCACCGTACTTCTAACTGTAATATGTAACCACTTTCCACTGCACTTTTACACTTTTTTTCAGATAGCTCTGTCCATAATTTATTGCACTACCTTAATCCCTGCTATTCCTCATATTAGCCTAACATACTATTGTATACCTCTATCTGTAAAATTCTGTTTATAGTAATAGCCATCTGTATATTATATTCACAGTACATATTCACCTGTAAATTCTGTTTATAGTAATAGCCATCTGTATATTTATTCACTGTACATATTCACCTGTAAATTCAGTTATGTTTATAGTAATAACCATCTCTCTATTTATACATATTTATATATATTCAGTACATATCCATGTCCTGCACTTACGCAACTATTGTATATCCTGCACTTGCTGCTATTGTACTTCTGGTTAGACCTAAACTGCATTGCGTTGCCTTGTACTTGTGTAATGACAATAAAGTTGAATCTAATCTAATCTAATGCTATTTCATGCATTCGGACTTATTTACACTGTTAAAATGAGTTGGATTCTCATGCTAAACATGGCCAACATTTCAAAAAATGAGTTGGAGTATTTCTGTGCCAAATACACTCCTTCAGGATTCAAATAAGTTTCTGAAAGTTTTTTTTTTTTTCAAGTATGGCCCTGTATGACGTCATAAAGGGTGAAATTCCTTGTATGGGCACTTCTCCCGGATGAGCGCATGCATATCAACCAGAGCGAGAGCAAGTGCACGCCCATCAACAAGCTTTGTTCGGGTTACGGAAGCCGTCGGCAGTGCTGTAGGTACTCAAGATTAACATGAGATTGGCAGAAACTGTGTGTTATGCACCCTTTAAGAAATGTATATTCGACTTATACCAGATGTACACAATGTTTTTCCACAGTTTCCGAATGCAGATTACACAGTGACTGTGTCTTTGTTTTCATGTGCAAATCATATAATTATCTATGATTTTCCATCTATTATTTAGAGCTATTTTAGTTCCCAAGACAAAAATTGACACAATATCTAACAATTTTGCATTTTACAATTTTTAGGTGTGTGTTAGGTGTTTCAATAAAAAAAGACTTCCGCATCCTTGGTTCAAGCATCCTTAGAAAGCTTCCTCCATGCTCGATTCTCACTACTTTTAAAATATCACGGGTGCCAAGAGGTCATTTTTAGAGCAAGAAAAAGTTAAATGGATCCATTTCTATAAATTGTGGGAATGAATAGCTGGCAATCTAAGTCAGGTAAGGACCTAGGGGAAAGGCTTGGTGGTAGCACTGTTGCCTCAGAGCAAGAAGGTCCAGGAGTTTCTGTGTGGGTTTCCTCTGGGTGCTCTGATTACCCCCACAGTTCAAAGACATGCAGGTTAGGTTGGATTGGATATGATGAAATTGGCTGTGAGTGTGTCCCAGCACCAGGGCCGTCGAAAGGTGGTGACAAGTATAGGGGCCCCCCTTCTTTTTGCGCTATTATGTAGTTTGTTGGTTTGTATAACATACAGAAAAAAAGAAATGCGTGTCACAAGGATTACAGACTTGCCGGCTACTGATGTGATATTTTTAACAATACTTCCAAGAAAACGCGAATACAAGACATTGCTCTTTTATTACATTTGATACATTTATTAGTTTTATTTAATTAAATAGCACATTATCCTCATCCAAAATGAAGACCGTGAGAAACTTAAAGGGATAGTCCACCCAAAAAAGAAAATTCTGTCATCCTTTACTCACCCTCAAGTTGTTTCAAACCTATATGAGTTTCTTTGTTCTGCTGAACACAAAGGAAGATATTTGGAAGAATGTTTGTAAGATCTCATTGACTACCATAGTATGGCTGCCGAGATCTGCTTGGTTACAAACATTCTTCCAAATATCTTCCTTTGTGTTCAGTCACCCTTCAGTCAAGTGCTGAAGGGAGTCTGAAAAGATGCCTCCTAAACTTCTCTCCCACAAACACATAGAGAACTGGATTCAGGCAGCTGTGTGAGTAAGCCAAAGCTTCTGTGATCTGCAGACTCAGACCGATTGCCTTACTGCTGTCACAGGACTGTGTTATGAGTCCATTCAGTTCCAAGGCTTTCATAAAAGATGCAACATTGTATGGAGCCCAACAGCAGAAGAAAATCACCATTACCACGGTGACAAGACGTATGGCCTGCCTCCTGGAAGAGCGTACTGTCCTGAGTTTCTTCAGAATCATTGAGTAACAATATCCAATAACAATAAGTGGGAGAATTAAACCCATGATATTCATTTTAAAGATACCAATTGTCTTTGAATATTGATAAGAACTTTGATCATGTGTTGGATAATGTGTACAATAAATGTTATTATTTATGTCTGTGGCTTTCAGGTATACCAACTCAGGAAAGGATGCAACAACAGCAATGCTCCATATGACCAAACTGGCAAAGATCCCATATCTCCTTGTTCTGACTCTCAAGGCAAACACAGCATGAACTACAGCTAAGTACCGATCAACACTCATCAGTACAATAAAGAATATCCCACTGTAGAATCCAATGTAGTAGACACTGAGGACCATTGTGCACATAAAACCCCCAAAGACCCACTGATCTCTGGCGTAGTGTGCCAGGAAGGGAAGAGAGGAGACCAGCAGCAGGTCAGCTATAGCCAGGTTCAGGAGACAGATGTCAGTCATGCTTCTCAGCTTCACACCCATTAAGACCACCCAGACCACAAGTATGTTCCCCAGAAAGCCCACCACAAAAAACAGGGAATATAACACAGGGAAGAAGCTAGCTCCATAACATCCATAAACACAGGAATACACAGATGGATCAATATGTTCATCATAGAACTCAGAATTGTCATATTGTGCACTGGTATATTGTTCATCAGCACGTCGTCCATTCACACTTGAACATGAAGGGGAAAAAACAAATCAATAAGCAAATCAGAGCTCCTCCTTGAATTGTGACTAATAAAAGTAATATGACCTCACCTGGATGATGCATGATCATTTAGATCAAGGGTGCTGTTGGTTACCACCCCAGTCCATTGAGGCTGTGCAGTGGTGGTACTGTTCATGACAAAAAGGCTAAGAATCTTATTATGCAGTGCAAATGGATCTTCAATGAACGTAAGTATCATCAACTCAACTTAGTCAACACTGAACAGATTTGAGCTGAATAATGACACGTTTTTAGAGTTGCTTTACAGTTGAATTTGTATTTCATTTCATAATTAAGGTACTCTGCAACTCAGTACTGATTTTTATTACTGTGAATCTGCATTGAAACACTTTATTGTATAGCATGCTATATAAATAAATGTGACTTGACTTTATCAGAGCAACACTCATGAACTCATTTATCTACATTTGGAGATAATGTTTGGTCTTACCTCAGTAAGGCAGCTGTAGAATTCATAATAAAGAAAACCAGAGGTGTTCCTATACTTTGTTAGGCAAACAGGGAGACAGAAGTTATCATAGTAATGCTGCAAATAGATCACATAAAGCATTAGTACAAAATGTGGTAGGGTAGCTTAAGCCCCTCCTTAGCACTGGTTAATTGTCATGAGTGGCAGCCAATGGTTATTTAAGGCTTGGTTTGTGTCACTTGGAGACACAAGAGATAACCTCAATTTTCAGTTACAAAAACTGACCGAAGTTTCAGTATATGTAAGTAGCCACAGTTGCCCAGCCAACATGTCAATGTGGGCTCCACGTGGGTTTTATCTGGGTTATATGGGCATCACCTGGGCATGGGGTCAGAGTGGGCACTTCAATGGGCTGAATGTAGGCCCCAGTTAGGTTGCCCATTATTGTTTATACCGTGGTCTGTTTAAATACTCAATTCTGATTGGCTGGAAGGTGTGCAGTAAAGCCGTTTAATGCACAGGTAGTTCCAGTCAGTTTGATTACAGTTCAAAATTAATCCGCCACTATAAACATTGGTAACCATAACACAGTTACGCTTGCAAACAGAATGAGAGACATATATTAAAACGTTTATTTATGTTGGCTAAATGGATGATTTTTGCATATCGTTTCATTTGTATGGTGAATATGGCAATTTTGAGAAATGGGCCCAGGCACAAGACGAAATAGAAGACTTGGAGAAGACGTTGAATGACAACAAGCGGCACAAAGTATTAACACCGTCAGAGCTAGATAAGATAGAAGACGACAAAGATGAGGTAAATACGAAAAAGACAACTAAATGGGCAGTTAAGACTTTCAGTGACTTTTTGCGCCAAAGACAGAACAATTGCGATGTCGAGACCTACTCTGCTTCTCTTTTAAATGAGACATTGCGGGAGTTTTATGCCTATGTTCAGTCTACCACTCGACACGAATACTCCGCTTCGCGTCGGGTGGTTCTTTGCCTCTACGTCGTGCATTAAAATCCTTTAATGCATGGCTAGCCGTGGATTATCCCTTACTTATTTGAGGCTCCCATTTGGGCCACATTTGGGCTTTATTATGGGCTATTTATTTATTTGCAGCTCATTTGTTTACACTATTATGAGCAACTGCCATACTTGTACAAAAACATTTTCAACCAATTAAATTGATTACATTTTAAGTATTTCATTTGTTTATATGATTATATAATATATACACTGAACAAAATTATAAACGCAACACATTTATTTTTGCCCCCATTTTTCATGAGCTAAACTCAAAGATCTAAGACTTTTTCAATGGCCTATTTCTCTCAAATATTGCTCACTAAATCTGTGTTAGTGAGCACTTCTCCTTGCAGAGATAATCCATCGACCACACAGGTGTGGCATATCAAGATGCTGATTAGACAGCATGATTATTGCACAGGTGGGCCTTAGGCTGGCCACAATAAAAGGCCACTCTAAAATGTGCAGTTTTATCACAGCACAATGCCACAGATGTCGCAAGTTTTGAGGGAGCAATTGGCATGCTGACTGCAGGAATGTCCACCAGAGCTGTTGCCTGTGAATTGAATGTTCATTTATCTACCATAAACTGTCTCCAAAAGCGTTTCAGAGAATTTGGCAGTTCATCCAACCGACCTCACAACCGCAGACCACATGTAACCACACCAGCCCAGGACCTCCACATCCAGCATCTTCACCTCCAAGATTGTCTGAGACCAGCTACCTGGACAGCTGCTGCAACAATCGGTTTGCATAACCAAATAGTTTCTGCAAAAACTGTCAGAAACCGTCTCAGGAAAGCTCATCTGCATTCTCATCGTCCTCATTTGGGGTCTCGACCTGACTGCAGTGAGTGGGCAAATGCTCACATTCGGTGGCGTCTGGTGATGACGTTCTAACAAGCTGATGATCTGAATCCGGTATGTTAAATAGGGGAGACCTACAAAATGTCACCAGGACCAGGATTAAGAACCACTGCATTAGAATAAATGCTTTATGCTGTTGACCACTAGAGGGCATTACTTCCCTGACCTTTGTGAACTTCAGTCCCCATAATCCTTTGCACAGACTCATCATGAATTATTGCATTCACCTGTTTATCATTACATTGTTTGTCTCAGCCTACTTATACCATGTTCTCTCTGTCATTTCTCGTTGAGGTTTTGTAGTTGTCACACTGAATGTCTGAGCTCTCTCGTTCTCTCTCTCTCTGTCTCTCTCTCTCGTGGATTGTTTGCAAATGTTTTGACCCTTTGCCTGGCATATAACTATGATTCTGGATTTTCCAATAAAGCTGTGCTTGGATCTTACCAAAGTCTCAGAGCAATCCGTGACAAGTAGTTGGCGAGGTCATTTTTGTAAAGAAGAACTACGCCCCTATAGACTGAACACTGAATAGACTGCATTACGTCACCATTTTTACAGATGTGCATTTTTTTTTTTTTTTTACATAGATAACCGTATCATTTTCAAAAACGTACTTTGAAACCCATTTTGTAGGCCCCCAAAACATTGTTGTCTTGTAAATGAAACATCTGTTTTTAGTGTTGTGTATAAGGACCCTAAAAGAGTTAACATAAAACCAAGACACATGAACAACTAAACTAGACATAACCCTGGCAGTAGAGGGGGTAACAACATTTTGCACAAGATTGTGGTTAGCAGAAGATTTAAACCTCACTAGTTCCCAATTGTTTGGATTTAGGAATGGAGACAAATCATAACCAAACATAATTAGGCCTGCCTAATAAAACAAACAACAACAAAAAAACTGAAAAGTCAGTGCATAAAAGATCATCTAACCATGCTATGTTACCAACGTTTTTGATGTCAAATCCCAGATCTCTTGTAAATAAGACTGAGTTCCAGGTCATCGTGATAAAAAAAAAACATAAGGATGTGGCTGCAATTTCAGAGACTTGGTTTACTTTCTATATGTCTGAGGAAGTATTGGGTATTAACGGATGCACTTTGTTTTCCAAATGCTTAACAACTCGTTGTGATGGAGATGTTGTACATCAGAAACAATGTTCCATCCATAGAACAGGGGTATCCAAAGTCGATCCTGGAGGTCCACTGTTCTTCAGAGTTTATCTCTAGGTTTCCTCAAACACACCAGCCTGGAAGTTTTCTGGAAGAGACCTTGATTAGCTGGTTTATGTGTTTAATTGGGGTTGGACAGTGGACTTCCAGGAGCAGGATTGGACAGCCTGTGGGTGAAAGAGACTTCCATGGCACATACTGTGTGTGTGTGTGTGTGTGTGTGTGTGTGTGTGTGTGTGTGTGTGTGTGTGGTGTATTCACCGCCACAGTTACCATATCAGTATGTAACTCATTGAACATCTAATTGCCTCATTTGACTTGCTTTGTACAATGTACCCTGACATTGGACTTGTTATCAAGTTTCACATCATCCCTCCACCACCCCATCGCCTCACTCTTGGCTGTTTCTATCCCAGTCAAGGAGTGGGAATACTCTGGGTTCGGCCCAAATTCCGAGCTCAGAGCCCTCCCCCGGACAGCACGTCAAATTTGTATAAATTACTATTTGATTTCATGTATGTGTAAATTTGTGAAATATAAACTAGGTCAAGCTCAACCAATTAGGTCCACATACAGTAGGTGGAGCTGAACTAGGTCAAGCTTCAGCCATACATCCACAGAGGGGGAGCTTGACGTCATTTGGCTCTACAGTGAGCATCATTTGCCCTGAACTTGTGTGCTCAGAGTATGTGGTTCCTGTCTGGCACAGTTCTTTGAATGTAGACAAGTTAAAAGTATGGAAAGTGTGCAGAAACATGTTGTTAAAATCATACTTGGTCATATCGGAGAACACAAATCCCCTATATGTGTATGACTCCTAAATGATTGTGGATTTTAGATTTTAGCTTTGTAATATGAAATGTTACAGTAGTAAGTTGTATATTTATAACACATATTGTATATTTGTAAATATTCATTTATTTAAAATAAATATTTAAAATTGTTCTGAAATTGTTGGTCTACTTATATATATATAAAAAACATTTTTTTTGGGGGGGGGGTGGTTTCTGTGGTTGAATCAACATTTATTTTAGTTTTAATTCATGTTAATATGATGCTTATCAATGAACTAGAAGGAAGAAATGATGAGTTCACGATCACGACGAGTCCGCACTACAGCGATCACGACACATTAAAGGAGTGATGAATAGAGAAATCAACTTTCCCTTGAGCCTTTGATATATAAAAGTTAATCGTGACATAAGAATATCCTGTAAGTTTCGGAGCTGAAAACTTCCTTGTTAGTCAAAGTAAAGCTTTTATTGACACCAGGCCCAGAAAACGATCAACCTCAGAATATGTCGACCATTGACGTCATAGAATGCAGACACGCCGCCTCAACAGATAAATATGTACGCCTGCTTCTGTAGCCCTGCCCACTGACTCGTGGAGCTAAATGGATTGCGCTACCGAGCAATAAACATGAGAGTTCGCGTGTGTAAGGCATTGCGGGTTTGTTCGCTTCATTTCACTGCAGAATCGTTTGTAAACAAGATACAGGTCGAGACTGGATTTGCAGATATATTGAGATTAAAACACAATGCTGTGCCTTCTATATTGGATCTTATGGGAATGGTGCAACACACTTATGTGAGTAAAACATGTTTTTTATATGTGATAGTATTGCATTGTTACAGATCGTATTGATTAAGTGTACGTGTCTAACTGTACTGCACACTGTCAGGCTGGAGAATCCTTTATTTGAGGTGTTATTGGTTCATTCGTGATCAGACTCGGACTTGTAACGCTATGGGCCAGGGCTCGCAAAGCCCAACGTCCTGGGCCTATGTGTTTTTCAGACGGGCTACCAAAACTATCTTAAATAGTGAAATAACATTCCTTTCTTGCGCGCATATATGTGTTTGTGTGAGTGTACGGGTCGCGGTTATGCACCGATCGGTCCGGCCAAGTAATAAAAAAATAACATTCCAATCAATCGCAGGTGGATGAGAGATGAATCATTGTGCTTGTTTGATAAAGGCATTTTGCGAGCCCTGTGAGCGTTTCTCCACATGCTTTCAAAACAATTTCCACATGTACTGAGGGGAGCTGAAGCTCATTAAATATGCAAATCTTATCCAATCCTAGCCGTGGGCGTTTACTTCCAAGTCTTTAGTGCGGCACGCCCATCAAAACCGAGCGTGTCTTGAGAGAGCCTCAAAACCTGGGTAGATAGCCTATTACTTATTCATTATGATGTTTTTGAATGTAAAAAAAACACAAAAATGTCATAAGTTGACCTCAGACAACAGTATAAAAAAATCAAAAAGCCAGTTCATGGCCTCTTTAAAGAGCCACAAAACGGTATTTGTTTTTAAAATTTCTTAAAAAATTACAACTGTTTTAAGTTGAGACTGTGTGTGTGTGTGTGTCAATTGTATATAGTAACATTAAAACTAATTGTGAGTTTTATTAGATTAACCTCAACCAATTTTGTCTTAAAGGGTTAGTTCACCCAAAAATGAAACACTGCTTCATGAAACTTCGGAGCATATCGAATCAGCGTAACGATTCAGCGTATCGATTCAGCGGTTTAGAGCGCCAAAGTCACGTGATTTCAGCAGTTTGGCGGGTTGACACGCAATCCGAATCATGATTCGACTCGCTGATTCGATATGCTCTGAAGCTTCATGAAGCAGTGTTTTGAAATCGGTTATCACTATATAAGTCGTTATTTTATTTTTTTTGGCACACCAAAAATATTCTCGGCGCTTTATAATATTAATATTGAACCACTGTACTCACATGAACTGATTTAAATATATTTTTAGTAGCTACATTAATGGATCTTGGGAGAGGAAATGCCATTGCTGGCTATGCAGGCCTCACTGAACCATTGGATTTCAACAAAAATATCTTAATTTGTGTTCGGGTGTGGAACGGCATGAGAGTGAGTAATAAATTACATTATTTTCATTTTTGGGTGAAATAACCCTTTAACAAGTTATATAGGTGTATGTATTCATAAAAGCTAAATCAGCTCAAGAGTTTTTAAATCTCTCTCATAGATACTACTTGTAATTTCCAATGTAAATGCCATAGCCGTTGTGTTTGAGTACTATAGCCTATGTGTGTTCACTTTTACCTGTAGTGTCCGTAACTCTTGTGAGAAAACTTTACAAACTTGCTGAGAGCAAAATCACTAAGTACAGGTTTCATCATGGTAGAAGGGATAGTCCCTCAGAAGGTGTCAGCACGTTATGTTCTGTGAGTGAATGATGTCTATCACATGATGTTTTGACTGGATAGTGAAGACCTAATCACCCGAACTGGTCAGATATGAGAATGCCGCACATAATTTCATTAGAAGGGTCACACTGGGGATATTACGCTGAATCATAATGACCGCTGTGATGACAATCTATAAATCTGCTCATCATGGAAGAAACATGCACAATTTGAATCATGCGTTTGTGGAGGAGTAGTGGCTGGGGTCTGTGGTTGAGCCTATGACCCAGTTTCTATAGCTTTAGCTCTAGACGAGTTTAGGGCTGTTTTTGTGATGGGTTTTAGAATAGATATTATAACACAATTTATATTTTCTTGTGAAGAGTGCGAGTACATTGAGTGCCATTATTGTTCTTCACAAAGTTGGCCATTGCATCACTATTACTCATCACATTACTTTAATAACTCATCACAAAGCTTACATGTTCGTTGCCTTTCTCATGACTTTTGCCTGTTTATTGGTATAGTCCAAATTGTGTCATAAATGTCCCGATGTCCCAAAAGGATTTTCTAACATTTACACTAAATACATTTACAGAAGCAGTCCCTGGGGATAATTATTATTTTACTTTCCTTGCTCATGACCATAAATAGGTGGAGCAAACTGAATTTGTTTTTTAATGTTTTTTTTCCCCACACTTTTTCTGAATTTAAAAATTATAAATTTTATGAGTTGCTTAATGTTAGATCTTATTTAAACAGTGTTTATTTGAAAAGGAAAAGATATTCCAAGTCTAGTGATTTTTAGATAGACCTTTTCATATTTTGAACAACTGCATAAGTTACAGGTTTTTATTTGAAGTTACCGTGTTTACAATTATTATAAGTGTAATTATAAGTTACAGTTTATTTTAAGGTGACGTTGTTACATTGTACTTACTCAAATAAATACTGAGTAATATTAATTAACTACATTTACTTAGCGTTACAGCTGGGTTTGGTTTAAGGGTTAGATACTTGTAATTATACATAATTACTGCTATTACTGTAGTAAGTACATCTAACGTGCAACTATGTCACCTAAAAATAAAGTGTTAACAATATTTATTTTAACATTTACTAATGCATTATTAAAATCTGTTAATACAGATGTATCTGCTAATACAGCCTGAGCTAACATGAACAACAACAACTAACAATGAACAAATGTATTTTTATTAACTATCATTAACAAAGGTTAATGAATAATGTAACAAATGCAAATGCATTAAATAGTAAACTAATGGAACCTTGTTGTAAAGTGTTAGCCTACAAACTGACCTTGTTTCTGTTCTCACCAGTGTAAAATCATTACCCTGCAATGAGTCACACACTTATATACATCTTTATTGAAGGTATTTATTCTTACAAAATATAATTCATCTAATTACAGTATTAGTAAACACAAAAGGCAGTAACAGTAAAATGTATGTATGCATGTATACATGTAAAATATGAAATTCATGCAGTTGCTAGAAAACCACAAAAAAAAATCTGAATAAAAATAATATCTAATAAAATAAATTACAAATAAACAAACATTTACAAATATATGCACAAATAACACTGAGGCTTGCATGACATTGTATGACCATGTTTTTAACGTGAACAGTCTTATCTTCAAAAACTTCGTCTATATACAATTTCGGAAAAGAACAAAAACAAAATAGCTAAATCAGAAATGTTCTGGAAGGGAAACCCTTTTTTCTCTCTATCCAAGTAAATCCTTATTTGATGTAAGGATTCCCTACTCCAGTTAATGTTCCATTCACACTGCAGCAGATCTCTCATCCACACTAGTGGTCTGTGAATAAACAGAACCTGTTGCCTGTGTAATATAACTCTTCATGAACTGCAATCTACTGAAGGGTGTCCTGTATAGGAGTCTGAAAAGATGCCTTCTAAACTTCTCTCCCACAAACACATAGAGAACTGGATTCAGGCAGCTGTGTGAGTAGGCCAAGACTTCTGTGATCTGCAGACTCAGACCGATTGCCTTACTGCTGTCACAGGACTCTGTTATGAGTCCATTCAGTTCTAAGGCTTTCACAAAAGCTGCAACATTGTACGGAGCCCAACAGCAGAAGAAGACCACCATTACCACAATGACAAGACGCATGGCCTGCCTCCTGGAAGAGCGAACTGTCATGAGTTTGATTAGAATCATTGAGTAACAAAATCCAATCACAATAAGTGGGAGAATTAAACCCATGATATTCCTTTTTAAGATACCAATTGTCCTTGAATATTGATAAGAACTTTGATCATGTGTTGGATAATGTGTACAATACATTTTATTGTTCGTGTCTGTGGTATTGAGGTGTATCAACTCAGGAAAGGATGCAAAAACAGCAATGCTCCATATGACCAAACTGGCAAAGATCCCATATCTCCTTGTTCTGACTCTCAAGGCAAACACAGCATGAACTACAGCTAAGTATCGATCAACACTCATCAGTACAATAAAGAATATCCCACTGTAGAATCCAATGTAGTAGACACTGAGGACCATAGTGCACATAAAACCCCCAAAGACCCACTGATCTCTGGCGTAGTGTGCCAGGAAGGGAAGAGAGGAGACCAGCAGCAGGTCAGCTATAGCCAGGTTCAGGAGACAGATGTCAGTCATGCTTCTCAGCTTCACACCCATTAAGACCACCCAGACCACAAGTATGTTCCCCAGAAAGCCCACCACAAAAAACAGGGAGTAGAGCACAGGAAGGAAGCTAGCTCCATAAGTTCCATAAACACAGGGATTTGAATTAAAATGTCCAGTATAGTAGTCAGAATAGTCATATGGCACAGCAGTATATGGCTCATCATCATGTTGTCCATTCACACTTGAACAGGAAGGGAAAAAACACAAATCTATAAGCAAATCAGAGCTCCTCCTTGAATTGTGACTAATAAAAGTGATATGACCTCACCTGGATGATGCATGATCATTTAGATCAAGGGTGCTGTTGGTTACCACCCCAGTCCATTGAGGCTGTGCAGTGGTGGTCCTGTTCATGACAAGACAAAAAAAATGTATGCAGTGCAAATGGATCTTCAATGAACGTAAGTATCATCAACTGAATCAGCACTGAACTGACTCGAGCAGAATAATGACACTCTTATATTCTTTACAGTTGCTTTATCGTTGATCTGAGTTTGCTAATAAACTAATGAACTTTGCAACATTCACACTATTGAATCAACAGTGAACTGAACTGTGAATCTTCTTTGAAACAGTCTGTTTTGTATATTATTTTATACTGTATTTAATTTTAATGAAATGGTGGCTAATTCGTATGAATTCGTAAAAATTCTCTTTTTACAGTATACATTTTTATAGGATTTGCTTATGTCACAGTGACAGGTCTGTTTTTTTCTAACAATCAAATGTTTTTGTATGACTGACACCGGACAAATTCATGCAAAATCAATAATAATGTGAGCCTTTCATAAAGAAATTGTTGGTTTGAAAACTGAATAACTTATATATTCATAGACAGATTAGTGTTATTTCTTTTTTATCCACTGTACTATTTCCTCAATGTTCTTTTTCTGTTGTCTGAACTACATTTGGAGATGAAGTTTGGTCTTACCTCAGTAAGGCAGCTGTAGAATTCATAATCAGAGGAGCAGAGGCGTGTTTTGTCTGCGTTAGACAAATAGGGAAACAGAGAATGTTAGTGTCACAGGGTGTTTTGGTGTTGGTTCATGTTCATTGTTCCCTGTTCATGTTTTTAAGGTTATCATGTTCTTATGTTTTACTGTCATGTTTCTAGTTTGTCTTGTCCTTTCAGTTTCCTGGTTTTGTCATGTGTTGCATTGTCATGTGATTCCCATGCCCTCATGTGATCTTGTGTCTTGTACTGTCATTGGTTCATGGTCTCATCACTGTTCACAGATGTCACTTGTCTTGTCATTAGTCTGTGTGTATTTAAGCCCTCATGTTTGCCATGTGTCTTTGTCAAGTATTGAATGTTGTAACCTGCTGTCGGTGAGTTAGTTAAAGCTCTTTATAGTTTGCTTTTGCCAAGTCCTTGTTTTATGTTTTGTTGTGAATAAAGTACTGCACATGGGTCCTTCAACTTGCCTCCAGTGGAATACTATGTTACAGTTAGCATAATAATGCTGCTAATAGATCATCTTTAAAGGGTTAGTTCACCCAAAATTGAAAATAAAGTCAGTAATTGCTCACCCTCATGTTGCTCCAACCATGTAAGACCTTCGTTCATCTTCGGAACATAATTTAGTATATTTTTGATGAAATCTGAGAGCTGTCTCACGACGCATGCGCGAAAACGGTGTTCTTCTTCTACTACTACTAATCTCAGTTTTCGCGCATGCGTCGTGGCGTCAGAGGCTCAAATTGAACAACAATAATAGTGGGATAAAGTCGTTATTTTTGTTGTTTTTCCGCTCAAAAAGTATTTTCGTCGCATGATAGACTTAATACAGAGCCACTGTAGTCATTTGGACTCCTTAAATGACGTTTTTACTTACTATTCTGGGCCATCAAGTTTCAGTCCCTCTGAAAGCCTATGGAGGAGTGAGACAGCTCTCAGATTTCATCAAAAATATACTAAATTATGTTCCGAAGATGAACGAAGGTCTTACTTATCTTGATTCTTGATCTTGATCAATTCATGTATATAGCCTACTGTACACATGAGGAAAAATAAGTTTGCCTTAGCACTATTTTAGCACTATTTAAACGTTTCTTGGGTTAAATTAAATCAGCTCGCTTTCATTAATATTCACTTTTGTGTGCTTATAATATATAAGTATCATTAAAAATATTAGGATGTAAGTTATTAATGTTTTAAAATTTCACATTTAAAGAAATTTAGTGTTTGATCATATCTAAATATTTATTCAAATGCAAAACCTAAAAATAAGTAAGCCGTTATAAGCTGCAATACTTTTTTGAGCAACTAGACTAGATACATGTATATTTATTAAAGAGCCATACAGGCACCTGGTGGATAATGGCATTACAAATTAAAATGATTATTTTTCTAGCCACGAAATGACTATAATTTGCCTCTTTGCATTGGAATTATCTATTTTAACCTTAATTACTACACTAATTGTAATATAAAAGAGCAAAATATTAGAAGAAAAATATTTTAAGTGGTCATTAATTGACAATAATTATTGCACAAATAGTATTTAGTACCAAAAAATCTTCTCAAAATATTCAATAAATATTATTGAACTAAAATATACAACACTTATTTAATTAAAAAATAGTTAAGGTGTATGGTCACATTTTACCACCAATGAGTTTAAGTGTGACCAATTAGTAAGGAATAGCTAAATACAAGAAAAACATTAAAGGTTTAGTTCACCCAAAAATGAAAATTCTGTCATTAATTACTTACCCTCATGTCGTTCGACACCCGTAGACCTCCGTTCATCTTTGTAACACAAATTAAGATATTTTAGTTGAAATCCGATGGCTCAGAAAGGCCTCGATTGGCACAATGCACTTTACACTCTCAAGACCCATAAAAGGTACTAAAGACGTCGTTACAAAGTGTATCTCACTACAGTGGTTCTACAATAACTTTATGAAGCGACGAGAATAGTAAAAAATCTAAATAACGACTTGATGACCGATTTCAAAACACAGCATCATGAAGCTTCGAATCGTTATGAATCAGTGAGTCGATTCAGCGGTTTGGATCGCCAAAGTCACGTGATTTCAGCAGTTTGGCGGTTTGACACGCGATCCGAATCATGATTCGACTCATTGATTCATAACACTTCGAAGCTTCATGATGCTGCGTTTTGAAATCGGTCATCACTATATAAGATAATTTTTTGATAATTTTTTTGCACACAAAAACTATTCTCGTCGCTTCATAAAGTTATTGTAGAACCACTGTAGTGAGATGGACTTTGTAACGACGTCTTTAGTACCTTTTATGGGTCTTGAGATTGTAAAGTGCATTGTGCCAATGGAGGCCTTTCTGAGCCATCGGATTTACACAAAAATATCTTCATTCGTGTTCTGAAGATGAACGGAGGTCTTACGGGTGTCGAACGACATGAGAGTAAGTAATTAATGACAGAATTTTCCTTTTTGGGTGAACTAACCCTTTAACATGTTAACAATGTTGCATCTCCATCACTCTCCATTATAAAACGATAATGTAAATATGGTTGATGTAATAATCAATGCACACTATGCTGTACTGTTTACCAAAACTTGCTGCAAATACCAGTATAGTAAAGCTGTTGTGTATCCGCTTAAGCCATTCAAATGTATTGACACAGCGCTAGAAGTATTGAGAGCTCATGAACCACGTGACCGCGTGCGCCACCGTGAGATGAAAAATTGTCGAACTCTGTTTTTCAACGCCTCTGGCTTTAACTGTGCGCCAAAACAATATTTATTGTTTGAATTTCGCATTAAAACTTTTTTTTTTTTTTTTTAAAGCTTAGACTTTGTTTAATATCAAAAGCAGGTTTGGCAATTCGGCGTGAGATTAAGTTGGGCAGAGTGAGACCATGAGACAGAGCCTGAAAGCGTGTGTCTCACGCCAAATGTGTGAGAGTTGGCAACCCTGCTTATGACACAGTAGAATTAAATACAAATAAGTAGTAAAGTAGCCTACTTTACTGGGTACTTAATGAGCTTCTATATGGTAAAATTGGTTTTATATACTGTAGGTAATAATATAGCTAACATGAAATAATTGTTGTAGGCTACTAGCTAATTTCTATGTATATTAATAAAAAAATTTACATCACAAGTTGTATCTAATATAAATCAACACAAATTAGCAATGAACAATAGTACATAAATTAACATTATCCTAGTTTAATAAATCCCACGGTAGGCTACAAAAGGGTAATTTGTTTGTGATACCTAATGAATTAATGGTAACAGATTGAACTTTATTGTAAAACATTACCCTTTACTGTTTACAGTACTTATTATAATCATAATCATCAAAAGACTAACATGAATATAAACATGATTAACTTAAATATATATTGGACTTAAGTATACAATACACAGTAACACTTTATTTTGCATTGTTTATATATATATATTAGCCTACATTTTACATTGTCTTTTACATTGCCTTTTAAAGAGTCAGCATTTTGAACATTTGACATACCAAAATCATCCAACCACCTTAATAAATAAAGTCTATTAATAATTAATATTACCGTAACAGAAAATGTTACATACCTACGAGCATTATGAGCATCGATCTGTGGTGTAAACCACCTGTGACATTCAGACTTATTCTGTGACATTGAATGTTTCCAACAGCTGGTTTACCAACCATAAAAAAGTGTGAAACCATAACCCTTTCTTCCATTTCAAACTGATACAACAGGTGTTTGCAATGAAAGTGGGGTTTAGGACTAGATATTTAAAGTGCTCTCCAGGCACATACATAGCATTAAATGAACACACAGTGTATGTTTGTGCATATCATTTCAAAAAGAGGTCAAATAAAAAATGTGCTTGCCAGGAATACTCACAAATGTGATAATTGGTGTTGCCCTCTGACCTTCCGAGCAAAGAAGGGAAGAAGAGATGAGAGATAAGATCGTATCATATGAGATTGGTCAAAAAAAAACATGATCTATTATAGTTTTTTTTTTCTCAGGGTATTGGTTTGTGACACTTCCTCTGTATAGGTAAACTGGGGTATAGGGGCTTTGCAGATTGCAGAACTAGTTTCATATTGACTGCAATAGCAATGATTTGATTGGCTCATACCATGTTTCAACTACATACTAGAGGAAATTACATCACTATAAATGTTTTATGTGAAAAGAAAAAACAATGGTGCAGCACTGCAATATAAATAATGTTTTAATGGCTCCACAAAAAAAAATCCTAAACCAATAAACAGCCAGGGAAAAAAACATACTCCGCATTGCACAGGTCAAAAACAGCTGAGCAATAGTGTTAGCATGTGGTTTTACTCACTCTACACACACCAAACCACTTAAAACTTGCTTTCAAGTGTTTTATCATAACATATCATAAAGGACACCATCTGAATTAGTAACACACTAAAACAGAAAACATGAAACCGATGCAGGGAATGAAACTCTTTTGTGGGTTCTTGTGTGCCTTGCAAATGTTTCAAACTCAAAGTTAGTTCACCCCACTTTTCTGGTTCTACAGTCTTTTCACTGTGAGGCAGAATGTGTGCTTAGACTCAATAGTAGCAAAATTTAAAATGTAACTAGATTTTTACATTTTCTGAAGAAACAAAATTATCTGCCATGATGCTATAAGGTGTTCTGGTCGGTTGCTAGGTCGTTCTTTACAAGTCCAAAAGAGCCCACCTTCAAGTCTCTAATGTTGTATGAAGATATGACTAAATATGACTCCCTCCTTCAATGTAATGTTTGGACCTGTGTGGCGGAGGTGGGGCTTGGTTTAGCGAGGTCTGTGACAGGAGAGTGAGTCGGGAGACGAGCATGGCATAAGTGGGTCAAGTGCAAATGACAAACACCTGTGTCTTGTTTCAGTAATGGGCGTGAAGAGACTGTATAAAGCCGTCTGGGAGAGGAGAAGCGGGAGAGAGAGACCGACTGCAGACTCGTGGCAGAATGTGTGGGACTGAGAACACTCTGGAGAGCACTTGAGTAAATTTGAGAAGGACTTAGCTGTTGAAAGCAGTAGCGCTGCTTCCAGGCTATTGTGCAGACACAACAGAAGGACCGCAAGAGGTTCTGGAAGGACCGGGAGGTGAATGTCCTTGGGTGGCCCAGCCAGAACTTGAACCCAAATTAACATCTCTGGAGAAATCTGAAAATGGCTATGCACTTACGCTCACCATCCAACCTGATGGAGCTTGATATAATTATATATCACGCTTCCTAATGATATCTCCTGACTGGAGATATCATTAGGAAGCATGGCGTTAGTTTTCATTGTTATGCTGACGATACTCAGCTCTATATTTTTTCACATAATCAGAAGAATGGTATCTACGCTAATGATAGTCTCTCTGTTTTATACCAAGGTTTACTGCAGTCAGCCGGATCCGGGCCGTATCCAAATCAGATGGTGGAACTGTGCCCAGACATAACCAACGCATGACCCTGAAGTGTCTGCAGAGACCGTGTCAATTAGACTCCCCCTGAAATTGCCTCGTCGACACGACATCCTCAATAAACCCGTCTCCGGTATGTTGCCTCCAATCCTTCGAATATTGCACTTTAATAATTATTTAATCATTGACATGTTAAGGCCAAGAATGGTAAACACCAATGATAAATTTGTCTTCTGTATTTAACCCATTCAAGTTACTTCACACACATTAGGAGTAGTGAACACAAACACACTGAGAAGTGGGCAGCCATATTTGCTGTGGCACCCGGAAAGCAATTGGAGTTGGGTGCCTTGTTCAAGTGAATAATTTTTCTGCGGGTATTGAGAGTAGAACCCACAACCTTTGGGTTACCAGTCTAACTATTAGGCCACGACTGCCCCAGGGCAGAGCAGGGCAGTTAAATGAGGGTCTGGTTAAGATGCCTCCTGTATCCTCCCTGTTGAGGAATTCTGGGTATGTCAGGAGTTTAAAGGAATGAAGGAAGACCCCGTCCACACTTCCACCACTGGGGATGATCTGCTGCTGACCTCTGAAATATATGATGAATTAAAAGAGGATGTTTGTATGAATCTGGTCCCGTCCAGCTCAAAGTATTCTGTACCCCCACTGGTCCCATCTAGCTCAAAGTCTCCTGTGTCTCCGCTGGTCCCATCCAGCTCTAAGTCTCCTGTGGCTCCAGAGTTGCCACCCAGCCTCACTCTCCAGCACTCCTCTTCCAAAGTCAGCCAGTCTGTCGACCCTGCCTCCACTGGTTCTCGTCAGCACCCCAGTTCCCCATTGTTAACTCCAAAATGCTGTGTGGATGAACCTTGGATCTTCTGGTCACCAGCTCTGCTTCGGACCCTTGGCTTCGCCTGCAGCCGTCAAGTCCATCGCTCCATCTCGGCTCGACGACCTGTCGGCTTCACCTTGGCTCCTCTCTCCCTCAGCTCCACCTGGGACCATTGTCCTTAAGGCTGCACCACTCCCTCGTTCCTCTGGCTCCACCTTGGTCAGACGTTGCTCTGCCTTTGCCACAGACTTACAGGCCTTGAGCTGCGCTTTGTCCCTCCACCCCTTGGTACTCAGTCACACCGGCTCAGCCTCTGTCTTCTGGCACCCTAGCTCCACCTCAGACACTCGCCACTGCGGGTCTGTTCGTTCTGTTTTGGTTTAGTTTCATTGTGTTTTGGTTCTGTTTTCCCTGTTCTGGGTTGCCTGTGTTCCCTAGATAGTTTCCTTGGTTGTTAATTAGTTCTACACACCTGTTCCGATTTCTCTCCCCATGTATACTTCCTGTGTTTTCTTAGTTCCTTTGTCCGGTATCGTCTTAGTTTTACACGGTTGTGTTTGTTTTTCTCCTGCGATTTCCTGAGTATTCCTTGTGGATTTAATAAAGACTGTTTTTGTTATCTACTACTTTCATTGTGCACTCAACAACTGTGTGATAATTAGAGTGCCATTTGGCAAGTAATTTTAGAGGCCTGAAACAAAGTAACAATTTATTTTAAGGTGACATAGTTACTTGTTAAAACATGTACTTACTGTAGTAATAACAGTAAATTTTGCATACTGTAATTATAAGTAACTAATCCTAAACCTAACCATAACTGTATAGTAAGTACATGTAGTGGATTAGTATTACTCAGTACTTAAGTACAATGTAGGCTAACTGTTGTAACATATGACGTCCACTGGAGGCAAGTTTGCTGAACCCAAGTGCAGTTTATTAAACTCAAAATTCAAACCTAAAACAAAGACTTGGCAATACTTAGCAACAAAGACTTGACTTGACTAAATGACTTGACGACTTGACGTGACCTGGCGTGGCGTGGCTAAACATAAAACTCACCAACACAGCAGGTTACAACATCAATACTAGACAAAGAACAAGGCAAACATTAGTGATGTTACGTCTGACACCGACGCTCCGAAGCTTGCATCAAACTCGAACGGTCCTTGCAATGAAACACTGCTTCAGAGCTTGTATCATTACGTCACTAGTCACGTGAAAATGACTTCTGAAGCAAACACACTGGTTCACTGCTGTAGTGAACCACCTGACTGCTTTGACAGCCCAATCCAGTGTTGACAGGTTTGAAACCTGGCGGCTGTATTTCTTATAAAAGTGAAGCCAACTTCAAAAACCATCTGCTACATTATACAAGTACACAGTTACACAAGCACATCCTTTTCAACATACAAAAATATCAGTCCCACCAGTTAACAAGTTCTGCTTCCCACAGCTAAACAAGATAAAGCTTTCACACATGATACTGCCCTGCTAAAAAAAAAAACTATGGAAACCATTACAGAAATTCTATTGGATTTAATGGTTGTAATGGGAATTATAGTGGTCTCTGTGGGTACTGGTATGTGTTTGGTTCTATTGGTGGGGGCATTAAATCATATACATTTAAGCCTACTTGCATTTTATGGTTGTCAGCTTTGTTGCATTACATTTACTTCACCAGGAGATGGTGCTGCAATTTCTATCTGAATGAAGCTTCGAGTAATGAACCATTTTCGACACAATTGTATCAGAATGCAAAAATGCTTCAAAATGCTTCATTTGGCCATCACTAGCAAACATAAGGGCTTAAATACACAAGGACTGATGACTGGACAAGAGACACCTGTGAACAATGATTAGACAATGAACCAATGACAACATGACACAAGAACACATAAGGGCATGAGAGTCACATGACAAACCAGGAAACAAGACAGTGAACATGGCAAACTAAGAAACATGACAGTGAACAGGATAAACCTAAAAACATAAAACACCAAAACACTACTTTACCTAAAATAAATTGTGACCCAAACTTTTGATAAAAATTCTATTGCAATTCTACTGTATTACTGTAAAAGTGGTGAATTGTTTATTAGCATTTTTTTTTTTTTTTTACATTTCCATTTGACTTCTCAGTATGCAGCATAGTGTTCATCCTGTTTTATTAAAAAGTTTTTTTCTGAGTTGGTTGTTCCAGAATGTGGTCTTAACCATAATTTTGCATTTAGATAAAATCATGTACCTCACAATGAGGAAGTGGTTGTATGTTCTCACAAAGTCAAATCAAAAACATCAATGAATGAGCATGCGTTTATCAGATATTCAATATATATTTATACTGTTGATAGATTTTGATAAATATAGAATTATCATAGTTCTATCATAGTTAATCATGTTTTTAACCATTTTTTGACACATCAAATACTGCTTTAAGTTTAACAACTAGCATTTAGATTTGATTGTGTTAGATTTGGCATTATTACTATAAAATCATTTAATTAATGTCACATTACTGTCAGTTTTGTCACTTTAGTCACTTTATGATTAAGGTCTTTGTTGCTTAGGAGTTTAGGTGCTACTTGAAGTAACAGTGTCATGTCAGCAGTCTTAATGTACTGTGTTTGCATCAGAGCCAAAGAACACAGGAAATCCACCTTACTCTGCAGAGCATATCTCTGTGGCTTTCCGCTGTAGCTTTTAAGGTAAAGACAAAGGTTAGGGGGAAGTTATTTCCCTGAAGCATCGTATTTATGTTCACAGTTTTACAATAAACTATTTTCAATAACTTTGTGAAGCTTTACACATAAGAAGGTCCACTAACAGGGAAATAAGTAAGTAATTAAACAATCCTAAAAGGATGCATAATCTAAAAAATATAATTATTTAAAACATATCAAATTTTATTAGAATGTTATTAATAATAGTTATTATTGAGTGATTTTGATTTTATGTTCAACTGTGTATACAGTAGGCCTATACAGTAATTACCTTAATATATGCCCCATAAAAGTAATACAATGCACCTAAGAAAATTTAATTCCATGGTGCAATTATATTAAAAAAAATCATTTCTGCTATCGACACATGGTCAGTATTATCTGTATACTGTGTACTGTGAGGAAATCTAGTTAGTTTTGAGGTAGTGTTGTTAAATGTTTTATGTTAATTATTTTTAAGCTGTTCAGTAAGTGTAGGTGTGTCTGTGCCATATGTGAGGGAGGGCTCTTGTGGTAAGAGGCAGCATTACAATATTCTTTTGAAACATTTTTATTTATTTGTTTATTGATGAACATCTTGATATATTTATCAATGTGCTTGAAATAAGTAGTTTAGGCATAACATGTACATAGGAATATACAACATTTACAGACATCAATCCAGTACAGAGTGCATTCAAAATAAAGTTCCTCCATATATCAATACTGCTCTCACATATCCTCTTTTAGCCTGATGTGAGGGGACATTTTGTATTGTTTGGTTTTGTCTTCGAATGTGTGTGTGTGTGTGTGTGTGGTTGAGGGTGTTGTTTCTTTTCCTGTGGTTATTAAATGCTGTACAGAACAAGTAATTCAAGGGTTTGTTCACCCAACAATGAAAATTCTGTCATTTATTACTCACCCTCAAACCCGTAAGATCATCTTTGGAACATAAATTAAGATATTGATGAAATCCGAGAGCTCGACCCCTCTATAGACTGCAACGTGATTGCAACTTTCAAGGCCCAGAAAGGTAGTAAGACATCTTTAAAATAGCCCATGTGACTACATTAATACTTTTTGTGTGCAAAAACAAGCAAAAATAACTACTTTATTCAACAATCTCTTCTCTTCCCTGTCACTCTCTTACACAATTCACTTTGTTGGACTATTCACAAAGTAAAGGCTTTTGGGTTTTATAGCAAAATGCCGGCTCACTATTGGCCAATCCCATGATCACATGCATGCGTTGTTGTGCTTACATAAATCGAGCAGGAGACTGACACGGAAGAGAAAAGATTGTTGAATAAAGTCGTTATTTTTGTTTGTTTTTGCGCACAAAAAGTATTCTCGTCACTTTATAACATTAAGGTTGAACCACTGTAGTCACATGGATGATTTAACAATGTTTTTTACTACCTTTCTGGGCCTTGAAAGTGGTAATTACGTTGCAGTCTATGGATGGGTCAGAGAACTCTCGGATTTCATCAAAAATATCTTAATTTGTTTTCCGCAGATGAACGAAGGTCTTTCGGGTTTGGAAAGACATGAGGGTGAGTAATTAATGACAGAAATGTAATTTTTGGGTGAACTAACCCTTTTTCAGGTCATGTGGTGAGAGATATTGAGGAACAGATGTTAGTAGGTGACATACTTTAGCAAACATGAAAAACATAACATATTTAATACTCTACAGGCACTAGTTTACTCACAAATACTAAAATGCAGAAAGCATTACTTTCTCCACCAACATGAAGCAGGAATTTTAATGGAATGATTAATTATGATTTTTGTTTTATTTTTTTACAACGCTGATTGTTTTTACTAATTGAGGTAGAATAATGGATATGATATCACCATCATTAAATCAACAAATGTTAAATTGCATTATACTTAATGAAGATTAACATCTTTATATTTACAAAAATGAAGCAAGATTAAATGATGAGCACAATATGTACAAAAACAAAGGAACAGCACCAACATATTTTGAAACAATATCATTTTTCTGGTCCCACTTTATATTAGGTGGCCTTAGCTACTACAGTACTTACATAAAAAAATAAGTACAAGGTGCTTATTATGTTCATATTGTATAGCAAAACACTTTTGCTGCTATTGAGGTGGGATACGGGTAAAGTTAGGGACAGGTGTGGTGGTATGGGTAAGTTTGAGGGTAGGGTTACGTATAAGGGAAGGGTCAACTGTGTAATTATAAATGTAAATACAGAAATTAGTTACAGATGTAATTACATGCAGGTATTTCTTTTAATGTAAGTACAATGTAAAAACATGTATGTACACAATAAGTGCATCGTAACAAATTATTAATTAAAATGTTAATACATAGGCTACCTAATATAAAGTGGGTTTGTTTTTCTTACTGCGTTAGAAAGAAAAACACTTTAAACTTGTGTACTTTTGGCAGGAGATGTAAAAAAAAGACCTGTGTTGGAAGTTTCATTCTCTGAAACTTTTGATTGTGTAGATGTTGACTGGTAGGTCTTTACACATCGAAGATATCTTGAAAACGCATTTGTAAGGCATTTCCTGAACTTTTCTCCAACAAAAGCATAAATCACCGGATTTACAGAGCAATGTGTGAGTGCGATCAACTCTGTCCACTCCATGGCTATGTTGATATTACTCTGAGTCTCACAGCTAGACAAAGATAGAATTTCAAATTCCTGCAAGGTTTTCAGAAACACCACCACATTGTAGGGCACCCAGAAAACCACAAACACAATGACAATGCCTAAGATGAGCTTTATTGCCCGATCCTTTTTCGAGTTTTTTGTCTTCTTCACAACCATTAGGACCCTGATGTAGCAGTAGGCTATAATGGGCAAAGAGATGAACAGCCCTACTGCATTTTCACCAAAGTTACGGAAAAGCTTCCAATTCCGGGACGACCCAGCAGGATAAATTCGCTGACAGCTGGCAATGTTTTCCTCTTTGACCATTGCTGCAAAGACGGCCTCTGGAAGGGCGGCACAGATCGAAATCATCCATATAACGAGACTCGCCACAATTCCATAACGCAGCATCTTCGCTCCCAGCACCGCAACGGCATGTACGATGACCAGATAGCGGTCCACGCTCATCAGGGTCACGAATAAGATCCCACTGTAAAATCCCGCTTGGTATGTACCTGCCATAGCTTTGCATAATCCGTTGGCTTTTAAGTGGCCCTGAGCATAGAGAGCCCAGAAGGGCAGCGAGAGGACCATTAGTAGGTCTGACAGGGCCAGATTTAGCAGGCAGAGATTTGTCATATTTTTCACATGCATTATTTTCAGAAGGACCCATAAGACAGTGATGTTGCCAATAAGGCCAAGCACAAAAAATATGTAGAAAATGGCTGCTTTGAGATTTGAAATCATGTGTGAATTTTGAGTATTGCATACGTCTGCCCCGGGTTCGTCGTAATAGTATGATGTTGTTTCCATCCTGTAACAAACAGTAAATGTTATTTAGTGAAATATGAAAAAAAAAAAAAAAAAAAAAAACTTTACATGCTGACTATCAAATTGCATCTATCAATATTTGCACAAAATGGCATGTCTATAGTAATATACACATTTTAGTTAGTTAAAAGTAGTTAAAGTAGTTAAAAAAATACCCCTCATTTGACTATCATGCAGTGGTTATGATACTGTATTTTGAAATGTGTGATGCTGTCATGGTGTGAAAGTTGGTGTCAGCAAGTTCTAATGCATACATTAGCAAATCTACATTATGGGGACTTCTGAAAATCTGGAAACTGAGTCAGAATACACATCCCAATTTACTTTCATGTACTTTTTCCACAAATCATGCATAATAATTTGTAAAGACTAACTATATTCTATTGCTTTATGATATGCCGCTGAGCTACACTTTATTTTGATGATCCACTTTAGGCATTCTACTAACTATAAGTAACTGTGTACCTACATGTCAACTAACTCTCATTAGAGTATTAGTAGACTGTTAGGTTAGGGTTCGGGTTGATAGAATAAGTTGACATGTAGCTGTAAAGGTATATAATCAGTAGAATGTCTGTTGGGGACCATCAAAATAAAGTGTTAGCTGATATTAAGCAGACAGTTTACTTATACTCTAATGATCGGTAGTTGCACACAGAGAAAAAGGGTGTCAAAATTTTGTTCAAGGACATTTTGTTCCCCCTAAAAGGTGCATATTAATATCTTAGCACAAATACGCACCGTTTTGTTGTAAAAAAAACAAAACAAAAACAAAAAAAGTACAATTCTGACACCCCTTTTCTCTGTGTGTATGTACAGTAGTTGTAAAGTGACTTATAGTTAGTAGAATGTCTGAAGTGGATTATCTAAATAAAGCATTACCGTGACTATCAGGCAAAGTTTCATCATGATGTAATTGCATTATAATGGCAGGCAGCGATACACTAACAGAGCAGTCAAATGTATATAAAAAACCTGATCAAGGATGTTACAACTATATCTTATATTTCGGTAAGCATTTGAGAAATTCTTCTAATATTTAATACAAAATTTGACAGTGAAAACAGTTTGAAGGTACCACTAAACAAAACCTCAAAGCTGTCACGCATGCCAACTTTTTTTTCTCAAATATTAGTACGTAGAAACAGGAGGTCGCAGTATGCTGTTTAACCACATGCTTCTGAAACATCCCACCACAATCCCACTATATCATACCAGCAGTGTCTGTGATCTCATCTACTATTTTTGTGAATTACAGAGCTTGCACAGTACAAAATAAAGAATTAACACAACCCAATCCCAATACGGAGTAGAAATCACTTGTATGTGATAGAATAATGGCATAAATAACACTGAATGTAATATATCGAACTGTATATTCAAGAAACAGGGATTACATTTTAGAGTCAATCTCCGTAATTTATCCATTTATCCAATTTAATGATGGATCTAAATGTGATGGTTAATCAATAAAATGATGAAAATCCAATACATTTAAGAAAAAAAATAAGTTTACCTGTCGGCATAGGGTTCAGTCATTATGACAAACTGCTGTCACTCTTGTTGTTGAGATGTTGAGACTTGTGTGTTAATCGAAGTACGTCTAATTAATTTCACCCTCTTTCTGTACATTTGCCTTCAGCAAATTTCCTGTAAAATGAAGCATGTGCATGTGTCAGTGTGCTTTTCTGTATAACTGTATTTTGCGAGGCGAAGGTGACATCTGAACACATTTCCTGTCACCGCACTGAGGTTGCAGGTTTGGATGCAAAAAAAGAAATTCCCGAGGAGGAGATAAAACAATAAAGAGTCATTTAAGTGTGTGACGGCTACTGAATGAACGCTAATATCTGCCCCCACCCACAGTAAATGTCTTGGAAGGACATTTAGATCATGTTAAAAACCATCCCACACCAATGAACAATATGATGAAATTAACCATATCTCTGCTTTTTTCACTTTCAACAGTGAGTCAGTTTTCAGGAATTGAACAAATAAAGAGCATGTGAAACTAATGTTAGAACATGAATTATGGGTATATTTTTGTCTCTTTTTCCTGCTTGTCATGGTATTTATAAAGCAAACGGATGTTTTGCATGCAAGCCTAACAATTTTTTCAGGCTCAAAACAGTCCAAAATCGCATACTGCATAGTAGGTACTGCATTTGGTTTGAAACTTACTTCATGACCATTAATGTTCTATATACTGTAGTATGGATGTGTGTAGTTAGCATCATGTGACCTACGGTGTCTGTTGTGTCACTTCACTGCAGTTCACAAATTCTCTCCCGTGGCCTCATGGAATAGGGAGAATGTCCCCTCCTACATGGGATAGTCCATCGATTTCGCCTACTAATTGATGTTTTATTAACAATGTTCCGGGAGAAAGATGTTTAACTGATCTATCCAATCAGCATTAAAGCATGAGGCCTATATACACAGCCATCTCACCTATGTTCCTCGACAGTTTTTCTGCATCCCTACGCCTCCCCTACTTCTCACTCTTGGCTGGTTCCTATCACAGCCAGGGATATGGGGGGAGTATTCTGGGTTCGGGCCAAAGTACTGAGCTCGGAGTCCTCCCCTCGGACAGCACGCAAAATATGCATACTTTTACACAATCTGATTATTTGGACGCAGCATCAGTGTATTTTCAGATATCTCCACTGTAGTAGCTGTCAAGGGGACTTGGAGCATGGCACGACTTGGTTCGCCACAGCTCGGCTTGCTTTGGCTCGGTTTGCTTTTGGTTTACGATCCACTTCAAAGTGGGTATGATTATAGAATGATCGTTATAATTGCCACATCTACTTCTCGGCATGTGCACATGGATGTTTTTAACTACAAGACAAAGAAGTATGTTTTAAAGGACAAAATACAGCAAAAAAAGAGAGTCTAGGAACTCTGTACACCAACAGAGGACCATGTGGGGACGCTCTGTTAGTGTCCCAAATGTCGTCTTTGTAACGTTGTTATGGTACCATAGAATAACCAAAATGGAACGTCCCCCTAATGTCATATCAGGAATGTTATTATATGACCAACAGATAACCATGTGGGAAACGTTCTGTTGGTGTCCCAAATGTCCTCTTTGTAATGTTGCTATGTTACCATAGAATAACCAACATGGAACATCCCCCCTAAAGGAATGTGGTAATGCTTTATAATAACTACACGCTATGAAGCATTAGTTAAGCATTAGTAAATAGTTAATTCATCATTTATAAAGCATTAATAGACATTACTAAGCAGTTTATAAATACAGCTATACATGTTATAAATGTTATATATATATAAATATTCTGTTAACGTACCAAATGTGCATCTTTTTTCTCTAAATAATGTTTATATGGCAACTAGTAAATACACTAAGTTTCGTCATTCTGGCGTGTGGAAAGGGTACAACTAACAACTAACCCTGCGTTAGGTTGTGCCCTGCGCTCCCCTATAATATGTTAAGAGCTCACTCAAGTACAGGGGAGCTAAACCATTTAGTGCTTTGTAAGTAATAAGCAAGATTTTAAAATGTATGCTATGTTTAATAGGCAGCCAGTGCAGTGTTGACAGAACTGGGCTAATATGGTCATACTTCCTGGTTCTAGTAAGAACTCGAGCTGCTGTGTTTTGGACCAGCTGTAGTTTATTTATTAAGCGAGCAGGGCAACCACCCAGTAGAGCATTACACTAATCTAGCATGTGCCGTAATTTAGATATATTTTTAAGATGGTAGAATGCAGTTTTACAGATGCAAGAAATGTGGCTTTCAAATGTGTTGTGGAGAGATGTGTAAGGAGGAAATTGCAAACAATACTGGACAATGCCAATCATCCTCTTTATAACATCTTGATTAACCAGAGGAGCAGGTGTAGTGGCCGACTCATTTAAACGTGGTGCAGAACAGAGAGGTTTAGGAGATCTTTTATTCCTATGGTCATTAGGCTGTTTAACAGTTCTTGATCTCGCTGAATTCTCTCTTAGTTATTTTAGTGAACTATCAATTCTTAGTATTGGACTTTTAGGGATCAGGTGCAATATTTTGTATATTAAATTGAGTTAATTATTTATTCTTAGGACAAGGTGTATTTTAAACATACATGTTATGATGTTCTTTATTGTACAGCTCTTAGGTTGTTGTGGCTGTGTTATTTATGTTTTTTATGTTTGTTATTATTTGTGTTATTGGGTGTTTTGTGTGATTCCATTGTCCATTGTATGTAATTGTTTGGTGTTGTGTGAGCTACTGGTTTGTTTGAATTTCCTTAAAGGGATGAATAAAGTATTCATCATCAATCAATCAATCAATCAATCAATCAATCATAATTTATCAGTCATCAATCAATCAATCAATCAATCAATCAATCAATCATCATCATCATCATCAATCAATCAATCAATCATACCCCTTTTCCACCAAAGCAGTGCTAGAGCTAGATCGGAGCCAGAGCCTAGTTTCAAATCGGTTCTTTGTGTTTCCATACCCAAAGCCCCAGCTCCGAGCCAGGAAAAGTGGTTCTTAAGTAGCACCAAAACATTGCTGGGCTAGAACAGGGCTAGAAGTAAGAACCGCTTACGTCAGGCGCTGGGGGCGGGGTCAACAAGACCAACACAAGCTTGAGATCCGCCATTGATGAAATAGCAGCTAATGGAGCTAACAGCTGCTGCTCGTTTGTAATCTCCGTCTATACAAATTACGGCGAGCTGCATGAATGCATTGGATTCGCTGTGTTTTCGTTGTGTTTTGATGCTGATGTAGGATCGTAAAGCCATGTGAATCAATAGTAACGCAACGTTTGCATTGTTGATGGAAGGCTTGTTGGCAGCGGTGCTGTGCAGATCGATCGCCGTATGATAACGAGTCCAGCGAGAGCATATGACTCCTTATGCTTTTGATTCACTCATGCGTGTTTTTATATCATACGTGGATCGGTCTGTGCAGCGCATCTCGAATCTCGAACAAGCTTGGTGTGTTTTGTGTTTCCCGCTGCCCAGTGTTGCCAGGTTTTCACAACAAAACCCGCCCAATTGCTACTCAAAATAAGCCCAATCACGTTTCAGGCGGGCTTCCCCGGTAAAAATCACATTTGGGGGTAAAATATGTTTTTTTTGGCATGGTTGCCTACTAAATTTCGCATTCCCGGGGCTAAATATCACATAATTGGGGTCACTTCAACCCGCGGACATGAAAAACAGCCCGCAGCAACAGGACTTGGCAACACTGCCTCGCTAGCGTTGCTGAGAAAGATGAGACGTATACAGTGACGTAGTAAGACATGGCTCTGTTGTGGCTCTGAGCATGTGGAAAAGCAAACGGTTCTTAGATGGCTCCTCAGTCGAACCAATTATGAACTGGGACTAGCTCTGGCTCTGAAGCACTGCCTTGGTGGAAAAGGGGTATCAATCAATCAATCATCATTTATCAGTCATCATCATCAATCAATCATCAAAAGAGATGGGTAAAGAGAGCCCTCTGCAGAAACAGCTGCCGGTACGCGGACTGATTGGAGGATGGCAAGTCGGAGCCTAAGGCGGTTGGCAACAACTGGAATGTGAATGGACAGGAGAATGCTGAAGGAAGTGACAGTTCAGGAAATGAATTAGACGAGATGGAAGTAGGTGGCGGGAATTATGGAAAATGGGATACGGTTAGAAATAATACACGGAAAAAGAAACAAAAGAATAAGTCAGATGAAAGTGATTCCGACAGAGGATTAAATGTAGAGGAAACGGAGAGAGAGGAGTATAAGGTATTTGTAAATCCTGAGCATGAAGAGGATTCATTGGGTGATATGAATCCAATACAGCTAACAAAAACTCTAAATAAGGAAATTGGCGTAATAAAGAGTGCTAAAATACTAAGAAATGGATCATTGCTGATTTTATGCAAGCATCCTTGCAAAATGAACAGAAACAGCAAATGAAAGTAATCAAAATGAACAAAATAAATGGGAAGAAAGTACAATGCTCTAAGACTAATGGTAAAAAAAATTGTTAAAGGAGTTATCACAGGGATTCCAGTAAATGTCTCAAAAGATGTGAAAGGAAATATAAAAAAATGCAAATGTGCGTGAAGTAAGACGTCTGAAAATAAACAGGAATGGAAGTACAACTGATAGTCTTTAAATTATGACCACTTTTGATGAGGAGAAACTCCCGAATATGGTCTATATTTGATATATGTGTTATGATGTGAGGCTATATATACCCCCACCACTTAGATGTTTTAAATGTCAGCGATTTGGACATGTGGCGGCGGTGTGCAATGGAAAACAGAGATGTGGTAAGTGTAGTGGTGAGCATGAGTATGGCAAATGTGTAGAGGGTGCAAAGTTGAAGTGCTGTAATTGTGGAGGGGAACATAGTTCAGCTTACGGAGGATGTGAGGTTAGTAAGAGGCAGGCTGAAGTGCAACGAGTCAAGGTTGTTCAAGGAATCAGTTATGCAGAGGCTGCAAAGACGGTGTCAGGAATTGGGACCATGGCTAAACAAACTGGAATTAAGAACAAAAACATTGATACGACACGTATCAATGTTTCGCCACATGTTCAAATTTCTGACACAGAAATGTGATAAATTGAAAGAGGAAACTTTGATAGTGAGTAAAAATGTTTTTGTATTGTTTATGGCAGAGATAATAAATTGTTCAGCACAAACAAAAAGCTGAAAAGAAAGGATCAAAATAATTGTTAAGTCAGCAGAGAAGTATCTAGATGTGAAAGGGCCGCTCTGGGAAACAATTAGAGACATCCTCAATAAAGAGACACAATCCTCTCAGACAAGGGCTGGATCATCTTAATGGTGCTAATCATTCTACAATGGAATGCAAGGAGTTTACTTGCCAATGGTCAAGAATTTAAGAAGTATATTGATAACTTGATAGAGAAACCTCATATAATATGTGTACTGGAGACATGGTTAAAACCACAATTGGATTTCATAATAAAAGGATATAATGTAATAAGGAATGACAGAGAATACTGTAGAGGAGGAGGAATAGCAATGTTTATACAGAATGGGATGCAATTTAAGGTAGTACAAATAAATACAGTTTATCAATTATAAATAAAATATGGACTGAAAGGGGTTGTATAGATATAATTAATTATTATAATCCATGTAAAACATTGAGTCAGACCATTTTAGAGGATGTAGTGGGACCAACAAAAGATGGTGTTATATGGTGTGGTGATTTTAATTCACAAAATTCATTTTGGGGGAGTAAGAGTACTGATGCAAACGGACTACTTATTGAAGAATTCATTGATATTAAGTATTTGGTGTGTATTAATAATGGAGAAGGAACATGATATAATAGTATAAATAACACAGAAACAGCACTTGACCTGACATTTGTATCTAGTTCAATAGCAGGTCTTAGCACATGGAGTGTGATCAAACATACGACAGTAGGGAGTGACCATTACCCGGTAATGACTAAAATTGGTGCAAAGATATGCTATGAAAAGGAAAAGAGAATTCCTAGATGGAAACTGGAGAATGTAAATTGGGAAGATTTTCAAGAAATTTGTGAAAAGCGATGTTTGACACTTCAAGTAGAGAATCAGATGGATGTAAATATATTTAATAATAAACTAGTTAATGAAATAATTCAGTTGTCACAGGGTGTTTTGGTGATGGTTCATGTTCATTGTTCTTGGTTCTGTTTTGGTTATGTTATGTTCATGGTTATGTTTGAGTTTGTCATGCACTTCCTGGTCTTGTCATGTGACTCCCATGCCCTCATGTGATCTTGTGTCTTGTCCTGTCATTGGTTCATTGTTTAATCACTGTTCACAGGTGTCACTTGTCTTGTCATTTTGTCTGTGTGTATTTAAGCCCTCATGTTTGCCATGTGTCTTTGTCTGTTATTGACGTGGTAACCCGTTGGTGGTGAGTTTTATGTTTAGCCATGCCATGACTTTGTTTTATGGTTTGCCAAGTCTTTGTTTTAAGTTTTTGTTAATAAATGCTGCACATGGGTTCAAAACACTTGCCTCCAGTGGATATATGTTACAGAATAACAGACCAACAAAATGGACCCAGCAGTTGCCCGCCTTTGTCAAGGCCAGCGTCCCATAGAGGACTATATCAAGGACTTTTTATGTTTCTTGGATTTTTTGCCCCAGGATGAGACTATATGGAAAGGGCGCTTTTGTTATGGGTTGGACTCTGACTTTTCAGCCCTCATACCCTCAAAGAAACACCCTTGCACGTTTTGGCAATGCATTGATTTTATTTTGTTTCTAAGTGGCTCAGATTGGACGGTAGGAGAGGCAAAGGACTATTATAGCCACGTCCAGGCTCCAGCCCAAGTCCAGGCTCCAGCCCACTGTCCCGAATGATTACAGAGAGAATAACGAATTTCCTAGAAAGTAAAGCTCTTTTATCTCCATATCAGAGTGGGTTTCGTAGGGGTCGTAGCACAATGGATTCTGTATTATGTCTAGAGTCAGACATTAGGAAAGCTCAGACCAATAAAGAAGTAGTTATAGCTGTCTTCTTTGATGTGGAAAAGGCATATGATATGCTCTGGAAAGAAGGATTATTGATAAAGCTAAAATCATAAGGGACTGGCGGTAGAACATATAATTGGATTATGGACTTTGATATTTGACAGGAAAATACAAGTAAGGGTAGGTAAAGAATATTCCAAAGTATATTCATCAGAAAATGGAACTCCACAAGGTAGTGTGTGTAGTCCGATATTATTCAAGATTATGATTAATGATATTTTCACACAGGTTGAACATAATGTAGGAAAATCGTTGTATGCAGATGACGGGGCTTTGTGGATTAGAGGCCGCAATATAGCATATGTGAATAAAAAAATACAAGCTGCAATAGTAGAGGTGGAAAAATGGACAAATAAATGGGGATTTAAATTATCTGTAACAAAAACACAAGTCATTTGCTTCTCAAGGCGGCATAAAATTATACCCCTTTCTTTAAAACTTTATGGGCAACCTCTGGAGCAGGTAAAAGCTGTTAGTTCCCTTTCGAGGGAACTCTCACTGCGTCGGAACGACACTTCGGGGATACTCCCTAAGCACTAGCGAATCTGAAGTCCGTATAGAAACTAGCCCAATCTGATTGGTCGTGCGTGATGACGTCATTGTGACGGCGTACCCGGAAGTATAAAGGGTGAGCCGGCGCATTGAAACAGCAGTTATTGCTCTTCAGCATAGCGCTCTGTGTGACAAGTCTGTCTATTTACTGTTGTCTGTCCAAGAAGTGAAGCACTTTCAGAGAGTGCTGGGGCACATGGCAGCAGCGTCCAACGTTATACCTTTTGGCCTGCTGCACATGAGACCCCTCCAGTGGTGGCTGAAAACCAAGGGGTTTTCCCCCAGAGGGAATCCTTTCCGTATGATCAGGGTAACGCGCAGATGCCTTCGTTCCCTGTTCATATGGAAGAAACCTTGGTTTCTGTCCCAGGGGCCAGTGTTGGGAGCGTCCTGTTGCCGGAGATCCGTTTCAACAGACGCCTCCCTCACGGGTTGGGGCGCGGTCATGGAGGGCCGCTTTGCGAGGGGCCCGTGGGAGGGCCGTCATTCCTCCTGGCACATAAATTGCCTGGAGATGATGGCGGTCTACAAAGCTTTGAGGAGCTTTCTCCCGGACCTCTGCGGCCAACATGTCCTGGTACGAACAGACAATACGTCTGTTGTAGCGTACCTGAATCATCAGGGGGGTTTGAGGTCGCGCCCTCTTTGTAGACTGGCGCATCAAATTCTCCTGTGGTCCCAAGGGAAACTGTTGTCCATCAGGGCAATGTATGTCCCGGGGGTCCAAAATCAGGGAGCAGACATCCTGTCGAGACCCGGGGAGTGGCGTCTCCACCCGGAGGTGGTGGAGGCCATATGTGAGAGGTTCGGCTCAGTGGAAGTGGACCTGTTTGCGTCTCGCTGTCCACTGTGGTTTTCCCTCACACATCCAGCCCCGCTGGGGTTGGATGCCATGGTTCAGACGTGGCCGAGGCTGCATCTGTACGCATTCCCCCCGACTGCTCTGCTCCCGGGAGTTCTGGAGAGGGTCCGCCAACAGGGGGTCAGTCTACTTTTAGTAGCACCCCGTTGGCCGACGCGAGTTTGGTTCTCGGACATCATAGTACTGCTGGCAGGTCCTCCATGGCAGATCCCTCTGAGGAGGGATCTCTTATCTCAGGCAGGGGGCTCAATATTTCACCCCCGGCCTGAGATTTGGAGTCTTTGGGTCTGGCCCTTGAGGGAGTCAGGTACCTAGAGACTGGCCTGTCGGCAGAGGTGATAGAGACCTTACTCAGTTCCAGGGCTCCATCTTTGAGGAGACTGTACAGCCCCAAGTGGTGAGCCACTTGGTGCAGGGAGCGTGAGGTAGACCCAGTCAACTGGCCGGTGGCTTCAGTGCTGGAGTTCCTCCAAGATCGCTTCTCTGCGGGTCCAACCCCGTCCACACTCAGGGTGTCCGTGGCTGCCATAAGGCTTTCCACACTCCTTTGGGTGATGGGCTCGGGTAGACACCATCTGTTGTACAGTTACCCTGTGGGGCTGGGAAGATGCGGCCTGTGGCTCGTTCCAGAATTCCCAAACTGGGATCTGGCAGTGGTTTTCGAAGGCTGGCTGAGGCCCCCTTCGGACCATTGGAGTCGGATGAGCCAGGGAACTTAGGATTGGTCAGTTCCTTGGTTCTTCAGGCATTACATCCCCCTCCTCACGTGACGGCGGAGTAAGAGACCTTCACTGTGAAGCACTTTTGAGTGCTGGGGCTCAGTGCAGCAGCGTCCAAGGTGAGACCTTTTGACCTGCTGCACGTGAGACCTTGACAGTGGTGGTTGGAAACCAAGGGGTTTCCCCCAGAGGGAATCTCTTTCGTACGATTAGGGTAACGCGCAGATGCCTTCGTTCCCTAGTTATAGGGAAGAAACCTTGGTTTCTGTCCCAGGGGTCAGTGTTGGGAGCTCCCTGTTGCCGGGAAACCGTTTCAACAGACGTCTCCCTCATTGGCTGGGGCGCAGAAGGCGCTTGGGTTCTCCAGTCCTAGTTGTGCCCGGTCTCCGGCTTCACACTAGGGCAGGCACTACCCTCGGTAAGGTCCCATGGGTCAGTGTTGGGAGCGTCCTGTTGCCGGGAAACCGTTTCAACAGACGCCTCCCTCATTGGCTGGGGGTGCCGAAGGCGCTTGGGTTTCCCTAGTCCTAGTTGTGCCCGGTCTCCGGCTTCACACTAGGGCAGGCACTACCCTCGGTAGAGGTCCCAAGGGCCAGTGTTGGGAGCGTCCTGTTGCCGGGAAACCGTTTCAACAGACGCCTCCCTTCATCGGCTGGGGCGCGGAAGGAAAAGGAGTGGAGAAGTATCTTCCTACGGTGCTGGCGCTAGGGTACTCAAGTCCTAGTTGTGCCCGGTCTCCGGTTTCACACTAGGGCAGGCGCTACCCTCGGTGTGGGCTAGTGGGTACTCGTTCCCCGAAGTGTCGTTCCGACGCAGTGAGAGTTCCCTCGAAAGGGAACGGCTCGGGTTACGTCTGTAACCCTTGTTCCCTGAGAAGGGAACAAGCACTGCTCGGCACCTCGGCACGCCTGGAATGCATGCTTCAGAGCAATAGCTGCCGTTTCAATGCGCCGGCTCGCCCTTTATACTTCCGGGTACGCCGTCACGATGACGTCGTCACGCACGACCAATCAGATTGGGCTAGTTTCTATACGGACTTCAGATTCGCTAGTGCTTAGGGAGTATCCCCGAAGTGTCGTTCCGACGCAGTGCTCGTTCCCTTCTCAGGGAACAAGGGTTACAGACATAACCCGAGCCGGTTTCTTGGGGTTTGGTTTGATAGAAAACTGACATGGAAAGTTCATCTGGATAAAATTAACGACAAAAGCAAAAAGGTCATCAATATTCTTCGTTGTTTATCAGGACGGGAATGGGGAGCAAGTAGATAATCTCTGCAAAATATATATTGGGCACTCATGAGATCTGTTTTTGATTATGTAAGTATAGCTTACATGTCAGCAGCAGAATCAAACCTCAAGAGATTAGAAGTTTTGCAAGCTCAGGCTCTGAGAATCTGCAGTAGATCTTTTAAAACATCTCCGGTATCATCTATGCAGGTGGAAATGGGAGAAATGCATTTAAGAATAAGAAGATTGAAATTAATGATGGCATATTGGGTTCATCTCCAGGGACATAATGAGTTGCATCCTGTCAAAAGTGTATTATCAGAATGTTGGGAACATAATGAAACAAATTATACTAGTTTTGGATGGATAGGTAATGCAAAGGCAAGAAATATAGGATTAGACCAATTACAGTACAGTAATACCGTTTCAAATTCTTCCATTCCTCCTTGGTTATTCCCTTTGCCAAATGTTGACATCAATATACAGCAGGAATTGATAAATAATTCGGTACTACTTCCAACATGGTTTATAGTCCAGAATTATTTTAAGGAACATTATCCAGAATCAGTGTTTTTATTTACAGATGGATCTAAAGAGCCTGAAACAGGATTTGCAGGTGCAGCAGTATATATTCCTATGAGAGATTGTTTTATTAAGAAAAGAGTAACCAATCATTTGTCAGTATATGCAACAGAACTGTTGGCAATATTACTGGCCCTGCAATGGATAGAGGAGAATAAAATTAAAAATACTGTCATTGCATCAGATAGCTTCTCATCACTTGAAAGTATACGATCTGGCAGGTCATTAGTTAGGATGGATATTATCAATGAGATATTCTGTAAGGTGTATAATATGGAAATTATGGGTATTTCTACAAATTTAATTTGGGTTCCTGCTCATGTTGGTGTGGAAGGAAATGAGAAGGTGGATACTCTGGCTAAACAATCTCTAAGAATAAAGCAAGTAGATTCTCAGGTCCCATTAAGTAAAACCTGAGTACTCATAAGAAAGTACTCATGAGTAAAAGGGGAGCCAGCTTCCCAGAATATTTCCTTGCCCCAGTCTTGCCCCACCGCCTTGCCATTAGGAAAAGATTTTATAGCATCAATAATCTCTGGAATAGTAATATCAGAGTTTAAAGCCTCACAGGCAGCATCACTTCATTTAGGAAGATTCAAAGTTCCTAGCCAATTAGAGATGTCTCATCTTGCTCTTGATGTATATAATTGTTCATAATATTCTCTAAAGTGATCATTTATACCTTTAGGATCCACAAGCATGTCCCCTGCTTTTGATTTAATTTTGTGTATGGCTTCATTAGCTTGTAAACCCCTCAGCTTGAGCCAGCAATCTATGGGGCTTATCCCCCAACTCAAAATATTTTGTCTTATCCTGAACAATTGATCCCATACCTGTCCTGATAAAATAATATATTCATACTTAAATGTAAGAATATTCTATAAGAGAGTTCAAATTGAGATTATTCCTCTTCTATTTCTGCAAGGCGTCTACATTTGTCTCATCTGGCCTTAGACTAAAAAGAGATATGTCCTCTGATCCCAGCCTTAAAAGATTACCACAAAGTGGAGTCAGTGATTTCAGAATTATCATTGATATCTAGAAATTCAAAAGATCTTTTCTTTTGAGAGAGAATGAGAGAGAACGCCGCCCCATCACCATCGATGGAGCACCGGTGGAGAGAGTCTGCAGCTTCAAGTTCCTCGGCGTTCACATCACAGAGGAACTCTCATGGTCCGTCCACACCGAGGCCGTTGTGAAGAAGGCTCATCAGCGCCTTTTCTTCCTGCGACGGCTGAGGAGGTTTGGAATGAACCGCCACATCCTCACACACTTCTACAGCAGCACCATCGAGAGCCTGCTGACTGGCTGCATCACCACCTGGTCCGGCAACAGTACCGCCCGCAACCGCAAAGCCCTGCAAAGGGTAGTGCGCACGGCCAGCTGCATCATCGGAGGTGAGCTTCCCTCCCTCCAGGACATTTATGCCAGGCGGTGTGTGAAGAGAGCTCAGAGGATCATCAGAGACTCTAGCCACCCAAACCATGGGCTGCTCTCACTGCTGCCATCAGGCAGGCGGTACCGCAGCATCAGAACACGCACCAGCCGACTCCAGAACAGCTTCTTCCCACAAGCAATTAGACTACTTAACTCCTGATCCATCAGGATCATAACACACACTGGACAGAATATCACTCAGCACAACCCACTGTAGATACACACACACTATATACACATTTATTTATCATATAGCACCTATTGTACATTGGATCTCTACTGTGAATAATATTGTATACTGTACATTGTATATTATTATTATTATTATTATAGCTTAATGTATATTGTTTAATGTATGTTTAGTGTATATTGTTTAAAGTATATGTATATTGTAAGTATGTGTATATTGTTTAAAGCTGTGAGAACTACACTCACATTGTGTAAATTATTTATTGTTTATTGTAGAGTTTACTGTGCTGTGAGTAATTGTGGGCGCATCAGATGTGTAATCTGATGCTGCTTTAAATGTTGTACATTTCATGTCATGACTACTATGTTGCTCGGAACTGCACCTAAGAATTTCACCAACTGTTGCACTTGTGTATATGGTTGTGTGACAATAAAGTGATTTGATTTGATTTGATTGATTTGATATATAAATTAGCAAAATTATACATCAGAAAGTATAGAAGGATGAAAACGCCAACAATGTGGTTTAAACTTTTGACCAAGATCAAGAACCACTGAAGTCGGAGAATGATCAGAAATTAAAATATTATGATAGTCTGAGGAGATCACGTTTCATATAAGTTTGGAGTCAAGTAAAAAAAAAAAGAAAGTCTCTACCTATGGGGTGTATCAGTCTCCATATATCAACCAGATTCATGGAGAACATTAGGTTGTTTATGTAATGATAAGACAAAGCAGAATTCAATTGCAAGTAAAAAGGTCTTTATTTAGACAGAAGATCGCAGACAGAGTCCAGTTTGGTGAGAGCACTTGGGTGAAGGATGGTGATGGTGAAAACCGGGATGACGATGAACACACAGGAACAGGCCACAGCAGGAACACAACGGTAACACAACGGGAACAGGCGGGACCACACACACGTGGAACATCCGACAACGCTCTGACAAAGACAAGGGAGAACACAGAGGCTGCGTCCGAAAACCTAGGCAGCTGACTCGTTGCCTCACTGCCTTATCAGACAATGGCTTGTAAGGCAGCGTTTGTGCATGAAGGCACCTCACGAAACTGATTTCGGACAGACTTCTAAGGCAGTGTAACAGTTTAATGATCTACAGCCAAATAGAGAGAGCTTTGGTGAAAACTAAACAAATATTTAATTGCTACATTAGTAATTTCTCGCTAGAAATTACATCAGAAGTAGAACAAGTTGGTAAAAAAAAAAAGTATACATTTACACACAACCTGACCAGCAAACGCAACTTTCGGACGCCATATTTTTTTTCCAGCTCAACTGTAACAGAATGGAACGCACAGGATTGTGGGATATCAAAGGCAGCGAAGGATACAAATAAGATGCTTTCAAAAATCAATCAGATGAAGGTATCTCAGGAGACAGGAAGTGAAGCTAACATTAGATTCAGACGTGCTTTGGTGCCTTCCTGCCTTGAAATGTGTCCTCTAAAGGCAGCATTTTCCAGGTTTCGGACGCAGCCAGAGAGACTAAATAGGGAGCGCTGATCAGCTGCAGCAGGTGGAACGATCAGCAGCCATCAGCAGCTCCGCCCCATCCACACACACACAAGATATGAGACATTTTAAAACTATGGAGGCAGAAGGCAACTGGCTTATTTGGGCTAACCTGTCCAAAACATTATCAAGCACACAGTTAAAAACACCACCTGTAACATGTGAATCAGTAAAATCAGAAAATAAATTAAATATTTAGTAAAGAAAGTAGGGTCATCAAAGTTTGGTCCATATACATTACGCAGTGTTATATTAAATGAATAAATGTCACCATGTGTCAACCGTTTGGACCTCTCAAAGTTGAAACATGTCTAAAAGGAACTATCTTACGGATTACAATTGTAACTTGCTGGAGAATGTGGACTGAAAGATATGGCCAACTAAGCTGCATTTGAGCATCTTCTCTCTCATGGGCCTAATATGGATCTCCTGTAAGTACATGACATTGGTGTACAGAGATTTCAAGTGGGAAAATATTTTAGCACGCTTGATCACATGACCCAGGCCACGCACATTCCAGCTGGTGAAAGTGATGCCTCTGCCCTTTGAAGGTAATCTAGGATTCATACAAAAGTTGAAAATAAACAATGTACAAGCCCTTTTAAAACACTTAAAGGTATAGAAATAAAAATAAAAAACACACACAGAACACAAACAAACCGCAGCTGGTCCAAAACGCAGCAGCTCGAGTTCTTACTAGAACCAGGAAGTATGACCATATTAGCCCAGTTCTGTCAACACTGCACTGGGTCCCTATTAAACATTGTATACATTTTAAAATCTTGCTTATTACTTACAATGCAAATGCAGCAATAATTACTTATAAATGCTTAGCTCCCCAGTACCTGAACAAGCTCTTAACCAATTATTCTCATTCATGTCTATTGCGATCTCAAAACTCTGGCCAGTTGATAATACCTAGATTATCAAAATCAACTGCGGGCGGTCGATCCTTTTCCTATTTAGCACCTAAACTTTGGAACAGTCTTCCTAGCATTGTTCGGGAAGCAGGCACACTCTGTCAGTTTAAATCTAGACTAAAAACACTCTCTTTACTATGACATACACATAGAACTTTATCAATTTCTCTTATTTAAATCGGTTAATGTTAGGCTGCATTAACGAGGTCTCCCGGAACCAGGAACACTTCCCATAACACCTGATGTACTCATTACATCAGAATGACATCTACGCTAATGTTAGTCTCTCTGTTTATCCCAAGGTTTACTCTAGTCTGCCGGATCCAGGTCAGATGGTGGACCTGTGCCTAGACATGACCACAATGCAGCCCTGAAGTGTTAGCAGAGACCATGTCAATAGACTCTCCCCTGTGAAGGCCTTCTTCCCTTCCTTTCCCCTCTAAGATAAAAACACACACATATACATATTCAAAAGCGCTTGCCTATGGGATGAACACGTAGTGCTTGCGTACATGCCGTCGTCATTTTCACGGACTTGCCTTTTTTGGGATTTGTGCAGGGATGATGATGGTATAGTTTCAAAACTATTTCATGGTTTGCGTTCTCGGGCCACCAAGTGCTGCTTTTGCCGTGCAGATGGGGCCTGGAACGCATTGGGGGTTAGTTGAGGATGGTGTTGTTTAAGTGGCACCAAATTAAATAACTAATCAGTTTTTACAACAGAAATTAATCAAAAACTTTTCTTCTAAAACAAAATCACCTATTATCACTGTAAAGCTGTTTTGAAGCAATCTGTGTTGTAAAAAGCGTTATATAAATGAAGGTGACTTGCATTGACTTGACTGATTACCCCATCAAGGTCGGTCAGAAATCTTGGAGTAACCTTTGATGACCAGCTGACCTTCAAAGACCACATTTCAAAGACAGCTCAGTCATGCAGGTTTGCGCTGCACAACAACAGGAAGATCAGTCCATTCCTAAAGGAGCATGCACACAGCTCCAAGCCCTGGTCATTTCTAGTCTTGACTTCTGCAATACTCTTCTGGCTGGACTTCCATTGTGTGCCAATTCACACCGGTTTCTTAGTCCCGCCACTTCAAAGCATTAGTTGCGTGACTATAGACAGGGCTTACCCGTCCAATGCTGTGAGCATTTCACTGAGTGTACGAATCTTTGAACTTGAACTTGGCATATTGAGCTGCCCATTGCACCTTTAGCCCATTTTGCAGACATAAGGATTTCATAGTAGAGGTGCTCTAACAAAATTAAAACATTTTAAACTTTTGAACAGAATTTAAGTTTCACCATGCTTGTGTAACAGGTTAGTTGCCTAGTTAATTGGGCCACTACCCGCGACGCTCACTGCATGGCAATCGCCTAATTGTGTTGTTGGTGCGTGTTGACTGGTGCTGTTGTGGCAACTTAGATGTGGGCTGTTAGATCTTGCTCAGCGTTGGGGATGTTTGCCAAGCTGTAAAGGGTGAGCGTTTGGCTGTACTGTGTCGCTGCATCTGGTATGCATTCCGGGCTGTAGGCTACTTATCAAACTGTGGTTTGTCGGAAGGGCCGATTCGCTAGTAATCAGGTGGGTAAACTATTTATTTAATGTGTGACTATCCAAAAAAGATCTGCTGTTATGATCGCGGATAGCCAATTGGGACGGTTACCCGGCTTCCCCTTCCTTTTTGTTTCTTTATTTGTATTGAACATTTCCCTGGGGTTTCGCCTTGCTTGCGACTTCTCGTCTTGCCTCAACAATCGTGCCTTCAGATAGGCCCACCTCAAGTGAACTCGACATTGGGAGATCATGAGACTTGCGTATTAACCTGCGTGAACATTCTGCCACCCCAGCACTGTTTCCACTGGACGACTGTGTTTGTGGGGTCTGTATGATACATATTTCATGTTTGTGCAAGTGAACTTGTAGGTCAATGCTAACCTTCTGCTGCCACACTTGCATTGTAAGTAAACCACATCTAAGTAACCTTTTGACATCATGAATAAGCCACATCTCACCACCACAACACCATAGCCTCTAATATACCTGTATGTATGGCCTGTTTATTTGAGGCAGTGTACTGACACCATACCAGCTTACAACTATGTAGTATAACACATATCAAGTACTTAGTAGCATCCTAGCACATGTAACCACCCAGAAAACCCATGCAGACACAGCGAGAACATGCAAATTACACACAGAAATGCCTGCTGGCTCAGCCTGGACTCAATCCAGGGACCTGTCTGCTTTCAGGCGACTGAGAGGACATAAACAGTCAAAACTTTTTTTTTTCTTCTTTTATCTTCCTTTCTGTTCTACAGAATAGAGAAAGTCATGCAGGTTTGGGATGAAATGTAAATGAGTAAATGCAAATATTTTCGTGGGGTGAACTATCCCTTTAAAGGTGCAGTATGTAATGTTGACAGATAGGCAAATTCAAAGTATTGGAGAGAAGGTTTTTTTTCCCCTGGCCCCTCCTCCTCAGATTCATCACTCACATGGGTTGCCAGATTTATGTCACCAACAGGAATGAACGCACCTGATGATGGAAAGCATCGAACCTTACACTATAAGTAGATCAGCTAATGTGTATTTATGTAACATTTGTATTGTTTGCAAATTATAAACCAGCTCATGTGGATTTGTATAACTCTGAATCTGCAGCTCATTTTGGAGGCTGTTGCTGTGTCCTCCGGAGTCGAATTTGGCGGCCGCATACATCATTTACCCCTTTTCCACCAAGGCATTTTGAGTGCTGGTTCGGAGCCAGAGCCTAGTTTTTGAAGAACTTTATCCTAGTCTTTGGTCTTCGACACCCAAAGCACCAGCTCTGAACCAGGAAAAGTGGTTCTTAAGTAGCACCAAAACATTGCTGGTCTAGAAGTGGGGGCGGGGTTACCATGACCAACAAGACGAACACAAACTTGTGACCGCCATTTTTTAAATAGCAGCTAATCGAGCTAATGGCTGCTCAATTGTAATCTCCGTCTATACATATTATGGCGAGCTGCACGAATGTGTTGGATTTGCTGTGTTTTGATGTCACAAAGCCATGTGCATCAATAGTAACGCAACGTTTGCCATTGTTGATGGAAGGCTTGTTCGAGATGCATCGGCACTGGGCAGATATGACATCAAAGTACAACGGTGCCATGAACCAGAGTATAAACATAAGTAGGCCGGCCCCACTTTATATTAGGTGGCCTTAACTACTATGTACTTACATAAAAAAATAAGTACAATGTACTTACTGTGTTCAAATTGTATTGCAAAACACCTTTGCTGATATTGAGGTGGGATACAGGTAAAGTTAGGGACAGGTTTGGTGGTATGGATAAGTTTAAGGGTAGGGTTAAGTGTAAGGGTAGTGTCAACTGTGTAATTACAAATGTAACTACAGAAATTAATTACAGATGTAATTACATGCAGGTATTTTTTTTAAATGTAAGTACAATGTAAAAACATGTATGTACATAATAAGTGCATTGTATCAAATGATTAATTAAAATGTTAGTACATAGTAGTTAAGGCCACCTAATATAGGGTCCCTAACTTAGCTACTTACCTAAAGGAGAAAATTAGCCAACTCAGCATTTGTTTTGAAACCTTTACTGGGTTTTAAGGGGTCTCCATCTCTCAAGCACATCTCCAATATTTATACGGCTTTTTATTATACTTTTGATCATACATCTTTTTAGATTGATGCCAATGCTTTTTAGGACCGGTAGAATGTTCGATCTTGACCCCTTTCATTCTCCAGCTTCCATGACTGAAATACGTTGTGTTTTCCACCAAAAGGCAACCCGGAGTGCCAAAATACAATTGGGTAAACTGGAATTGGGCAGGATCACACAGTACAAAACAAAGACAGACATTTTCAAATGAGAATAACTGACTGTAGCATTGTTTTTCAGATAAACAAGTATGTGAACTTATCATGTTTCTTGAATATCTGCAAACATAATTTTTATATGCGTTAATAGGCCTACAGTCAAAAAAATTACATACAGCACCTTTGAGACCTATGGTTTCTCACTAGTCTATATAGCTACTTTACTTTTCAATATGAAATAAATTTCTGTGAATGTGAAAGACTTAAATTTCATTAGGCCTAACTAGAAGAATAACAAAGTGCAATACACAGTAAAACTATTTGTGCTTCAAACCAGTGCATGAGTACGATAATTAAGTTAAAGTTAAAATAATATAAAAACAAATACAGTTTGCAAAATCAAGCTGTCACGGATCAGAGGCGGAAACAAGTGCAAGTAAATCTCTCTTTAATATATAAACGATGATGTACACAGAAGAAGTTCCAAGAGTGCAGGCTAGCGGTGCAGGGACTCCGATGGCCAGATGAAGACGGTGAAGAGAGTGCAGGAGTGCGAGATGAAGAGGTGACGATGAATCCAGAACCACAGGAACACGGACAGGAACAGGAACGGGGAAGGAACAGGACTCAAACGCAAACTGGAACACACACCGGGAACCCACAAACAACGATCTGACAAAGAGATGAGAAAGTGATGAGTCTATATAGGATGATGATATGAGCTGCAGCTGGTATGTGTGACACACACATAAAAACAGCACATGAGACGAGAAAGAGATATGGATTTATGAACCGTGACACAAGCAGCATAACACTGTTTATGTACAAAAAAAAAAAAAAAAAATGGAAACAGCTGACACCAGAAGCTAAAAAAAAATGGCCATGTCGCCTCTTGTGTTAAAAATAAGATGGATAAGGTGAGTAATAAAGTAAGTGCAGAAGTGCTTGTTCTTGTTATTTTTGTGTGCATATGATGTTGTCTCATTTCTGTCTTCTTGTACTTCATGTGCCTTCCTCGGAGGCAGAGCACATGGAACATCATCTAGTGGTTGATCTCACAAACTTATCTGCTCCAGTAGCAGAAGAAACCTTTCATCTTATTCAGTATAATCAAGCAGCAAACAGAGCCTGTAATGCAACTTGTCACAACAACCCCTCAACCCCCCTCCCCCATGTGGTCGCCCACAATGTTTTCCCTTTGAATCTAAAATGAATGACTAACCTCAAACACTTACTTTTGATGAAACCTATGAATATTTTTCTTTAAAAATACTTTGCTTTAAAAAGAAAAGTCTAAAGTATTATTAAACAAATAGCCATAAACTTAACATTCTTGAAAACTGCAGTTGTGTCCCAAATGATGCTATACAATGTACTTATATGCACTATATGTCCTCTCCAATCTTGTTTAAAAGAGTTTTATAAGGTTATTTTATTATCCTGCATTGTCATTCCCTCTCATTCTGCTACGCAAATAAAGCTTCAATTGTTGAGTGCATGAAGTGTTTTTTTCTCCAGTTAAATAAATGCATTAGCTGGATATTAAAAATGCACTTCTTGTTTTTTTCTTCTTCAGGGTACACATTACACACTACTTGCACTATTTCGACTACAAAATGGCTATTGTGCACAAGTATTGAATTGAGACGCACAAGTATTGAATTTAGACGCACAATGTGGCTTCACATTTTTCATAGATAAACACTTACGCAGATGTGGTTTACAGCTACGCATCAGACTTCCTCTCTGTGACGGACACAGACACACCCCTCCCACCACCACCACTTCAAATAAGTACTGCACATAATTCTTCATTATAATTCCCATCATAAGTGTTTTGAGGAATTACGTTTTTTCAAAACATAAGAATGGATTATATGTAACTGTAAAAGTTGTTCCCCCTAATCCTTTAAACACATAGTACAATCAGGACAATCCATTAATAAAAAAATCCTTTATTTAAAAAACTTAAACATAAAAACATTAAAAACTTACAAGCAAAATAAAAAATAAAAAAACGCTAAAGGTATTTCTTAAAGAAAAATTTCAAAAAGTACAAAGTAAAAAAAAAAACGCTAAAGGTATTTCTTAAAGAAAGATTTCAAAAAGTACAAAGTAAAAAAAAACGCTAAAGGTATTTCTTAAAGAAAGATTTCAAAAAGTACAAAGTAAAAATAACACTTTTTAACCCCAGGTGCAAATACAAACAGTGGGTTTATTTAAAATTGCTGATGAATCATTCATATAAAAACTATTGTCTGTATCATTTGAGAATCTAAAAAATATAAGCAATATACCATGCACAGAGAAGAACAGCTTAGCAACAGCATCAAGTTCTGCATTCTCCTACTTAACATACACATAATTATTGTCAAACAAAAACAGAACTTTCGAGATATACATATATATTTAATAAAAAGGGGAACTTAGGAATGGTAAAAATGTAAGCTACTCAGAATTACCCAACTCTCTTGAGGAACAAGTTTGCTCTATGCAATTTGTGTGGAGGAATATTCAGAAGATCTGGAAAAGACTGAGCTTCTGCGTTCAGATAACTGTTGAGAGAAATGTGTGCATTGGCTGAAGCACAATGGAAACTGCTCTTTTAGGACTTTAAGGACTGCTCTTCTGAACTTCTGTCCAGCAAAGGCATAGATGATAGGGTTGAGGCAACAGTGGCTTAAGGCGATAGTTTCCACCCATTGTATGGCAAGGCTCAAATTAGTTTGCCAGTCGCATGAAAGCAAGTAGCCTTTCCTCTGCAGGAACATGAGAAACATGACAATGTTGTATGGCGTCCAGAAGAAGAAATAAACTGCCACCACAGCCAGGATGAGTTTGATGACTTTGTGCCTTTTTTGTGATTTTATGCTGAGTAGAGTAGGGATGATCCGGGAATAGCAAAAACTCATAATAACCAGAGGGATAATAAAGCTCAGGAAGTTCATCTGAAGGTAAGTAAATGACATCCAGGCTGTATCTTCGGGGAAATCAGTTCCACAGGATTTGACGCTTAACTCATTTTTCTCTTTGGCAAAAATAATATTAGGGAGGGATGCAAACAGACTGAGCACCCATACAAATGAGGTCAGAATCAAGCCCATTTTTGCTGACCGATTTCTGGAAAAGATACTGTGGGCATGGACGATGACGACGTAGCGATCCAATGTCATAAGGACCATGAAGAAGATGCTGCCATAAAGACCTATCATGAAGAGGCCTGTTATGATATGACACATGAATTTGCCGAAAATCCACTGATCTATGGCACTGTGGGCCCAAAAAGGGAGTGACACAAGAAAGAGTAGGTCAGATAGTGCTAGGTTGAAGAGGCACACGTCTGTCATATTGGATTTTTGACGGTATCTGATCAGGACCCACACCACCAGGCCATTTCCGATGAATCCACCAATGAAAACTAGGCTGTATAGGGTGGGAAGGAAAACCTCACTGAAGGCTTTCGTGTTGCCATTGTTGCATGGTGTACCAGAAATGCCATCACTGTTATAGTAGTCCCCATAAGTTTCTGTCATTGTAGTAGAGGGCACATAAAGAACACAGTGATAAGTCATATAATATATTTATAATTAGTATAATATGCATATATCTCAACATTGGGTCAACATTTCTTTAGGTTTAAAGGTAGATAAAATAAAATGACACCACAAGCAGAAACTTGTAACAGACTTTTTAGTTTGTGTTTTCATGACATCTACTGGTCAGAGTAGGCATGATCTCCTATCAGCATCATACGTGTTGTAAACTGACGGCGTAAGTCTAGAGATGTTGAAATGTTATATTTTTAATATTTACATTCCTATCATAATCATGTTGTTTTATTTTTTATGGTGTCTTAAAACAAATAATTATTTAACATTTTAATGAATGAAAAAATAAAACAATAATTATAATAATAAAACAAATCTAATGTCCTAATTATAAGTAAGAACAATTTGTTTATTTAGCATAATTATACGACTAAATAGACTTAAAGACCTACCAGTCAGAGTCACTGGATTCTCTGTCATGTCTCTTGGTAATTACAGCTGAATCTGTGAAAATTTTGTGATCTTGTCTGTCAAAAAGCTTTACAAAGCACAGGAGGTGCTATTTCCTGAACCTCCCATAGGCGGGACTTCTTCTCACTAAAAACAAAACTATATATATATTATAGTTACTTTTAAATGACATTAAAAAATTCACACTGCTGTCTGTATCATTATTCGTGCAATAGGCTTATGATACATACATACATAGCCTACATACATACATAGGCTACATACATACATCTATACTACACACACACACACACACACACACACACACACACACACACACACACACACACACACACACACACACACACACACACACACACACACACACACACACACACACACACACACACACACACACACACACACACACACACACACACACACACACAAATATTTACACACATTATTGTGTACAATGAATAGCTTGAATTGCACATTTGCAGTCTTCTTCTTACAACTAAATATTTTAAAGTGTTACAACGCACTCTTAGTGTATAGTGTTTTCATTCTGGGAGGACAGTTGTTCTGAGGCTGTGGTGGATGAATCAGCAGACAAAAAGGATGGTGCTTTGATTTTTTATATAATATTTATCAAACTCCTTCATAAATGCAAACATAGAAAACTGTAATGCGTCCTTCACATAATAAGGTTTGACCTACGCATCCGAAGATCCTGCTTGGCTTTAATGGACAGAGGGCGGGGAGTATTAACGGCGAGTAGCCAATCAGGCAGACCGCAAAAGAATAACAAACGCTAGGAACGCTGGGAGTAAACACTATTTGAATATATTAGTGAGGGCTTTTGTTGCAGTTTAACGGTTACTTTAGTAAAATCACAGGTTTTCATTAGCAAGTACACATTGATATTACAATAATCCTGCTGTTTTAAGTTATATTTAAGTTATATAACACTGTTAATATTATATAATAACTTATAACTTATATATATATAAAGAAAAAATGTTTTGTCATGTTATGTTGACAGCCACGCTAATACGCTAATGTGAACTGTCCTTCAGAGAAACGTTTTTAGATGGCGAGACTCTTTTATTGACAGTCTCACCGTATCACTGTTTTCTGCTCTCTCAGGCGCGCTCTCGCGCTCAGAATTCCAGGCTGCCGTTGAGCGCGGGCTCGAGAAGCCGCGGGAACGGCGCTGCCTGGTGGACGGATTAGAATAGAATTCAGAACTCCTGTGCCGTTGTTGTCTGCCTAGGAAGCCGAATCCACGTAAGTGTTTTATATATTATAGAGATATTCGTTGGCTATTCTGTTTGCTTTGGCGCTAAACTTTTTTTTATTGCAATAGCCGAGTTAAACTTTCACTGTAACGTTATATGTTCGTAGTCTCTGTCGTGGTAATTGAAACATTTGAATGCCTTAATTTGTTTGTCCTCTTTTAAGAACATACGTGTGTAACGTTACATCAAATACTTGTCCGCATTTCGGTAACGTTAAATGGATACGTCATTCTGTGACCGTGAACCCTTGGTGCTGCTCAGCTGTGTTTTTTGTTAAAGAGTTTTATCCTGCTCCTGCTGAAGTGTATTTTCATGTTCTTTCTTCAAAGGTGACACTCTTATGAATGCTTTTGAGTTATATACCGATGTCCCCGCCTGGACGTACGAGTAAACTGCATTGATACACAACGGATTTGGTTTATGACATGAATTTTGGAGACGCTACGATAAGACCTCCTGTAGGGTGAGTCTGTCTATCTATCTATCTATCTATCTATCTATCTATCTATCTATCTATCTATCTATCTATCTATCTATCTATCTATCTATCTATCTATCTATCTATCTATCTATCTATCTATCTGTCTGTCTGTCTGTCTGTCTGTCTGTCTGTCTGTCTGTCTGTCTGTCTGTCTGTCTGTCTGTCTGTCTGTCTGTCTGTCTGTCTGTCTGTCTGTCTGTCTGTCTGTCTATCTATCTATCTATCTATCTATCTATCTATCTATCTATCTAGATTGACAGATAATGGTTCATTCTAGTGTGCCTATTTTAACAATTTCTCTTGACCACCTTATTAACCCCCATCACACACACACCGTGAAAGTACCCAGAAATGAGTTAAGAATTCAATTAACTGCAAGTTTAGGTCGGACATCCTGCACAGGAATGAGACAATACACTTGCATAAATTAGCACCCAAAATGTTGATTTGGGAAATTCTGAAATGTTTGGTTTTACTTGCATTACAGATCTGATCTAACATACTGGTCTATAACACCCCCTAAACAAAAAAGGTTTATAGGGCATTTGGCTTGTTGGTAAAAAAGCTCTATTCTAACAGCTACATGAGAGGAGAGTAACCAGGAAATGAAAACAAATGACTGCCCGTTCATCTGCCAGTGATGCTTTTGTGTTCCACCTCTCTCACCCTTTGTCACCTCTGCTGTTGACTCAAAAGCTCATTATTCCATTTTACTGAACAACGTGTTTGCTTAGTTTTTTACATCAAAATTAAGCACCTTAAACAGAAAGTGTGCTGTATATTTGGTATTGTTAAAGTAAAGCATTGTGAGAAGTAAATATAGGTGTGACTAATTCCTCTCCAGTGGAATTGCTTTCTCACAGAACATTCTGGTGATGGTAACATATCTCAGTAGTCATTTAAAAGTTAGCCAGTGTCCTCTCTCTGACAACACAACAACAGTCTGCTTTGTGGATCTTACCCACACAGCCCCCCTTTTTTATGTAATCAGACCCCTTTACATAGCTAAAGCAGTGGACGATTGTGGTTATTTAAAGCCTTAGCAGTTGTTGAGCATTCCCAACGCTATCTTCTCAATACTGTAGTATTACTCTTATATATCAGTATATGTTCGCGAGTATCCAATAAGGTCCCAGTTTTGTGTCCATTGAGGATACAAGGGTTCAGTCTTCTAAAGCACACCTTTCACTCCAGTTGAGGTCTTTAGCATGCATATGTGAGTTTGTGGTTACTATGGTACCATTTCTTTGAGAAATGTCTTTTGTTAAAATTTTTCTTGTCTAAAAATGGCTCTTTGAGAGCTTTGTGATTTTTAGAGATGGTAGAAGGACTCTAATTATTATCTCACAAATCACACGGCACAGGTGTCTTTTCTAAGCTTTAGTGGAGCATTGATTGATCATATCTATAAATTTGTTGCCTTTCGACAAATTAGCTGTTCAGACATTGAAATAGACCATAGACTAAAAAATGCACCTTCACTCTCTTTCATTGTAGAAAAAGCATGATGAAGCCACCAATATCATAATATCCTTGCGCTGATTTGGGACCTGAGTCTGCGCAGTATCAAGGCCCCGCCCACACTCCAGCATAATCTTTACTGCAGAACAACTCATTATGTCAGTGTGAAATAAACAGAGATGGAAATGTAGAAATTAAAGTTGAATTTTCTCCTCCCAAAAATCTGAAAAGAAGTCTGTTGGTGCCTCAGTGACTACTTCCCTCAGAGAAGCTGTCAATCTCAGCTGTCAATCATGACATCACATCCCTGTTTTTATAGCGTCAAATAACTAAAACCAAACTTAAAAAAAAAATCTGAACACTTAAACTAACATCAGCATGATTAAAAAACTACCTAAAATGACAGAAAACATCTTAGGAAAAAATTTATTTGTAGTGTAATTTGATTGTTTAGTTTGTCTCGTGTCCCATTAGACTACATGGAGAGGGTGGGTTTATGAGTTATACTGGGACCAACCACCTTGGGGCAATCAAGAAGTTTTGGCTTCACTTTTCAGGACGTGTTCGGCACGCTTGGCAATCGTCGGTAGGGTTGGGTACCGAAACCTGGTGCTAACTGGTATGTAACCGGACCGAATCAGAACGCAGATTTCGGTCCCTCATTTTGGTGCCACTTAAATTCAAACGTGCTTTGGCTGGTGCCGAGCCAGAGATAGACGCACGCGCTCATTGCTCGTCACATATCACAACTATTCAGTGTTTTCAACCACATAATATTTATTTTAGGTTTCAGACATTTAAATGCTCATAATTACTAGCAAAAAATACACACTGATGTCTATAGCTGCAATGACAATCCTTTCAGACAGTTATAATTTGACTACGTGTTTTATTCATATCAGATACACATTATATAGTTAACTATATAGTTTACTCTATTCTTCTCCCAGTTCAGCAGCTTACTTTCATGTATTTTGTGAGACAAGGATGAATTTATGTGATGTAAATCTGACAGATCTGATTCTCTGAGGTGCAAACTAACATGGCGGCGCTCATCGCGTATTATAGATCAGCTAACACACTTTCACTCACACATATTTGAAAATCAGAATATCAGATAGTTCATGATATAGTTAATAAGTTAAGTTTGTGAATATTTTGAATAAATAGGAAAAAACGAAATAAATCCGATACAGCTGAGCTGTCATACAGCACTATTGCGGCTGCTGTGTCATGTGAGAAGCATGACGCGTCGCCATGGAAACAATAAGGAAATGCGTTCTAAAATAGTTAGCCAATGAATATTGGTCATATTTCAAAATAATGCTGAACCTTGAAGCTGATTTGTAGCATACCAAGAATACCAACTACTTTGCTGTTATTAGTCCTGTAACTGTTATTTAGTGTTAAATTAGGCCTATTATAGTTGGGTTAGATGGCTTAGGTTTTACTGTGAATTTGTTAAGTAAATTATGTTTTGTATTTATTTAAATGTATATTTTTAAGTATACTTTAAACTTTTAATAAATTGTTCCATTTAAAGAATGTTATCCACCGTTGTTTTGTGGCTCTTTAAAAAAAAAGAAGAAAGTATCGGTTCAGGCACGGTACCGTGTTAAAAGTATCGGTTTGGCACCCGTATTGTAAAAAAAACTAACGATACCCAACCCTGATAGTCGGTCCGTGTAAAACGGGAAGCGGACAGGAGAGTTCAGCAGTCACTGAACACAAACTATATTGCAGTTTATCTAGTTGGCTGCTACTTCGTAATCATGTCATATTCACTGTGTGCTGTAAAGTTAGGGCAACCTTGTCTTTAATTGAAAAAATATTATTCCCAGAACAGGTCTCAGGATTTTTCCCCATGCTTACTTTTTTCCTTTTGCATGTGGGTGTTTCACTTTTAATTAGCAGCTAATTGTTTTCTTGCTCTATGAGGAATTCTTACTCCTGCTGGATCTCATTGTACAATTAATTATTTTCCTCTAATATGTACAATACATCAGACTACAATATGCACACAGTACAACAAAATGCACATAATTTGAATAACAGGGTAGAAAAAACAGTTGTCTCTGTCAAAAGTGTCATCTTACTGACTTTAAGGCACATTTACTCAAAGACTTTTAAGGTCCATTCAGTCAGTGTTGGGAGTTTTGTGTATTCAGCCATGAAGGTCAAATGAATTGAATAGCAATATATTTATCAAATACGAAAAAGTATGAGATAAAGGTTAAGCTTCACTAAGCATATTTCTGTAATGACATCCAGATAAAGAAAGACAACAACCTGTGAAAAAGAGTACAGTTCAGGGCTGCACAATAAATTGTTTTAGCATGTGCGATGTCAAGTATAGGGATCGCAGTTGATCTGTGATCAGTACGGACCAGGCACAACGGTTCGAAATGCATGTAATTCTCAAATTAATTGCAAAGTTTAACCATCATGGAGTGAAAGTTTATCATATGCACGTGTTTTAAGCCGTGTTAGTTTAAACATGCAAGTAATTAAAAGCCATTAGAGCTCAAGAAGAGAACTTTTTAAAGCTATTTGTAGCTTTAACAAATATTGATTATATTTAATTTATACAGTCATACATTTATACAGTGTTATTTTACATTTGATTATTCAATATCTGTACCTGAATACTGTTAGACCTAAATGAAAAACATAAAGCACTATTTATTTAATTTGTATTTTTGTTCTATTATATTTATCTAATGCTTGTAATGTATTATTTTCTATACAGATTCACTTTCCTACAAAATCACCTCAATCATTCTAGAATGATTCATTCTTTCCAAATAGAGCTATCTGTCAGACATCATCATAATAGTCATCTACTAAAACTTATATTGCAATGTATATCGCATAAAAACAAATAATTGCAATGTCAGTTTTTTTCCAATATCATGCAGCCCAGTTTTTTCTTAGTAGTGTGGAGATGAGCATGGTTCTGTTGAAGTCTTGAAATAGTCAATACTGTCAATATTGGAGTTTTCACTATTTCTGGTACTGTTAATTACTTGTCCTGTAGTCAGTGGGAGTATGTCATACATTGCATTAGGGGTCGACAATTTGGAGGAAATATTCTGACTGTTCAGATCCAATCTGACTTCTGACCTGTAATGCTGCCTGAATCATAATCACACACTGTTCGTTCGTTGGCCCCATTCTCCTCCCTATCCAGATTTTTTTTCAATGGGATGACCCATTTGGGGCACAGGCTCATTCATGTGTGAGCATAATCTGACAATCCTCTCCCTTAAAAAGTTTACTTTCAGTCTACTTTTTATACTGTATATACTGGTATACTTATACTGGTATAAGTATAGGTATAAGTATACTTGACTTATACTGACAGACAAGTCTAAGTATATTTGGCCTGTATTTGTACTCAATCTTTTGATTGAGATATACTTAAAAGTATAATAAAATATTCTAAGTATACTTGGCTTGTAGTTGTGTTTACTCTTGATTGAGTAGCCTATTAAATACTTTTTTTCCAAATAGTTTTACATACTGTCTTTTAATCGTACATTTTTGACAATATACTGTACATTACGTAGTGCTGGGCGGTATACCGGTTCATACCAAATACCGGTATTTATTTTTGTTATGATATGAATTTTGATTATACCGCAATACCGTTATATGTCACTTAGGGCTGCAACAAACGATTATTTTAATAATCGATTAATCTAACGATTATTAGAACGATTAATCGCTCTCTTTCGTAATGACTGTGACGTGGCCTCGCCCACTTTGTTGCGTGTTTGTGGGGGCAGTGTTTATGTTAATAGCAAGGGTTTATGATGTCACCAACACGGGAAGAAGCTTGTTGTAGTCCAAACCGTCCGTTTTTGTAGGCAATAAACTACCATAACTTTAAAAGACAATATTTCCGTTTGCATTGAACTTTCAGCGCTGTAACTTTGCAGATACTGTTTATGCTCAAGCAGCAACATTACACACTAACTAAGGTTAAAAAAGTGAAATCGCATGCAACCACCGCTTTAAAACATACATATTCTAACTATAATATATAAAAAAGAAAATCACTTCAGCTTTTGAAATGGTTGTTTTAATTAACTTTGAGCCAAGTTCTCAGAACTCAAATCACACATAAAAGCATTGTTTAAATATTCTGTTCTCTTTCAATTGAAAAAATAAATAATAATAATAAACAAAAATTAGCTGCATGACAGACCAAAAAAAAAAAAATAGATGTTTGAATGTAAACATCTCTTGGCAGCAGTATTAAGAGCTTCATTTGTAAAACAATAATAGGCCCCACTGCTTTTCTTAGAACTGAAACAGAAAAAGAGGACATTTACTTCAGCACACAAAGAATGGTAAAAATATTAATCTGCAAATGACATTGCAGACAAAATGACACAATATTAATCTCTTACATGACAATTGAGCTGACAGATTCTCATTCACCTTTTAATTAACAATATGAAAAAGTAACTGACATGATATTCTTCCTAACATCGCCTTTTGTAAGTCTGAACAAAAATACAGGCAAGTGATGAGACTACAATACCTAATAGTGTTATAATAATAAAAACAGTCCTGACTCCAAGCTCGATCAAACTTTATTCTATGCTAAATAAATCATCACATTACTGTAATTATATCATTATTGTTAATATTATTACAATTATTATTAGTATTGCATTCTCTAATAAAAGAGATTTACAGCTAGTTCTTTCCTCTTTAAGTGCTCCAACATGCACGTTGTGCTCCCGTGAAAAGTTTCGCCTTGCACATCTCAATCAGTTCCTGGTTCAGTAGTCAGGGCACTGATCAGGACAAGAGTCAGTGGGGCGGGCTAACTCCCTGATCAGTGCCCTGACTACTGAACGTGGGAGCTGATTGAGACGCAGCCTTAGTTTGAAGTTTTGTGAAATTTTCTTCTATCGCAACATTTGTAAGGGCTGCATTACACTCTAGCGCTACAGCGCCGTAGCGGTCAAATCGCGATATTGCAGGCCCTTTCATTAGGTCACATGAGATCAAATGACTACTCGACAACAAAGATATTTGTCGACAATGTCGACTAATCGTTTCAGCCCTAATGTCACTTAAACAACGTTCGGAACGCGGCGCAGCGCGTCATTGTTTGAGAGGGGTCCCGTTTCACTGTTGCACTGTAGTGAGGGCACAGCTGAGATCGCATTACAGCCTATGGCTGAATCTGAAATCGCCCCCTAAAGTCTCATTCACTATTCCCTACGTTATCCACTTGTTCACTTGAAGGAGTGAATGAAAACTAGTGAGTGAATTTGGACAGCCTTTGAGTGTACATCGGCTGTACACTCGTTATCGCGATGCAATGTGAGATTGAATGAGTGCACTCAATAACTACACGTGGTGCGCGCGAGAGAGAGCGGTTTCTGCGCAGACCGCTGTGATGAGATTAACAACGTTCTCCACATGGATCATATTAGTCAGATACAGACCGGAGCGAGCGCATTTAAGTTTTTTATGGACCTATTTCATATACTCTTGTGCTCTAAACATGAACCAGCAGCGTGTATGCGCACATATTTCATCACATCTTCTTCAAATTAAATGTATGCAGATGACACTGATACAACCTTATGTCTGATCACAGTAAATAAATAGACTGACAGATAATAAATAGAGGTAGATAAGTAAAATTTTCTGTGGATTTAAAAAAATCTAAATTAAGTGAGTCTTTGCTTAAAGGGGCTATATGCAACTTTTTCCCCAAAATAAACGTAACTATAGCCTTTTTATTTTACCATTTATGACTCAAACATCTCCTGATGAGCATACTGACACCTTGTCCGCTCACAGTGGGTGCACCTATAAGCCTGTATCCTATTTTTCATATTTTCTGACGGGTCGTCTTTTCCCGCGCTGTCTGCGGATGTGACGTCAAGCGCGTTCATGTTAAACGTTTCAGATCACTCTGCCTGCCACCACCGCTAGTCAGCGAGTAGCCTACACTCGCAAGCAGTGCAATGGATTTAACGAATACACAGAAGAGACCCAGGACAACTCGGACACCAACAGTAACTCCACAGAAGACTAAAAAAGTTAAACCCCTGACAAGTGGCCAAAAAAGGTCGAAGATTGAGAGAGACCGGCGCATTGCAAGGACTAGAGTGAACATCGGCTTCGCATTTGACTTCGCATATATATATATATATATATATATATATATATATATATATATATATATATATATATATATATATATATATATATATATATATATATATATATATATATATATATATATATATATATATATATATATATATATATATATATATATATAAACAAAAATAAATATGAATAGTGCATCAGTAATGTAAAGTCTTTTTGGGTGTCTAGAAAAGCGCTATATAAAACTGATGGATTATTTATTATATAGCCATGTAAAGCTACATTATATTGTTTGTTGTTTCTATATCTTAACAAAAAATAAGAGGTAAATGAAGATGTAAAGTGTGATGCATTTTATTTCACATAAGACATGTAGTCAATAAATATTGCTAAATAGTATTATGTATATGTGTCTTTCATACTTGGTGATAGTAAGCAACTTGTGTATAATAAGTGGTCAAGGACAGTGCTCAGTCGTCAAGGACAGTGCTCAGATTTGTGTTTTTAATATTCTACGAAAGTTTCGGTCTGTGCGCCCTTCATCAGCGTGTATGCCAATGGCGAAATGGGTTTATTTATTTATTTAATGGATACATTTTTTGTGTAGTTTGTCAGCTACACGTTTGACGTTTTGATAAGAGAACACTTATCTCAAACATTATATGTATTTGACTGTTCTTACCTCTGTAAACATAATGTTGACCTCCTTGCAGCAGATGACTTGTGAAGTGTACACGTACGAGTGCGCGCTGCGAGAGCGAGCAGAAATGAAGATCAGTTCTGTTTTTTGGCCACAGGTGTCAGTCGCGAGTTTAAATTTCAGAAAAACGCATATAGCCCCTTTAAAACAAGCTAAATTATCTGCCACAACAATTTATGATTTATTAAACCATAATTTATGATTTATTAAACCAATTTATTAAAACACAACTATTTATGAGATTAAAACCATGTTTTTACTCCAAACTTACTTTATATCACAAGTCAAATGTTTTAAATAACCTTCTTTAGATAGATTAGATTAGATTCAACTTTATTGTCATTACACAAGTACAAGTACAAGGCAACGAAATGCAGTTTAGGTCTAACCAGAAGTGCAATAGCAGCAAGTGCAGGATATACAACGGTTGCGTAAGTGCAGGACATGGAAATGTACTGAATATATATAAATATGTATAAATAGAGAGACGGTTATTACTATAAACAGAACTGAATTTACAGGTGAATATGTACAGTGAATAAATATACAGATGGCTATTACTATAAACAGAATTTACAGGTGAATATGTACTGTGAATATAATATACAGATGGCTATTACTATAAACAGATCACTTCTGTGATCTCATTTGGCTTTGGATCAAAAAATCAGACAGAAAATATATAATTTTACAATATTCTGCATAATTATAAAAGCTATGTCGAATAGCATTGCATTTGAAATATAATCTATTATGAATGGTATAAAGAACACAGATAAACCATACATCGTCGCGATTGTGTGTTTATTGTTTTCAGACGTGTCTATCTGCATGTTATAGCGATCTCAGGAAGCTTTGTTTATGTCAGGGAGTTCCTGGAATGTCACATGGTATACATCTTCTTCGTCTGTACCATATATGGACTACATGTGCATGGAGCACCCTCCGGCTGCCAGTATGAACTGAAAACACAACACATCAGTGTATCCAGCGCTCATAATGATTACATCTGCGCATTTTGGGTGAAGATTGAATAAATAATACTTCTCTGTATAGAAATTTGACACAGACATATGAGAATCTATCAATATTTCTCCTCATCTTTTGAACTAAAAGCCCTGAGGAATGTTGTTTTGTCGCGAGTCTTCATGACGAGCATAGAGGAGTTTTTTATGAATGAGAGCAGCTGACGCTCATATTACAATCAAAAGGTACCGACGCCAGTTTTCATATTCATAACTCCTGACACATATTAACAAATTATGGCCACTATAAGACTTTGAGAATAAAACGGAGGTAAAAAAAATTGAATATTAGATCTTTTTAATGATGTATAGTTTGTCAAGGTAATCACTTACATCTGACAGTAATTTTGAGTTAATTTAAACAAAGCTTCAGTGCTTAACAGATTATAATGATGTATAACACTTGCCTAAAAAAACCCCCAAACAACAGAGTTGTAGTGTAGGTTCGTGTAGGTGTGAGAAGGAAGAAGGTGGGGTCAGCGTAACTGGGACTGCACTTTATTGATCTTATGATCCTCAAAACATGTAACACACACACGAGGGCGTTCAACTCAAACACTCAGACACAATAGGCAACGTTGCTCTCAGGTTCAATAACTTTCTCAGCACTGTATCATTGGCAGGCAATGGTTTGCAGTCCCAGTCCCGGTCTCTCTCTACCCTCGCTCTCCCAGCAGCGGCTTAAATGCGGTCTCTCCACGCCAATTACTGCAACGAGACACAGGTGTTAATCATCTGCACTTGACCTACTTACTCACCACTCGGCTCCGCTCTCTCTCTCCCGCTACAGACTTCGCAAAACCACGCCTCCTCTGCCACAAGAGTTATTTGAGTCTCTCTGGTACTGAAAAAAAAAAAAAAGAAGCAAGTCGATCGCTCCGGCGCGACAGCCGACTTGAGGGGGTTAAGTATGCATAATAAAATAGCTTGAAGTATACTTATTTTTTGTAATGGCTAATATTGATATCTTTTCTGTAAGGGTCAATTTTGGATATTTAGTAATCCAATATCTAATTGTGAACTTGTTTATTCAGTGTTTAAATTCAAAATACAATACTCAAAATACTTTTTGCGAAGATTTAGGGTGTGTTCACACTTGGCATGTTTGATTCAAGTAAAACAAACCCTGGTGCAATTCCTCTGTTAGTGCAGTTCATTTGAATAAGTGTGAACGCTGCCATCCGAACCTTGGTGCGCACCAAAAAAGTGGACAGAGACCGCTGAAAAGATCAATCCATTTCCAATTAACTCTGATGCGGTTTGCATGAAATATGAATGCAACACGGACCAAAGACAAGTAAAATAACCGAAAATGGGGCGAAGATGTCACAAAATGCGTCCATAAAAAGGGCAAAATGCTCAAGCATACCTGTTTTTTCTTGTCATAGTCGGTATAGGCAATAGAACCGCGTCTCTTCGCAGCAGATCAGAATGTGAACCAAGCGAACCGAACTACAAGTGTGAACACACCCTAAAGCCCTGTTTCCACCTAACTCTTTTCCCAGAAACTTGCTGCTGTCTGCGTTTCCATCGTGGTCTAAAGTACCGTGAAGATTGCTCCGGTGACGTAGGACTACGCGTGACTTTCCAGAGCCCACTGGATTTCGTCCTTCGCATATAAGCTTAATAAAGCTTGAATCTCGTTGTCGGACAGTCAGTCGTATTTTTTAAACTCCATTGTTGATTCGAATAGTAAACAACTCTTACTGCATGCACCGCAACAGACTTTTAGGTTGAAATAAAATGCTGCGTGAGCTCAATCAATCAGCATGTTCAGCGCCCAAGTTCCATCCCCGAAAGTTCCTGAACTTTGAAAGAGTACTACCTCGCAAGCAGGGCCGTTTTTAGGGGGATATTTTTACCCAGAACTTTATTTAGACCCCGGTTCCTGCAGTCGAAACACACCAAGTACCACCCCAAAGTCCCTAGTTCGTGGGGAAAGTTCCCGTGGTGGAAACGCGGCTTAAGTGGGTTTTTTTTTTGTCAATTACGATTAATCGCACAGCCCAACTATGTATAATCTTTCAGAAACTAAGATTTTTGTGTCATCAATGTTAGATTACCCCGATTTAAAATGTAAAAATAAAACTAATTGTGGTCTGTCACTTTGCATGTTGGTCAGACAGTCTCTTTGTGTCTTAGTGGGCAGTTCTTGGCCAGAATAATATGCTGCGTGCCAACAACCTTATGCCAATAGTGAAAAGTCTGGCTATGCAAGATTAGATTCCATGAGATCTGAATACTCATTGTTGAACCCATACTCCAGAGTACTTCCACTGACACCACGGGCATAAATCTCAGTTGTTCGCTTCATTGCACACTACAGCTCATATTTCTGCTGTCCTATGTCAGCCTCCCTGTCACAGGTGCTTTAAATAGAGCCCACAACAGATAATCCTGTATATCAGATGTACTAACCACTACATCACTACACCCTTCTCCCTGTTCACACCCACCACTATCCTCACTGAAGCTCCGAGACACACCCAACATATAAAACATGTTCCATGTCAAATGTTCTGAAAAGTTATGTCTCCGTTTTTTTTTTGTTCCTTTTTACTTAAGACTTACAAGTACTCTTTTGAATACTTTCAATGTTTAGAGTTAAAAAATGCTTCACACAACTCAACAATGAGCTGAAACACACTGTCTCATAGGCAGAAAGATGAGAGAAGAGATTTGCATATCTGGCAGCAGCACACCTTCTCTTTAATATTAGCTCATCAAATATACCAGCTCTCTTGGCACAAGCGTATCTGTGTGGTCTGTTAGTGCACCATCAGATGTGATGAGCTTGACCATCTTCATGTTTGTTCATGTGGACTTTCCGCACTGAATCCTTCACTTTTGCAGTAGACTGGAGGCAATGTAAGATCACAGTGGACAACCTGGATATTTTTAGTTGGGTATTGCAAGTGATCCTCACTCACTGAAGTTGGGCTAACTTATTTAACCCTGATGGGAATGAGATATTGTAGCGTCTACGTCTTCTTTGGGCTGGGCTGAGCTGATCGTCCTTGCGTTTTAGCTTGTTATGCCATGACTATTTTGGGAATCTGCTGTCAGGCGGTGTTTTATGACAAACTGTTTAGAACACAGTTCAACAGCCATTATAGTGGAGGCCACAGAGCAACATGTCTACAAGAAAGTTGGTCCGTCCTCCAAGACTAGTCTCAAAATCTTATTACTCCATAACTTGCTGTTATTCAGACAGTGTTGTTTCTCATAGGATCAAGGTTCAGTAACATTGGGCTAATTTCAGATGGCATGCACTGCACCCTTAAGTTTACTCAATCAAGTGTTCTGACCTCCTGAGTGAATAGGGCATAGTTATGTTTGCTTTTGAATGGAATTTGCCCATTAAATATCATTGTTCAACTTTACTGTTATTGATCCTGTAACTATAGCAACTACTACAGATAAACTACTTCCATGTAACACATTTACAGTACATGACAAATAAAGTAAATTTAGTAGTGCAAAAGGTGTTAACAGGGCTATATATTAGAATTAAAGATCTGTTAAATATCTGAGACCTATTGCTAAATCAGTCAGTGGCTCAGGGTGTTTGGAACAGACTAATTATTATTTCTTGCCCTCTCCACCCATCCTCTAATCCCATTGGGGCTATTTTTCTCCCGAACTCAGCCTGAGCAAATGCTGGTTTTCTGCAGTTTTCCCAGACACCTGCTTTCCCCGACACCTGCACCTGCTTGCCTTGAATTATGGTAATTGTAAATTAAACTTTAGCATTCATTCACTTAAGCAATGACATTATAGATAGAGGTCGACCGATAGTGGATTTTACCGATACCGATAACTAGGTTGGACTGCACTTGCCAATAACCGATTAATCGACCGATAGTTTTTAAAATGGATACTGGATAAAAAAACATAAGTAAAACAGTGCTGAACTTTATAACAAGAAATAAAAAACAGTACTGATTCATGAAAATGTGCTAAATTAAAAACATAAATATGAATATTAAAATAAGAAGTTCTAACAGAACAAATTCTTCAGAAAATAATTTAAACATTAAAAATATTACAGGTCAAATTGGTTTCTTTACCTATAACCTAGAAACATGCATGTACATATCATAGGTAACACTATGCAAGTCCCTATGCAACAAGGATGTGTTAGCTTACATGAACTATATGCATTATGCATACATTTTTACAGCATTTAATATGAGCAATATTGTACCTTGATCATTCATGTTAGTTCATAGTGCATTAACCGGTTAACAGATAAAATAAAAATTCAAACTCAATTTAATGTTGAAATTAACATACTCACGATGAACAATACTCTCACAGCATTTATTAACCTTAGTCAATGGTACAAATGGAATCTTATTGTAGTGTTACCAATTCATATAAATCCAAACAGTCTGCTTTTTTAGAAGGAGATTATCTAATAAAAAACAAACGTGCTTCTGCTTTGTTTATGTTTCTGTCGGCAGCATGACGATATAGTTTGCTTTCTCACATCACTAATTTTATACATGCAACATTTGGGTCGGACTTGGGTGTGCTGTGGACTCACGAAGCACCAAGACGCATGCGCGAGAATATGACGCAGAACCGGCATTCGGACACGTGACCCAGAAGCGAGGAGATTTGTTTACAACGAGCAGAGAAAGACGCGCCGTATCTAAGCTGTTGAATTCTACATTGATTGTGCTTTAGGTCTCGGCGTAGAGCTCAAAATGGGACTAAAGTGTGTATTTCATGGATTCCCGAACGCCGGTTCTGCGTCATATTCTCGCGCATGCGTCTTGGTGCTTCGTGAGTCCACAGCACAGGAAGACAGAACTTGTGGAATAAAGTCGTTATTTTGATTTTTTTTTTCGCTCAAAAACTATTGTCGTCGCTTCATAGCATTATTGTAGAGCCACTGTAGTGAGATGGACTTTGTAACAACGTTTTTAGTGCCTTTTTATGGGTCTTGTGAGTGTAAATGAACAGAATCCCTATGGAGGCCTGTCTGAAGCCTTTCTCAGCCTCAGCTTTCAACAAAAATATCTTCATTTGTGTTCCGAAGATGAACGAATGTCTTACGGGTGTCGAACGACATGAGGGTGAGTAATTAATGACATAATTTTCATTTTTGTTCATACCGTTTCGCTGTCCTGTTTTAAACGCCCATCTGATATGTCAGCGCTCTGTGCAGCATGTGCTTTCTGTGCAGCGAGCAGCCTCACGTGTGAATGTAAACACAATTGGCGTCAGTGAGTTTTTTTTTTCACCTCTAGAGGCCGCTCTCGTGCTATATAATACCAGCAGGCCCTTCTCAGAGCTCTCGTACTGTGTAATGACAGCTCACCCTTCTCAGCCGTTCCAGCAACGGACGCATCACGGAAAAACTATCGGTGTGGATTTTTGCAGATAACCGATTGTTCCACCAATCAGCTATCGGTGCCGATTTATCGACAAAACCCGATGAATCGGTCAACCTCTAATTATAGACATCATTTTTCAATTCAACTGAATCAATAGGCAGTGCTGGACCAATAAGTTCAAAATGAATAGCCTATTTAAACAGAATTCCTCAAATAAAAGTTAATAATAAGATATTGTTTTTTGTTACCACAGCAACCACCTGCGTGTCTGTGTACCTGTGTCACCTGTGTTGTGTACCTTGAATGCAATGTAAGTCGCTTTGGATAAAAGCGTCTGCCAAATGTAAAATGTAAATGTACTGTGTTTGAACATGATTATCTGTACACCTGTTGGGTGGCAAAATCGCAAGAAAAGCTTGAAGTGTACTGACATTATTTAATCCCTTAAACCCGAAGTGTATTACTCACGGTACACCCCCCGCGAAAACAAAATTCATAATCAAATCACTAAGCAACCACTGAATGTAATAATAAAATAGTATCATTTTAAAGCTTAGAATCAGCTTTTCAATGCAGCTATCCATTTCGAGCTCTAAACTCTCAGCTCTAAACGAGCACTGAGTTACTAATCTAAAACGGAGTGTACCGCTCACGGGCGCCACCTAGCTGTGAAAACAATTAATTGGTAAATGGTAAATGGACTGCATTTATATAGCGCTTTCAATAGACCCATGGCCATCCAAAGCGCTTTACATAATGCCTCACATTCCCCCATTCATACACCGATGGCGGTGTCAACCATGCAAGACGCCATCCAGCTCGTCGGGAGCAGCTGGGATTAGGTGTCTTGCTCATGGACACCTCGACATTTGGTCAGGTGGAACCGGGGTTAGAACCACCATTGTAGACAACCTACATACACCCACTGAGCCACTGCCGCCCCAATTGTCATATTTTTCAAAACTACTGCATTGATCAACACAAAATAGGTGTCATTTGAAAGCTTAGAGCTTCTAAACTTTACAATGAATGTAGCCATTATGAGTATCTCTAAAGTAGTGATGAGTTATTTGTTGATTAAAAAAAATTATAATACAAATAAATTCATAATTAATGGAGGGGTGGGGTGTTAATATGTTCTGCAATGTGTCAATCACATTATACAGCTCAGATAGTCATGTGTCATATGTCATTTGAAAGGTCTCACGGAGCAGACAACAAGCCTAATTGTTTTGGGCTTTGACTAAATTTTCAGCGAGTTTTTGTAAGTTAAGTCCTGCAAGACCCATAGGTAAATAATATACTGATGCAGCATTCACGTGGCGTTTTTCACTTGTAACTTCATGAAATGTGGAAAATGGCACATCATTATTTACAGCTGATTCTCATGATTAAAAAGAGCCCAAAGTCAGGTCTAATCTGTCTTTTAGATCTAAAGATATTCCTTGTTGAAGTATGACATACAAAAAACAGCACAGACGCACATGAGCAGAGTACAAAAATAACAGTTGCTTAGACTCGCTGCTTTCACTTCATGAAACATCCCTTATTTACAGCAGATTCACACGATTAAAAAGAGACCAAGAACACCATAATCTGTCACTCGGATCAAAAGTTATTACTCATGGAATTATAACCTTACAGGCGCAAATATGCTAAATAAGCTATTGTTGTGCTAAAGTCACATTTATGCTTGTAACTTCATGGAACATTCTCCGATCGTTGAAAATGGCACATCCTTATTTACAACAGATTCTCACGATTAAAAAGAGACCATAGGACACCATAATCCGTCACTCGGATCAAAAGTTATTACTCATGGAATTATAACACATTACAACCTGGCAGGAGCATATAAGCTATTGTTGCACTAAAGTAGCGTTTATGCTTGTAATTTATGAATAATGCTCTGATCGTTGAAAATGGCACATCAGTACTTACAGTTGATGCTCCCGATTGAAATTAGTCCAAAATCAACATAATCCATTGCGTCGATCACAAAATATTCCTCACGTATGTTGTGTTGATCAGTACAGTTTTGAAAAATATGGTAATTCATTTTCATAGCAGCTAGGTGGCGCCGGGTGGTACACTCCGGTTTAGAGGAATAACTCAGCGCTCGTTATTAATCTATCAAAATGGATAGATGCATTGGAAAGCTGAGATTCTAAGCTTTTAAATTATACCTATTATGTGTTATTATATAATTTAATATAATATAAATAATATTGTAACAATATAGTCTTTTATCAGCAGTTTCTCAGCATTAGATTGTCCAATTGTAATACAAATTTATATTTTCTAAAAATATTAAAGGTGTTTTAAAGGTCCCGTTCTTCGTGCTTTTTTGAAGCTTTGATTGTGTTTACAGTGTGCAATATAACATGTGTTCATGTTTCGCGTGTAAAAAAAAACAGTATTTTTAACACAATTTACTTATCTGTATACCGCTGTTTTCACTGTCCTATAAACGGCTGATGACTTCCTTTATTCTATGAAGTCCCTCCTTCAGAAATACGTAACGAGTTCTGATTGTGCCAGCGGTTCCCGTGTTGTGATTTGACCGCAGCTTAGCAAACGTGGCACGGTTCCTGTGTTGTGATTCAACAGCAGCTTAGCGCACGTGGAAAGGTCACGCCTCTTAACGGGAGATAAATGCGCTTAATGATCTCTACAGCGTCCCTGGGAAAGCCAAACAAAGGTGATTTGACTCCGGGATGAAAATAACAGCGTCTCGACGACATGGCGACAAACACACTCAAACGCAACACTTCCTTTTCTCCACGCGACACGTCCTCTTCTCCACGTGGGACAGCAACAAGCCCCCTTTTTTCGCGTATTCTTGTGGGCGGAGGTTAGTAGGGGTGGGAATCTTTTACCATCTCACGATTCAATTCGATTCCGATTCTTGAGGCCACGATTCGATTCATAATCGATTTTCGATTCAAAAAGATTTTCGATTCAAAACGATTCGATTTTATCCATAATGATTTCTCTGATCATGATCTACTCTCATCTGCTTTGCTATACAGAATGACAAACGAAGACATTAAAGTGTCTTTTTCACATTTATTAAGTTCAATTCTCAGGAAAGTGCCTTTTATCAAAAACTTTGTGTGGTTCTCAATTGCTACTCATTAGTAGTAATGATTAGTATTATTAGTAATTAAATATAGATGAATCATCATTAAAGCTACAATTTTCTCTGTTCCCGTTGTTCTTTGATGAACATTAATGACAGGCATCATCGGTGTTACTGTCACTTTAAGAACAGCCGCGGATCTCACGCGCTGTCCCGCGCATCTCATTTCCTCACAACTCTTTAAGTTCATTTAAGACGTTATTTAACTAATTTATGACTTCTAATATGAGAATGCTCAAAATCATCTGTGTTATTGTTTGTTCAAGAGCAAAAGAGAACTCGATGTGAGCAGGAAACTGACGCGAGTCTGTCTGTGCGTGGAGTGTGTGTGTGTGTGTGTGTGTCCCTTGATTAGCTGACATAAGACGCACACACACACACACACACACACACAGAGGACATTGGCACACAGCGCGTTCTCTTGTGTCTTGTCGCTTGGAAGTAGGCTATTTACATGAATAGGAGCGTGATGATCATGTAACGCTAAGCAAAAATGGATATAAAAACGGACGCCGCGTTATTTGCGTTAAATACTTTTAATGCGTTAAGCTGAAAAAATTAATCGCCCGCGTTAACGCGTTAATTTGCCCAGCCCTAATTAATTTATTAAATCGATTCTTGGACATTTCAAATCGATTCTGAATCGTTGCAAATGAGAATCTAGATTCTTCTGTGAATCGATTTTTTGGCACACCCCTAGAGGTTAGTCTGTTCTACTGTTCTACTGACGTCATTTATGAAGGAAGTACCAGGATGTAGTCCAAGCCAGCCGTTCGCTGTAGGCTTTGAAAGGGAACTTCTGTTAAATAAAATATCTCGCTTGGCATTGAACTTTGAGCTTTATAATTTTACAGGTATTATTTATGCTCTAACAGCAACATTACACACTAACTAAAGTTTGAACAATGGGATCACGAAGAATGGGACCTTTAACAAATGATACATACTTTTTGACTCTCCTTGCAATAGTTTGAGTTATGAGTCTTTAAAGTTGTAGATGTCACTCAGACAAAAAAAACTCTATAAATACCTTCAGGGCTTAAGGGGTTAAGTGTATTCTCTTAGGTAGGATGTTGATATAGCAACTGTTCAAGTGTCAATTAAGTTTCATTCATAATGTTTCTCCTTTAATCCGACATAAAATTTCATACCAGATTGTCCCTCATAACCGGTAGTATAACAAGCCTATAAAGCAAGCTTAATTGATAAATACTAGTTTGACATGACTGAAGAAAACGGAAAAGTTTTGTGTAGCCTTTCAAAATACTCCCACCTTGCTCATCTTTCAGTGGATGTTTCTCTGAACCCGCCGTGATCACCAGAGAGAAAACAAATGCATGCAAAACCTGAGGTAAAAAAAAAAAAAAATTCTGCTCCAGATATACACTTTTCAAAATAATATATTAATTTTAAAATGTAACATTAGCATGACAGTCATTTAAACATAGGCTTTGTAAAAATATAAAGCAAAACATTAAATGCAAGTGCAAATAAAAATGTAAACAACTAGTATTTACTAGACGACTAGCACAGCAGTATCATTTAATCGACTAGTCGACTAGTCTCGAACATCCTTAGTCTCGGCATAATAATGACTATCTTTATAGATCTGTCCAACTCGGTGTGAAAAAGAGGAATTGGTGTGAAAAAGAGGAATTTCTAGTTACAAACTCATTACACAATTGTAATCTCTTGGAGGGAGAATAAGACATGGTGTCAGACATCTACTCTTGTGTAAATCATGATCAGACCTATTAGATCTAGGCTGAAAACTATAACTAATATAAGCATCTAATACCATTGTGGCATCCGTAATTAAGGCTCAGGTATACTCCATTTTCCTCGTTCCATGCTCTAATCACTTGCATATTTGCATGCGGATGGTGTGTGTCGACATCAGAGTAGTGTACTGATGACGAAATTAAATCATGCATACATTTCCTAAACTCATAGACAAGTTAGTTAGCTGAAAATGTTGTTTTAAAATTGGTGGGTAAATTAACACTGGTTCCAGAATTGTGCATTGAACTGAACCACATGGGGCCTAGAGTTTAGATACCCTGAACGAGCCCGAGCCCGAACTTAACCCGAACCCCGGCACTATCCTCGGGCCGGGCCCTTGATCGTTTGTGTTTTTTTTTATCATTAATTTATTAGCCTAATTGGGTGGGCAGAAAGCTATGCCATAATCAGAAATAATATATATTTTTAGCAAAGTAATACTACAACTAAGAAACAAATGTGTACAAAGTTGCACAAGTCAGGATTAGTCTAAAAATGCGTGTTAAACTCACAGCACACGCAGTGATGAAGCGCAGCATTCAGAAACACTCCGAGACGCCAGTCATGAGCTGCTCGCGTTAACACTGCACATTGCTTAACTAGTCTATTTCTTTTCTTAACTAGAAGTTAAAGAAAAGTAGACATTTCAAGCTTTCTATACACATATTTCTCATGTCTGTGAGGCAAGTAGCCTTCTGAGTTTCGTTTATTTATTTATGAGACGCACTCCAGCTCATGTGCAATGCATGTGATCGCTCCCGCGCGACTTCATCTCACCCTTATTATCTGCTATTACTCTATTTGCTTGTTATTTATTAAAGGACAACTCCGGTGAAAAATGAACCTAGGGGTAATTAACACATGGTTACCGAGTAGATCGTTCTCTGGGATGCGTTTTCATGAAAATCAAATGTAAAGAGTTTTATCTCTAAAATCATATTAGTTTATAACGCTAGTATATGGGGCACAGAATAAGTAATACAACTAGGCTCAAAATAGTCTCACACTAACACGGTAGCATAATGAGGGTCCCTACATGCAAACCGAAGCATTAAGAACTTTGTAAGTGTACAAACAGTTTAGGCAAGGCAAGGCAAGTTTATTTGTATAGCACATTTCATACACAGGGGCAATTCAAAGTGCTTTACACAGAAATTAAGTTAAAATATTCATAAGTGAATACAATAAAAATATACATAGTATAACAGTTTTAGTGGGAATTAAAAGAAAATATAAAATAAAGATGAAATCCCCTATCTGGGGTGGAAGAAAATGGAGAGTCAGGTTTACTTTAAAAATATTTGTCAGGTAACTGTGCGTTTAGACAGTACCCTTACAGACAAATCTTCTTGGCCTAACTTGAGGGCGTTCTCTAGATGTTTTACCCGTCAGAGCAGATCTAAACGGGTCTTCCTCGCACCGGAGCGAGTACTCAAAAAATATTTGTCAGGTAACTGTGCATTTAAACATTACCCTTACAGACAAATCTTCCCGGACAGGAACACCGGGGATATCTCTACTTTGTTCGACCGTCAGAGCGGATCTACACGGTCCTTCCTCGTACTACCAAGGCTATACAGATCTATATCCGTCAGAGCGGATCTAAACGGATCATCCTCGCACCGGAGGGATTTCGATTTAGCGCTCCCCCGTCTCTCAACCTCTTCCACCCAGTCAGCCTTAAACAAAATAAAAAATAAATGAAGTTTAATAAGAAGATACTTTATAAAGACAGTACATTACGCGTATACAGACAGGAGCCATCTTAGAAAACAGTCTTGATGAGTCGAGCCACGAACGCTGTGCTAAGTGAGCTGGACGATAGGCAGTCCCTCCAGAAAAACGCGATTATGCGATCGCATGATTTAATGCATAATCAGCCAAAATCCGCATATTTATGCAGGGGCCGCATTTTTTCAAATATGCCGCACTTTCGCCGCATAAATTGCCTATTTCCGTGTGTAAAATATGCGGGGCTAGCATGATTTCATAATCCCTGCATGTTCGTTGCAAAAAAGTCATATATTAGCAGAAAGTTGAAATTTTTTCGTTTACTTCACATAAGAGCCATTTCGCCATTTCCCCCTATTGCCATGGGAACGTTTTGAAGTGACGTAATTACCCGATGTGAACGTCATCGAAAACCCCATGGTGAAACCAAAAATATCTGTGAAACCATGATGAAGCATGCAAATTCCCATTTGCCAACAAAAATAACAGCAAAAGACAACGCAAAGCAGTTTCCCGGTGTGTTGACCGATTTCAAAACACTGATTCATAACGCTTCGAAGCTTCATGATGCTGTGAGTCGATTCAGCGGTTTGAAGCATTAGGAATCAGTGAGTCGATTCAGCGGTTTGGATCGCCAAAGTCACGTATTTCAGCAGTTTGACACTAGGGATGTTAACCGATGACCGTTTGACCGATGGTTGACCGTATCAACGTTAACCGATCAAAGTTGTTGGTTGTCGGTTAAAAAAAAAAAAAAAGTGATCTCTAAATTAGGCTATTATAGACAGTGGACTAAACGCTACTACAGTTAGCCATCTCATTCCAAAATCTTTTTGTGTGAAGTGAACAAATCCCTCACACTCAATTTATCATAACTCGCCTGTTTGTACTTAATAAACCAATAAAAACATTTGGCACGAAGTCACAGCGTTTGGGTTTGCGCGCTCACAAGGTTTGCAAAAAGTAAACAGGCTAAATAAAACACTCGAGGTTAGACGGCAGTATGAAGCGTGCAAAGAAAAGTAGTGTGTGGGACCATTTCACCAAAAAGAACGACACAGATGTAAGTTGCAACTTGTGTGATACAGTGCTTAAATACAGTAGTAGCACATCATCTAAATATATTACATCTACATTTCAGTGGTAACACATTAGGTGTTGATCATCATCTTTCTTTATTATTGTTAGCACTACCTCGAACTAAAGCGGCGTCTCTTCGGAGCTGTCATTGTCTTAAATGAGTCGCGGCAATGTTTCAAATGAGCTTCTAACGCTAGACAATAGTCTTTATTTTCAACGCGATCACCTTGTGCCCAAACCATTTCGAAACTAAGGAGCCATTTGTCCTCCGATTACAAACAAGCTCCTCAGCGCCGCGTTTGCGGGACTCATGTTTCGCGCTGTAGGGGATTTAAAAAAATTGACGTGAGTGGAAGGCAGGCGGCGGCGCCTGGACAGTGTGTGCGTGTGTGTGCGCGTGCGCGTGTGTGTGTGTGTGAGAGAGCGGGAGGCAGAGCGGCAGAGAGATGCGACAGAGTTGCGAAATTGCAGGCGCGGCTCGCGAGTTGCGGCTGTTATTTCAAATAGCGCAGCATATTTTTTTTAACTAATCGGTTAACCGGTTTCAACCGGCTAATGATGTTTAGTTTTCGCCATCCCTATTTGACACGCGATCCGAATCATGAATCGATTCGCTGATTCATAACACTTCGAAGCTTCATGATGCTGTGTTTTGAAATCGGTCATCTCTATATAAGTCGTTATTTAGGTTTTAGCACAAAAACTATTCTCGTGGCTTCATAAAGTTATTGTAGAGCCACTGTAGTGAGATGGACTTTGTAACGACGTCTTTAGTGCCTTTTATGGGTCTTGAGATTGTAAAGTGCATTGTGCCAATGGAGGCCTTTCTGAGCCATCGGATTTACACTAAAATATCTTCATTCGTGTTCTGAAGATGAACGGAGGTCTGACGGGTGTCCAATGACATGAGGGTCAGTCATTAATGACAGAATTTTTATTTTTGGGTGAACTAACCCTTTAAGAGATTGCACTTTGTGCATTGGAAGCACTCAAATGTCTGTTTTGTAAAGCTACCTCTGTAAAACAGGAAGTTATTTATAAATTTTTTCAGAAGTTGTAGCATATTCCTTTTGTAAAGCTACAGAACTTGTTTGACTCAATGTTTTGTAAATTTGAGCCATGTGTGTATTAAGGTCTTCAATAAAACAAGATGAGAACTTAAATATTCCCAGAACTTTCTGTGATGTAGTGCTTTTTTTCTCTTTTTCATCATTCCACAGTTTTTGCAAGTTCCCGCAATTTCATCGTATAAAATTGCATAAATATCCCGCATTTTCCATCGCAAAACGTGTCCCATAATCAAGGATTTTTGCCCGCAACAATCACAAAAAAAGACACATTTTTCTGGAAGGACTGGATAGGAATTAAGTTCAGCTTGGCACAGCACTCGTGGCTCGACTTGTCTAGACTTTTTTATTAACTAGCGATTTAATTTAACTTATTCTGTGTCCCATATACTAGCATTATAAGCAAATCTGTTTTTAGAGATAAAATTCTTTACATTCGATTTTCATGAAAACGCATCCCAGAGATCTACTCGGTAACCATGTGTTAATTAACCCTAGGTTCATTTTTCACCGGAGTTGTCCTTTAAATCCAAGCAATTGGCTGACGAAACCTTGATTAAAATTAAGATACAATTTATACAAAACGAAATTCATTTTAAAGAAGGGCTTTATACAAAACAAAACTTAATATTAAACAAAATATAATAACCACCAAAATAATTTCTAACCCACTCGCATCTTTGCACTTTTCATAATCAGATAAAATTTAAAAATAACATTATAATATTTAAACATAAATATTTAACAAAATACATTGTTTAATGGCTACAACAAGTAGGCCTATAGTAGGGTACAGTACAGATGCATGTCATGTCTGATGGTGGGGTATTAGTCTTTCCTAAAGGTAGTTTTGGGAGGGCGGGCCTACACACTCCTCTAATTCTCAGACCTTAATTAGAGCATAGGTGGACGGATCATCCTGTGACGTATAGCAGACAGTGGGAGAGTGAGTGAAGCTCTGGCTAAATCCATTTAGGCATTGGATTAGGAGCTACCGGTAGTTTAAGACAGAGCCAGAAAAGACAGCTCGGGAATCGACCCATTCATTTTGCACAAGACCATCTGCTCAGAAGGCCTTACTCTACTGTCAGTGTTTCCAACAGGATTTTGTGAGACTATGGGGGGTCCTTTATATTATTATTATATCGTCCCCAAGACAGTAATATATTACTATTGTAATGCAACTGCACTGTAACATAAATGTAAATGACAACATTTTATAATAAACATATACTGTACGTGATTTTACTTCACTGCAAAAGAAAGTATCCAGTAGAGTTGTCACGGTAGCAAAATTTCAGTAGTTGGTATCAATACCAGTACAATTTCACGGTTTTCGTATTAATTTCTGTAACAGAGCACAAATTTTTACTTAAAGAATTTTGTCCTGTTTTGTTTTGTCCATTGGTACCAGTGTTGTAGTCGAGACCAGCTCATTCGAGTCCGAGTCGAGTCCGAGTTCAGAGAGGGTTGAGTCCGAGTCGAGTCCGAGTTCAGAGAGGGTCGAGTCTGAGTCGAGACCGAGACCAGAGAGACCCCAAGACAAGTCCAAGTCCACATAAGGTTGGGTCTGAGACAAGACCTAAAGAAATCTTCAAGAATATGTCAAATGTTTGGTGGAAACAATAAAATTGGCACATACTCAAACAGTACATATACCATGGCATGTACACAGTGTTTTATTTACTTAGAGTGGTATTGGTTTAAAAATATTACGGGTAAAAAGACCACATAGTAGGTGGTGTAAAGGTATTTTTATTACAATTATGACTTAATACTGGCAAGTGACAAATGCTCTTGTCCACAAAACATTAACAATTTACATACAGATATTGCTAATCAGCCATATTTACATCAAAAGAGCTTTGGGTATGTCATTATGTTTAACAAGTATTAATGCAGATCATACTCATTTGACTGTGCTATTTTATTGCTAAGTTTAAAGTTTTGAACTGAAGGAAACATAAGTGAGCAGGGAGCACTTTGCATACTGAATGTCTGTTTATTCTGAGCTAAAATGTGCCTAATTATCGTAATATTAATATTAATAATAAATAATAAAATTTTACGCTGTCATATACATGCAAATATGATGAGCACCAAAAAATTATAATTTCTCTTTCAAGATTTAAATCAATAATACAATAAAAATAATAGAGAAATATAGGCTATATTTGCTGTATGGTCACGCCTATTGTTCACTGTAAGGGTTCTGTGTGTGCAGTTAGTCTGTGTTTTAGAGCCACTTTCTCATCATCACTTTGTGTAACAGCAGCGGATAATCGCATACTTCAATTTTACTGGGTGGTACATTTTAATGTGGGGTAAAGATAACATCTACACACTAGTCAATAACCTTTTTAATAAACCAGTGTTTAAGCTTAAACTATGGACAATCCACAAACAACATTAGAACTCAATTGTATTAACTTTTTAGTTACGGAAGGTGTGCAAAAGAGCGACGGCAGAAAAATTGCTGTCTTTTTAATGCAAAAGTGTGAACGTGCCGGAGGGGAAGAGGACGGGCGTCTTACTGCATATGAACCCTTTATGGCCCTTATATGCAAACTGAATAACAGATGATGTAGAAGACATTTTCACACATAGTTAAGGGTTAGAGGCTCGCTCCACATGACATCCTTCCTGACCTGAGTACCTTTGCACTAACGTTAGTCATGCGCAGTTGCGCTTATATATATATATATATATTAATGCTTGAATATCAAACAAATTCACCAATCATTGGACGTGTCAAACATCAATTTAAAGAAATATTAAAATAGAGTAATAATCATGAATATTTTGAATGGGACTCGAGTGGACTCGGGAATAAGTCCGAGTCCTAAGATGTTCGAGTCCATGACAAGACCGAGACCATTGAAATATGGTCTCGAGACCGAGTCCGAGACCGAGTCCGAGTCTCGAGTACAAATCACTGATTGGTACTATCACTGTCAATCATAGATGGCCTTCATTCTCTTCCATTGTAGTAAGTGAAGCCACCAGTGTCCAAATATGGCGCTGACATCTTGGGTCTCGAGTCTGCGCAGTAGTGAGTGTGAAGAGGACCCACGATATCAAGGTCCATTCCACGCTTCCGCCGAATCAACAACTTTTTGTGAAATAAACCATTATGGAAATGTAGAAATTAATGTTAAAGCTCAAATCTTCTCCCGAAGTTCCCAAAAATATCCATTGGTGCCTCAGTGACGTCTTCGCTCAGAGAAGCTGTCAATCTCTGCTGTCAATCATAACGTCACACCCCCATGTTTTAGCATCAAATAACTAACGAAAACCAAACTTATTTAAAGAATGGACACTTGAACTAACATTAACATTAAAAACTGCCTAAAATGACAGAAACCATCTTTGGAAAAAATTATTTGAAGTGTAATATAATTTTTTAGTTTGTCTATGTCCCATTACAGAGGGCAGGGTTTATGACATATACTGCATCCAGCCACCTAGGGGCAATCAAGACACTTTTGCTTCACTTTTCAGGATCTGTATGGCACACTTGCTGTCAATCATCGTAGTTTATGATTCAATCTTGCTTTTAAATACAGTAAATACAGCTCTGTATTATCAGTATGCTGTAATAAGCTCAGTGCCTTGTATCAATAAAAAATATTAGCGATAAAGTTTCTTCCCTGTAGTTGACTATTAGTTTGTAAACTAATAGTAAACTAAAGGGAAGAAACTTTATTGCTAATATTTTTTATTAGCTTAATTGTAGCTCAACTACTTAAAAGTATCAGTGACTTTGGCATGATCCAATTGCATGCAGCTTCCTTAAAGATGCATATGACTCTGAGTCACCTCAGGCTGGAAGATTTGACTTTTCTTTCTTTTTTCCTTATATAAGAATTCACCATTGACTGAGATGACAGTGTTAAATAAATGATTAATTCGGCTCCAATCCAATTCCTCTTATGTTTTTGCATTTTAAGACAGAATAGCACCCTTTCCCCATCTATTCTCTCACTCTCCTTCTTTCCATCACCCTTTTCTTCTCTCTAGAGAGAGAGAGTAATTGGCCCCAGAACCCCAGTGTGTGTTTATACCACAGGGCCAGAGTTTTCTGTCTCCCTGGAGAACGGACTGTGTTTGTTCCAGCAGCCATGGAACTTAAAGAGTGCCTGCTCTCTCTTTCCATCTGTGGGTGTTAGAATTGCGAAATAATGGCATTGTGGAGTAGACTGAGGGCGTGAGGAGAGCCCTGTTATGTTATGTTGTGGAATACCCTGTTACCACAACAGTTTTCTTCAGTGGAAAATACCGATATTATTATGAATTGTTCTTTTTTTGAAGTTTGAAGTTTGTGATAATTTTGGCTTTTATTTCAAAGACTGTGAAAGATATGTCAAGGAGAAAAATGAAGAACAGACTCAATTTGCCGGAATAAGCAGCATGGCTCAATGTGACAGAGCACTAGTGCTACACTAACTGATTAAGTTAAGGGGTGTAAAATTCTGTTAGTTTACTCATCCTCATGTCATCTGTAGAACACAAAAGAAGATATTGTTCCAGAAGATATCATTTTTATATAGTGCTGTCTTTCGATTAAACAAAAATTAACTAATTAATTGCAAATTTTTATATTATTATAATTTAACAATTTTCACATCTACAAATTAATGTAGAAACAACATAAAGACGGTGACTTATATTTTAAATATTTGTTTAATGCCATTTTTTGTATGAAAGGCATCACTGATACCAATACTGCTACTATAACATTCCCCCCCCCTCAATTTTAGCCATTAAGTATAGCCATTCAGCACAAATTGAAAGCTAATTTTAACATTTATTAGGCTTTAAAAACGATTTTTTTTTACAAAATTAGATTTAAGACAAATTAGAAAATAAGTGTTCTTTTATTTCTCAGACAAAATTCTGCATATTTCTTTGTAAAATTTGTATATATATTTTATGTCATATTATAACTCAATTGAAATTTTAAAACAAATCCTCAAAAAGTCCCTTCAAAGAGATCTTCCAATGGTGTTTTCTTGGGAGGAGTTTGTTTCAGCTTCTTCACCCTCATCCTGCACTTAGGAAGAGCAGAAATAAAAAGACCAAGGTAAAATTTAATAGGCAATAGGTTTATTTAATAGGTTTATAAGGGCAAGATTTTAATTATAATTTGTATCGTTACACTTGCAAGAGTTAGAAAAACAGAACACATTTAGATAAATATGCCATAATAATCAACTAATTATTGAAAAAAAAAAAAAATCCATGTACACATTTAGAAAAAGAGATTAGTAAAATAAATACAACACCTGGTTCTGCAACAGCACAGATTTCTCCTTCAGTCTGTGGAATACATTTACGTGCTGGTCTTTCTCTTGATGAGGAAGGGCCTGTAATTCATTTACTACAGCAGAAAACCGCCTTGTATCTTTCGCTGATGCACCTTGTGATCTCCATGGCAATCTCCCCTCGACGTTGCGAGTAGGGCTGAAAATCCGACGGTCAGTGTGTTTTGGCCTATTATCTTTTACATGCAGACGGAGGTGACTGGAGCCTCTTACTGTGGTGATTATTAGTCTTCGGAAAGTCAAAATGCCGCCACACCTCCGATTTGAATGAGTCAACGTAAACTACGCGCTTGCCGTCGCCATGCTTCTGTTTGAACTTCCATATGAATGAACTGAAAACATTTGCTTACTTCACTCTTCTACATGCGCAGTCCGTCACGCTAGCTACAACTGGCTCGTTGCTATCGTGCCTGTAAAGTGAGACTGTTTAAAATGTGTATCGCGATTCCTTTAACATCTCAACCGTCTTGAATCGACACACATTTGTATCGATTTTCAACTGGCTCCGACTGAATCGCTACATCCCTAAAAATTAGCCCATGATTTACTCACCCTCAAGTCATCCTCGGTGTATATGACATTCTTCTTTCAGACGAATAATAAAATCGTAGTTATATGAAAATAGTCCTGGCTAATCCAAGCTTTATAATGGCAGTGAATTGTTGCATTGTTTTTGAAGTCCATAAAAGTGCATCTGTCCATCATATAACTGCTCCACACGGCTCCGGGGGGTTAATGAAGCGCATTGATGCATTTGTGTAAGAAAAATATTCAGATTTAAAACTTTATAAAGTAAATTATCTAGCTTCCGGTCGATCGGCTTCCGTATTCAACTTACTGAAAAAGTGTAGTGTCTCTCGCAGTTTAAAATGCTTACACTATGTCTAACGAGTGTAACTGGTATGCAATGTCGTCAGACGTAGCGTAAGCATTTTGAACTGCGAGAGGTGTTGCACAAGGTACACAAGGTTTGATCGAGTTATATCGGCACTGCGCAGACGATCACCGTATGACATCAAAGTACAGCGAAAGCATATGAATCCTTATGCTTTTTAATCGCTCTTGCGGTACTTTGATGTCATACTCTGATCTGTCTGCACAGCGCCGATGCATTTTGAACAAGCCCGGTGTGTTTGTGTTTCCTAAAGCCTCGCTAGCGTTGCTGAGAAAAACGAGACGGATACAGTGACGTAAGACCTGGCTCTGTGGTGGCTCTCTAGCCAGTGGAAAGGCAAACCGGTTCTTAGAAGGCTCGTCAGTCGAACCAACTCCGAACCGACACTAGCTCTGAACTAGCACCCGGTTCATGCTGGAGCTGGTCGACGGCCAGGGCTGCCATATAAATAAGCTTTACCCACCAAGTCTGAAGTTGTTCTGCATGGCCTGGTGGGTAATGTTGGGGACTTAGGGACGATGCCGTGTTAAGGGGCGCAAGTGTCTGTTCCACTTTAGGCATCGCCCCATACCGTGCTCTTTCAGCACTTGAGGACTGTAAATACAGGCTGAAAATGGTTTCTCCCACGATCTTGAATTGAGTTATGGACATTGAATGACAAATAAATGTGACATAACGTGACATATTGTTTACAAGCAGTTTTTTTAACGTAATGTTCTTTCCCCAAAATGATGAGGTCAAAAACGCAACCTATATATGGATGAATCGTTTACAATAAGCTTAATAAAAATAGATAGGGTGAGATTTTCATTCATGTCTTCTTTAATGTTTATGTGGAGGTGCATACAGTCACAACAGATCAGGAAAAAACAGGACAGCTTTTACAAGTGTTAGTGTCGTCAGTGCGGTAGCATTTCTGTGAGCTGTTTATAGCTCCTCAAAAGACTGGGAAGCTTTAACCTCAGCAGTAAAAGGGTGGGGCTTTCTGCCAGAGAAATTGCACTGTAACCAGAGATCAAGGGCAGATGCAGTGCCAGCAGACTTCATGCTTAGCAACGGCAAACAAACGCTGGTAAGGAGTTGAATGTCCCTCCAGATTCACCAATCGTCTGGGTCATTCACTCTTTGCGTGAGGCTTCAATCATAAATTTACAGCTGCTTGGGTATGGGCTCTCTCTCTCTCTCTTCGTAGGTATAAAAATAGGTTGCTATGTGAACACCATGGCTCCCCAGAGGCATGTGCCTGTTGTTACACCCCGCTGATCTGCTGAGGGTGAGGGAACTCATTTCCTCAATGGAGCAATGCACAACAAAACTCAAGGGATAGGTGATGTGATATGGACCATGACTGTGAGAGATTTAAATCTGACAAAACTGTTCAGTAATTTCTAGAGCTTTTGTTGCTCATACTGATAGAAATGACTTGAAGTGTACTTTAAAATGGCAACAAATATGGGTATATTTAAGGATCTTAACTCATTTGTGTTATATCTTGCATCATTCAAGCTAAATGAATGCCATTTCTTTTGCTTACCTTTTAAAAGGCAATGCTCAACATGTTTAGTCACTGATCTCTGGCTAACTTACTGACTTAAATAGATCCACACTCACAATGACCTATCCTGAAAGCAAATAGCACATAGCAAAAGAGAATAGCAAACACTCTGGATCCTTCAGGTTGAATCCCATTGTTTGCTCTGAGCTAAAACAGAAAAGCCCAAACAACAGCAGGATTAATGTGGCCTAATAAAGGGGCTATTGTTTGCTGTGCTGTTCAGTTCACTAGAGCATGTGCTCAGATCAGATCTCATGTCCCACTTACACATACATCCATTTATTTAACACTAATTCATCCATAGACAATTTTATCAGATATATTTTTCTGAATAATAACTTCAGTCTGTTTAAATAATTATTCTGAATCTGTTTTGATGAAACGCCTTTTCCTTACTTAGGAAACACCCAGAACAGAAGAGTTCTGTGAAATCTCATTTGAGGAAAAGGGTCAGTTTTGTTTTGTTTTCAATTTGCATAACTTATATTTTGTGTTAGCTTGCTTATCAGAATTTACCTTCAAATTGGTAAAAAAAATGTGTCAAACAGTTTATAGCTTATCTTTTTTTAATGAATTTGTACAGGTGTAATGCAACAATAAGTTTCTCTGTTCGCACTTATCATTTCAGTGACCAGTACCTGCACCAATATTAGATACATATTTTTGGATATAATACTTAATAATGTACTCAAAATTCACTGGGATTATTTGAAAACAGAAACTGCACTATCAACTGACACTGACAGTTAAATCGTGCAGCCCAAGTGATAAACTACTACAACTGTGGTTAACTTAGTTAAAATATCAAACCATACCTGCAAACCAATGATAATTGGTTTGCAGGTATGATTTGATGTTTTAACTAATTTAATTACATTGGTAATTTGATGTATTCATGTTTCTGGAATGATATGCAGTCCTGTGCCAGTCTGTGCTGAAACTCATTAAACTCACAGCAGCCTACAGTCTGCATGACATAAAACCCCCTACTGCCTGTGTTTTACCAATTTTTTTGGATACTTAGAAGTCTATAAATAATGTTTTGTGATTTTCCTTTTTTCTTATGTTATCAGCACTCTTGAGTGTACAAAAATGGCATCAGAGCACGTCCTTCTTTTTTGAGTAACAGTTGAAAAATTGAATGATTTAATTAGCCATCCATGCCATGTGCCATGAAAGCACTATTATGTGTTGTTTAGGGCTGTAATGGCTAAACAATTCAATCTTTTGAAAAAACGCATTCGAAAAATGGGAATGTCACAGAGCGAGCAACAGCAATAAATTGCACAACCCAAGATGCTCAATGCTTAGGTGCATTTAAATGTTTAAAAAAATAACCCAATGCATAAAAAACTTTTGTTTAATGTTATGTTTTGCTAAAATGTTTAGGAAGATTGACAGACCATTATTGTTTTGTTTTTTTTATAACCAATACCAATTATGTTTATGTGCCCGATTAACCAATATAGAACCAATATTTATTTATTGTTTTATTTCTATTTTTGATAGTTATAACAACAGCACTGAACTGAACAAACTGTTTTATTTAACACTTTAAAAAAATGCCATTTTTGCAGTTTCACTTCCTCTTTACAAAACAAAACACACTTCTACATCAATAGTCTAAAAGAGTCCAAAAATAAATAAATAGTGCACTAAAATAGTCACTAAAGTCTTTTTTAAATTAAATCTTTATGTAAACAGTTAATGAATATAGTATGTAAAACGAATTCTAACAAATTAAAAAAGCATAACTTTTTAAACTGCCTGAATAAAAGTGCTATTGCATCTTTTTATTTATAAAAACAGCATATTAACAACAGGCAAAATAAATGTACAAAGTCTAATGTTTTCAAATTGAGAACATAAATAAATGACAGGTGAGACTCTCAACTCCCCTTAAATATAAGCATAAATAATAAATATAAGCATTCGTTTTAAGCTACAGTTTTAAAAGGTTAATGTGTTTGATGTAGGCTAAAGAGTGAAGAGAATAAAACAACCTGGAATATTCGATGGAATATGCAAACATTGTCAGAAAAATAAACAAGCAGCGAATACATAATTGCAATTAGTGAGTCCATCTCATCTGGCATGTTATCAGATTTATTAATAATGCTTTTGCGCGACTGGAACATTATTATTATTATTAATTGAAATCCTGCATTTAATGCAAGTAAAGAGTAAATATTTGATTTGAGAACAGTAATTGTAATTACTGAGTTGTAAATGCAAGAAGTCCTTACATTAACAGAAAAAAAGAAACTACAGTACATCATGTTACAATTTTTAAAAACATTTTTGTTTCAGAATTGACAAAACCTTTTACATTTAACTTTTTTTGCACAAACGTATAGAATAACCTATATTCATACCTGAATGTGAAAATACTTTTTACCAATTCATTGTTTTATTTAATTTAAATTGAACAATTTGTTGCAGCTCCAATTTTGGTCTTTGGATTTATTTGCTAGTGAAAACTGTACATTGTTTTCCCTGCAGTTGATTGTGTTAACTGGAGCAGAGAGAGTCTAATGGACAGCATGGGTGGGGAGGTGGGAGTTTGTTTAGGTCCTGATTTGGGTCATGTATAGCCATTCATTCTAACTGATCCGTTAATCGGGCTGTTGATCCAACAGTGTGTTGAAATTGGCAGGTTAGTGAAGGGCTATTCCTTTAACATGCACAGCTGATTAGGCATGATCCCAACTGCAAAACATTCCTCCTGTGATTTTTGAATGTGTTGCATACTTTGTGTAATCTCGGTTGTAGCGGTATGAGATTTTCACGGTATGATAACCGGTATATGGAATGTGCCACAGGATGTGGAATGCACAACTTTATTTACGTAATAGTGTGGCTAAACAAGAAGTTCCACAACGCGTCAATAAGAACTTAAAGACAATTCGACGGAGGATTTTTAGAAAGATTAAAACTAAAATAACAAAAAACGCTCCCTTTACAGTTGCTGAAGCTGTCAATCAAACAGCGTAAGTTTATCTGGACACTTGCCAAAACTAAAACTGCAAATTTAACTTAACTTGAAATATTGCATAAATCAATTGCAAATGCAAAATTGTGACTTCCTGGGAATTGACACAAAATATCTGTAATAAAAATGGAAGTTGCTGCAAGCCACTGTGGTTCTACAAGAATACATGTCGACTACAAAGACTGCCGTGTGTATGTGCCTGTTCAAGCACAAGGAGATGCAAACAAAGATTTGGTGTTTGAAACGCACCTCTCTGTGCCGAACCGTAGGTCATAGATCAACTACAATCTGTTTAACTCCTTGTGCCCACCATTGTGTTCACTGTTATATACTTTGCAATTTTGGCAAATTGTTGGTTGTTTGTCATCTAGGTATTCCATGCATACTGGTGTTGTCAAAATGATCAATATTTCATGACATATCGACACGGAAATATCTGAAATGATTCCAATACTCCTTTTCTGTAGTATCATTGCACTGATACCAGCTCTGCATTCTCATTCTCTCTTCTTTTCGACGACAAATTGAGACACACAAATACAAGTTACAAATTCCAGTATCGTAACATAAAGGAAATGTGCATATTGTGCACACTATAAAAACTATTACTGCAGAAGTAGTTGGAGTAGCAAGTTATAGAGGGAACAAGTCTGTATCAGTCAATGCAGTGAAAGCTAAGTCATCTCTAAAGGACAAAGTCAATCCATTAGTAACCCAGTCGCAGTGAAGGCTGTGTGTTTGGAGCTGCCAGCTGAGAAGCTGAGATTTCCTGCTCTCCCAGGGAAGCTGGCTCATGCCTAAAGGGCTCTTTGTTGGACAAGGTGTGTGATCTGAGCAGCCACTGAGCTCAGTACAAAACCACACTTTCAAAACCTCCTGTTCCTGTCAACACCGGAGGTGTGTTCTTCCACACTTAGTACACACATCCTACATAACACACATATACGCACATAAGAGCACTATCCCACTAAGAGCCAAAGTTTTGCTACGAGTCTGCCTTTCTTGAGCATAACTACTGTGTATATTTTGAAAAATAATTGTAATGCCTTAAGTGACCGTTCACCCTTTAATATCTTATTGTATCTTATCTACAGTGCATTTGGAAAATATTTACAGCTCTTCCCTTTTTTCACATTTTGTTATGTTACAGCCTAATTCCAAAATGGATTAAATTCATTATTTTCCTCAAAATTCTACAAACAATACCCCATAAAAGATTGTTTGAAATCTATCTATCTATCTATCTATCTATCTATCTATCTATCTATCTATCTATCTATCTATCTATCTATCTATCTATCTATCTATCTATCTATCTATCTATCTATCTATCTATCTATCTATCTATCTATCTATCTATCTATCTATCTATCTATCTATCTATCTATCTGTCTGTCTGTCTATCTGTCTGTCTGTCTGTCTGTCTGTCTGTCTGTCTGTCTGTCTGTCTGTCTGTCTGTCTGTCTGTCTGTCTGTCTGTCTGTCTTGTCTGTCTGTCTGTCTGTCAGGGGTGTAACGGTACACTTATCTATCTATCTATCTATCTATCTATCTATCTATCTATCTATCTATCTATCTATCTATCTATCTATCTATCTATCTATCTATCTATCTATCTATCTATCTATCTATCTATCTATCTATCTATCTATCTATCTATCTATCTATCTATCTATCTATCTATCTATCTATCTGTCTGTCTGTCTGTCTGTCTGTCTGTCTGTCTGTCTGTCTGTCTGTCTGTCTGTCTTGTCTGTCTGTCTGTCTGTCTGTCAGGGGTGTAACGGTACACTTATCTATCTATCTATCTATCTATCTATCTATCTATCTATCTATCTATCTATCTATCTATCTATCTATCTATCTATCTATCTATCTATCTATCTATCTATCTATCTATCTATCTATCTATCTATCTATCTATCTATCTATCTGTCTATCTGTCTGTCTGTCTGTCTGTCTGTCTGTCTGTCTGTCTGTCTGTCTGTCTGTCAGGGGTGTAACGGTACACTTATCTATCTATCTATCTATCTATCTATCTATCTATCTATCTATCTATCTATCTATCTATCTATCTATCTATCTATCTATCTATCTATCTATCTATCTATCTATCTATCTATCTATCTATCTATCTATCTATCTATCTATCATCTATCTATCTGTCTGTCTGTCTGTCTGTCAGGGGTGTAACGGTACACTTATCTATCTATCTATCTATCTATCTATCTATCTATCTATCTATCTATCTATCTATCTATCTATCTATCTATCTATCTATCTATCTATCTATCTATCTATCTATCTATCTATCTATCTATCTATCTATCTATCTATCTATCTATCTATCTATCTATCTATCTATCTATCTATCTATCTATCTATCTATCTATCTATCTATCTCTCTCTCTCTCTCTCTCTCTCTCTCTCTCTCTCTCTCTCTCTCTCTCTCTCTCTCTCTCTCTCTCTCTCTCTCTCTCTCTCTCTGTCTGTCTGTCTGTCTGTCTGTCAGGGGTGTAACGGTACACAGAACTGACGGTTCGGTACGTATCTCGGTTTTGAAGTCACGGTTCGGTACAGCAGTTTTACAAAATTGCTTTTTATTTATTTTTATTAAACAGTGGTTTACTGGGAAAAAAAGTGTCTGTCCTTAAATGAATTAAATTATAACTAAAAGTTTATTGAAGATATTACTGTAAACTAAATAGGGAGCCCTTACTTGCACATTAATATTAAAGGTTAACTACAGAGTCCAAGCTATTAGCCTAAATTCAGTCACTATTTATTTTTTAGGTATAATCATGTAAACTTCACATAAGGCAATTTTTGCAATAACTTCTAAATGTAATTATAAAATAAATAGTTTTTTTTTCTCTAAATAGTTGTTGAAATATAATCATTTATACAGTGTCTGTCATTTTCATGACATGTTTATTTAAAGATACATTAAATAATCAAGACATCACTAACAGGTTAAGTTGAATATACTGAATAGGCTAATATAGGTAATATATTTAGTGAAAGAGATGATTTCTCTAGTGAATAAAATTCTGTGGACACTGAATGACTGCCTGAGGTAAATGTGCTGCCACATGACATTGTTTAGTTTACAAGCAATTATATTGAGGTCTTTCTGCCGTTGAAACACTGATTGAGCGATTAAACCACATATGATACGTGACAGTAAGTTGTAATGTATCCTCAACATACCTTCAGATGTTCATTCATGTTTATTCTTTAGGAAAAGATGATTGATCACGTTCATGCGCGTGGCCGCTTGAACAGTGATCAGTCACATCACATTAAAGGGGTGATGAATTGAGAACATTTCCCTTGATCCTTTAATAAATTAAAGTTCATCGTGATATAAGAATATCCTGTAAGTTTCATGTGTTAGTATTGCATTGTTACAGATCGTTTGAAATCTATTTGTTACATACCTTAGCACGCGGTCACAGGCTGGAGAATCCTCTATTTGAAGTGTAATTGCTTCATTCGTGATCATACTCGGACTTGTAACGTTTTTGGCCAGGGATCGGACTTGACTTTTTTTTAAAAGCCCAACGTCCCCGGGGCTGTGTTTTTCAGCCTATCGACGGGCTATCATAAATAGTGTAATAAATTTCCTTTCTTGAACACGCACACGTGTGTGTGTATGTGTGTACGTTTTGCGGTTATAATCACTGATTGGGTGACAACATTCCAATCAATCGCGGGTGGATGAGAGATGAATCTTTTGTGTTTGTTTGATAAAGATATTTTGCGAGTCCGTCTGTCTGTCTGTCTGTCTGTCTGTCTATCTTTACATTTTTAAGTTTCACAAAATTCATAAAGGCGTTGTTAAAGTAATCTATATGAATCTAGCGGTTTAACCGAACTCCAAAGAGAAATGGTTTAATTTAGACTTTTATTCACATTCACTGGGCAAATTTTTCATATAGGTGCATCCCTAGTTCTGTTAAATAATTATAGTACATTATAATATAATTTAATCTGTATTGACATTTTTGACACTTCCTGTGTTGTGTGTCATTGAGATAATTGTGTTTTAACAATCATTTGGTCTGTTTTGGAGTAGTTGGTCATTTAATTGACAGTTCCGGTGCAGAGGGCAGTTTGTTGCATAATCAGTGAATGACACAACAGCCTGTTGATAAGCAGGCATTTTGGCACAAGTCTTTATAAATTATTAACTGGATGTGCTCGAGGAGTCGAGGTCCAAGCTTTTTGGCATTCTCACATGCTTTGCACCTCTCAGCTGCCCAGAAGTGTCTTCCAGGTCCGTAGAAGCTCCATGTTCCAGTAGCTCGTCTCCTGTGTGCTTCCTGGATTTGGAATACAGACAGACTCCCACGGCTGCTTTGACAGTAGTAGGATAGTTTTATCTACTGCTAATATTTGCACTGCAGAGCGCTTATCAGTTTTCAGTATATTTGTGGCATGTGGAAAGTGAGAGAGGTTTTGTGGTATGATGTTTGAGGCCTAGTTTATGAAGTATGAGCGAAGTATGAATTCTTTTACTTCAAAGTGTGTTAATGGTTTACCATTTTCCCCTTTAAGGTCATGACATAGATTGTTTTGAAACAAGATCTATATCCTATATATCCTATATTGTGTTACTGTCTGTGCTTACATTATGATTGATAATAATGTGAAGAAAATCACAGTGAATTGTGTTGCTTAGTTGCTAAGAAGTGTCATAGAGCAAATAATTATTGGTTAGTTCCGTTCAGTACATTACATTCTCATATGTCAACTGGTTTTTACAGTACTGAATATGTTGTGAACCTGTTAACGTGTGGTGGAGCACCAGTGACTCATTTCTGTTTTGTTTTTTTTGTATGTAAATTTATGTAATCTTTATTTTAATGTTTATAAATAATCTTTATTTAATCTTGAAAAACTACTGTGTAAATCATCAGATAGGTCAAAGGCTTCTTTGGCCTCTGTTTATAAATATCTTACTATGAAAATAATAACCCCTTTACAAAACATCGCCCATCTGGGATGAAAGTGTTGTCATTTGGAGAAGAACCTATACATATTTACTTCACATTCCATTAGAGAGTATCATGAAACATCTTAAAATGTTCCATTCAGGTTATTCTTTTTTTTCTTCTTCTTTTTTTAAATCCCCAATTGTCATTTTTATTGACTTATTCATTACTGAGTAGTTTTTGAGTGACTATGGAATGTAACAAATATTTATGTTATTGAATGACATACAATTTAAAACAAAAATTTAATCGGTGGTGAATTGTTAGAACAAGTAGTCTACTCTGTATACATTTATAGATTTCTTATAGATTTAGTGTATTTTTAATATTGCCTGTCTTGTCCTCTACTTCATTATGTAATGTCAGCAGAGTTTTGTTTATATTGTGTTTTTTGGAAAGGAGGATTTCAGTCTAATCAGTCAAAGCAATCTTGAATCAGGTTTGAAAAAGATAGGCCTAGTATGTTTTATTACTGCAATATGACATAACATAGGGCTGGGCGATATGGCCAAAAAATTACCACACTAACATTTTTCATATCAGTCAATAGCGATAATTATCACGATAAATGTCAGATCTTTGCCTGACTTTGACACGTGTCTTCAGTCAAGTCAAGTCAAGTAATTATATAGCGCTTTTCACAAATATAGATGGTTTCAATGCTGCTTTACAGTGATGATATGAACTGTTTTGGCTCTAGAAAAAAGTTATTCTCCAGCTAAAGTACGTTTTTGATTGATTCATTTCCGTTGTAAATAATCATTAGTTATTTACTTTGGGTGGGATTACAAATCTAAACATTTGTTTAAAACTAAGGGAAGTACATTGTATTTAGCATTTAAGGTAAAGATGGTGACATCAGATTAATTATTCTGTTAAGCAAAGTTTCCAGCAAGATATTTCTGCCAGTTCCTGTTCTCTTTATTGTAAATCAAATGAGCCAGATTACTGATAATCTCACTTTTTGTCTTTAATGGCTCCTGAAGCCCCTGTACCATTTTGAATAGTTATGCTGATTGGATTAGGACTGGTGATACTCTAGACTCTAGAGTCTGGGGCGGGTCGCTTTACCTGGATACTTCATTTGCATGCTTTAAGGTCACCCATTTGCTTTCTCTCCTGCACCCTAAAATCTGTATAAACTACAGTGTATAAGTCTTACGGGTTTGGGACAACATGAGGATGAGTAAATTATGACAGAACTTCTGAATAAATTATGAATAAAACTTTTATTTTTGGGTGAACTAACCCTTTAACTATAAATTAATATATTATTGAGCATTATTATAAATATTATATTTGTCTTGATTATATTATAAATGCATTTCTAATGCTTTCAAGTACATTATAGAATTGTTTGCTGATTTATTTGATATATCAGTCCATAGTGATGGTTTCTTGTTTGGGTAATTGATATGCTGCTTAACCAAACATGCTATCAAATTAATGCCAGAATTAGTGTTATAATACAACACATTCTCACTCCCAAGGTGTTAAATATTGCAGCTTGGCATGAGCCCTGCACAACACCCTGTTGATTCCAAAAGAACCCCCTGGTGTTGTTATACTGACACACAGCAGGGCTTTTTTCATCACTTGCTAATTGCTCTTATGGATCATTTTATAATTACATAGCAAAATCCTTCTGCTTTTACGTTTTCCAGCATATGTATCTTTATAACTTTTCTCATACAATTGCATACACAGTTCCTATTTTCTGTTGGAGATTGTTAGGTTGTAGGTTTTTTTAACTATCACTTAATGACAAACTGTTAATTTTTTTTATTTTTAAATACAATACAAATTGGGCCATTGTTGTGGTACTGGTTATTTAGGAGCTTAGAATTAGCCTTCATTGCAAAACTTATATTACAAATATTTGCACCACTTAATCAACAAACGTAATCCTTACTTTCGCTCTTCTGAATTTATTCGACAGGAGGAGAATGAAGGCCAAGGCCCCCCCTCCACCTCAACCTCCCCAGCCTGCCCCCCGTAGGATCTTCCGAAATGCCGTTCCTGACGGAGGAGGATCTTCAGGGGGAGACAGCAAGGAAAACATGCTTCAATCTTCTGTGGATCTCCATATCAGTGTGCCTTCAGGGTACCAGACCACTGTCAATGTGGATGGCAGGTGAATATGCTCATTGCACTGACCAGTGTTTCCCACACATAGACTAATTTGTGGCGGTGCGCCACAGAATCAACACCGGCCGCCACATCCTGCTCGTTATTCATTAACTTTTTTAAATCTCACGCCAAACTGTAAACCTGCTTTTGATATGAAAGTCTAAGCTTATAAAATTGAATACGAAATTCAAACAATAAATAGCGTTTTAGCGCTAATGTGACATAACAGTAAAAGCCAGTGGCGCTGAAAAACAGAGTTACGACATGCTCTCATCTCCCGGCGATGAGCGTGGTCACGTGGTTCACAAGCTTCTAAACAAACCAGCGCTCTGTCAATGCATTTGAATGGCTTAAGCGGATACACAACAGTTTTACTATACAGGTATTGTACGTTTTATTACGTCAACCTTATTTACAGGATCATTTTATTATGCAGAGTGATGGAGATGCAACATTGTTAACATTAATGTTAATGTTTTTTCTTGTATTTAGCCCTCATTGCTTACTAATTGTTCCCATTCAGTCGGTCACTCTCGACGCCACGTTGGAGTACCGACGAATAGGAATCTTGCTTGCGAGAGCCAATCTGCTTCAAGTGTAACTAAACGAGCCAATGCACATTGGCATGCAATGATTGCACCAGGTGCTCATGCTATGCCGTGCGGGTATAAATGAGACACAGGTGATTGCATCAAATCAACCTTTTGCTTCGGAGCCGAGTGGTAGATGGTAACACCAGATATCACTACTTCGCAGTCCTGACTGAAGACGGAAGCCGCCTTTCGGAAGCGATCAGTCGGTGATGGCACAGCAGCGGGTTGGGTGGTTTTCGGATCATCTCTCTTTGTTGTTCGTCAGAGCAATCACAAAGGCTGTTCTCACAGCTTGTTCGGTGCGCTAGGTGGAGAGTGCTGAAAAGCCGTTCTTACGGCTGGTAAGAGAGCGCCTTCGTGTGAGAGAGCGCACACGTCAGGCTGCACCCACCCCCTGACTGTGTTGCCGCGACCCCGCCCCCTGTGTGCTTCAGCACCAAGGAGAGCGTCCTTCTGAAAAAGCTTACGTAGAAAGAGCTTGCGTCTTTTTCAAGATGACATTCTTTCTGTGTGTTTCTGGATGCGGTGGTTACCTGTCACTGAGGGATGGTCACCAGTGCTGTATCTTGTGTTTGGGCGTTCAGCACACTGAGGCAGCGCTGGTGGATGACTCGTTCTCACTACGGGAACATGACCATCTCGGAGTTGCGGTCTAGACTCCATCTCGCAAGGGGTGGAGTCCCTGTGTCTCTGCCTCGATCTAACCCTCCACAGAGGGTTACTTCAGGCAGTAGCACGGGTGATTTGAGGGTTACGGTGAGCGCGCTTCACTCAGGGAACCAAAACCCCCGGAGAACCCTCATCCCTCTCGCACTCCGCAGCCAGTAGAGCTGCCGTTGGAACGCGGTGGGCCATCCACGAGGTGTGCACCATCCGTATCCTTCGGGGCTCCTCTCGAGGACCAGATGTCCATCGCTGCATCGAAGGGGGGGTCAGATATTTCGGGAGATGACGTGTCGGCGCAGGGGACTCCTTCAGGAAGATTCACTGTGCCCGATACTGATCCAGAAATTATGGCCATGCTTTCCCGGGCCGCTGAGAGAGTTGGGCTTGTGTGGAACTCTCCACCGTGTCCCGAACCCTCAAGGTTGGATGATTGGTTTCTTGGGGTGGCCCATGCTGGTTCTCAGCGCCCCACCCCGGTTCCTTCCTTGCCGGAGGTGCACGAGGAGCTCACTAGGTCGTGGACGGCACATTTTACTGCCCGGAAATGGCCCAGTGGATCCTCCTCCCTCACCACCCTTGATGGCGGACCTGCAAAGGGATACACGCAGGTTCCTCCCGTGGAACGGGCCATTGCTATGCAACTGTGCCCTAACTCCACGCCCAGGGGGAACCCGTGTCTCCCCTCCCGGGCCTGTAGGTACTCTTCCGATCTGATCGGAAAGGCCTACCAGGCTTGTGGAGAGGCAGGCTCCGCCTTACACGCTATGGCATTGTTGCAGGTTCATCTCAACGACTGGGCCGTGGGTTGTGCGATGTCCACTATGGTGGTCCAGGAACGCCATCTCTGGCTGTGTCTGGCGGACATGAGGGAGACCGACAAGATCAGGTTCCTTAACTCCCCTGTCTCCCAGACCGCACTCATCATCCCCCCTTCGCCAGCGGGCAGCAGTGGACGACCTCCTCACATTCCTCCTGCCCACCTGTGGAATCAGGTAAGTGTTGCACAGCACACTCACACCTCGCTGCGGGCCGCCTCCACGAGACAGCTGCCCCAGCCCGGTACCTGCATTCCACCTCGCTGCCCCATGGTGGGTACGCCGGTGGTCCCTATGGTCCCGCTTGCACGGTCTCTGCGAGCCTGGCTAGAGCTCCCTAGTCCGTCTCGCTGGCTCATTCGGACCATCAGGCTTGGCTATACGATTCAGTTCACCCAGCGAACGGCCAATCTTGGACCTGCAAGTTCTGAATCGGAGCCTCCACAAGCTACCGTTCAAGATGCTCATGCAAAAACGCATTTTCGAATGCACCCATGAGAGAACAGGGCGTTCGCATCCTCAACTATCTCGACGACTGGCTCATTCTAGCACAGTCCAGGGATCAGTTGTGCGAACACAGGGACCTGGTGCTCAGACACCTCAGCCAGTTGGGTCTTCGGGTCAACTGGAAAAAGAGCAAACTCGCCCCCGTGCAGAGGATTTCTTTTCTCGGTATGGAGTTGGATTCGGTCGAACGGACAGCGCGCCTCACAGAGGAGCGTGTCCAGTCGATGCTGAACTGCCTGAACACATTTCAAGGCAGGATGGCGGTTCCACTGAAACAATTTTAGAGGCTCCTGGGGCATATGGCAGCCACTGCGGCAGTAACACCGCTCAGCCTGCTTCATGTGAGACCGCTTCAGCAGTCCCGAGATGGGCGTGGCAACGCGGCACTCACCGGGTGAGTATCACACCGGCCTGCCGCCAGTCCTTCAGTCCATGGTCAGACCCCTCATTCCTTCGGGCCAGAGAGCCCCTGGAACAGGTGTCCAGGCATGCTGTGGTTTTCACTGATGCCTCTGACATGGGTTGGGGTGCAACGGGCATGCAGTGTCAAGGGTTTGGACGGGCCCTCACCTCCATTGGCATATCAATTGCCTCGAGTTGCTAGCAGTACATCTTGCTCTGAGCCGCCTCAAAGGGCGGTTACGGGGCAAAGATGTACTGGTCCGCATGGACAACACTGCGACCATTGCGTTTATCAACCGACAAGGTGGTCTGCGCTCCCGTCGCATGTTGCAACTCGCCCGCCATCTCCTCCTCTGGAGTCAGAAGTGTCTGAGGTCGCTTCGGGCCATTCATGTCCCTGGTGTGCACAACCTTGTGGCCCACGAGCTTTCACGAGCTGCGCACCCAGGCGAGTGGTGACTCCTCCCCCAGGTGGTTCAGCTGATTTGGAGACAGTTTGGGGTTGCACAGGTCGACCTGTTTGCCTCCCCAGAAACGTCCCACTGCCAGTGGTTCTATTCGCTGACCGAGAGTACACTCAGCACGAATGCCCTTGCGCACAGCTGGCCCCAGGGGCTGCGCAAATATGCGTTTCCCCCAGTGAGCCTACTTGCACAGACTCTGTGCAAGGTCAGGGAGGACAAGAAGCAGGTCCTGCTGGTGGTGTCGTACTGGCCCAACCGGACCTGGTTCCCAGAACTTATGCTCCTCGTGACAGCCCCTCCTTGGCCAATTCCTCTGAGGAAGGACCTTCTGACTCAGAAACGGGGCACCCTTTGGCACCTGCGTCCAGACCTGTGGAAGCTTCATGTCTGGCCCCTGGACGGGACGCGGAGGTTCTAGGTGACTTACCCCAAGAGGTAGTTAACACCATCACTTCGGCACGAGCACCGTCTACAAGACAGGCTTACGCCTTGAAGTGGAACCTGTTAGTCGAGTGGTGTTCTTCTCGCCGAGAAGACCCCCGAAGATGTTCGATTGCGTCTGTGCTTTCCTTCCTGCAACAGGGGTTGGAGCATAGGCTGTCGCCCTCCACCCTCAAGGTGATACCCATGTGGTACTGAGACCCCGGCCTGGCTATGTGCACAAGGTTCCTACCACTCCCTTCAGGGACCAGGTGGTGAACCTGCAAGCGCTGCCCCCGGAGGAGGCAGACCCAGCCCAAGCTTTGCTCTGTCCCGTCCGTGCTCTGCGGATTTGCGTGGATAGAACTCAAAGCTTCAGGACCTCAGATCAGCTCTTTGTCTGTCACGGAGGCCAGCAGAAGGGAAAGGCTGTCTCCAAGCAGAGGATGGCTCACTGGATAGTGGATGCCATCACCTTGGCTTACCAAGCACAAGGTGTGCCCTATCCACTCAGGGTGTGTGCACACTCTACTAGAAGTGTTGCATCCTCCTGGGCGCTGGCACGTGGCACCTCACTGTCATCTGTACATCTGTAGAGCTGAGGGCTGGGCGACACCCAACATGTTTGCTAGATTCTATAGCCTACGTGTAGAGCCGGTCTCCTCCTGTGTTCTCACCTCAAACAGGTAGAAGCACTGAGAGGCCCCGGCTCTTGTCGGCTTGCTGCGCTCTGGCGCTCTTATTCTCCAGAAGCAAACTCTGTGAGTCCTCCATCACCCTCGGTGCCGGACGTGGCGGAACGTCTGGTATCAGGCCATTTGCCGCTGAATCCTTGAGAACCGGTATTGGGCTCTGGTTATATGAGTGGCCCTATGGGGATCCCATATATCTTTCAACGGTCGCTCTTACGGGAAGCACGTGTCTTTCCCTTGGGAGAGCCTTCCCGTCAGTGGGACTGAGCCCCCTCCTCCGTTGCGGGCTACAGCTCAGCATTGTACTCCACATAACTCCTTCGGGGTACGATGTGGGCTCTGCAGCGTCCCTTCTCTAGGGCACGCTTTCCCAGTGTTATCCAATAATCACTGAACGGGTCATGCGGAACAGCAGTGATGAACTCTCGGTTACGTATGTAACCCTGGTTCCCTGAAGGAGGGAAAGGAGACGCCACGTCCTCGTCGCCATGTCCTCTGTACCCTGCTGGGGTGCCTGTCTACCTACTCGGCTCCTCAGCAAAAGGCTGATTTGATGCAATCACCTGTGTCTCATTTATACCCGCACGGCGTGGCATGAGCACCTAGTGCAATCATTGCATGCCAATGTGCATTGGCTCGTTTAGTTACACTCGAAGTAGATTGGCTCTCGCAAGCGAGATTCCTATTCGTCGGTACTCTGACGTGGCGTCTCCGTTCCCTCCTTCAGGGAACGAGGGTTACATACATAACAGAGACGGTCACACTCATACAAATATGGCCAATTTTTTTAATTAAATAAATGTTCTAGATTTTAGTTTAATAATATTTATTGAATATTTTGAGGATATCTTTTGGTATTAAATAGGCCTACTATTTGTGCAATAATTATGGTCCATTAATGACAACTTAAAATATTTTTTATTATTTATATTACAATTAGTGTAGTAATCAAGGTTAAAATAAACCTAGAGTCATTTTGTGGCTGGAAAAATAATCATTTTCATTTGAAATGCCATGGTTTACCTACTATAGGTTCCTGTATGCCTCTTTAATAAATATACATGTATCTAGTCTGGTTGCTCAAAAAAGTATTGCAGATCATAACTTATTACTTATTTTTAGGTTTTGCATTTGAATAAATATTTAGACATGATCAAACACTAGATTTCTTTAAATGTGAAATTTTAAAAAGTTAATAACTTACTTCCTAATATTTTTAATGATACGCAAACATGAGTGAATATTATTGAATGCCATTAAAGACATGCTCTTTTTGGGTGGTAAATAATGCCACAAATACCAGTAAATTGATTAGCGTAAACCTTAGTGAATCACATTGCATGATTCATTTAAATACTCTCCTGCCGTAAATTCTGTGTCTGAAAGGGAAACTCCTACAAATGCACATACAATAAGGTCAGCCGGAAAAATAACTCTGTCCACGCCTTTTCAGCGCAAATGTTTCACTGCATGACTTTAGTAAATCCTGACAGTAGTTTTTTAACGCCAAAAGAGGGTCTGGCGGAAAACGCTGGCGGAAGCTGTAGTAAATCTGGCCCCAAAACTCGTAATTGGATTAATTCCAAGATTTCAAGACAGAAAACACTTTTTCTTCAATGATTGAACTTTGAGCTGAAAATTTATTTTCTTCTGAGACTAGATGGTAGAAATTATGTTGAATTTAAACCAACAATATTTGTGGTGTTTGAAAACCCTTTAACGGTGCATGGATAGCAATTTTTGGTAGATGCGGGTTGCATTACTGACAATTGGTTAGTGAAGCCAAACATTTAAGACCAGCATTCATGTAGCAATTTGCTGCTTTACGTAACACCTGTAATTCAAGCTGACTTGACTCTCTCTCTCTCTCTCTCTCTCTCTCTCTCTCTCTCTCTCTCTCTCTCTCTCTCTCTCTCTCTCTCTCTCTCTCTCTCTCTCTCTCTCTCTCTCTCTCTCACTCTCTCTCTCTCTCTCTCTCTATATCTATCTCTCTCTCTCTCTCACTCCTCTCCATCTTCCTATCACAGTCCTGTCTGCATTACATGATGTAATTACAAGTCTAAACAGTCAAGTAACTGTATCTCTCTCTGTCCTTATGTCTCCTCTTGTCTCTTTAGAAAAGCCCTGATGGATTTGTTGGTGGATCTATGCAGTCAGTACCATCTGAATCCAGCATATCACACTCTGGAGCTGCTGTCACCCGATGCTCAGCCCGTCAGTTTCAAGCCCAACGCCCTGCTGGGCGCTCTGGACGTCTCCTGCGCCCTGATCAAAGAACGAGTCCTGGAGGACAAGGTGATCCGGAAACCTCCACCCATAGTGCCAGAGGTGAGTATCTGAAACACAGTATGTTAAGGAAGTTTTTGACCTCATGCCTCATGGTGATAATGTCTGAACATTTGAAGATTTTTAAATTGTAGACAGGCAGCAGCAACTGTGATAACAATGTTTCCTAAACTGGATGCACTACTACTGACAAGACGTCACTACTATAGACAAACTTTGTATTGCAAATAATTTGGTTTGCAGGTCAGTGGTGGGCATATGTCACACTACACTCTATTTCTCATTCAACTGCATCAGCCATATTGAATGCTCTCATTGTACAAGCAAGTGTTCTCGTCATTGCAGTACTTTTTAGGGTCAATAAGACCCCAATGCTTGACAGCAAGGACCTACAGTTTCACATGAAATGCTTAATGTAGAATTCTTGTATAGTTATTATGTATGCGGTTTTTATGATCTCCTTTTAAATGAGTGAATACTTGGAATATTTGCACCAGAAGACTATGAACTAAAATAAGTGAAAATAATAATTACAAATAGTACAAATATATATTATTTAAAATAAATTGTCCATGCTCATTCATGCATTGTTTTTTAAATAGATCTCTTACTGTTAAAACAATTGTATTATGAATCCTACTTGTGTAATAATGTTGTTAAATGGTAATGTCTTGTTCTGACTAAATGCATCAGGAGGGTCGTGTGATCATAAAAAAGGTTCGAGCAAAGGTACAGTGAGTCTTTCACAGAATCTGCTCTGAGTGTGCATTCTCTCTCTCTTTCTCGAGTGTCTTTTCTCCTCCCCCTCATGTGTGAATATTTGATGAGAGTCTTACCTTTAGTTACCATGCATTATTTCTTTCTCAGCCTGGCTGCTTGGCCTCTCTCTTGCTCTCTCTCCCACATGTCTGACCTCTGGGCAGAGTTAGAGGCTCTGACCTCTGATTCTGCTAGAACAACAGTACAATCTGTCACTGAAATGAATGGACACAATACATAAAAATGGATGCGCATAGAGATGGAATGGTAACACCATTTATTTTTAGTGTTTGTAAGGATAACAAACAGACCACATGGCCTGCTCAGAAATAGCTGACTATAGTAGAGATGGGTCAGGATGTTTACCCTTTAGTTAAAGTGACAAAGTGAGCAGGCTGTTATAACTATTATACTGGCTCAGCACACTAAACCCTGTACATTGCAAAGTTGAAATAACATTAACATTTTGTTTAACATTAAAATGTTTAAAATTTAAATGTATAATTTTACCCTAAATTAGTTTTGGGGTGTGTTCACATTTGGCAGGTTTGGTTAGCTTAAAATTAACTAGTGTGGTTAATTTGTAAAAGGGTGTGTTCACATTTGGCATGTTTTGTCACAGTTCTATGAGAGAGGAGTCAAATGCAGGAATGAGTGATCAGGGGTTTATTGACAAAGCTGACAAGACAAGAAATGGTGAGGAGGTGAACGGTCCAAACAGTAGGCAGGTTAGGAGCACAATCACAGGCAGGAGGAGCAGCCACAATAGCTAACTCCAGAAGGTGGTAGACTGGAGAGCAGTTCTGACAGAGCAGCATGGGACCAGAGGATACCAGCGATGGCCAGGCAGGAGTCCTAGGGCAATGCACTCAGGTCTTATCAGGAAACTCACCAAGCTTGCAGCTAGGCAAGGAGAGCAAGCTGCCAGGGAAGCTCTACTTGCAGGACAGGAACTAGAGACACAGAAAACAAGACAAGACCGGAAGGCAGCTCAAACACTTAGCAATACTAGCATAACACATATAGGTACAACGTATAACAAACCAGCAACCACATAAGGAAAATAACACACATTATAAAGGGAGCAGAAAACATGAGGAAAGGGTTAGCACACTCAGACAAGGAACAGGTGAGAACACAATCAGTTAATTAATGAGGACTAGACAAGGACTAAACAAGGGGGCATGGTAACAGGAAACAAGGAGGCAGGACACAGGGAGCACATGGCAAACACAAACCAAGACAGAGCCATGTGTTCATGCACAACACAAACAAAGACACATTAAACAATGACAAAACATACAGAGCTGTCAGAGGAGAACCCTGACATGTTTGGTTCGCTTAAAACAAACCCTGGTGTGATTTCTCTTAGTGCGGTTCATTTGAATAAGTGTCAACGCTGCCATTTGAACCAATCAAGTGGACCGAGACTGCTGAAAAGATGGGTCTCAGTCCACTTTCAAACGAACTCTGGTGCGGTTCGAATGAAATATGAATGCAACACGGACCAAAGACATGCAAACGAACCAAAAACTGGAAATGACGTCACAAGATGTGACAGAATGCTCAAGCATACCAGTTTTCCCCATCTATTATCAGTTTTTACCAGTTCATAGTCGCGATGTTGCCATTCACAGGCATCAGAACTAGAGGTCAACCGATAGTGGATTTTACCGATAACTATGTTGGACCGCACTTGCCGATAACCGATTCATCGACCGGTAGTTTTTAAAATGGATACTGGATAAAAAAAATAAAAAATAAAACAGTGCTGAACTTTGAAAATGTGCTAAATTAAAAACATATAAATATGAATATTAAAATGAGAAGTTCTAACATAACAAATTCTTCAGAAAATAATTTAAACATTAAAATATTACAGGTCAAATTTGTTTCTTTACCTATAATCTAGAAACATGCATGTACATTTCATAGGTAACACTATGCAAGTCCCTATGCAACAAGGATGTATAGCTTACATGAACTATAAGCATTATGCATACATTTTTACAGCATGTATTAATATGAGCAATACCATTGTACCTTGATCATTCATGTTAGTTCATAGTGCATTAACCAAGGTTAACAGATACAAATTTAAACAATTTAATGTTAAAATTAACATACTAACGATGAACAATACTTCCACAGCATCTATTAACCTTAGTCAATGGTACAAATTGAATCTTATTGTAGTGTTACCATTTCATACAAATCCAAACAATCAGCTTTTTTAGAAGGTGATTGTCTAATTAAAAACGAACGCGTTTCTGCTTTGTTTATGTTTTTGTCGGCAGCATGACGATATAGTTTGCTTTCTCACATCACTAATTTTATATATGCAACATTTGGGTCGAACTTGCGTGTGTTTTTATCACATTATTTTAACTGCTTGAGGTACTGCTATTAGCATCCTCTCACCCTCGTCAAAAAAAAATACACACTGCTGTTCTTTACCTGTTAATGCAGCATCTAGTCAAGACATGAATTACTTTATAATAGGGTTGTAACGGTACACAAAACTGACGGTTCAGTATGTACCTCGGTTTTGAAGTCCCGTTTCGGTATGGATTCGGTACAGCAGTTTTACAAAATTGCTTTTTATTAATTTTTATTCAACAGTGGTTTAATGAAAAAAAATGTGTCTGTCCGTAAATTAATTAAATTATAACTAAAAGTTTCTTAAAGATAATGCTGTAAACTATATAGGGAGCCCTTACTTACATATAGCTATTAAAGATTAACAACAGAGCCCAAACTATTAGCCTAAATTCAGTTGCTATTTATTTTTAGATACAATAATCAACACTCATAAGCTTCACATAAGGCAGTTTTTGCATTAACTTCTAAATAATTTTTTTTTTATTCATTGTTGAAATATAATCATTTAGTGGCTGTCATTTTCATGACAGGTTTATTTAAACATACATTAAATAAACAAGACATCACTAACAGGCTAAGTAGTATATAATGAATATATATAGGCTAATATAATGAATATAACGGCTAATATAGTGCATGTATTCAGTGAAAGAGTTGATTTCTCTAGTGAGCTAACAGCTGTGGACACTGAATGACTTCTGAGTAAACGTGATTCTGCATGACATTGTTTACAAGCTGTGTTATTGTCTTTCCGCGGTTGAAACACAGATGGAGCGATTACACGACATGATACATTTCAGTAAGTTGTAATGTATCCTCAACATACCTTAAGATGTATTAATTTATGTTTATTCTTTAAGAAGAGATGATCGCATTGACTCGCGCGCTGCCACTTTAAGTTGAACTGATACACGTCTATCAGTCACGTCACCCCTAGTAAACACAGATGGAGCTATCACACGACATATGATACATTTCAGTAAGTTGTAATGTATCCTCAACATACCTTAAGATATATTAATTTATGTTTATTCTTTAGGAAGAGATGATCGCATTGACTCGCGCGCCGCGCGCTGCCGCTTTAAGTTGAACTGATACGCGTCTATCAGTCACGTCACATTAAAGAGCGTTAAAATGGCATTTATTGTTTGAATTTCGTGATAAAATGGACTGCATACTTAATATGTTCGTGTGGGAACTCGGATTGAAGTGTGTTCCGCGCTTTCAACAAGCCGACTGTTAACTGTTAAAGATTACATTCATAACCGTTCGGTACAGGCATGCACCGTACCGAAAGCCCTGTACCGAAACCGTTCAATACAAATACGTGTATCGTTACACCCCTACTTTATAATGATTTGGCAACAAGTACTGTAGTGTTCTGTATTCATACCGTTTTGCTGTCGTGTTTTAAACATCTGATGTGTTAGCGCTATCTCTGCTGCGTGTGCTCTCCGTTCAGCGTGCAGCCTCATGTGGTAATGTAAACAGCACACGTGAGTTTTTTTCTCGCCTCTAGAGGCCGCTCTCGTGCTATATCATGCCAACAGACCCATCTCAGAGCTCTTGTACTGTGTAATAACAGCACACCCGTCTCAGCCGCTCCAGCAACGGTCACCACACAGGAAAACTATCGGTGAGGATTTTTGCCAATAACCGATTGTTCCACTAATCAACTATCGGTGCCGATTAATCGGCAAAACCGAAGAATCGGTCGACCTCTAATCAGGACTGCATCTCCTCGTAGCAGATGTTTGTTTTTGTGTGATGGAGGGATTCCTGCCGCTGTTTTGACTCCTTTACACATTTTATAAGCTCTTCACAAGTTCTCAGCTGGTCAAAATACCACATACAACGAGCGCATTTAGCCCAGCACACAGCATTGTTTTGGGTGTTCAGTAATTTCCGTAAGTTGTGAAATGTACTTAATAAAAGCCGACCAATCAGGTTGTTAACATATCCCTATGCCTTTAGGTTTGGTATCTTTAGGTTCGGTGTTAAAATGCCAATGTGGACACTAAGCGGACCAGGACTTTTTTTTTTGTGTGAACAAAAAAACCATAGACCATAAGTGTGAACCATAGACTGTAAAAAAATATGGACGTAGTGTCCATGACGTCACCCATAGGATTCTGATGAGTCGTTCTGAAGCACAAAGTATGGACGAGATGACCGTTGCCATCTTGGCAGCACGTCATCGCGCATCACTCCCGGATAACAGAAAATGGGCAAAAAGGCGGGACGTGGGCGGAGCTGAAGTGACGTGATGACTAACAGACAGCAGATAAATGGCTATCCACCTGTCACTCGAAGTGGCCACGCCTTTAATTATGCAGAACTTTAATGCTTTATATAATGTAAATGAATGAGTTATAAAAGAATTCACCACCCTCACAGTTGTCATGAAGGGCAAAATTAGCCGTATAGACCAAAATCACAATTTGTACCAAGCTGTAAACATGTTTTAATCTGCTGTAAAGTTGGGCATTTTAACATGGGGCTCAATGAGATTCTGCTCTCTTCTGGAGCCTGTCCCTAGCGGCCAGTCGATGAATTGCAGTATATGTCACTTCCGTATTGGCTTCAAGAGAAACTGCGGGAGGTTGCCGCTTAGTGTGAACACACATTAAGTGTGAAGACACATTAAGTTAAACACACCTAGCCATCTGAACCTTGGTGCGCACCCAAGACCCACCTTTTCAGGGGGTGGCCTGCTTCCAATCAAAAAAAGAACAGAGAACGCTCAAGCATACCTAGTTCTTCTTGACATAGGAGATATATTGCCCAGTACAATTCGATACAGGCATCGGAACCACTTTTCTCACCGGCTAAAAATAAATATTTGTAAAACAGGCAGACAGACATAAAGGGTGACCAATAGTCAAGTCATCTTTATTTATATAGCGCTTTTTTACAATGCAGATTGTTTCAAAGCAGCTTCACAGTGTTAAAAAGGAAAATAATGGAACAGAATTTGATTCAGCTGTACAGCCGCTCTAGAGAAAACGGTGATGTCGTCTAGCTCATTACAGTTATCATACTGTGACAATGTGGGCAGATCAGTAATTTAGTTGATGTATTTCATTTAGTTTAGTAATTACATTTATTTGGATATTTTGTTGAAAATTTAGTATCCCCAACTGAGCAAGCCAAGCCAAAGGCGACAGTGGCAAGGAACTTCTCGGTTACGTATGTAACCCTCGTTCCCATTCAGTCGGTCACTCTCGACGCCACGTTTCGTGGATGGCCCAGCACGTTCCAACGGAAGCTCTACTGGCTGCAGAGTGCGCGAGGAGTGAGGGTTCCCCGGGGGTTGGTTCCCTGGGGGAAGCGCGCTCACAGTCACCCTCAAATCACCCAAGCTACTGCCTGAAGTAACCCTTTGTGGGGGGTTAGATCGAGGCAGAGGCACGGGGACTCCACCCCTTGCGAAATGGAGTCTAGACCGCAACTCTGAGATGGTCATGTTCCCGCAATGAGAACATGAGTCATCCACCAGCGCTGTCATCAGAATGTCATCTTGAAAAAGACGCAAGCTCTTTCTGTGTTGCTCTTTTTGAGGATCGCTCTCCTTGGTGCTGAAGCACGCAGGGGGATGGGTCGCGGCGACACAGTCAGGGAAATAGTGCAGCCTCTGAGAGCGCGCTCTCGCTCACCAGATGACCCCCTGCTGTGCCGTCACACCAACACCATCTGAAGAACGCTTCCAAAAGGGCAGGCTTCCAGTCAGGACTGTGAAGTAGGTGAGTGATGTCTAGCATAACCAGATACCACTCGGCTCCGAAGCAAAAGGTTGACTTGATGCAAGCACCTGTGTCTCATTTATACCCGTGCTGCGTGGCATGAACACCTGGTGCAATCATTGCATGCCAATGTGCATTGGCTCGTTTAGTTTCACTCGAAGTTGATTGGCTCTCGCGAGCAAGATTCCTATTCGTTGGTACTCCGACGTGGCGTCGAAATTCCATCGGGTGGCATAATGGAGAAAAATAAACCTTGGGAGAAACCAGGCCAGGTCTCCTCTTGCCAATTATTATTCTGGCAACTTTACAGGTCAGAGGTCATATTAGATCGAACTATTCGAAAGATTGGCGCATTCACGCCGGAGATGGGTTTATTGAGGATAGGGCAGTGCGATATGGCCAAAAAATAATCTCGATAAAATCTTTTCATATCAGTCAATATCGATAATTATCAAGATAAATGTAAAATATTTATTTATTTTTGCTCCCAAGTGAAAGTTATAGAAACCAGACTGTTAATTGTGTTTTTACTATTCTTTATTGTCAGAATATGACAAACACTTCACGTTTTTGAATTCCTTACACTTTTCCAGTCATTTTTCCTTAAATAAATTTCTTAATAGAAAAAAATGAATGTCTTAATTTCTGCATGTGCTGCATTGTTTCTAGTCATGAAGCAGGTTTGTCGCCTGACTTTGGCATATATCTTCAGCTGCAGTATTAAAAATATTACATGTTTTGTCTTAGAAATGCACATTTGACAGTAGTAGTAGCTTGAGTTAGGAGGATGCATTTATGTTCATCAACAAAAACACGGACATCTGTAAAAATTGTAACAACAACCTAATTTTTATATAGTAAAATTTAAATATGACTGAGTTTTATTAAAATTAACGATTGGTCTTCCATGGTATCATAGATTTAGATCATGATAACCACAGTTAAAAACACGCATATAGCTCTTCACTACCTTGGTAAAATGTATCTAGGCTATATGATTTCTATGGTATTTGTGTGAGAAACAGTAGACCTAGCCTAAAAACATTTAGTAGCCTATAAATGGACAAATTCTAGGGATGCACCGATACCGGTACCGATACCGATACCAGTACTCGGGTGTCGGTCTGATACTGTTGTGAAGTACTTGTACTCGTACTCGTAAAACTACCCCGATACAACTGCACACAATACCACTTTATGGCAACGCATCTTCGGATGCGGAGCCGCGCAGAAAGTTACATGATTCGCCGTGCACACCCGCACACCGCCGCACCAAGTGCAAAGGGGTCTCGCGCTCTCTAAGCGCACGACAGCCATAATATGACTTCATTTTTGCCACACGCATCCGAACGCTAGTGCGGACGCGGCAAGTATAAACCCAGCTTAACCGCTCATGAGGCAGATAGCTCTCGGTAGTGAGTGCTGTAAGTGAAGGGCTGTTTAGTAGGGATGTGCGCAATGGCTAGCCTAACCCCGGTACTAGTATAACAAGCCTAAGCAAGCTTAATTGTTATACTAGTTTGACATGACATGGAAGAAAATGGAAAAGTTTTGTGTAAGCTTTCAAAATCCTCCTTCACCCGAGTGGAGATCGGATCTGAAGCCTCCACGAGCGCCAGAGAAAACCAACGCATGCAAAACCTGAGGTAAAATTAAATGATTTTGTTTTGCTGCAAATATATATTTTTCATAATAATATATTAATTTCAAGATATAACATTTACACAACAGTAATTTAAACATAGCCATTGTAAAATATATATATATATTTAAAGCAAAACCTTAAATGTGCCCAAAAAATGTAAACGACTAGTATTTTCCAAGTTATCTTGCAGCACTAACGTTTAATTGACTAGTCTCGCACATCCCTAGCTCGGTGTCACACATTGTAGATGAAAACAGAAACCGCTCATAGCTGATAATGCAGAGAAGCTTCTTTTCATCAAAAAGAACCAGCCTCTCACTTTTCCGAAAAGGGCTGTATGGGTATGATAACGTATAATAATTGAATTCAGTGGTTCTGCTACTATATTGTGTGGTACTGGAATCCACTGAATGTTACAGGTTACATTTATGTGAAATGGGCAGCAGTGCCATGTTTGTTTAGGAAAACACCAAGTTGAATGTTAAAATGTCAGCAACAGCATCAATTTTTTGTATTTACTTTGTTAAAGTCAGAAAGTGAAAAACATCTGATGAAAATAATACATTGTTAGAAGAATAATGGTATTATTAAGTACTCATATCAGTACTCGGTATCGGCAAGTACCCAAATATAAGTACTTGTACTTGTACTTGGTCTGAAAAAAAGTGGTATCAGTGCATCCCTAACAAATTCTATAGCTAAATAAAAATACTGTAATAATATTCCATTACTTCTTTAATACATTTAATACATTAATAATATAATACAATTCTATATGAATATCCCACATTTCTGCCACAGTACCATGGTGCAGTTAGTGTCACAACAGTAAATCCATGGTAAATTATGGATAAGATCAAAAAGCCTTTGGACTCTATCATTGGACACAGTGTTTCTCCTGTTTGTCGCCGCTGTTTTGTCTGGCTTTAAAATAGTTTCAATCACCAAGACATTTGTGTTTTTCGCTGAATGCACGCACTTCTCACTGGATCTCATAGTGATGTGTAGTGTTTGCGTGACCGATCAGAGTAAACGGATCTGCTGTAGTGAGCTCGCGCTGAGTATCGGCATACATTTTTATCGCGATTCGATATGAAGTCGTTTATCGACCCAGCCTTAATTGAGGATGACATGTCGATTAAACAATTATAAAATAGGAATATTCTAAAGATCGGAGTCATCACACCGGAGACAGGTTTATTGAGGATGCCGTGTCGATGAGGCAATTTCAGGAGGAGTCTAATTGACACGGTCTCTGTAGACACTTATGGAATGCGTTGGTCATTGCATTGCAATAGCATTGATTTATAAAAACAAAACAAAACAAAAAAACACGACCACCAAAAAAAGGGCACTTCACAGTGTAAGGGCAAAAAGGGTATGTGCTCTGCACAGGTTGAGGCCTACCTGTGCATGTGTCTGTATGCAGTACATGTATCCAGAGATTGTGTTATAGTATAATTGATAAATTCTGCATCAACTGTCAAATCTGCCTTTCCACATTATTTACTTATATGAACACAGTCTGAGAACTTATGACAAAGTAAAGTAACAGTATTTATTCTAGTGGGATTACACTTTAACTAAAATGTGTAACAAAACAGAATAAGTGTTGTGTACTGTTTCGTGACACATCAGTCTTCTCTGGTGTGTTCTTGTTTGTCTGCATGTCAATATACAGGAAATGGCACACGTCAAGTGTCTCCTCTACTAACCTTGATTATCAGTAGGTTTTTTCTATTAGCTAGGATGAAAATTTAGCTGCCTCTGAGATAAAGTTATTTGGATGTTGATGAACAATATTAGTATTTGCACAATGTGATTTATTGGTGTATGATGGAACCTATAATTCAGATCTCTGATGAAGATTTTCTCTGAGCAGTTTATTGTGGTTGGTGTGACACTTCCTCTACAAGGCACTGCAAACGTGCATCTTCAGTTTAATTTAGCCTACTGCTCATGTGAAACTTCAGAGATCTGTGCTGCATCTTATCTTATCTTGATTTTGCAAATGATAATAGCCACAGAAGTTTGCTACAACTCAATCATCTACAGGAAGAGAGTTTTTTTAATGTTAGGTACCATGCTGGTTTTTAATTTTCATTTCCCTCTATTAAAACAATTTTGAATGCAACATAGCTGCTGTCAACATGCACCGATATGTTGTGATTTTTTTTATATAAATGCGATTCCAGAGATGAATCACGATTCAGCTTAATTGCTGTGGTAATTGACAGCATAAAGCTTAAGTTGTATTTACTTATTTAATATTCCTTTATAGTGCAAATCATTGCATTGTTCTGTTTTATTTTTAAATGGATAATTCACACAAAAATGTACATTTTGTTAAACAGTTTTCATTGATTTTCATTGATTTGAAGTTAAAATGTACAGAAAATAGAAAGTCATATAGGTTTGCTATGACATGAGGGTGAGTAAGAGATATTTTTGGGTGAACTATCCCTTTAATACATATAAATTACTTTCTAAACGAACCTCTCTCATTCTTCACATGTCTGTTTCTCTTTCTCTTATCACATAGAAAACGGTGCGTTTGGTAGTGAACTATCACCACAGTCAGAAAGCCGTGGTTCGAGTAAATCCATTGGTCCCCCTGCATACCTTGCTGCCTGTGATCTGTCAGAAGTGCGAGTTTGACCCTGCCCATGTCTTGCTGTTCAGAGACAATATCAGCCACCAACAACTGGATTTGGACAAGTCCCTGAGCGAGTTGGGTGTCAGGGAACTCTATGTCCTGGATCAGATGCTAGGTATGGGATAAAAAGGACACCATTTATGGTCACTTAGGCCCTTTTTACACCTGATATTAAAGGGATAGTTCACCCAAAAACGAAAATTTGATGTTTATCTGCTTACCCCCAAGGCATCCAAGATGTAGTAGGTGTCTTTGTTTCTTCAGTAGAACACAAATGAAGATTTTTAACTCCAACCGTTGTCGTCTATCAGTCGTATAATGCACGTGAATCTGGTCCAATTCTATTAGAGTAAAAAAACATGCACAGACAACTTCAAATTAAACCCTGCGGCTCGTGGCAACACATTGATGTCTTAAGACACGAAACGATCGGTTTCTGTGAGAAACCGAGCAGTATTTATGCTATTATTTCACCTATTATCAGACGAATGTCATCAGCTCTCCAGACCGCCATAACTTCCTGTGAATAAGGTCAAAATACCGGCGCGGTCATAGATATATACATAGATGCCTCATTAGTGCCTGCGCGGATCGGTCGAATGAGGAATCTACGTATATATTTTTATGATCGCGCCGGTATTTTGACCTTATTCACAGAGGTTATGGCGGTCTGGAGAGCTGATGACATTCGTCTGATATGAGGTGAAATAATAGCATTAATACCATTCGGTTTCTCACAGAAACCGATCGTTTCGTGTCTTAAGACATCAATGTGTCGTCACGAGCTACAGGGTTTAATTTGAAGTTGTCTATGCATGTTTTTTTTACTCTAATATAATTGGAACCCATTCACATGCATTATACAACTGACAGACGGCAACGGTTGGAGTTAAAAATCTTAATTTGTGTTCTACTGAAGAAACAAAGACACCTACATATTGGATGCCCTGGGGGTAAGCAGATAAACATCACATTTTCGTTTTTGGGTGAACTATCCTTTTAAGATAAATTTTTGTCGATCGGGTCACAAGTAGACGAGGGAAATGCATTTCCGTTTACACCTGGTGTTTTAATCCATCTCCTTTGTCAGCTTTTGGTACTGATTTCTTTGAGGGGAGGGTCTATGGTCAGGTAAATGTATGGGCTTTTTCAGATCTTTCGATCTAAAGGATGAACCAATCCTGCGCAATTTACATATGATGCTATTGGAGACGATGGAAAAACATGGTGAGGAGCGGCTTTCGTTTCTGCTCTGATAGTCGCAAGACTGTGTTAGAATTTAGAAATGGCGAGTGAACTTTGTGCATGGTACGTTCTTAGGTCTTCAGCCTACAAAGTTTAAATCCTGTCTGGCTAGCGCACTTCCCATAATGTTTACGCATTAGTTCAGTAGGCCGGAGAGTAGATGGTCTTTTGTGGCTGTACGAACACATTCGACCACATGAGCATGTACACTACAAATCAAAATGTTTCAGACCCCATTTACACCTACATTAAGCATCGTCCACTTGTGCTTGGATTGACAAAAAGACTTCTTAAAGGTGCGCTGTGTAAATTTGAGCAGCATCTATCAGTGAGGTTGCGAATTGCAACCGCCCACTGCTCACCCCTCCCTTTCGAAGCCCATAGAGATGTGGTCTAAAACAGCTAAGAGTAGCTAGCTCTCTGTAGAGCGATTTGTCCGTTTAGGATTACTCTAGAAACATGACGGCGCAAAATGGTGACTTCACTGTAAGGGGTCCCACGGTGTATGTAGATAGAAATGGCTCATTCTAAGGTAATAAAAACATAACGGTTCATTATGTAAGGTTTTTATATACCACTGAAAACATAGTTATGTATATTATATTGCATTTCTGTCAACAGAGCCTCATAAATACTACACACTGCACCTTTAAATGTTCTTAGGTGTAAACAGGGTATTAGATATGCTAAAATGAGGTACAGTCTTTTCTTCTGAATTCATTGTATTTAAAATATTATGTTTAATGCATCTTTGAAATAAGTAAGCAATTAAGATCAGCAGTTCTCAAGTGTTGGGCCACTAGCCTATTCTAAGAGTCGTGGAATAAGTAAGCAATTAAGATCAGCAGTTCTCAAGTGTTGGGTCACTGGTGGACAGCATGGCAAAACAATACTAAATACAATTGATAAAGTGCAACTAAAATTTTTTTTTTTTAGAATTCCAAAATAAATCGTTTTTTTCTGTCACTTAGTAATATGTCTAATAATAATACAGTATATGACTCAGCGATTGTTTCAAAATGTGTTATATAATGTTTTTAAAATAAGTCTCTTGTGCTCACCAAGGCTGGATTTATTTGATGAAAAATACAGTAAAAAACATAATATTGTGAAATATTATAACAATTTTAAATAACTGTTTTATATTGTAATATATTTATTATATTAACTGTGATTTATTCCAGTGATGGCAAAGCAGAATGCTCAGCCATTACTCCAGTCTTCAGTGTCACATGAAATACTAGAAATCAGTCTAGTATGCTGATTTGGCAAAGTAAAAGTAGAATTATTATCAGTTTAAGATTATTAATTTTGTGGAAACCGTTACTTTTTTTCTTTAGGATTTTTTGATGAATAGAAAGTTCAAAATAACAGCTATATATATTAGTGGTGGGCCGTTATCGGCGCTGCGTTAACGCTCTTATCAGGCGATAAAAAAAATATCGCCGTTAATCTATTCTCAAAATTGGGTTGGGAGCTGGGTCTATACTACGCAAGCTATGATGACTTTCACCTTGATATTTTAGCGCGGATGTACACCTAGCCTTCGAACCTGTGTGTATGCCTACTAGTGTTGTCAAAAAGCGCACACACACATACCGTAATAAAACCGCCTCTGACATACAAGTGCCTTTTTCCATCTTATTAATGGTCAAATACACTCAAAAATGTCTCAATGCCCATCTTGGTGAGTTTTAACGTAAACACAGTCGTAACCAACTCACAGGAACAGTGTTTGGGATCAATGCGTGCGTCGGGTCTTAAAGGGACAGAAGTTATTTATTATTCAAACTACAAAAATACAAACGATCACTTACGAGCACACATATTCTGAATGCCTTCTGCAGAATTAAAATGAGCCATTTTAATCTAGATGAATCTAGATTCGTTTTGGAATTAATCTAGATAAAAAAAAAATGCCCACCACTAATATATATATATATATATATATATATATATATATACAGGTGCATCTCAATAAATTAGAATGTCATGGAAAAGTTCATTTATTTTAGTAATTCAATTTAAAAGGTAAAACTATTATATAGTCTCATTACATGCAAAGTGAGATATTTCAAGCCTTTATTTGTTATAATTTTGATGACTATGGCTTACAGCTTATGCAAACCCCAAATTCAAAATCTCAGAAAATTTGAATATTAAATGAAATCAATAAAAAAAGGATTTTAAATACAGAAACGTCAGCCCTCTGATAAGTATAGTCATGTACATGTACTCAGTACTTAAGTAAGGTCAGTACCCTTTTGCATGAATAACTGCCTTAATGCAGCTGGCATGGATGCTGTCAGCCTGTGGCACTGCTGAGGTGTTATGAAAGACCAGGATGCTTCAATAGCGGCCTTCAGCTCTTCTGCATTGTTCGGTCTCATGTCTCTCATCTTTCTCTTGGCAATGCCCTATAGATTCTCAATGGGGTTCAGGTCAGGCGAGTTTGCTGGCCAATCAAGCACAGTAATCCCATGGTCATTGAACCATGTTTTGGTACTTTTTGGCAGTGTGGGCAGTTGTCAAGTCCTGCTGGAAAATTAAGTCAGCATCTCCATAAAGCTTGTCTGCTGAAGGAAGTATGAAGTGCTCTAAAATGTCCTGGTAGACGGGTGCGTTGACTCTGGACTTAATAAAGCACAGTGGGCCAACACCAGCCGATGACATGGCTCCCCAAACCAACACAGACTGTGGGAACTTCACACTGGACTTCAAGCATCTTGGACTGTGTGCCTTTCCATTCTTCCTCAAGACTCTGGGACCTTGGTTTCCAAATGAGATGCAAAATTTGCTCTCATCAGAAGAGAGAGCTGGACCACTGAGCAACAGACCAGTTCTTTATTTCTTTAGCCCAGGTAAGGTAAGACATTTATGACGACATTTGAAGCCCATGTCCAGGATCCGTCTGTGTGTGATGGCTCTTGATGCAGTAACTCCAGCCTCAGTCCACTCCTTGTGAAGCTCCCTCACACATTTAAATGGCATTTTCCTGACAATCCTCTCCTGGCTGCGGTTATCTCTGCAGCTTGTGCTCCTTTTTCTTCCACACTTTTCCCTTCCACTTAACTTTCTATTAATGTGCTTTGATACAGCACTTTGAGAACATCCAACTTCTTTTGCAATTACCTTTTGAGGCTTTCCCTCCTTGTGGAAGGTGTCAATGAAGGTTTTCTGCACAACTGTCAGGTCAGCAGTCTTCCCCCATGAATTCTACTGAACCAGACTGAGAGACCATTTAAAGGTCCCATGGCATGAAAATGTCATTTTATGAGGTTTTTAACATTAATATGAGTTCCCCTAGCCTGTATATGGTCCCCAAGTGGCTAAAAATGTTGATGGGTGTAAACCGAGTTCTGGCTGTCTTTCTCTGCCTTTGAGAAAATGAGAGCTCAGACGAGCTGATCTGGAATTTTCATTTTATGACGTCATACCAGGAAAGGTTACCTTCCCCTTCCTCTGCTTTGCCCGCCTAGAGCATTCGGAGAAAATGGATTCAGTTTATGTCAGCACAGGCTTTACAAACAGACTTTACGATATGGATTCAACAGCACCGCGACAAACAGTGAGTAACAGTGTTCATTAATGCCTGATCTGTGATCAGTGATTTCTGATGTGTAGCTAATCATTCAAGTTCACTCAGACTTTCTTTCTAGATCGTTTAATGAGCGCCGTCTTGATGCCCTAAGCGTAATGCATCACACGTCGCGAGTGTATCTGCACACTTGTCCAAACTGCCGTTATAATGAATGACGCTGTTATGCTGCACAAAGCTCTTACTGTATTCCTGTCGATGTCATGTTTGCTGTTAGTTGTGGTGAAAGCATTTTGTGAGAGAAAACGCGTTGCAATGAGGAGATCACTGCATTCACGCAATCAACAGACTGTCTGTGTACTCAATGCTCATCACTGCAGCCTTTCATGTGATAGGAATAGATCATAAATAATGCTATTATAATCCACACTTTGACGATTCGTTCATCTCGACGGCTGTAATGGTACATTACATGTGTTACAAAGGTGGAAGACAGAGAGTCAACGTGACTGGGACTGTTTATTCAGAACTCTCAGATACAAATAAGCTCGCACTAACAGCACAGCGCTCTCGACAATTCAGTACAATAAATGTAGCGGACCCCGTCCGAATGATGGCTTGACTTTACTGATGTTTCAGGAGTTTATTGAAACCGTTTATCTCCAAAAATCACCGTAAGAGCTGAACAAAAAACAAAGAAGTGCGCATAAACACTTCGTACACAAACTCTCTCTCCATAGCATTATCAATGACAAACAATACAGCGAAATACACAAACATACTCATTACAAATGACAGTAAACAAGCACATACACACCTATTGTCTTTTCGGGGGTGCTAAACAAACTGTAAACTTTAAATCTGCTTAGACCCACTGAATGATGGACCGTGAGCTCTCACGAGTGCTCCCTCTTTTTTCATATCGCTCCGTAGACTGCAACGCCCGTCAAAATAAAAGTCCCTACTTATTTACACAGATAATACAGACCTAAAACCTATTTAAACGCACAGAAATGTCAAAAATTTACACAAAAACAAATTATAAGATATATTACAATGAAGTCTGTTACAATAAAACTTCGTCCAGCTCTCCATGGTTCAAGAGTGCCCAGTCAGTCTCTCTCTCTCATGCAGTCAGTGCGTGCAGTGCCTCGCTAAACCACGCCCCCTCCGCAACATAATCTAACACTCATTTCAAATGCAAAGATGTCAGCCAATCACAACAGTGGGCGTTTTCACTGAAGTCTCACAGCAGACACGCCCCTTGAAACAGGGCAAACATCCGTATAGATGTATAAATCATACTAACAATATAAGTACACCTCAGGAAACATTATAAAATAATAGAAAAATACCATGCCATGGGACCTTTAAAGGCTCAGGAACCCTTTGCAGATGTTTTGGATTAACAAGCTGATTAGTGTGTGACACTTTGAGCCTACAATACTGAACCTTTTCACAATATTCTGAGATTTAGAAGCTGTAAGCTATAATCATCAAAATTATAACAAATAAAGGCTTGAAATATCTCACTTTGCATGTAATAAGTCTATATAATAAGGTTTAAGTTGAATTACTGAAATAAATGTGCTTTTCCACAACATTCTAATGTATTGAGATGCACCTGTATACATGGTAACACTTTACAATAAGGTTTCATTAGTTAACATGAGGTAATGTACTAACTAACATATACTAACCATGAGCAGTACATTTGTTACTATATTTAATCTTTGTTAACGTTAGTTAATAAAAATACAGCTGTTAGTGGTTTGTTCATGTTAGTTCACAGCGCATTATATATATATTATGTAAATATATAACTTTTATATATATATAAGTTAGGAAACCACTGGTTATAGTTTGGTTGTTAATATTTCATTGGCAGGTCCAGCTCTTCCTGTTCAGGCATGCTCTTCAGGTGATGATACACAAGGCAACTTTTTTAACAATATTAAAGGCCCACGGCCCATCTAAAGTATCCAGATATAAATTTGTTGCCCATTCTCAATGGGAAAACGCCCAAGCAACATTGCTCCAAAAAGTTTACCTTTAGATGTTTCCACTTACTCAGTATCTTTGGTGAGTCAGCGAAAGAGTTTAGTCAGTTCTTGCATAACATACTCATACAGCACCTAAAGGCACTAATATCCTGTGACATTTCACTGTCTTAGCTGTGAGTACTTTACTGTCTAGCCAGCCAAGTGTAAAATTATGCCTTTTCAGTCTCATTTCCTTTAAAATGTTCTACTGGTTTGATTGTTTTCAGTTCTCCAGCCTAAAATGGCTTCGACCCCTGCCCTGTACTACTCAGGTACTGATGTACATGACTTTGACTGTATAGCCGTCATAGTGCCTTTACAGTATATGTAGTTAAACTGTCTTGAATGTGCTGAGAGTCTGCTTCCTGTCGCAGAACATTCTTGAGCTTTATATGATTAAAATAACCCAGAAGACAGAAACTAAACAAGACATGCAGTGCCTATGTTTTTGTATTCATCTTTTATGCTTATTGTTACTGTCATGCTTATGCTCTCAATGCATTTATGTTGTATTCAGAAAACCTGTCCCTTGTCCTGCTGACTCTTTTGTAGCTGTGTTAGTGTTCATTCATCTAAATGTGTTGACGTAGAGGCTTTGTAAGGGTGTAGCACCATCTAATGTCAGAATTTTGTACTGCTTTTAGTGCATTGCTGCTTATAACACTTCCTGTTCCATTAATACAGACCATATACGTGTTTAAAAGTTATTAAGTAACTATAATATCTAAATGTTTCTTTATTAATTCCACAAAAATGAACTATCTATTTAAACTTGTAAATTCTTGCTGTAACAAACTTTCTTAAATTCCACAATGTTGGACATTGAGTGAAGTGTTTGGGTGTCTTGTGATGCATGATGGGAAAGCAGTGCCTGCAAATCAGAAACTTAACACACTATTTTACTATACTAATGTGTGTGTCTGTTTTGATTATTCCAATGATAAGTGTGCTATTTATTTTTGGTTTACACTACTATTAAAACGTTTGGGGTCAATAAGATTTTTTAAAATGTTTTTGAAAGAAGACTTTTATGCTTACCAAGCCTGCATATATTTTAAAATGTAATTTATTCATATGATGGCAAACCTGGGGCACATTCAAAGCTCAAACCGGTGCGCAGCGGTTTGAGATGCGTTTTCTCTCGTTTGGTGGGTATGTCAAATATGTCAGCCCAATCAGTAACATGTATATAAACCGTGCTGTATTAAAGAGACAGCTCGCACAAATGAATGGGTCCAAGTGAAGTTGTTTAGAAATGTGTCCGCTGCAGCTCGGCATAAGCAACAAATGAAGATATTAGAAGACATTATTGTCGTAGGAGTTTTATAGTAACAATATAGCATATCAACATGATGTAGTTTATATTTTTTTGCTTCATTGCAAAGTTTATTTACCGTATATACCAAATTTCATACACAATGGTAATTAATTGCTTTATATAAAAATGAGAAAGAAAATACAAGGTATTAAAAAAGTAGAGTTAATTAAATGGGATGGGGATGTTCTCTTTTATTCTGGATGGCAAGGGCATTGATTGAATGTATTTTGCAGTATTAAACATGTATTTATCGATTTCATCAGGCTCCGAAAATTCCTCAAAGAGAACACAAAGAATGGCCTTCTCAGCTGCCATAGTTGCAACTTCTGCGTCATCAGAACAGGGTGTTCAAAGCTGCACCGTTTCCTTTTAAAAAAACATTTTGCAAAGTTTTGTCTGGGCTGAACGCAGCCCTGATTTTTTTCCAGCCGCCATTACTCGTTTTCAGTGTCACATGATTTTTGTGCTCAAGAATTTATTTTTATCATCAGTGTGCTGCTTAATATTTTTGTGGAAACCGTGATATGTTTTTAAGGATTATTTGATGAATAGAAAGTTCAAAAGAATAGCATTTATTTTAAATTGATATATTTTATAACACAATAAATGACTTTATTTATTCTGTCTCTTTTGAAATGCGTCCTTGTTGAATGAAAGTATTAATTTCTTTAAAAAAAAACATCATACTGACCCCAAACTTTTGAATGCTAGTTCATGTAAAAGATTAAGTAAGATTCAAGTTTGAACTTTTTGTCATTACAATAGCTGAGTGGCTTTGAAGTGGCATTTGATTTGCAAAGATCCAAAGCCTAAATCCTAAACTAACGCTACTGTTTTTATACTGTTTTTAGCACTAGTATTTATTCTACATATGCCAGGTCAAAATTAACCACTCAAATTTAACAAAAGTAACATTGCTTGTCTCAATTCTAGATTATAATAGTAGCTTCTGTGTGTTTGTGTAAGATGCTGAACGAATGTGTTTCTCTTACAGCTGAATCTCTTCACTCCAACAGTCTGAGTGGATCAGATAAAAAGGGTCTGCTGGGCTTCCTCAAGTTTAATCGCAGGAAATCAAAGGTAGAACACAGACTTACGTGTGCACAAACTTACATTCATTTTGTTCTGGTTAAACCTTGATAGTGCTTTATGTTTGCATGCTACATGTCTATAGAAACCCAAATATATTTAGATGTATAGCAAAATAAATCCTGAGCCAATGCATATGCTGGAGGGAACTAATACATGTCGCAAAATATACTGTAAATTAAACGTTAAATTTATATTGCGATGTTTATATCCTGCACTGCATGGTTTTCATGGATATTGTGAGTCTGCCTGCCATGCTAGTGTTACATTCCCATTTCAGACTGACGATCAGTCCTCTGAGGACATGGACAGTCTTGATGATGATAGTGTTGTTGACAATGCAGACACTAACATTAATGTAAGTACTAACCCATGAACTCCACTGTCCCTTACTAATGCACTCTCATCTCTCCGTTTGTCACAGTTTTCAATTCTTTTACATTTTTCTTAATTTGTTCTTTTCAGAACTTTGTTGTCGTTCATTTGACTGGAAATCAACTTTTATTGCATCAATGATTGATCTCTATTTTAATTATGAAAAATAATAGTTCTGGGTGCTGATTAGTCAATACTAGTCAATACTATATTAGTATATAATATTAATGTATTTTTAATAATAAATTTGAGTAACAACAAAAATAATAAGAATAATAAATCAATATTAATGAAAATGTGTCCTATATTATATTTTTTAAATAAAATTTACAGAATAGTAATGGAATTTGTTTTAGAAATCCCACACTTAAAAAAAGAAAAGGATAGTTCTGAACCAGAACTTCTGGTCTTAATGTGTCATTTTCAATAAAAAATATGCAACAAGTTAAGTATGTTTCAGAAATCTCCACCATCCAATCTATTGTTTTACAGGTATCACCACTAGGTGTCAGTAATCACTTGGGCAAAAGTGTGATCTCCAGCACCGCTCACATAGATTTGACCTAATGATATGGTTCAACTTTTATCTTCCGTTGATGAGATTTTCTTAAGTTTTCCTTAAGTCACTATCACTGTTCAAACTACATTTTAGAAGGATATTTTGACTTGGTTCGCTTGGATCAGAGATAGACTAGATCTCAGAGTTATCTGCTGGTACTTTTCCTACTTCTTGGATGACCCTTTTGTGATATTACCCCAATGCGCACACACACACTTTCTGCACTTTTTAAATAAAAAATCAACACTGTTCAATATGTTTTTTAAGCCATTTACTTAACCACTATATTAACCCCCAACAGAAACTATGTATTTACTGTATATAATACAACTATTATTATCATTATTATTATTTTCATAGCATTTTTACAAATTAGGATGTCCTCAAAAGGAGGTTTTCTCAGATTTAGTTCACTTCAGGGTACAAGTGTATGTCCAATATATAGTTATGTAGGTACACTCACACACACTCAATCTTCCAGAGATTTTATCTCCACACCCACATTGCTCTGTACATCTTTTCCCTTTTCTCTGAGAAACACACCGTGTTCTTGAAGACACTCAGACACATGCGCTTAACAGCCCAGACGTCCATAATTCATCTTTAATATGTCAGTTATTTTATATCGATCACTCTTTTTTATGAAGGGCTCTTCCCTGCTCTCGATGCTCGCCCCTGTAATTACACAAGTTCAGGTGCACGCTATTTACAATATCCCAGACAGAGCCAAGAGCCATTTTCAACACGTCGCAGTAACTGATTTCCGATTATATAACCCGCTAATAGCCATTCCCACTTTGAACATTCCGTTCTAAGGGCAGAGAGGGGTGAGAAAAACAATGTAAGAGAGAACATCAAACTTTTACAGGGAGGTTGTGGAGTCTAATGAAAGCATGTAGCCATGATAGTAGAGCTGTGATTATGTTGTCTTCGTGCTTCGTTTCCAGGTGTTGCATTTGTTTGTGTTGGTGTGTGTTTGTGCCTAGTTTTATGTCTAGTTTGGATCATATGTCTGTTTGTTACTCTTTCTTCTCAAGTCAAGCTGCAAGACTGCATACCCTCTCTCTGCATACATCTCTCTCTCTCTCTCTCTCTCTCTCTCTCTCTCTCTCTCTCTCTCTCGTTCCAACCAACAGCTGAGCACTCACTCAAACACTCATGAAAGGTTCTAGAAGATCCGGTGTTGTTCCTGTCAGTGTTTGCCAGATTTCTCTGCTCTCTCATAAAGGAACATCCTGTCTCTGTCTTTATGTTGATGTATATTCCTGCTTTTCTACTTTTGTTTGTAAAGTGAAGTGTAATTTGTGACATTAGCGGCAACAAACTAAATTGCAAAAACTTGACTTGACTTGACTTTTAAACAGATTTCCCAGAAATTTCTACCACCCCTTCCAGTCCAAAATTGTTTGACTAAACAGATAGTCACTCCTCTCACTTGATTTAGCCAGTAGTTGAATGTTGGACCACTCAAACAAACAATAAATCTTGTGAAAGAACCCCAGTGTTAAGAAGAATAGGCCTTTATCACAATTCCTATATCCGGTAAGTGAAGCAGTGTACCATCCCAACGCAATCAAAACTAATGGCTGAATCCTCTCGCGTGAGTTATTGCAGCATACCCGGCTGCTCTAATTCTAAACAACAACATTCTTGCCTCAGTTTTCAAGATTTACCGACACAAAAAGAATTAGGGATAGCATGGATGAGACTGACATGGTGGGATGAAAGTCATTTTAAAATAATATGTGGTACGTTCGTGCATATCTCCAACCTGCTGAAATGTTCCTATAAATATACACTATATTGCCAAAAGTTTGGGGCCACCTGCCTTTACATGCACATGAACTTTAATGACATCCCATTCTTAATCTGTAGGGTTTAATATGTAGTTGGCCCAACCTTTGGAGCTATAACAGCTTCAACTCTTCTGGGAAGGCTTTTCACAAGGTTTAGGGGTGTGTTTATGAGAATTTTTCACCATTCTTTTTCTAAAAGCACATTTGTGAGGTCACACACTGATGTTGGACAAGAAGTCCTGGCTCGCAGTCTCTGCTCTAATTCATCCCAAAGGTATTCTATCAGGTTGAGGTCAGGACTCTGGGCAGGCCAGTCAGGTTCCATTACACCAAACTCATCCATGTCTTTATAGACCTTGCTTTGTGCACTGGTACACAGTGCAAATGCGGGAGCTTAAAATTGTCCAAAATGTCTTGGTATGCTGAAGCATTAAGAGTTCTTATCATTGGAACTGGAACTAAGGGGCAACCCCTGAAAAACAACCCCACATCATAATCCCCCCTCCACCAAACTTTACACTTGGCACAATGCAGTTAGGCAAGAACCGTTCTCCTGGCAACCGCCAAACCCAGACTCGTGTAGCGAGAGTCCAGTAGCGGCGTGCTTTACACCACTGCATCCGATGCTTTGCATTGCACTTGGTGATGTAAAGCTTGGATGCAGCTGCTCGGCCATGGAAATCCATTCCATGAAGCTCTCTACACACTGTTTTTGAGCTAATCTGAAGGCTGCACAAAGTTTGAAGGTCTGTAACTATGCGCTGACCCCGCTCTGATTTTACATGGCTTACCACTTTGTGGCTGAGTAGCTATTGTTCCCAATTGCTTCCACTTTGTTATAATACCACTAACAGTTGACCATAGAACATTTAGTAGTGAGAACATTTCACGAATTGACTTATTTCTCAGGTGGCAACCTATCTTGGTACCTTGGTGGGGGTGTGGGGGCTCTGGAGCAGGACATGTAGCTGGAGTGACCAAGGAGGGGCTGACAGAGGGAACCACCAAGGAGGAGATGATGGAGGGAGGAGCCAGTGAGGAGATGATAGGGGGAGGAGCCAGTTGAAGACCCAGAAGTGAGCCATCCTAGCAAAGGCCCATAGCGGAACCAATGGAGGGAGGAGCCAAAGTGGAGTCAGGAAACCGACAGACAGAGGTGGATCCAGGAGAGTTGGGAGACCCAGGTGAGACCCTGGGTGACAACAAAGGACCTGGCGGCTGAGGTTGAGCCAGGGTGCTGGAGGGCTATGGTGGAGCCAGTGGGACTGAGGACCAAGGTGAAGCCAGAGGGGAGGAGAAGCCCAAATGAGCCAGAAGGGTGGAGAGATGAGGCGCAGCCAAAGGCTCGGAAGTACGAGGCATAGGCAGAGCAACGACTGACCAATGAAGGAGCCTTGGAATTGGAAGGGACCAGCAAGACAAAGGAGACTTGAAGCCGGCTGGTTCCAGCGGAGACAAAAGACGTTTATTTTATCCCCAAGTTTTTTAGATTTATTTTTAGACATTATTAAAGCCTTATTATAACAATCAAAAAAATTACTCTTTTCCAATGCTTTAAAGCATTTCTTTTTGCAGTTATATCACAATATTACACATACCTTTATGTGTTATAGGTGTATGTTTTCATTAGTTCTCATCATGGAAGTGTTAAAGTGTCACTCCTTCATTTCTGTGTATTCTGCATTGTAGTTTTTATTTTATTTTATTTATTTACATTTTTTATTATTATTATTATTATCATTACTTGTAGTCTCACCCAATTATCTCCGTTAGTGATTTTGTGGGGTTTGAGATGTCAGAAGCGGTGGACCAGAAGCGCCATACAAGAAAAAAAAAAAACGTCACTGGTCTGCAATGCTTTCAGATATTTTTTTTTAAATAAAAAGTGTTATCAAACTTTGAACTTTTAATTATGTAATATGGGCTAAAATAATAGAAGTATACTAATGTATATAAAAAATGCCATAGTCCATTAAACACTATGCTTGCAACAATTGACTTTTTTGCAACTCAATCCATTTTAATTTTACTTAAAATTTAAATATTGGTTATGCGTCCTGTTAAATACCAAATTCTGGAATTGATTTGGAATTTAAATTGATTCTTAGTTCAGTTCAGCAAACAGCATTTGTCACATATTGGAATAGGAGAATGAATTTCAACATCAAACAAAATTACGCTTATAATGTCAATGTTTTTTGTTTTGTTTATTATGCTTTTATAAATTCACTAGTGTAAAAATTAATACTTCTCTTTCAAAAAATCTACACAGTATATGCACTTATAAATCTTGCTAATAAGAGCTGTATAAAAGACAGAGAGTAGGGACATAACTGGATTATTTATTCAAATGCATCTGGTTTCCCCCTTCTTTTATTTTCTTTCTCTTCACCCATCCTCACTTTCAGTTCTGCTTCTCAATAATTAAACAAATTATAACTACACATTATGCTAAGTGTTGTACGGATTTATAGATTTGGCACAATAGTAAATTATTTAAGAAATCACTAAACTGATAAACTTGCATACCAGGTTTAGGAATCCGCAGTTGTTGTAGTTTAGTTTATGTCTTGAGTACCTCCCTGTTAACTGTCTTCTCGGGGCAGCTGTTTTATGGTGTGCATACGTGGTGTCATGGCCAGGGTAAAGCCCTCTCAGCCACTCTCCAGGAGCAGGTCATGACATTTCCAGCCCAAATGTAATTGATTTGCTGTCCTCTGTTAAACCTGATGCCCTTTAAATTCAGGATGTACTGCCTACAACACAATTCAGGATCCACTGCCTACAATAATACTTAATTTCTCTGTACAATGCACCTCCAATATGTGTACTCTTTGTCATTTGCACTAAGCTAGTCTCTACTTTGCACTTATATTTATAGATATATTTTTATTTTCATGTGTGCCTTTTAAACGTGTACTTAAATGTGTATTTGTGTAGCTCTTAAAAGTGTCTCTCTTTGTTTTTTGCTCAGGGTATATCAGTGGTGGCAAGTGGCCCATGTGTGGAGACCCGTCCCAGCACTCTTGGTCAGTCTCAGTCTGTGATGAACATCTCCAAGATGTCCCCGAAAGTGGAATTAAAGAAACGCAGAGCTCCAGCACCCCCATCAGCTCCCACACAGACTTTACCACTGACATCACAGGTTTGAATAATGACACACACACACACACACACACACACACACACACACACACACACACACACACACACACACACACACACACACACACACACACACACACACACACACACACACACACACACACCCAATCATAACCACTGACAAATATTTACACAGTCTAAATAATAATTCCTTGGAGTAGCTGTCATTTTAAGTCTTAAGGTTTTTTGCATAAAAGCTCCTGTGCACTATACAAATCTGTGAATGTATTCTCTGCTCTGTAAAAATTGTAGCTAACAGGGATGTAAAATTTAACATACATAAGCAGTTTATGATTGCTATGAATGCAAAACTACATTGAAATCGAACCACAAGAACCAAACAAACCAGCTCTGAGATGAATCACAAAGAAAATGTCACATTAACTTTGAAATACACTATTTAATGAAAAGGAAAAATGTATAGGTGTAATGCTGGCGAACTCAGAGACAAGCGAGAGCAGGATCCATGTGCAATAAGGTTTATTAAAGAAATGAAAGAATCACAATAAACAAAGTAGGGAACAGATAAACGAAACATATCTGAGCCAACATAAAACCTGGGAAGAACAAGACCTGACAAAAAAAACAGGGGTTTATATACACACAGAGTATTAGACTAACAAGACACACCTGGAGACAAAATAATGACTACAAAATATGGCACAGGAAAAGAACAGGGCAGAATGCAACCTGAAAGTCAAAATAACAAAATACAAGATACACAAAACCAGGAATACGTAACAATAGGAGAGTTTTTAGTTTTACAACTTTTAGATTTACTTACCTTCTTTCATAGATGCAAACTCCTCAAAAAGGTGAGAATTGAGATCAAAATAGGCGTAGAGCTGATGAGAACGTGATTTGGGGGAGGGTGGGGGCGTAATGAAAATAAACGCGTCGAAGAAAAACGGGCAAGGCTGAGACGTGCAGCAAAACAAAGGAAGCAGGCCCTTGAAATTCTGGTGGCTAAACGTCAGAAGAACGTCTCTGGTTACGTATGTAACCGTAGTTCCCTGAGAACAGGGAACGAGACGCTGCGTCAGCTGACGCTACGGGCAACTATCGAATCACGGCAATCCTATTGACCGGCGACAGCCTATGATGTCATCAATGTGCGACCAGGAAGTATATAAGGGCGCCTTGCAAACATGATCTTATCGTCTAAAGGGACTGTTTGGCAGGCAAGCCCTGAGGCTTGGCAATGAGACGCAGCATCTTGTTCCCTGTTCTCAGAGAACTAAGGTTACATACATAACCGGAGACGTTCCCTTTCGAAAGGGAACTCGCGCTGCATCAGCTGATGCTACAGGGAACAATATACCCACGCTGCCTTGCTGAGGGGAGTACATGCCCACTGGCAGTGACAACTGTCAGGACAAGCAAATTCAACTGAAATGCCTGAACCACTCCCCCTCTGGTCACACTAGGCTGTCAGTGACAGCATTCCCTACAGTCATAGCCCAAGCTATAAGCCTCAGGAGGAACCTTTGCGTACTGCATGAAGTCCTACCTCGGCTGCTCAAAGGCTTGGAACCAACCCATTCAACAGAAGGGGTTCCTTTAAGGGAACGTGGCTAGGAGACCTGAGGGACCCCCAGCCAGTCACTATTCGGGAAACTTCACCGAATGCCACCAGGGAGGCCTGACCTGGTGTCACTTATGTGGGACACTTCCGCTTGGCCAGCCATGTCTGTTGATAAACAGAGCCTCTGGACACTAGCCTCCGGGGAGGCATCCAAACTGAGAGACTGCAACCTGGCAGTGTCCGCCTCAGACCGGATCTCAGAGACGGGTTATCCTGGAGATCAGCGCTCAGCATAGCGCTTTCCAACCCTTGCCAGCGAGGGGAGTTTAGCTGCTCGATCCTAGGATCTACCAAGCACTTATCTCACAGAAGCGCTCAGGATGTCGGACAGGCCTACGGGCCGATCTAACTGGGAGGCCCCGAGAGGGGCCTGCGACCATCTGATCAAGCTCAGGCGGCTGTAAGCTTGCAGATGACCCTCCATGAGGGGAGCTCTTAAGCCTGCCTGGTAGGTAAACCATGCTGTAGGCTGGCAGTAGCATGCTGTACGCGTAGCAGAAGTGGCGCCTCGTCGCGCTAGTGTATAAGACCGCCCTCAGGTGCTGCCAGCTAAGGCCGGAACCCTGATAGCAGACAACCACTAGCTTTCAGCTTAAAGCCAGTTAAGTGTTCCCGCCTTGGGAACTCGTTCCCCCGGGGAGGCCCAGGTGAAGGGGCCTCCACCTGACAACTGTCGAGGCTGACTGTCAAGGCAGCTGAGAACCGGAACACGTTCCCTCAGGAAGGCCTAGTAAGGCCTGCCACCTGATAACCATCCATGCTAGCTGCCCAAGCGTCCAGACAGAGGAAGACTACTACCTGAAAACAGTCAAAGCAAGTTGTCAAGGTAGCTGGAAACCGGGACTCGTTCCCTCAGGGAGGCTTAGTGAAGCCTACCACCTGGTGGCAGACCATGCTAGCTGGCCGAGCATCCCAACTCAGGGGCTCGCCTTCAGGGAGGCCTGGCGACGCCTAATACCTGATAGCAAGGCTTCAGGGAGGCCCCGTGCGGCCTGCTACCAGCTAGCAGTCCGTGCTAACTTGTCACAGTGACTGGAGCCCGGGTACTCCCCCTGAAAGCACAGTATGCCAGCTAGCCAAGTGCTTCTGTAAGCTCGGGGACTCGCCCTCAGGGAGGCCTGGTGAGGCCTACTACCCGTTAGTAATTCATGCAAACCGTCAGAGGTGACTGAGGTCCCGGGACTCACCCTCAGGGAGGCCCAGTGAGGCCTACCACCCAATAACAAGTCTTCAGGGAGGCCTGGTGAGGCCTACTACCTGCTAGCAGTCCATTGCTAGGTGTCCAGTGACTGAAGACCAGGAACGCGTCCTCAGGGGAGGCCAGGTGAAGCCTGCTACCCAACGGCAAACCCCTCAGGGTGGCCAGATGAGGCCTACTACCTGATAACAAGCCTTCCGGGAGGCCTAGCGAGGCCTACTACCTGCTAGCGGCTCGTGCTAGCCGTCCAGTGACTGATGCTCAGGAACACACCCTCAGGGGATGCCAGGTGAGGCCTGCTACCCCACAGCAGGCCCTCAGGGAGGCCTGTTGAGGCCTACTACCTGAACTGCAGTCGTGCCTGCTGCCGGAGCGTGTTGGTCTATAAGCTCGCCTCCAGGGAGGCCTGGTGAGGCCTACTACCTGGCAGCGATCCTACAGGGAGGCCTGGAGGGGCCTACTACCTGCTAGCAACCCACTTTTCTCTGGCACATTGGAAAAACTGACAGTAGCTTGTCTGCTGGCTGACGAAAAACTGGGCATCCAGTTACCACCAGCGGACTCATCCCCAAAGAGGCCATAAAGTGCCTACTAGTTGACGAGGTTTCTGCTGAAGCCGACATCGTTGGGGAGAATCCTCCTTGGCACACATGGGCCACGACGTCGGGACTCTTTTGCAAGGAGGCCTGCTGAGGCCTACCACCTGTCCCGGAGTCAACTGCCCTTCATAAGCCCCTCCTGGGGCTTATTCCATCCCAGAGGCCCACAGAGCCCTCTGTATGACGGTGCAGTCTCACTGGCAGTGCCTACAAGCGTGGACCTAATCACATCGCCAATAGCAGTGTACTCAGCAAAAAAGCCTTGAACCCTCTGAAGCGACGGGAGTACAACTTACGTCACCTACCTTCAGGGTGGCCACCTGCTTATCCAGCAGCCTGCCATCCATGCGAGGGCGTCAGCCATGGCAATGCTTCGGCTTCAGGGGAGCATCTGACCAAACCATCACGGAGCAGAAGGTTGTGAAGTACAGCTCACGTTACAACAAGCCGACTGTTAACTGTTAAAGATTACATTCATAACTGTTCGATAACGTTACATGCGTGCACCGTTCACAAATGATCGCGTTCACGCGCGCACGCCGCGCGGCCACTTGAACTGTGTTCAGTGATCACTGATCAGTCACGCACATTAAAGAGCATCAAAACGTCATTTATCGTTTGAATTTCGTGATAAAATGGACTGAATACTTAATATGCTCGTGTGGGAACTCGGATTGAAGTGTGTTCCGCGCTTACAACAAGCCGACTGTTAACTGTTAAAGATTACATTCATAACCGTTCGGTACACACGCGAACCGAACCGAGAGCCCTGTACCGAAACGGTTCAATACGAATACGTGTACCGTTACACCCCTAATATATATATATAAATGTCCTGACCTCTGAGAATGTTTTCTCTATCCACGCAATGTTCTCACCTTTTTTGCCCCTCACCCGTTTGCATCCCTGTTCTTTGTATACCCAAGGTAGTGTTGTTACGATACCAAAATTCTGACTTTGATACCAGACTAAAATATCTCGATACCGATACTGAATCGATACCACGGCAAAAAACTGTAAAAGTAATTGAATATGACAAACTTACTATTCATTGTTTTATAAATGTATTAAAGGGTAACATCAGTGATTTAGCATTAGGCTTTGTATCAGTAGAAATCCGGTAGTATATTCAAATTATGGTACTTTCCCCCTCATATGCCCCTGAGACGAGAGAATTATGCATTTCGGAGGATTTTGATGCAAAATGACGATATTTGCATCATCTGAGGATTTTTTGGCCAGAGGCTAAAGACTACAGCCACTAGAAGGAGCTGTTCCGCATGTTTTCAACCCGCCCATAGGGGAGAGATCTCACGCTCAGAAAGTAAGACACAGACGGCCGCACGGACAATCATAATAACGGAGTGCGTGCAGAGTAAAGTGAGTGTTTCAACTTTTCAATGAATTCCTGTGATAGTTTAACTTCCATATGCGATCTAAAAATGTGCCAGACTGGCACTTAACGTTACCTCAGCTCTGCTCAGCTTTGTGAGGAATGAAATCTGATACTGCTGCGTCTGTGCAGTGACTTTCATTCGGCTCACTCACACTTTATTGAAAAGACACGTTCAGTTTTTAATTGTAGTGTTTATTCTGTAACTGAACAAAATGATTGTTTTACTATGAAGATCAAAATGATGGTGTACGGAGTTGGCACTTAACGTTACCTCAGCTCTGCTCAGCTTTGTGAGGAATGAAATCTGATACTGCTGCGTCTGTGCCGTGACTTTCATTCGGCTCACTCACACTTTATTGAAAAGACACGTTCAGTTTTTAATTGTAGTGTTTATTCTGTAACTGAACAAAATGATTGTTTTACTATGAAGATCAAAATGACGGTGTACGGAGTGGCCACGTAGGGCAGCGAAGCAAGTGCATTCTGGGAGTTGTTGTCTTTCATCCACATGAGACAAAAATAAATGTTCTGTCTTTTCTCAGTCTAGAAGGCACCAAATTCAAAAATAATTTCACATTTCTACTGCATAAATGACCCAGTTTAAATACAAAGCTTAATGCTAAACAGGGCTGTATAGTGCGACATATATGTTGCACGTGCTACAAAAAAATGTGATGAATATATTTACCCCAGTAGCACGCGTGCGATACAGTTTAGCATGTGAGAGAGCTCGTTTGAGTGAAGGGAGAATTTGTTTTGTGCTCGTGTGAGGTTAATCTAGGGCTGCACGATTGACTGAAATTAAACCAAAATCGAGATTTGTCTTTGTGAAATTATGAAAATCGCTTCAATTTTTAAATAAATAAATATAGTGCAGATGAAGCACAGCACTGTTCAGGGTGGATCGATCGGTTCGCAATAAATGCTGCTCTATCTCTGCATGCACTGTGAGATGGAGTCATTGGCATTTTAGTTCGAAAAGCGGCACGGTTTTATTAGAAAAATTTCTTATAAAAGCTGTCAATCAAAGCCTACAGCGAACGGCTGGCTTGGACTACATCCTGGTACTTCCTTCATAAATGACGTCAGTAGAACAGTAGAACAGACTAACCTCCACCCACAAGAATTGTGTTAAAAATACTGTTTTTTTACACGCGAAACATGAACAAATGTTATATTGCACACTGTAAACACAATCAAAGCTTCAAAAAAACACGAAGAACGGGACCTTTAATGTTGAAAAACCTCATAAAATGAAAATTTAATGCCATGGGACCTTTAAAGTACCAGTACTAATACAATTTTATATCGTACCACTTTTAACACCAGGGTATCGCGATACATTTCTAGTACTGGTATATTGTGCAAAACTATCCCAAGGATATGATTCATTTCCTTTAAAAAGACATTAAAGGGATAGTTCACCCAAAAATGAAAATTGTCATAATTTACTCACCCTCAAGTTATTCTAAACCTGTGTGAATTTATTTCTTCTGCTGAACACAAAAGAAGATATTTTGAAGAATGTCGGTAACCAAACAGTTGATTGACTACATTGACTTCCATGGTATTTTTCCCAATACTATGAATATATGAACTGTTACAGATTATGCTTGTCATTCAGAAGTACATTTTTTTTTGGCTAATTGGACAGATAGTGAAACTAAAACGCTTCTCATCCAGGTGGATGAACTAAATGTTTAAAGTTGATTTCTAATTATTGACATTACAGAGTTTACTGGTATTTTGAAACTGATGTGTGAATGGTATCTTACTAGTAGAAAACCATTGCTTGTGTGAACAGCACATTTGTGCATTTACCGGAAGAATCAGTCTGGTAATTTTATGGTAATTTCTCAGGTTTAATGTGTGAATGGGGCTTATCAAAGAGAATGCAACCTTTACAGTTACCATTTTTGCAGATCACATTTTTAATTTGTGGAAACCGAAATCCTGTGAGCAGTTCTGAATATTTCCTGATTGAAAATAATACCTAATATTAAATAATAATATAATAATAATACAGTATAATTTCATCCATGTTACCTGTGAGAGAAACATTATCTCATCTTGATTGCCCTTTGCTAGCCTAGAAATCTAGACGCACCCTAGCAGCAGCAAATCACATTTTCAGCCAGGGTAGTCTAGCAACTCTCCTTTGGCTAAAAAACCAATCACAGGCCAATCACATGAAAGTTGTTCGGCTCGAGGAGAAGAATATATGTACAGAGTTTGGTGAATGTAGGTAACCGCCCATCCCCCCTCCCCCCCAAACACACACACTTTTGTCAAAAGGTGGTGCTAATGAGCCCCTCCACCACGCCCGGTTCTAAAGCTTTGCCCATGTCTACTGGCTGAAAACTTTGATGTGTGTGTTGAGTTTCATACAGTTTGAGGCATTTTAATGGTGCGTTCACACCGGATGCAAATAAATTGCGCTATTAGCGCAAAGTTGGACGCTTGAACATTTTGAGTTTACTCGCTTCATTCGCGCGTGACATTCACTTCACAACAAGGGGCTTCTGCCAGGCGGTTCGTCTCGTTGAGAAATGGCTGACATGGGCTGTTTACACGTCTTTTTTGTAAAAATACTACTGTTAATGTGTGACAACTTAGTTTTAAGATTTTTTCAGGATTTTTAAAGATTTTTTCATAGTTGTTTAAAGCTCAAATCTGTGGTTTATTTATAAAAAGAGTGCCTATTTGAACATTTTATCTGGCGTTTTCAGAGTTGTGAGATCCAGGCGATCAGGGGCGCTCCGCGCTCGTTAACCCCGGTGAGAGCAGCCTTTCCTCGGCTAGTCCTTCAGACATTTGCCACTGGCTCTCAAGCTTGTCTCTTGTGTATACAGTGAGGAAAATAAGTATTTGAACACCTTGCTATTTTGCAAGTTCTCCCACTTGGAAATCATGGAGGGGTCTGAAATTGTCATCGTAGGTGCATGTCCACTGTGAGAGACATAATCTAAAAAAAAAAAATCCAGACATTACAATATATGATTTTTTAACTATTTATTTGTATGATACAGCTGCAAATAAGTATTTGAACACCTGTCTACAGCTAGAATTCTGACCCTCAAAGATCTGCCTTTAAAATGTCCACCTCCACTCCATTTATTATCCTAAATTAGATGCACCTGTTTGAGGTCGTTAGCTGCATAAAGACACCTGTCCACCCCATACAATCAGTAAGAATCCAACTACTAACATGGCCAAGACCAAAGAGCTGTCCAAAGACACTAGAGACAAAATTGTACACCTCCACAATGCTGGAAAGGGCTACGGGGAAATTGCCAAGCAGCTTGTTGAAAAAAGGGCCACTGTTGGAGCAATCATTAGAAAATGGAAGAAGCTAAACATGACTGTCAATCTCCCTCGGACTGGGGCTCCATGCAAGATCTCACCTAGTGGGGTCTCAATGATCCTAAGAAAGGTGAGAAATCAGCCCAGAGCTACACGGGAGGAGCTGGTCAATTACCTGAAAAGAGCTGGGACCACTGTTTCCAAGGTTACTGTTGGTAATACACTAAGACGTCATGGTTTGAAATCATGCATGGCACGGAAGGTTCCCCTGCTTAAACCAGCACATGTCAAGGCCTGTCTTAAGTTTGCCAATGACCATTTGGATGATCCAGAGGAGTCAATGGGAGAAAGTCATGTGGTCAGATGAGACCAAAATAGAACTTTTTGGTCATAATTCCACTAAACGTGTTTGGAGGAAGAAGAATGATGAGTACCATCCCAAGAACACCATCCCTACTGTGAAGCATGGGGGTGGTAGCATCATGCTTTGGGGGTGTTTTTCTGCATATGGGACAGGGTGACTGCACTGTTTTAAGGAGAGGATGACCGGGGGCATGTATTGCGAGGTTTTGGGGAACAACCTCCTTCCCTCAGTTAGAGCATTGAAGATGGGTCGAGGCTGGGTCTTCCAACATGACAATGACCCGAAGCACAGCCAGGATAACCAAGGAGTGGCTCTGTAAGAAGCATATCAAGGTTCTGGCGTGGCCTAGCCAGTCTCCAGACCTAAACCCAATAGAGCAGTGGTCGGGAACCTATGGCTCGCGAGCCACACCTGGCTCTTTGACAAAAATAATGTGGCTCAGGTCTCTCACCCTTTACCAACAAATGATCGATAGAAAAAAAATGAGACACATCAACAGAGATCCGCTCTCTGCAGAAAAAAACAGCCAATTACAATTCCCTTGATGTACAGCCTACCGTTAATGAAACGTATGATAATAGTTAATATTCAAGTTGTACCGGCCGCGCGTGTTCAGTGCTGTTCGCGAGTGTCACGAGTCGCGAGTCGCGACAGCAATCAATACTCACTTACGTTTCTGTGGTAACAGCTTCTGCTCTGGGATTCAAGCAGCTGTGGCTTGTTAAAGGTAACCGAAAACCATTTTTAGAACAGCAGCGAAAATGTAAAAGTAGGCTATATAAACGTTAATATATCCTTTTATTGAAACTGGTGGTCTGCTGTGAAAAGAGACATTTCGAAACATTTCACTCGCAGGTACTTTCGCTTTTGCCGAGACCCTTGTGATAAATAAATGTGTATTTATGATAATCCACGCAGATTTCAGTTGACGGAAATAAATTATAAAAGCGTGAAGTCGCGAAAGACAATTGAATTACTGACAGGATGCTGTGCACACGCTCCGAGTGCAACACGGACAAGCACAGCTTTGTCCTCGGCTGCACGTCAAATTAACAGGCTACAGAAATATATCAAAATGCCAAGCCGAGTATTCACGTAAACACAGTAGATGTAAGCACTGTGTGCGTTCACAAACACTAAGAGGATTTATAACTCAACCTCACAAAGCCCTGCACAATTAATTCCATATTGCAACTTATTTATTGTTTGCTGCATATGTGTTTGTTTTTAGTTATGGACCTAATAATTACTATTGTTCAAATTTTATTGGGAAAAAAAGCATGTTTTTTAATAATAATTTAATATAATTTTTTACTGTGGCTCTTTTGGAAAAATGCATTAACCAAAAATGAAAAAATGGCTCTTTGGTCAAAAAAGGTTCCCGACCCCTGCAATAGAGAATCTTTGGAGGGAGCTCAAACTCAGTGTTTCTCAGCGACAGGCCAGAAACCTGACTGATCTAGAGAAGATCTGTGTGGAGGTGTGGGACAAAATCCATCCTGCAGTGTGTGCAAATCTGGTGAAAAACTACAGGAAACGTTTGACCTCGTTTGACAAAGGCTATTGTACCAAATATTAACATTGATTTTCTCAGGTGTTCAAATACTTATTTTCAGCTGTATCATACAAATAAATAGTTAAAAAATCATACATTGTGATTTCTGGATTTTTTTTTTTTAGATTATGTCTCTCACAGTGGACATGCACCTACGATGACAATTTCAGACCCCTCCATGATTTATAAGTGGGAGAACTTGCAAAATAGCAGGGTGTTAAAATACTTATTTTCCTCACTGTATGTAACGGGCGATATTTGGTCTCATGGATCTATAATTTGTTCCCTGGCAAATCGTTTAGGCTGAGGGCAAAGTGAAGTTTCATTACTTTTTTTATTTTTAGGCTATTTAACTTTACGTTACCATTGTAGCCTACTAGCACTGACTTTGAATGTTTGACTGAATTGTTTGCTTTATTTCATGTATAGCTTCTTATACATTTTACTTACACTTTTGTACTATTGATCATGCATAAAAAATTTAACAAAAAGAGACTGGGTTGTGTTTCATGTCATTTAATGTTATCACAGTGATAATCATATGCACACTTGTCTGAACCACATATTAATATATGATTAATATGATTAATATTAATATAAACCAGATTTTCTCCTCATTGTTGTCACTACTAGAACAAGCTCCTGATTGGTTAACGCGTGTTAACTGTCAAACGCTCAATTTGCGCCGTGTCATTCGCGCCACCGAATGTCTATATGCGTCTTTGCATTGACTTAACATGTAAATCACTCGCGCAAAACGCTTCATTCGCGTCCGGTGTGAACGCACCTTAATAATACCAAAAGCATCCAAAAAGAATATTAAAGTTTGATGTATTGCCATGGCAACAGTATTTAAGATATCAAGAATCACTTCAAAGGTCTACATCTGCTGTGTTTTGACATTGTTCTGATTATACTTTTGAAGCAAATCGGGTAAAAATAAGAGGGTGATTTCAAAGCATTTTGACGGTGACACACTTCCTGCTGCCAATTGGTGGCGCTATAACTTTTGACTCACAATAGTCACACTCATGTGATCAGCCTTGTTCAATGAACACACAGCTGAAGTTTCATCAAAATTAATTAATGTATGCAGAAGTTATAACACACCTTCCGATGTGTATGCAAAGATTCAAGAGTTTTCAGACATGATAAGGGCCCCAACAGTGCCTGAGAAGTCGGGGAAAAAATAAAAATAATAATTATAATTCTTAGGAAAACAATAGGGCCTTTGCCCTTTCAGGGCTTGGGCCCTAAATACTACTGATATATGTTATACATATGTTTTGAGCAAATTAAATTGCTTTTAAAAGTAAAATAATTTATTTGAGTTATTTTCTTTTTACCTCATTTTCTTTATACCAGTCAGACTGTGAAGGAGAGCCTGCATCTATTTTTAGACCATAAATTAGTAATTGGCCTTCCAATTTAAATAGTCTTATAACATATTACATTTAATAATTTTTTTTTAAAAGATTATTCAATTGTAAACAATATTTCGCATATGTACTTTTATTGTAATGTGTGCCTTTCATGAGGTCTGTTTTACAAAGTTTTTTCCCTCTTCACACACATAGTTTTTCTCAAAGTGACACAACTTATGACTGTAATAGTTTATGAAAGGTGATAGCAGTCATTGATACCTTCTGGCTATTGTCACACCCTTTGGATTAATTTGCATGTAGCAGTTACACACTAGAACAATCTAGAAAGGCCACAGAGTGGTTTCTTTTTTCCCACATCCCTCCTCCTTCCCAAACAGATCTGACTGTGGTCCTGTAACGCTGACTGACACGCTAGTCTTTTAGATGTGTTTTCTGGGCTTTTCTCAGGGGTGGCTGGATTTATGACTGATTAGGCAACACTGTGGAGGTCTAAATGTGACCTGGAACAGGGCGATAAAAATAAAACGGTCACAACAAAGCGAGACCACACTGTTTACAGCACAACTCCTTTCTCTGTTTGTAAGGAGGGAGACTTAGTGTAAATGGCTCCTTATGCCAAACAAACCTCTTTATGGATGTTTGTTTTGGTTTATTTTGAGGATTAAGTATGTTTGGTGTAAGAATACTTATTCTCTTTTTAAAATTAAAATAAAAACTAAGATACAAATAAGAACATTTCATTTTCCAATATTTTTGTTGCTTCTCGTGTGAGAGAATAGAGAAATGTATTTAAAGTCAAGAATTGTAATAATAATAAAAAAAAACATTGATTTACACAAATGCTGACAACAGTAATCTTCGTGGAAATTTTTTTTTCTTTAATTTATGTAAAATTACCTCCTTTATGTTGATTGCCAAAGGACAAATGTTTCTTTCTGTCCAAACTGAAAACTCAATGCAATGCAAAGTTTTCAGCGTGTGCGGGGTTACCTGGAATGACGTCGCAGAAATAGAAACTAAGTGACTATCAAAATGACCATCAAAAGATGAAAATGTAAAATTCAAAAAGGTTTGTGAGTAAGAGATTAAAATACCATTAGCTCAGTATAAAAACAAAAAAGTCAGTAGAATGAAAACAAACATGTATGTGTGTAATGAACTGTGTGTGGTCCCACCATGAAAACGGGTTAAATTGAATATTCCAGCTCATGACCAGGGTACAGGCCAAAGTAATTAAATACTTCAGGGTTTAGAGGGGGACCTCTCAAAATTCATCACAGGCCCAGCATTCCTCAGGATTAAGTGGCGAGAGCCCTGGGGTTTGATATATCTTCATATATAACTTAATAATTAACATCTGTATGTGAGAGGCCATGGAAAGATGGAGAGAGAGATTACAGAGAGAGATTGCTTATGGGTTATTCACAGTGCACTTGTCTGCTGAAAAGTGATTTCATTAGCTAAGATAACTTTTAATGTGTACTCTGTTCAGTGCCTGGTTCAAAATCAATCACTGCTCTTGACTGAATACGTTGTGTATCTTAATAAGGATTAATCTATATTACATTTATAATAGTTTTTGATCACTTTTTTAATTTCTGTATATTTCATACCTGTGAGATCAAATATTTTAAATAACTTCTCTTTATGTTGTTTCTAAATAAATATATATTTTTAAAACTTTAATGTTAGGCAATAGATTAATCGTGATAAATTTCAGAAAAATGTGCGATTTAAAGTTAATTTTGTAAGCGATTGACAGCAGATCAATCCTTATTAAAGTTACAAAAGTTATTTAGTTATTTACTCTTTTTTTTGTTCGTTTATTGACATTAATGACGATGGCAGTAGTTATATAGCCTGCTGTCACTTTAAGGCAGAATGCACTGATCTAGTATACTGTTACAAATGCATTTTCCTGCTCAACTCTTTATGTTCACTTAAAACAAAAACAAATGTTTATGAGGATATGTTGAAATAATTTTGTGTGTATTTGTCCATTCAAGTGCAAGTAGACGGTTCTTGCAAGAACAGAAAGAGAACTTAACTCACTATATGTGTAGTGGCTTTCTGTGCATGCACATTAGATGTGCCCAACTTTCGTGTCTTCTTGCATTTGAATGGTTTAAAATCACATTAAAATGCATGCAGTCATCAAAAAGCGGAAACGAAATGCGTGTCTTATCAAATCCACGGTTCTTGGAAATTTGGAAGTGGTTCTCAATACCCAACCCTACTAAAGACGAGTAATTACAGCTGAAAAATATAGTTTTGCCATCATAGGAATAGATTACACTTTAAAATATATTCAAATAGAAAACGTAGTAATATATCACAATAATACTGTTTTTGCACTAGCTAAAATTGTCAAATTTAACAATTGCCTTTCTTTGTGTAGCCTAGTAGCCTAACCTGCTAACCTGCTTTGTGTGAAGTTCCATGTCTGCTAGTGTTGGTCTAGCTGGTGAACCAGCATGATGCTCTTTGTCTAAACTGGTAAAGGTAGTGAAGCTGATCAACCAGCATAGTCTTTCTGGTGCAGTAAGTTAAGCAGGGAAATCTTACTGGTTAAGCTAGTTAAAGGCATACGTTTCCCAAAAAATGAAAATTCTGCCATCCTTTACCTACATTCCTCTATGACACCTGTCAAAGTCTAAGGTCTTTTTCTGAAAAACCCTGAATTTGTGATTGCATACATGCATGTGCACGTATGCATAAGAACAACCTAGAGCATGCTGTGTTTCTGTGTGTTTTCCACTCTGAGCACTATGTAGGGGAAAGTTGAAGCAGTGCTCAAAGTTACGGCGCTAGGGAGCAGAAAGATGAATGACCAGCCAGCCTGCTGTGAAATGTAACCCAACGGCTCTGAGTGTGGTGAGACCCTGGCCTTCATAGCCTGTAATTAAGCACTCCTTCCGTCCCTTCTCTCATCCGCTCAACATTAAAACTTTAACATGCCAGAGGAGTGAAATCATACATTGTGCTGCTCGGTTGTAGATTAAAGGTCAGAGGGTTAAGATTAAAAACCCCATGAGGATCCTTGTATTATGTACATATATCATGAAACATATGGCTTAGACATGTTTTTTATTTATAAGTACATGTGTTTAACCTTTGAAGCCCAATTAAGTGGTTCAGTACTCACACGCTTTATGAGCAGTGACTTCATGACAGCGAAATGAGTTCTCTTTTGCTGCTTACTGCACTTTCAATGGTTGAAAATCGCTTGTTTTTAAACCACAATGCTTTAAAGCGCATGCAAATTATGCTTTCGTGACTGCGCAGCACAGCAATGTCACATGAGCATAACCTCGAGATGATAGTCCAAAATCTCTACCGCTTAATCGTGTCTACCGGAATATCGCCCACCCCTAATATAGTTGAATAAAAGTTTTATTTTTCATGTTGCTAAGAAGACCTATCACGTAGCCTATACACTGCAGATATTCAGGAGAGACAACCTGGGTGCGGGGGTTTACCAAACAGAACCCATGCAGGACTTGCCAAGTGATTCAAACTAACTCGTAATGCATCACAATAAGGGTACAATTGTTAACATTAGTTAACTACATTAGTTAACATAAACTAATAATTAAAAAATACCTCTAAAGAAATGTATTAATCTTAGTTCATGTTTTTCATTTACTACTTTTTTCTGTCAATTAGCCTATGCTACTAAGGTTCACCAAAGCATAGGATTTAATGCAGGTGGCAGCGAGCCATCAACTGATTGAAGTGTATTGTCACCATTGTTGTTTTCACAGAAGGAGCATCAATTAAACTGCAACAATTGATTTCAAGTAATGGAACATGAATAGTTACAAAAGGGAGGCACTTGTTAAACAAATGCTATAACAGTCAATGTTGACCCATTTCTTTTGTTCTCAACATACAGAGTGTGAATATGTCATGCACTTCAATGTTTTTCTCACCTCTGACCCACATTTGAGCATGGAACCCAGGAACATTCCTCCTAGGCTTGTTCATTTCCAACATACTGTAGCTTGTTTGTGATTTCATGGTTCATACATGGAATTGAGTCTTTCAGGCTGGCTACTGGTGTCTCGACAAGCCAAAGCAAGCTGATTCATGTACAGTACAGTATGTATTTAGGTGGCTTAACTTTTTTTAAAACGATAAACTACGATGTTTGCATCTATTCGATTCTAAAATATTGGTCTGAATTTTTGTATGTCCTTATCAACCTGTAGCACTCTAAAGCTGTATATTCCAGTCAATACAATGCAAACTGATACAAAAAAGGGCAGAACATTGCTCCCTTTTAAAGAGAGAGTGGCTCCGCATTTCTATCTGCAATGTTTTGTCTTTGAGTTTATTACATTTGTTTGTACCCTCTGACAAAGTTCTGAATTTGACAGAAATTTGATTACATCTGCGCTGCAGCGCTTTGGTTCACACTTCATGATGTGATTTACATCAGTGAGCTGAGAAGAACTTGTACTGATGTCATGTTTTAAGTTATGACTCAGTTCATTCTTTATTCTACTTACTATATCTTGTTCTCTGATCTAAAACTGACCCCAAAGGAACTTTACATCCTATTATATCTCTTCCATATCTGGGCAAGTTGCTTGTCTTTTGTTTACTTTCATATACATTTGCAACTCATGAAGCATTTTTGCCTACTATATAAGTTATGCTTGTTAATGGAAGCATCACTGTTGCTATTGTCTATACTTATGGTTTGGGATTTTGTCGAAGAGTAGTTATTACTTTTCTAAATGTTCTAAAAGGCATCCTCTTCACCTCAGTGCGGAGCAGCGATGCCCATGTCTTGCGGTCCGAGATCGATGTCCTGCTGGCGACGGGCGCGATCGAGCCGTTTCCTCCAGCCGATATGAGGTCGGGGTTCTACAGCCCCTACTTCATTGTACCCAAGAAAGGTGGTGGGTTAAGGCCAATATTAGACCTGCGCATTCTGAATTCTGTGGAGTCAGAAGTTTGTGAGGTCACTTCGTGCCATACACATCCCAGGTGCGCTGAACCAGACAGCCGACGAGCTCTCTCGTCAGTCGACACCTCCGGGAGAATGGTGACTCCACCCCCGGAGCGTCCAGCTGATATGGGACCACTTCGGGGTTGCACAGGTAGACCTGTTCGCTTCCCCGAAGTCGACCCATTGCCAGTGGTACTACTCCCTGACCAGAGGTACCTTAGGCATAGATGCACTGGCGCACAGCTGGCCCCGGAACCTACGCAAATATGCGTTTCCCCCAGTGAGCCTTCTTGCACAGACACTGTGCAAGGTCAGGGAGGATGAGGAGCAGGTCTTGTTAGTTGCGCCCTACTGGCCCAACCGGACCTGGTTCCCCGAACTCACACTCCTCGCGACTTTACGCCCTTTACGAGGCGCCTCTATGCTCTGATATGGAACCTGTTCGTCGTCTGGTGCTCTTCCCGCCGGGAAGACCCCCGGAAGTGTTCGATTAACGTCGTGCTTTCCTTCCTGCAGGATGGGTTGGAGCGACGGCTGTCTCCCTCCACCCTCAAAGTGTACGTCGCTGCAATAGCGGCATATCACGATGCAGTAGAGGGTAAATCCTTAGGTAAGTACGACTTAATCGTCAGGTTCCTCAGAGGTGCGAGGAGATTGAATCCTCCTCGTTCTACCTCAATACCCTCTTGGGACTTAGCCCTTGTGCTTAGAGCACTCCAGGGTCCTCCATTTGAGCCTTTGCAGTCAGTTGAGCTAAAAATCCTGTCCATGAAGACAGTCCTCCTGACCGCATTGGCCTCAATCAAGAAGGTAGGGGACCTGCATGCACTTTCGGTCGACGAATCGTGCCTAGAATTCGGGCCGGCCAACTCTCACGTTGTCCTGAGACCCCAGCCTGGATATGTGCCCAAGGTTCCTACCACTCCCTTCCGGGACCAGGTAGTGAACCTGCAAGCGCTGCCTTCGGAGGAGGCAGACCCAGCCCTGGCTTTATGTCCCGACCTCTGGGCTGGATACGTGCGTCCATTGTCTCCAGCCACTCCTTTGTTGTAGCTGTGTGTTTCGGGTTGTTGTCATGCTGGAAGACCCAGCCACAATCCATCTCCAATGCTCTTACTGAGGGAAGGAGGTTGTTAGCCAAGATCTTGCGATTCATGGCCCCATCCATCCTCCCCTCAATACTGTGCAGTCGTCCTGTCCCCTTTGCAGAAAAGCATTCCCAAAGAATGATATTTCCACCTCCATGCTTCACGGTTGGGACTGTGTTCTTGGGGTTGTACTCATCCTTCTTCTTCCTCCAAACACGGCGAGTGGAGTTTAGAACAAAAAGCTCTAATTTTGTCTCATCAGACCACATGACCTTCTCCCATTCTTCCTCTGGATCATCCAGACGGTCATTGGCAAACTTCAGACGGACCTGGACATGCGCTGGCTTGAGCAGAGGGACCTTGCGTGTGCTGCAGGATTTTAATCCATGACGGCGTAGTGTGTTACTAATGGTTTTCTTTGAGACTGTGGTCCCAGCTCTCTTCAGGCCATTGACCAAGTCCTGCCGTGTAGTTCTGGGCTGATCCCTCACCTTCCCCATGATCATTGATGCCCCACAAGGTGAGATCTTGCTTGATGCCCCAGACCGAGGGAGATTGACCGTCATCTTGAACTTCTTCCATTTTCAATTTTATCCCTGATGTCCTTAAACAGCTCTCTGGTCTTGGCCATTGTGGAGAGGTTGGAGTCTGTTTGATTGAGTGTGTGGACAGGTGTCTTTTATACAGGTAACAAGTTCAAACTGGCGCAGTTAATACAGGTAATGAGTGGAGAACAGGAGGGCTTCTTAAAGAAAAACTAACAGGTCTGTAAGAGCTGGAATTCTTACTGGTTGGTAAGTGATCAAATACTTATGTCATGCAATAAAATGCTAATTAATTATTTAAAAATCATACAATGTGAATTTCTGGATTTTTATTTTAGATTCCGTCTCTCAAAGTTGAAGAGTACCTATGATAAAAACTACAGACTTCTACATGCTTTGCAAGTAGGAAAACCTGCAAAATTGGCAGTGTCCAAATACTTGTTCTCCCCACTGTATATTTTAAAGGTCCCATGGCATGAAATTTTCATTTTATGAGGTTTTTCAACATTAATATGAGTTCCCCTAGCCTGAATATTGTCCCCAAGTGGATAGAAATGTTGATCGGTGTAAACCCGAGTTCTGGCTGTCTCTCTCTGCCTTTGAGAAAATGACAGGCCAGACGAGCCAATCCTGAAGTCTCCTGTTTTGACGTCCAAGCAGGAACGGTTACCTCCCTTTCCTCCGCCCAGAGAATCTGGCACGCCCATGCAAGCGCGAGAGATCATTAACGTTACTTGTGAACGAGTGAATGCAGGCAGTTTCTCAGTGTTTGGATGTACAAATGAAAACAGAAGTCTTTCTTCAGTTCCTTCTGATCTGTGATCATTGATTTTTAATGTGTAGCTAATTATTTATTATTCGTGCACACACTGCGGCTTCTCTCTCTCCCGACAGAACGGTGTTTTCGTGTTTTCTATCTTGTGAGTCAGTGTTTTTGTACGTCCTCGTCGCGTCTATCTGTTCTTAAATGTGCATACAGTCGTTTCTGCTCAACATAAGCAGTGTAACACCTTTAGAGATAAACCTCACACACGCCGAAGCTTGGCCTTCAACATCCCCGACCCCCAGTACTGCATCTGGCCCACAGCGGAGGCACCAAACGCGGCGTGAGATTAAGCAGAAGGAGGGTAAGCATGAGGGTCGCCGGGCTAGGCTAGCCAGCTTTCCCCACAATAAACTGGATTACATTCGATTACTGCTGTTGTGTCTTTGTTTGCGCTGTGTACTCAATGCGCGTCACTGACGCTTTTCATATGATTGGAACATATCTAGAAATACTGCTTTAATCAACACTTACTAACTCGTTCATCTCGCTGTAATGGTACTTTGCATGATGAAGCATAATGATGAAGACGGACTCGGCGTGACTGGGACTCGTGTTTATTCAGAACTCTCAGATACAAACACAATAAACTCGCGCTGACTGACAGCGCTCTCACAACTCAGTAGGTACTATAAATAACTTTGTTAGCAATCGCTCCGTCTCTGTGATGTCCGGTTCGCGAACGAATCATTCTTTTGAATCGGTTCTTTTTAGTGAACCGAACCAGTTCACCAAATCGGACTGAATCGTTCTAAACGACCTCGTTAATCCACGCCCCCTCCGCTCATTTAAAATGCAAAGATGTCAGCCAATCACAACATTGGGCGTTTTTACTGAAGTCTCACAGCAGACACGCCTCTTGAAACAGGGCCTTCAGCCACAGGGCAAACAGCAGTATAGAAAAAATGCCTTTTATTTCTAAATTATGACATTTTATGATGTAAAAATCATACTAACAATATAAGTACACCTCAGGAAACACTTTAACATAATAGAAAAATGCCATGCCATGGGACCTTTAAAATGTAATTTATTCTTGTGATGCCAAGGTTGAATTTTTTGCAGCAAATACTCCAGTCTTCAGCGTCACATACTCCTTCAGAAATCATGCTATAATGCAAAATGTATTATTATTATCAATGTTGAAAACAGTTGTGATGCATTTTTTCAGGATGTTTTGATTTAATAGAAAGAGAAAATATATAAATATGTATAAAAAAAAAAAAAAAAAAAAAAAAAATATATATATATATATATATATGCAAACATCCCAATATGCATATATATATATATATATATATATATATATATATATATATATATATATATATATATATATATATATATATATATATATATATATATATATATATATAATATAAAATAATAAAATAGCAACATTTATTTTAAATAGATTTTTTTTAACAATGAAAACATCTTAACCCTCTGAAGCAGGGATGGGCAACTCCAGTCCTCGAGGGCCACTGTCCTGCAGAGTTTAGCTCCAACCCTAATCAAACACACCTGAACCAGCTAATCAATGTCTTCAGGATTACTAGAAGGCTACAGGCAGGTGAGTTTTATCAGGGTTGGAGCTAAACTTTGCAGGACAGTGGCCCTCGAGGACTGGAGTCTGAGCTCTTTGGGGGCCCTTTAGAAGTTTTGACATGCTCTGACATTTGTGTTTTTTTCAGTTGCTTATAAACATATTAATGGCAAAAGTGTAATTACACTGTATTCAGCACAAACTGGGCTACCATAATATCTGAGCAACATCTATGTACATGCTTGTATTTTTGAGAGAATAATGTTTATGCAAGATTTTTTTTTAAAACACATTTTTTATTTTTTAAAATTAAGGCTTCAAAACACACAATAGATATGTGTTCACAAGCCCTTTGAATAATGTGTGTTTGCCTAGAGTTTTTGCTTCAAAATGATGTGAGAATCATTGAGCCTACTCATTCACATAAAACAATATATTAATTTACATTTTGTAAAACACTTTTTCTTTACTCAGGCCTTATCCGAGTAGGCTTGAACGAACCATGAATAATAATGTAATCACTCCTGAGAAACAAAAGACCTGCATAATAATGAGCTGCTTAATAAATGAGCTTCAGGTAGGCCTACTAGATTTTAAGTTAAGTACAGTAACTAGATAAGTTCAGTAACAGTAAAAAAAATAGTTTTCTGTAAAATGTTTTTTACTTAAAGTTTCAATAAATACAAATAACTGAATAATTGATAATGATGAATGTTATAAGTAAAATATTTGGGATTTAAAACAACATAAATGCAATGCAATCATGATTTCAAATAGTATAGTGTGACTTAAGGTTGATTGGGACACTTTTTCCCAGTCATTTCAATGGCAAACATTTTCTGAAACATTTGATTTTGTAAACTATCATACACACAATACTCAAATATAATTTCGAGCTTCAGTCAGAAACATGTGAAATGCATGAGCCATCGCTAAGGCTATTGTCTGCTATATTGGTATCAAATATACCAATATATTTATTATACCAGTCTGTTATATTATATCAAATATATTAAAAACATTGATTAAAATTAAGATACAATTTATACAAAATGAAAACAATCCAAATAAATCTTACTTTCTAAAACAAAACAAAAAACACTTTCTACAAAACAAAACTCCAGAATCATTTCTGACAAACTTTGATATTAAATAAAAAAATTACACAGGGTATAATATTTCAACATCAATATGAAGCAAAATTCGTTTTAAAAACATTGATTAAAATTAAGATACAATTTATACAAAATGAAATTCACTGTAAAAAAGGCAATTAATACTCAAATATAATTTCCATCTTCAGTTCATTTGAGACACGCGTGCAATGCAGCGCTAAGGCTATTGTCTGTTATATTGACTTCTTATAAAATAAGAAGCAACTATATTAAAAACATTGATTAAAATTAAGATACAATTTATACAAAACGAAAACAGGCCAAATAAATCTTGTCTAAACAGTATTGCCATGTTGCATCAGGATTTATATTTAAACAGTCTTTTTGCGTTTAATATTCACCGATTCTAACAGAATAAACTTAGCTTACCTTACAATGAGCCCTGAATCAGCTTTCCATGAGGAGAATTATTCCAGGATTATTCCTCAACGCATCTCAAAAGCTTTGACACCTCTCGCGGATAGGGCTGGGCAACAAACTCAAGCCCCTCTTCTCTTATATCGAAATTATCCGCCATTTCTCTTTGAAATTCTCTTTTTAGATTTCTAATTCATGACCGGTGTTTTGTTTTGCTCTGTCCTCTGCGCTTCTGGTTAAGGGTTACTCTTTCACCGTAAGTCGGCTTGCGTACCGCTGGCCGCCGGAAGCTAGTTATTTTAGTCTATAAAGTTTTAAATATGAATATTTTTCTTACACAAACGCGGCACTTTGCTTCATTTTTTATATAACTCATCTAAAATAAGAATGTCATCTAGTAAACCTAGGATGACTTGAGGGTGAGTAAATCCTGGGCTAAATTTCATTTTTGGGTGAACTATCCCTTTAAATGTGACATTTGATTAATTTAATCCATCCTTGCTGAATAAGTTTTCATTTATTTCTTTCTTTCAAATAAAAAAAAAAATACTTACTAAACTTTTGACTGGTAATGTGCCAAAATCCATTCTAGACCAACAGTGGTGCCTTGGGTGCATTTTCACCTGGCTTTTAATGTGGGCTAGTGTGGATACACTTACACATGTTAATGCCAGGTGTAAACATAGACATAGAGTGCTTTTACTTAAGATAGCAAGCAACACCCTTGCGCTCACAACATTCTAATGACATAGCAGTAAAAAACACTCAGTACACCGTAGCAACCATATAGCAATACCCTAAACCACCCTGATGTACCATACATTCAAACATTTATATTTGTTCACTGTCCCCCTCTATAGATAAACCTCGGCTCTCCGTCCTCACACAACCTGTTAAAGAAGCGGAAGGCTCCAGCACCTCCACCCACACCGTCCCCCAGTACACCCGAGCCAGTTATTTCCACCTCTGTGCCGACTGCACCTGTACGGGCCCCCTGCATCCCGGTTCCAGTTGAAAGGACCCTGCTGCCAGCTTCTAGAGCCTCAACTCCAGCTAATGACTCTGACCTAAGCCATAGTATTGAGGATTCAGAGCCAGCCAGGTCCATCTGCAGTAGCTCCAGCGGTGATGATGCAGCGGCAGGATCCAGCAGCAGCAGTCTTACTGAAGAACCTATCTCACATCAGGCTCATGTGATAGCTGCATACAGCACATCGACACCAGAACCTGAACCAGAACCTGAGTACAAGGAAGAAGCAGCTCCTTTCACTATGCCAGAACAAGAACCAGGTCCAAGTTCAGCGGATCCAACTCCTGAAGACCCAGAGCTAGAGATGGAGCTAAAAATGGAAGAGATGGAGAATAACCGTAATAGTGGAATAGGTAATGTACCAATATCTGTTTCCATAAAAACAAAAAAAACTTTTTTTTTAATTTTTTTTTTAAATAGCGTTTAGAATTTTTTTTGTTATAAAATGCAGTACTGTAAGCAGAACATAGAATTCGCTGTTACTTTTCCAGCATTATTATAGCTCTTTAAGCTGGCAAATTGTAGATGCTGATTTGCTGGCATTTTAACAAGTTCCTGTTCAACACATGACTATAAAATGGAAAGATAATGTTAAATTGGCGCCAGAAGCTGCACATCTAAAAGCGCATGCTGAGTTTTACATCAACTCACCATCTACTTCACTTACTCAACCACACTAAATCAGTTTAATATTGAATCTGGAGTGTGAGAGAGGGGACAGCAGGTAAACAAGACCAGTATATTGAGTTTTCATGTTCAGCTCCAGCTAGGGCTGCCACTAACGACTATTTTTATATCGATTCATCTATCGACTAAATTATCGATTAATCTATCGACTAATTTATCACAATAATTTTCAACAATTTTACTTAAAAACATTTAATTTAACTTGCAACGTTGGCCTTCAGTAGTGTACTATAAAAAAAAGTATAAATGTAAACAAGCCCTTGACAAAATGTAAAACTAAAAGAGTAAAACTGTAAAAAGATAGACATTTGTAAACCAACATAACAAAAAAAGAGAATATCAGCAAATACTTTTTATATAGAATAGTGTTGTCACAATACTAAAATTATGACTTTGATACGATACCAGACTAAAATACCTCAATACCGATAATGAATCCATACCATGGCAAAAAACAGTAAAAGTAACTGAATAATATGACAGAACTTACTATTCATTGTTTTATAATTGTTTTAGGGTTAAAAAACCCTAAAAACTCACTTTTTTAGGCCCTTTAAGAGCTGCACGGACCAAATTCATTGTAACACCCGACTTCTCATTCAAATCTGTATACGTTCACTAAAGACATATCTGACTGCGTTTACCCGAATACTCGCCAGGACGTGCATTTGTACATATTTTTTACCATTCAAACCCAATAATACGCAAAATTGGCATTGCGATCTGTCTGAGTGAAAGGCGTGTGCGCGCGCTTCAGGTCAGAGTCCGGCAGCGACTAATTATCAGCGTCGTCGCAGTCGATTGTATCGACCAATCGCGACAGGCCTAGCTCCAGGCCAACTTTAGAACACATCACTGATTTCTGAGAGCACAACATGTTACCCCTCAGCCAAGATGTTTCTGGTAAACCGCTTAAATAAATACCAAAGTATACTTTGTTTTTTATGCATTTAGTAGGGTGTGCGTATAGTGTGTGTGAATTAAATTCTGCTATCAGCATAGTACGTGCACTATACGCACAGCCAAATCTTTCTACCTGCACTTACTCCATACACTCAGATCACACTTACGCATTGATAAATCGCAATTTACATGAAATCACACATATCGCGATTTGGCTTATTGCAATTATGAAATCGCAAAGACTGCGATTTATCTTTTATGCGCAGTTTGTCAGTGCAGGACAGATCTGTGATCAGTAGTAAATGCTGTTCCATCTGAAACATTGGAACAACAATTAATGAATCATTGTTTTTTAATTGTTTGTAATTAATTAATTAATCAATTTTGCGAGCCCTGTGTGTGAATCATTCTGTTTGCCATTTTTCCACATTGAACATTGTTGGTTGAGTGCTTGAGAGTTTCGCTCCATGTCAAGCGATCTGTACTATTTAAATTTAGCTTAATCGACGCGCAGCATACCTGTTTTTGACATACAGAACTCTAGTGTGAAAGTGCACGACTCGTCATCGCTTTGCTGAGAGCACTGTTTTATACATGGTTCCCAAATGTTTGTTCTAATTGCTAAAGTTCTATCATTAAAAAGTGCTTGATTATCATAATATAATGCTTGATTGACTGATGTTAAGAGTGTATGTACATTCAGATATTTAAAAAGATTTTTAATCATGGCTGCAGGTGAGGACACACCTTTCTTTCATTTGCCAGGAGAGATGAGTATGCACAATTGCCATCATTTCAATACTGTCTGTCTGTCAGTTCTTCTAAATCTTTTCAATTAATAAGACATGAAACCCACATTTTTATAAAAATCTACAAAGTTTAGGTGTAAAAGCTAAAAGGAGTATAGAAAGGGTGTGGGATGCCATATTTTTTTTTTTTTTTCGTTCCCATGTGTCTCCTAAGAAGCTGGTTATGGGAATAAGATTCATCTGCACCTACGAGAATCAGGGGGATTTCACACCTGCCTCATTTAGTTCGGTTGAATCGTACTAGAGTTCGTTTTCCCCTTTGGTGCAGTTTGTTTGGTCAGGTGTGAAAGCAGCAATCGCACTCGGGTGCGCACCAAAAGCGGACCAAACGCTTTCGAACAAACTCTGGATTGGTTTGTTTGTGGTGAGAACGTGATCCAACCTCGAACAGACCCAACTGCAAAAAGTACTGATCATTTTTGGACTAAACCAGCTGCCGTAGTCAGCTGCACTGTGCATTATGTGATGAGGAAGTGTTTGTTGACAGTTTGCACTTTAGCATGGCAGCTCGCGGACAAAGTTGGAGTAGCGAGGAGGTGCGGAGCCTCATAGAAATTTGGTCTGATGACCATATTAGGTCTCAACTTTCGAAAACTCACAAGAACAGCACGATCTTCGCTTGAAGTGACGAGCGATGCGTGCTCGCCGTTTGCAGTGCATTATGGTGCGTTCACACCGGACGCGATTCGCGCGAGTGATTTACATGTTAAGTCAATGCAGTGACGCGAAATGGCATTCTGCGGGCGATTCGCGTGAATGAGGCGACGCAAATTGAGCGTTTTTAACTCAAGTTGAAAAATCTGAACTTTGGCGGATATTTCACGCCACGTTAACCAATCACGAGCTTGCTCTAGTAGTGACGCATTTACAAGCGGAGGCAGAAGTCCGAACAACAATGGAGGACAAGATAATCGTGGCCATATGTGGATACCCGAAGCTGTATGATACATCATCCTATCACTACAGGAACAGGAATAAAAAGGATCTTGCTTGGAAGAAAGTGAGTGAGGAGGTCGGATAGTCAGCTACCCTCTCAACAAAATCTATGTCAGCCATTTCACAATGAGACTGGAGCAGAAAAAAGAGCCAGAGCCAGCGGCAAATGTGAGAAGGACTAGCCGAGGAAAGGCGGGTCTCGCCGGGTAAACAAGCGCGGAATGTCACTGATCGCCTGGATCTCACAACTCCGAAAACGCCAGATAAAATGCTCAAATAGGCACTCTTTTTATAAATTAACCACAGATTTGAGCTTTAAACAACTATATTATCGCCTCAAAAAGTCTTTAAACTACGTTTTGTCACACATTAATAGTAGTATTTTTTACAAAAAAGACGTCAAGTGACCGAGACGAGCTGGCTCATATAGGCTCATATAGAAGCCCCTCCCATGACGCGAATTTGCATCTGTTGTGTAGTTGTCACACGCGAATTTCACGCGCGATTCGCGCAAATTTCACGAGTGAATGAAGCGAGTAAACTCAAAATGTTTAAGCGTCCGGTGTGAACGCCACATCAGAACGTGTTTTCTAGCCGCATCCGCACTTCATTATAGAAATGTATTGTTTGCATATTGTGGTGTATACAAACTATGTAATAGATTATGGCCAGGGACAAAACCAGCCCGCGCAGTCGCAGTTTAGGAAATACGCCATGGCCAATGAGTGACCAAAGCAATCAGAGTGGTGTGAAAAGGAACTAAAAAAGATGAACAATGCTACTATGTATATTTGTTTGCCCTTGGTCCAGACCAAATTAACTGAACTAGAGAAAGCACCCTCAGTTATGAGAAACCTAGTATAAATATAGAAATGTAATGTGACTAGACAATACAGAGCAACTCTATGATTGATAATACATATCTGTTACCCATATACACGGTTTGACTCTCGAACTGTATTGTTGCTTGTTTCACACTGCTTATACTTTACCCTCAGTAATAATTCTTGGGTATTCAGGTTTCATATTTTTTATTTTATGACATTTATAACATATATTTGCATATTCATGAGGTTATTAACATTGATTGGAAAACAGCATGCAACATAACCTATTTTAATATCAGCATGTCTATCTTTGGAAAAGTCAACTTGAACTGTAAATACTCTGTGAATGTCCAAAGTCTTTTGAAAGATACTGCAAAAACCATATAGCTGAAGATTGTTTGCCATCACTGTTTGACATTTTAAACCTCAGAAACAGTAAGTGCATGCATATTTAATGAAATGACCATTAGTTAGTTTATGGTTGCTTGTCTATTGCTAAACAACATGGCTTAACATGTTAGCACCACATTGTTTCACATGTTATACATTTAAGGCTTACTGGAACACCTTACATAAGGGTTGAAAGCAGTGCCATTTAAAATAGTTGTTGTAAAATGCTGCTTAACCCAGTTGCCTTAACACGGGGTTATAAAACACCCCAGAGGACAGCCTAAAGGTAAACAGCAATTTTCTCTTTCCTTGTCTCTTATTTCCATTCTCACTGGATCAAACCATAACACAGTAAGCCATATATACTGTAGATATAGCAAGCAGTGGAACTGCAGGTGAAACAAATAACAAAAGGATATGAATGTATGTATAATTCAATTTAATAACATTTCCTAAAAGATTTAGGACAGGATTAAGAAGTCGGCATAGTAAAAAAAAACATTTTACAAAGTAGATGTTGTAATTCATGTCAATTTCCATTTCCCTTTCAATTTGGCCCCTCATAGCAGTTTTGATTTTTATCTTTATTGGTAAAAAGCTTTATTAGGTTTGATTTAGATAGCAGCCATGCCCCTCAGTGGGCCGATAGGAGGGGAGTAGTAAATTTATACTGGTTTTAAATCTTTCCAGCATATAGATTACAATCTGTATGAATTTACTGTTAAGAAAATGCCACTCTAATCTAAAGATCACTCCTCACTGTGGCCCTTGTACAAGCATTACTACACTGCTTTATCACTGAACTCATTTAACAAAATACAATTCAAGAAATTAGACAAAATTAAAGAAAAGAGTTTAAAACAATTTGCTCAGGTGGTTGCTGGGAGTTATTTTCTTGATTATTCAGCTTGCTGCTCAACATTTAAACAGCTGGTTAGTGTCCACGATAGCAGCTTGCAGTACGCTTTCAGAGTTCCTTTTGAAACTCTCAACCTTCCCTAGCTCTACTTGTATAGAGCTGCTACAGCAATTTTATATATGCTATTTGTGTATATGTGTATATGCAGTATATCTTACATGCTCACAGCAGTGTATCAACAGCAGCAGTTCTGTTGCAGATCTATTCTGCTAAAACCAAATGCAAATCACGACAGCATGAGTGGACACGTACCCGTAGTAATTGAATAGAGCTTTTGTTCTATTAGCTGCTGAACTGGCATTACTGAGACTTATATATTACTCACTGAATGCTGTCCCATCTCTTTTCAAAACACCTCACAAATATAATTTATCTTTAAACTCCTGCTGGCTTCAGAGAACCTCCACAGGAGATAATGAGATAATGAGTAAACATTTAGATGTCACAACAGGACTGATGTAACTCCACTCATGTTGTTTCTTTTCCTCGATTTATTCCAGTACATCCAAATGACTCAGATGACTAAGATGACTACTTCAGTCTCTGGTCTGAAGTGTGCTTTGTGTATAGCATTGATAATATATACAGAGCATTGAAAATCCTTTGAATCTCTGAATACTGGCATTTTGTTGCAAAAAAAAAGGAAAAGATTATTTACATGTTACACAAAAAAACTATATATGTTGTTTGCTTGAGTATTTAATTCCTACACCCTACTAAATGCATTTGCATGCACTATAAATATTACATTTATGGACTAAAGCATTTTTTTAAATGTTATGTAAACGGATATTATCAGTCCAGATTAGGGCTGCAACGACGCGTCGACGTCGTCGATGACGTCGACTACGAAAATACGTCGACGTGCGTGAAATGCGTCGACGCGTCGGCGGCACATTATTTACGTTCTAGAATGGAACAGAAGATCTAGAATAATGGCAGCTTCTGCTCCCGGGCATAGTGAAAATTATCATTTATCATATAAAGCCAGACCGCGACATTCAAAAGTGTTGGAGTACTTTAAACAGAAGCCGAATAAAACTGTGCTTTGTTCGCTCTGTAACGCCGGTTTCACACTGCACGCGGTGGCAGAGCAGGAGCTGTGCGCGTGGAGAGCGGGAGCTTTCACACTGCAGTCAGTGTTGCCAAGTCCGCTTTTTTCCGCGGAATTGGGCTACTTCTACACTGTTGCCGTGGGCTATGTCTCATGTCCGCGGGTTGAAGCAAAAAAACACACATATTTAACCCCCCGAACGCGATGTTTACCAGAGAACCTCCCCGAAACGCGATTGGGCTTATTTTGGGCTAGTTTTGAGTAACGAATGGGTGGGTTTTGTTGTGTAAACCTGGCAACCCTGCTGCCAGTGTTCTCTCGCGCAGCTGAACGCGCCACGCGTGTATTGCAACAGACGGTCACATTTTCCTGGGTTCTTCTCCGACCCCAGTACGTCTCGTGCTTTTATTTATTATGGGCTGCATATATCTCCTGTATATGCGACCTGGTTCCGCTCTGTCCCAAACACATATGCATAATAACATGCTGTATATAGGTAGTTTACATGATTAAAGTAACATTACAGCAGAGCTGCCAACTCTCACGCATTGGCCGTGAGACACACGCATTTGATTGGTTTCACACGCTCACACGCCACACACCCGATTTCTCACGCTGAAGTGTCAACCCGGTCAGTCAAATGCCTGAAAGATGAGTTTATCTATAGATCTACATGTAGAGCCGATCATGTTGATCGATTAGTTATGCTCTCGGTGAGGGGGTTCAAGATAAATGGGCAAATAAATACGGTGTTGCGCGACCTAAACCTACATTCCGTTTTGGGTTCTGACGAGAACGAGCCTGTAAAGAGCGAAGTGGAGCGCTGTGAGCCTGTGACGCTCAGGGGTGCGTTTCCCGAAAGCGTTGTTCGCTATGGTCACAAGTTCCGTCATTATAAGCATAGTTAAACGAGTCGTGTTTCCCGAAACCATAGTTCCAACGAACGTTCGCAAACAGCATCGCAAAGTTGATTTGCATACATTTTGTTCTTGCACTGATGTTAAATGTGTAGCCATTTTGCACTTTGGCAGCCAGTTTGAGATATAGGCTATATTTGAGTATTGTGTGTAATGATTCTGACAGTTTTTTTCCATAGAAATGACTGGGGAAAAGTGTCCCAATAACCCTGAATTCACCCTATATTCTTTGAAATCATAATTACATTGCACTATGAAGCTTAAAACCTCAAATATTATAACATTCTTCATTAACAATTATTCAGTTATTTGTAACAATCTCATTGTAAAAAAAAAAAGAAACAGAAAAAAGTGTAGCCAGCTCCTTTTTGATAGTAACTTGTAGTGTAGCTACTTTTTCAAAAGGGTAGCTTGAATGTAACTTAACTACTCAAAGTAGTTTTTACTACAACACTGTTTTTTTTAGATCAACCACAGCAAAAAAAGAACCACACAACAGAGAGAAGAGCAACAGACAGGACAGACAGTTTTTTTTCCCTTTTCTTCCCTGTAAAAGTATGCTGTAGGTTGATGTATAATCAATTTGTTCTATTTAGACAAAACCTTGCCTCTAGGCCTAGTGCTTTAAAGGTCCCGTTCTTCGTGTTTTTTTGAAGCTTTGATTGTGTTAACAGTGTGCAATATAACATGTGTTCATGTTTCGCGTGTAAAAAAAACAGTATTTTTAACACAATTTACTTATCTGTATACCGCTGTTTTCACTGTCCTAAAAACGGCTGATGACTTCCTTTATTCTATGAAGTCCCTCCTTCAGAAATACGTAACGAGTTCTGATTGTGCCAGCGGTTCCCGTGCTGTGATTTGACCGCAGCTTAGCAAATGTGGCACGGTTCCTGTGTTGTGATTCGACAGCAGCTTAGCGCACGTGGAAAGGTCACGCCTCTTAACGGGAGATATATGCGCTTAATGATCTCTACAGCGTCCCTGGGAAAGCAAAACAAAGGTGATTTGACTCCGGGATGAAAATAACAGCGTCTCGACGACATGGCGACAAACACACTCAAACGCACCACTTCCTTTTCTCCACGCGACACGTCCTCTTCTCCACGTGGGACAGCAACAAGACCACGCCCCCTTTTTTCGCATATTCTTGTGGGCGGAGGTTAGTCTGTTCTACTGACGTCATTTATGAAGGAAGTACCAGGATGTAGTCCAAGCCGGCCGTTCGCTGTAGGCTTTGAAAGGGAACTTCTGTTAAATAAAATATCTCGCTTGGCATTGAACTTTGAGCTTTATAATTTTACAGGTATTATTTATGCTCTAACAGCAACATTACACACTAACTAAAGTTTGAACAATGGGATCACGAAGAACGGGACCTTTAAAATTGTGTGTGTGTGTGTGTGTGTCTATAGGATATAGCCTACAACGCGTCATATAGATGCATTTTGTATATATATATATATATATATATATATATATATATATAATATTATTATCTATTTTATTTTTTGTTGTTGCAATTTTTGCTTTGTACGCGGCAAAATTTAGCTTGGCCCCACCAAATCTCACTCTAAGCTTTTTTGAAAAGTTGGCAGCTCTGTTACAGTTAAGATATGCCTCTAGCTTTAATCATTTAAATGTGTCTTTGAAGTTTTTGTTTATGCACATGTATCTTCAAAATAGACGACTAGTTATACATTAACACTATGCTGAAAGCTCCTGTATGTGAACCTTTTGCAGATAAATACAAGTGCATTTTTGTTTACTACTGACACAAATCAACACACTACTATAGTAAACAACTTTTCCTAATTAGGCCTACTCTGTATACATTTTATGATGAATAGTATCATTATATATTATGTTTAAAAAGCTTCTTGTGTTCATATATTTCATTATAAAATGGCATACTATGTACACTACCCTTCCTGAAATACAATTAATATTGTCATCATTCATTGATTTCATGTTAAAATAATATACAAATTCACTACCCTCTTTGAAATACAATAATCAGTAAAAAAGAATAATAAGATTAATCTGGAAAAATAATCGTTAGATTAGTCGACTAATCGAAAAAATAATCGTTAGATTAGTCGACAGAAAAAATAATCGTTAGTTGCAGCTCTAGTCCAGATTTTTGTGGTCTTGCTCTAAAAGACAGAAGTGACGTGGATTTAATTCTTCAAGTATTTATTTACACTTTGTCAAATCAAATCACTTTATTGTCACACAACCATATACACAAGTGCAACAGTAGGTGAAATTCATAGGTGCAGTTCCAAGCAACATAGCAGTCATGACAATGACATGAGATGTACGACATTTAAAGGTCCCGTTCTTCGTGATCCCATTGTTCAAACTTTAGTTAGTGTGTAATGTTGCTGTTAGAGCATAAATAATACCTGTAAAATTATAAAGCTCAAAGTTCAATGCCAAGCGAGATATTTTATTTAACAGAAGTTGGACTACATCCTGGTACAGCCTGCTTTAATTACGTCAGTCAGTAGAACAGTAGAACAGACTAACCTCCGCCCACAAGAATATGCGAAAAAGGGGGCGTGGTCTTGTTGCTCTCCCACGTGGAGAAGAGGAAGTGTTGCGTGGAGAAGACGAGGAAGTGTTGCATTTGAGACGCTGTTATTTTCATCCCGGAGTCAAATCACCTTTGTTTGGCTTTCCCAGGGACGCTGTACTTAGAGATCATTGAGCGCATACATCTCCCCGTTAAGAGGTGTGACCTTTCCGTGCAACGTGCGCTAAGCTGTGGTCAAATCACAACACAGGAACCGCTGGCACAATCAGAACTCGTTACGTATTTCTGAAGGAGGGACTTCATAGAACAAGGAACTCATCGACTCATGGTGTTCTTTCTCATTCCTCCTGAAGTCGACCACCAGTTCCTTGGTCTTGCTGATGTTGAGGGAGAGGTTGTGCTCCTGACACCATCGTCAGAGTGTGCACCTCCTCTCTGTAGGCTGTTTCATCATTGTCAGTGATGAGACCTACCACCGTCGTATCGTCAGCAAACTTGATGATGGTATTGGAGCTGTGGGTTGCCACACAGTCATGTGTGCACAAAGAGTACAGGAGTGGGCTGAGAACACAGCCCTGAGGGGCTCCAGTGTTGAGAGTCAGTGATGAGGAGATGTTACTGCCCATTCTGACCACCTGGCGTCTGTTTGACAGGAAGTCCAGGATCCAGCTGCATAACAAGCTGTTTAAGCCTAGAGCCCGGAGTTTAACGTCAAGTTTGGAGGGCACAATGGTGTTGAATGCTGAGCTGTAGTCTACAAACAGTATTCTCACATATGTGTTCCTTTTTTCCAGATGGGAGAGAGCAGTGTGTATTGTAGATAAAGTGGCATCATTAGTGGAGCGGTTTTTGCGGTATGCAAACTGCAGTGGGTCCAGTGAGGGAGGGAGAACAGAGCAGATGTAGTTTCTGATTAGTCTCTCAAAGCATTTGCTGATGATGGGGGTCAGAGCAACAGGACGCCAGTCGTTTAAGCAGATGATTTTTGATTGCTTCGGTACAGGCACAATGGTGGACGTTTTGAAGCATGTGGGGACCACAGACAGGGAGAGGGACAGTTTAAAAATGTCCGTAAAAACTCCAGCCAGTTGGTTTGCGCACGCTGATGACGCGGCCCGGAATGCCATCTGGACCCGGGGCTTTACAGATGTTCACCCGCCGGTAGGATCGGGTTATATCCGCTACAGATACGGAGAGTGTACCAACCTCTGCATCTTCAGCCACTAGCTTTCTCTCCGCGAGGGTGGTGTTAGTTCCCTCAAAGCGAGCATAAAAGGTGTTTAGCTCGTCCGGGAGAGAGGCAGTGGTGTTCACGGCGGAGTTTGTGTTCCCTTTATAGTCCGTGATGATGTTAATTCCCTGCCACATGCTTCTAGAGTCGGTGGTGTTTAACTGTCCTTCAATCTTGTACCTGTAATGGTGTTTTGCTGCTCTGATAGTTTTCCAGAGGGCATAACTTGCTTGTTTATGCTCCTCTGCATTACCGGAGTTAAAAGTGAAGGTCCGCGCATTGAGTGCCGCGTGAACATCCCCATTTAGCCACGGCTTCTGGTTAGGGTACAGCCGTATTGTTTTGGTTGGAACAATGTCTTCTACACACTTCTTGATGAAACATGTCACGCTATCAGCGTAGACCTCGATGTCGTCATCAGAGGCCGACCGGAACATCTCCCAGTCCGCTGATTGGTCTGATTGGTCCGACCAGCACTGGATCGTTCTCAGGGCGGGTGCTTCCTGTTTCAGTCTCTGCCTGTAAAAGCGGACAGAAGGAAAACGGAAGAGTGGTCCGATTTGCCAAATGGTGGGCGCGGGAGGGATTTGTAGCCATCCCGGAAGGGAGAGTAACAGTGATCCAAAACTCGGTTCCCTCGTGTGTTGAAGCTAACATGTTGATGGTATTTAGGTGCAATACGTTTGAAGTTGGCTTTGTTAAAGTCCCCGGTCACAATAAACACAGCCTCAGGATGCGGGGTTTCCTGCTCACTTACTGTCCTATACAGTTCCTTTAGTGCCCGGTCTGTGTCAGCTTGTGGGGGTATATACACAGCTGTGATGATGACCGCTGTGAATTCCCTCGGTAGCCAGAATGGTCGACACAGAACCATGAGAAATTCCAGATCAGGAGAACAGAAAGACTTGATAGAATGTACGTTCCTCTGATCACACCAGGATCTGTTGATCATAAAACATACACTCCGCCTTTGCTTTCCCCTGAGAGTTCTTTACCTCTGTACCTGTGTCATGTATAGACAAAGAGACAGACAGAAACTTTATCTGATTCTGAACTATACAAAACCCTAATGTAGCTTGATTAGAACTGCATGCAAACATACTGTAATATGGTAATGTCACTGTTTGCATCAATGGCAGTACATAGAAGCTTTGCAGACTGGTTTGGTGTTTTGGTTTTTGCCTATTTTAGGTATTCTTCCAGTTTGTTGTTTAGGAAGGCATTTATACAGCACAGTCTTCCGAAGAGTCACACATTCTAATTTGGATGAAGATCAAAGCTTTGACTGGGCCATTTCAGGACATTCACCTTTATGTCCGACACTCCGTTGATACTTTGATCTTGTGTTAGGGTTCATTGCCCTAGAGATTAACTTTCTATAAAGTCATTGTTCTTTTTAACAAAAACATGATGCTCTCACCACCATGCTTTACTCTTTGCAGTGAGGCCAGTGATTTGCACCACACACCCTCCAAATTTGGCCAAAAACCTTGATGTTTGGTACTTTGCAGTCAGTTCGCTAGCAAGCTGTTTGGACATGTTTTCAATCATTCTTCAGGACTAATGGTTTCTTTTGTGGTACGTTCTTATACAGGCCTGTGTTATGCTCTTGATATGGTTGACTAGTGCACCTTTGTACCTCAGTTATTGGACCCTGTGGCTTCTTCAACATGATCTTTGTCCTCTTTATGTCCTTTCCTTCCTGTTTCAGCAAAGTGTATCAAGTGTTCACTCTTATGCAACACAGGAAATGAATGCTTAAGCAAACAGCATGTTTCAGTTTTTATACCTCGAAAGAATATTTGGGGGAATTAAGAGTGAACATGCATCTTTAAAGATGGTAAACTATGGTTTAGGTTATGCGTACTTTTCTGAGGAAATGTAAAGGTCCTTTGAATATCATAACACCAGTACTGGAAAGAGGTCCTCAACCTGGCTCAATGACTTTGTTTTCTACCCAAAAACTAACCCAGTTTAATAATTAAGTGAAGTGTTTAGTAATTATCCCAGTATTCTATTTAGGTGGATTACTCAAACAGGTGAAAAAACATGAACAAACAGTGTTCTTGGACTAAAGAATGCTTATGGAGTAATAGACCAGCAATATGTAACAACAGAATAAGAGTGTCCCACTCCTAAAAAGCATCATACTCGTGGAATTATTAACATAGACAGGTGTTAGCCATCAATTACTACAAACTCCAAGACAAAACCCATTGCAAGAGGTGTCACCTCGAACCTTTCCCCTTCCTTTAGGGAGGACTCCAAGATGCCTCTTACAATCATGTACAGACCACCCCTCAGTGTATGTCCCATACCTTTTACTTCAGTCCCTCTTTACAGCTCTCTGCTTTATGTCTGAAAAAAAAAAAGTTCTTCTCCTACAGATCAGCTGCCTTAATGTAGAGCCTCACTTTTTCCCTTTTATCTTGGTTACACTTTTCAATTTCTAAGCTTCTCAATGTGTTTTAAATGTCCATTTTTGCCTTTCGTTAGATGTCAACTTTGTGTGTGTCCGCGCCTCGTAATTCTGCGAAGACTGATCTGTGACTAATTTCTAGGGCTGTATTTTGGTACACAATTATGAGCATAATGAGTCTGTAAAAGCGGACTGAGTTTACCTTTTCGGTGTGATGACCTTTAATCTCCCCAACAGCCTCTGTAGTCCCATTTAGCCACTTGTTATCAACCGCCTTTTTCAAGACACCCAACAGCTTCAAAAAATCACGAGTGGGGTAATACTGATGTACAAGGGAACCAGAAGTGCTAAAATGCTAACTCTCTTCGCGTTTTGGCCTACAAAGTGATAACATACCTGCACCACAAAAATGACTTAAAATACATATATAATAACAATGAGGCAATAATAATTGTTTCAAATAAAGTAGCAAAATCAAGTAATCATATTATTACTTTATAGAAAACCACACTGTTAAAATGCCAAATATAAAATACATAATATAAACAATCAGCTTATAAAATGCCTGCAGAGGGCGCTAACCGCCTTGTGTTGTTACACTTTAAAGATAAAATCCTGGTTTAATATTGGCCAAACAATATTTAATTCAAATGTTAACTTAATCTTTAATATTTGGCAACTTCTTTAAAATAGAAATGCTACAGCCACTGTAATTTCTTGAATAAGAACATGTGGACATCAAAATAGAACTAGGGTTTAGACATTTATTTTTAAATCGCGATTAACAGTTTGCATATAATGATGATTTATGTGTTGGTGTAGGTTTATAAATGATTTACCTTACAAATCTGTTGAAATGGTGCACAATTGCGTCAGATGAACGTTTTAAGCAACCCAAAGTCACAGCATATGCAGAGATGGAATTTGAGATGCTCCACGCATGTAAATGTTAACAGTTCATGTGGAGCAGCATCTGTGAACGGAGCTGCTCATGACAGCTCTACTAATTTCCCATGAGTTAATGGTTCACACTGTCCTCCGCTATGACAGGTTCAGAAGGAAGTTCTCATTTCAACACATATCATTCCCATTTACTCTGCCTCTCTTTGATGAGAGATTGATGTGACGGCAAACCACTTCATACAGCTTGTGTTGTAAGAAGTCAGATATAAAAATATTGGACTTGTGTTTGGATACAAATGAGTTATTCTCTTTGAAGAGTAGAACTCTGGACTGGCTTGCAATGTTTTCACAAAACGCATATTTAATATTTGGAATAGCTGACTCATTTAGCACGTTTTTCTGCTGAGTTTTACTGACACAGTCTCTGTTGCCAAGACGTGGTGTTCTGTTCACTCCTGTACTTTCTTAGATTAGAAGAAGTAAAACCTTATAATGTACCTGTTAACTTAGAAGAGAAAACCAGTTACATGATAAGGAAGACCTCACATTTAACAACAAAGAAGACATGTTTTATTTATTTCTGTTTAATTTACACAAGGACATCTGATTTGTGTGTGTGTGTGCGTGTGTGTGTGTGTGTGTGTGTGTGTGTGTGTGTGTGTGTGCGCGTGCGTGCGTGCGTGTGTGTGTTTGTTGTCTAAATTAAAATGTGAATAGTTATAAAAGCGGATAGTTCTTTCCATTGTTGGGGGTAACACATTACAAGTAGTTTTTTGTTTTTATAAGTGAAGTAAGTGATAAACTCCATCCCATTCTTCTGCAGTCCAGAATGGCAGAACAGCTACAGGGTTTGTTTGAGCTGCGCCCTCTACTGTACATGCGTGAATTTGCATTTCCTTCAGCCTTTTTATGTACATTTTGGTGTGAAAAGGGCCTTTACATTTGCCCAAAAAATTATCCTTTTTGTAAAAAAAAAAACAAGCCTAGCCCAGGTAAAAAAAAAAAAAAGTAACACAAAAGTAAAGTAACGCATTACTTTTCTTAAAAAGTAACTAAGTACTGCAATTAGTTAATTTTTAAGGGAGTAACGTAATATTGTAATGCATAACTTTTCAATGTAACTTTGCCCAACACTGGTTCTGTCTCTAAAATTTGATTTGTGAAGTGACTTTCGAGGCCATTGAAAAGCCTCTGACTTGTGGCTATATGTGTATGTGTGTGTATATGTGCCTGTGTGTGGGGCTGGATTGTGCACACATTTTTTATGTCTATGGTGAATTCTATATTAAGGCATCAAGTTACTTGGTGACTAAATAGTTAGGGGTGCTTGCAAGGACTTTTAGAGGCTTACTAAAATTCAGAATGTAGCAGCATACACTAAGTATTACATTATAATCAAGCAATATTTGCTTTTTCCTCTCTTTTTTTCTTCTGCAGTCTACTGCTGTGCACCTGTCTCCTTGCGCTCTGGACGCCGGTGAACTGACGTTCATCCCCTTCACCTTTTCCTTTTCTCACCTTCCTCACCTCCCTCTGCCTGATGGGTTTCTATTCATTTGCATCTATCTTCTTCCACACTATTCGTGTTGCTTGCTTGCTTTGCTTAGTTCCCTAAAGCTTACAGAAAGCCCAGATGTGAGATTCAAGCACTTTTTTATTTGTCTGTAAATATCCGCCTTTTTGTATTGCAACTGATTAGCTTGAGAAGTCAGATGAAGGAATGGAACTATACAGCATGGTCAGAGTTACAGTCCTGGAGCAGTGTTCTTTATTTACATTTCTTTAAGCAGCTTAAATTGATATTTGAAAATGGTTATTAAAGCATGTGATGTAATGTTCACAAGTCAATTAAATTTTTCAAACTTCATGCGCATAGGTGATGTACAAGAAATTAGTCTTGTTTTACACTGTTGCATGCTGTTTGCTCTAGAAGGAAAAGGTATGTTCTGTTTTGTTTAAATCAACATTACTAGCTCCTTTTTACCACCATGTTTATCATTGCATTTATGGGTAGGGATGGGTCATTTCTGAAGGGCAACACGAAAACAATCAACAATAAGAATTTATTTGTCTTTGTTTACACTTGCTAAGCTTTAAATTAGCATGACTGAAGTGCTAAATGCTTTTTTGATTGATGGATTTGCTCCCAAATATAATTGACACAACTTTTTTTTTCCAGATTTTGTGCACTTTGTTTTTCTTTAAGCGTCTGTGTGGCATATTCTTATTAAATGATTTGAGATGTGTCTGCACTTCTAAGTTTTTTATAATTTAGGTCACAATTATCATCTCTTGTGATGTCAGCTGTGAGATGATTGCACTTAGAGGTTGTCATCCCATTTCATACAGGATTAGTCAGGAGATTTATGGCATTACTTGATGTCATTTTCTGTGAGGATTTGTAGGGAGTGGCCTTAGCTCAACAATTATAACATGGTTCACTGAAGTAAAACCAGTACAGTAAATATAATATGGCTAGGTAAGTCTCCAGGAGATATGAGAATTGACATACAGGTCAATGACATTTGCACTTTTTGTTGCGTTTTTTTACAGTATGTGCACTTTCAATATACTTACAGTGTACTTACCCACAAAAGTACTGAGTAATGTAAGGTAACTACATGGGTTAAGTTAAGGATTAGGGGTAGGTTCAGGGTTAGTACCTAGTTATTACCCAGTTAATATCATTAAACCAATAAGTACATAGTATGTTCATGCGAAACAGAACTGTAAAATAAAGTGCTACCCACTGCAAACTAGTTGCTTTTCAGCTAAATTCGTAATTTTTATGTAAATTGTTTAGAGTTTGTGTTTTGTTTTTCCCGGGGGAAGTGTGTTTGGGTTGAAATCGCAAGCACAATAAACCTCACAAGATTTAAAAATGGGCCAACTTCCCATAGACTGGAGTAAGACCAAAGAAGTCTCTTGAGCTGTCACAATCTTTTTTTGCCACTCTGACGTTACGGATCGCTGTGGCGCTTCATCTCTTCCACTTTACTAGTTACAACACAAAATAAACATGAACATCAGAAAACGAATCCAATTGTGAAATTTGTCAATGCCCAGCCATAGTGTCAATGAAGGTTTTTTTTATTTTTTATTTTTTTACCCGAAACAAGAGTACACCAGAATGCTTCGTTTATATGTTAAATTCACAAAACTTTTATCCTGGGGGATGATGCCCCCAGACCACCCTACAACAATTTACTGAGTAAACATGTCACCTTTTTCACCTCTTGTGAGTTTGCAGGTCTTAATATATATTTTTTGCTGAATTAAGGCGAGACACTACAGGTGAATAGAGATTTTTTTATTTTTTATTACAAGATATCACTGTGAAACTTCTCCAGTTTATTACTGGCATAAACATAAGAAAAAAATGTATTACAATTTTTGTAAATTAATGTTTTAATATGCAAATGAGGCCTATACTTAAATATACGCTCATTTGCATACATTTCCAAAAACAAAATCTGGAAATTGGAAAGGACTATTTGTTGACATATTCGATGAGAGGGCTTTTACTGAGGGGATTCTGAATATCTTATTTTTTGCTTTAGTAAATTAGAGAATACTGACAATAGCCTTTAAAAAATAAATTTTTGCCATGTTTTTTTTGGATTTAAAGGACCTATAACTCAGGATAGGAATGATATATCAACAAATCCCTCTGTAAAAGCTTTCAGAATATAGTATAAGTATAAGACTGGAAAAGTTAGTGCTTGTTGTTGTGCTACTGAAGTGGATATATATCTGACTCTGAGTGTGAGAAAAATCTAATTTTGAGAAAACGGCCTTTAAAGTTTTATATTGTATAATTTCATAAATTTCTATTGAAACCCCCAACCTACAAACAAAATATATATTCAGTTCATTAATATCAGTAGTGTATAATATTTAAAACATGGAAATTGATAAATTAATAAATTATTAATAGCAATAGCCTTAAGCTGAAGTGAACAAAACAAACATAATAACAGTCACAAAAACTGCAAACAAACTGTCCCTGTTTGTTGTATGTCCATCTATAACTATTTGAATCTAATTCTGATGGTGTTTCATCATCTAATCTGTTGTCGTTTACTTTCTTTTTACCGTCTTGCTACTTGGTCTTTTCTGTGAACGTTTATGAGCTGATTTCAGTGTTGTCTGCGTGCATTTTCTCTCAGGCGGTGAGGTGGAGAATACACAAGGAAGCGGCAGTGCGTATCACATAGTGGGAAATTCACATCGACCATACCAGGCATGGCATTTTTCTGTGAATGGAGACGGCATGGGAGCTCGTGTTAGAATAACTTCGGATGATTTCGGGTAGAAATCTAAAGGCACAAGTTGACAAAATATAATGACATAACTGCCTTAATGTGTAATGTTGACATATTTTTATTTTGACATGAAAGCTTACATGTTAAGGGAGCAAACTGGCCCAAAATCTCAAAATTGACCATTGCATGAAAAAACAATGTTTTCACCTGCCGTGTCTCGCCTTAATATAAATTTTGCATAAATTAACAGGGTATATACAAGTGTCCTTCATAATGAATAAAAAAATGGAATACCCTAAAGCTAAATATACTTATTATTAATTATTATTATATAAAGCCAATACTTATTTCTTAGGGAAAAAAATCTGTAAAGAGGTTTTGTTCAAATATTTTTAACATCTGAAAACCTTTGTCACATCACACAACTTTGATTTTGTGCAGCCAACATGCAGAATAAAGCATAAAACAGGAAATTACATACAGTGCTGCAGGGGTGACATTTTTGTAGGCCAAAACCCAGAAATGAGTTAGCATTTTAGCACTTCTGTTTCGATCGTCCCAAAGTCAATGGGCTTTTGAATGGATTTTGGTTAAAACCCTGGTCTGTGGTGATCACAAGCTCAAGATATTTTCACGCTTTATTGTTCGCCATGAAACATCTCGGGTGACACATTTATCCTAGGTTCCTTGAGAAGGGGAACGAGATGACAAGATGCTATGGGGAACCCCTCAGCATAACCTGTGTCTGAAGCATTTGTCTAAATGCAACAATTGTATTGGCCAGCAATAGCCTATGACATCAAGTGCCTTGCAAAAGTATTCATACCCACTGAACTTTTCCACATTTTGACACGTTACAACCACAAACAAAAATTAATTTTATTGGGATTTTATGTGATAGACCAACACAAAGTGGCACATAATTGTGAAGTGGAAGGAAAATGATTAATGGTTCCCAAACATTTTTACAAATAAATATCTGAAAAAGTGTGGGATGCACACTTTTTTCCCCCCTAAATCAATACTTTGCCCCCTAAATCAATACTTTGTAGAACCACCTTTTGCTGCAATTACAGCTGCAAGTCTTTTGGGGTATGTCTCTATCAGTTTTGCACATCTAGAGAGTGAAACTTTGAAGCTCAAGCTCATTCAGATTGGATGGAAAGCGTCTGTGAACAGCAATTTTCCAGTCTTGCCACAGATTCTCAATTGGATTTAGGTCGGGACTTTGACTGGGCCATTCTGACACATATACAGCTCTGGCTGTATGTTTAGGGTCATTGTCCTGCTGGAAGGTAAACCTCCGCCCCAGTTTCAAGTCCTTTGCAGACTCTAACAGGTTTTCATCTAAGATTGCCCTGTATTTGGCTCCATCCATCTTTCCATCAACTCTGACCAGCTTCCCTGTCCCTGCTGAAGAAAAGCATCCCCACAACATGATGCTGCCAGGGATGGTGTGTTCAGGGTGATGTGCAGTGTTAGGTTTCCTCCACACATAGCGTTTGGCATTTAGGCCAAAAAGTTCAATTTTGGTCTCATCTGACCAGAGCACCTTCTTCCACATGTTTGCTGTGTCCCCCACATGGCTTGTCGCAAACTGCAAACGGGACTTCTTATGGCTTTCTTCTTGCCACTCTTCCATAAAGGCCAGATTTGTGGAGTGCACGACTAATAGTTGTCCTGTGGACAGATTCTCCCACCTGAGATGTGGATCTCTGCAGCTCCTCCAGAGTTACCATGGGCCTCTTGACTGCTTCTCTGATTAATGCTCTCCTTGCCCTGCCTGTCAGTTTAGGTGGACGGCCATGTCTTGGTTGGTTTGCAGTTGTGCCATACTCTTTCCATTTTCGGTTGATGTATTGTACATTGCTCCGTGAGATGTTCAAAGCTTGGGATATTGATTTATAACCTAACCCTGCTTTAAACTTCTCCACAACTTTATCCCTGACCTGTCTGGTGTGTTCTTTGGTCTTCATGATGCTGTTTGTTCACTAATGCTCTCTAACAAACCACTGAAGGCGTAGGTATTTATACTGTTATTAAATTACACACAGGTGGACTCTATTTACTACTTAGGTGACTTCTGAAGGCAATTAGTTCCACTGCATTTTAGTTAGGGGTATCAGAGTAAAGGGGGCTGAATATAAATGCACTCCACACTTTTAAGATATTTATTTGTAAAAAATGTTTGGACACCATTTATCATTTTCCTTACACTTCACAATTATGTGCCACTTTGTGTTGATCCATCACATAAAATCCCAATGAAATACATTTTTGTTTGTGGTTGTAACGTGTCAAAATGTGGAAAAGATCAGTGGATATGAATACTTTGGCAAGGCACTGTCACTACCAGTTTGACCCGTTAGTATAAAAGGTTGCCTGAGGAACATGCTGAGGGGAATGCATGCCCTATTGACGGTGACTAAGCACTAAAAAGCTGACTCTCCTGACCTCACTGTCAGAGTCAGATTCCCCAAAGGTACGCACAAGCAAGCTGTCAGTATTCCCAACGGCCACTGCCCAAGCTCAAAGGCTTGGAATCCTTACCTACTGAAAGACTGCTTTGATGGAATATGGCCAGGCTTGTAAAGAGACCTGGCCTGTCACTTCAGGGGGATTTAAAGCATCAACCCCTAGAATCACCAGGCAAGCTGACTCCTGCTGTTGTAGCCTGGTCAGCCTACAGCCTGTCTACCTAAGCAGAATCTCTAGATTCAGCACTCTCACAGAGGCATCCAATGAGAAGATATTGCAACAGGCAGTAACCACTTCACACCGATTTCCAAAGAGGGATGTTCTAGAAAGCAGAGACTCAGCAAATCAACCCTCCGAGCGAGGGGAGTAACTCAGCCCGAAAAGAGGTTCTTCAGGACTTGCAGAGCACAAAAGTAGCTCTGGGGGAGCAAGTACTCTACATGATGAAAATGTAGAAATGGGGGTACTGACCATCTTACTGCAGTATGTTTATCAAGGAGGCATACAGAAAATCCTTCAACTTGAAATAAATATGTTGTTAAATGAGGCCCCAGCAGGCCTACCGTTAGCCCCGGGGAGCAAATCACTATGCATACTGACCCTCTAACAAGAGGAGGCTCACAGAGAGCCTAACAACTTGATACTGCAGATTGTGCAGAGCCCTAGGGAGCAGTACGCCAAAATCTAAGGGTTACTTGGTATAACGGCCCTTCTCTGGAAAGGTCAGTATAAACCATGCTCAACCAAAGAGAGCTCAGCTGGAAAACATGGGCTCTGATGGGTGGTGGCCTCAATAGAATGACTCTAGAACGAGAGGACAACTAACTAAATAAATTACTAGGGACAGCCCTAACAAGGGGATTCCCAGAGAATCATGTCACTGGACATAGCTATCCAGATGGAGCTCAGGGATTACTTGCAGTCAGAAAATACTGACTCTGACTCCCTCTGGGAAGGGAACATGTTCTGGACACCAGACCGAAATCTGCTTAAACTTTGAGCACTTACTTTTTCTTCTGTGGAGAATCTAACTATAATCTGGCCACTGCAGGTGTGACCACCTCAAGTAACTCATGCACTTTATCATCGTGGGAGGAGCGCTTGGAGGCATCTATCTCCATCTTCTCAAAGTCCATTTTCAGATGGCTATTTCGCCATTTAATTCCTCAGAATTAAATGTGGCCAAAGAACAGCCAGACAAGATATCAAATCAAATCAAAATCAAATCAAATCACTTTATTGTCACTCTATCATATGCACAAGTGCAACAGTAGGTGAAATTCTTAGGTGCAGTCCGAGCAAACATAGTAGTCATGACATGACATGTACAACATTTAAGCAACAACAGATTTACATATCTGATGCGCACACAATTACTCACAGCACAGTATACACTACAATAAACAATAAATAATTTACACAATGTGAGTGTAGTTCTCACAGCTTTAAACAATATACACATACTTACAATATACATATACTTTAAACAATATACACTAAACATACACTAAACAATATACATTACGCTATAATAATAATAATAATATACAATGTATAGTATAAAATATTATTCACAGATTGAAATCCAAAGTGCAATAGATGCTGTATGATAAATAAATGTGTATATAATGTGTGTGTATCTACAGTGGGTTGTGCTGAGTGATATTCTGTCCAGTGTGTGTTATGATCCTGATGGGTCAGGAGTTAAGTAGTCTAATTGCTTGTGGGAAGAAGCTGTTCTGGAGTCGGCTGGTGCGTGTTCTGATGCTGCGGTACCGCCTGCCTGATGGCAGCAGTGAGAGCAGCCCATGGTTCGGGTGGCTAGAGTCTCTGATGATCCTCTGAGCTCTTTTCACACACCGCCTGGCATATATGTCCTGGAGGGAGGGAAGCTCACCTCCGATGATGCAGCTGGCCGTGCGCACTACCCTTTGCAGGGCTTTGCGGTTGCGGGCGGTACTGTTGCCGTACCAGGTGGTGATGCAGCCAGTCAGCAGGCTCTCGATGGTGCTGGTGTAGAAGCGTGTGAGGATGTGGCAGTTCATTCCAAACCTCCTCAGCCGTCGCAGGAAGAAAAGGCGCTGATGAGCCTTCTTCACAACGGCCTCGGTGTGGACGGACCATGAGAGTTCCTCTGTGATGTGGACACTGAGGAACTTTAAGCTGCTGACTCTCTCCACCGGTGCTCCATCGATGGTGATGGGGCGTTGTTCTCTCTCATTCCTCCTGAAGTCGACCACCAGCTCCTTGGTCTTGCTGACGTTGAGGGAGAGGTTGTGCTCCTGACACCACCGTGTCAGAGTGTGCACCTCCTCTCTGTAGATATTAATACAAGCATCTAACTTCTCAAATCAGATCAGTATTCAGTCAAAATTAAATACTGCCAAATATCAACCAGACAAGTAAAAACGGTCATAAAGAATCATAACATCATAGCTTGCAAACACACATAATTCGTTTGCACATGATCATAGGAAAAAGAGAGAAAGGGAATCTCCCGTCTGCTCAGTTCCCTCGTTTTATATGTATGTAGCGGATCCTATGCCCTCACCCCGCTCTGAAGAAGCTCCGTCTTCAGCAGCGGATGGGAGGACGTCGCAATCTGCTGAGATAATCGCAATCCATTTCCCGCTCCTCAGGCAAATGCACTCACAATATGCGAAATGAGCGTGAAAGCATTTTAGTGAAGAACAACTCACAGTGCTTGCACTCGCCATGCTCAAACGCAAGCACTCAAAGCAGAGCTCATGTGTCCCATAATCAGGGATGGGCCATGATCACGGAGGCATGCATCTACTGATTGTTTGCAACATGATGTTCTCTTTTTTTTCTCTTTTCACACTGACAAATTTCTGCACACTGAACTGGACCTCTAACTCCTAACAAAGTGGACAGAGTGTAGCACACACACACACACACACAAAATGGCTCTGAAGACAAAGAAACCTGAAAGCACACCTGTTTCACGTCTATTTATAACCTCTCACAAGCATGCATTCCAATGACGTCATTGCCAGAGGTTATTTAAAGCCAAGTTCCTGTTTACTACAAATACTTCACAACCGGTTAAACAAGGATGTTTCCCATAGCGCTATCAGCGCAGCATTGAGAGTACCTTTTGATAGGGACATTTTTGTAATGTCATACATGCATGTATTATAAGACAGTACATTAACAAAATTAGCATTTTATATTATATATTTAACATTTAATATTTCAAAACATTGCACAGAAATTCACGAACAAAAGCTTTATTGATGAGGCAGTAGTTTACAGCAAACACGTAATAAACTATCCAAAACAGGCCAAATAAATCTTGTCTAAACATTCATATTACTTTATAACATATTATGGTTACACTTTACAATAAGGTTGTATTAGTTAACATTAGTTAATGCATTAGTTAACATGAACTAACCATAAACAACAACTCTGTTCAGCATTAGTTAATCTTTGTTAACGTTAGTTAATAAAAATACAGCTGTTCATGGTTTGTTCATATTCTGCAGACCCTTGACTGTCAAAGTCAACAAGTCTAATAAAAAGTTCAATAAGATAGGCAATTTTAGTTCAGTTTGTAATGTCATGTGGTACACGCCCCAAAAAATGCAATTTTAACCTTTTTAGGAAATTATAAAGATTAAAAATGTTTTTCAAACCAATTCAAAACCATATAAATCGAATATAAATACAAAAGCACATTTCTAAAAACTTGGCATATGTGCTTTAAACTAGATTTTTAAAAGACTAGTTTGGTACGGTATTTTTAATGAACAATGTCTGTATCTATAGAGCATATTAGTATTAGATAAGTATTATGAATCAGCTTGGTCAATGTAATAATCTATCACTAATTATTTAGCAAAAACTAAACCAACCTCAAAATGTATAGTGTAAATGAATCATTGGTTGTTTTTTTAAACTCTGTGGTCAGTGTGAGTCCTCACTGCAGGACATTATATAACCACAGTTTATTATAAGCCATTGCTTTGTGCTATTAATTTCTTAGGAATTAAGAATTAAGAAATTTAATTAAATGCTTCTTATGGCTCCTGTTGCAAGTATGCATCTAATGCCAGATTGCTCTGGAAATTAACCAAAGATTCAGTGCAGAGGAACAGCACTGTGATTTGTCACCTGGGAAGATCTCCTTGTGTGGTTTCCCACAACGTAAGGTGTTTTTTTTTTTTTCTTCTTCGTTTTGCACGTTGGTCTGTTGGTAAGATCATTGCATGGGTGTGTTTGTAATCAAGATGTCGACAATATCAAACTTGGTAGTGTGGCTCTGATTTCAGGAAAATGTCTAATTTTGTGGATGTGACAGTGTTTACTCATAACACAAGATGCCATGTGCCACTAATCGATAGTGAGTGAGTGTGTGTGTGTGTGTGTGTGTACGCATGCACATAAACTCTCTCTGTGGTTGCAGCTGGCGTATATACGAGCTCTGCTGGGAAAGGGTTGGGAAAGAGCTTGTGAGTCACAATTAATCCAGGAACAGGCCTCTCTTCAACTTGACTACCAAACCTGAACACATACACACACATTCAAAACACACCAAGTTCATCCTGAGGTTCCTCAATTAAAACCTCCCTTATCTCTTCTGTTTGTTTTGAATATCATGAAAAAGGCATATTTATTGTAATAACAGATGATTATGTGAGAGATTTTAGAGTTTAGAGAATGAGAGTGAAATCAATAAGCTAAAGTTATAAAGGAACAGCAGAAAGAGAGAGAGAGAGTGCAGTTTGAAGAATAGGATGGTGTTTGGACACACGTATTTGCACAAGCAGTTTCTCGAGAACAAGTGATTTATGTTTGGTTTGTTATTTTTGGCGTTAATCCATGACCCACATTCCATTTGATTTTATTCACCATCTCATTTTTCATATACAAGAAACCGAGAAAATACAGATCAGATCTGTTTAGGCCTGAAAAGAGCAGCAAAATTATTTTGGCTTTGTGTTTGTTTTTGCCAAACTTTAGATATTCAAAGATATTCTAATTGGTTTTCCATTGAGATCGCTGATTCAAAGTCTTTTTTTGTCCATTTTATTGTCTAATTAATGAATAAAACAGTGCACTGCTTCATTTGTACCCATGAAACTTTAATAAACTGCAACCTTTTGACCAAACAAGGGCTTCGTCAGGCAATAAGAACAACACATTTAAAAGGATTTTATATTCACATAGCAAATCCTCACACCTGATAAAAGACAATCTGCAAATTAACCAATTATTCAACAAGCAAAAAGAAGACCTCAAATAATCATTGTAATGAAAGACATCCAACAATTCACAAATGCAATTCAAACAACAACCCAACATTTTATTGTCTGCCAGTAACAAAAGTCCATCCACATAATTAATTGCACACATCTCAACAAACTTCAACAAATTATCCAGAAAAGTAATGATCTTAAGATTAATTCTTAGGTTAAAGTTGGGCACATATGTGCTGTAAAAAGTAGAATACTCATGTAAAACATATAAATAAATTTGATTCGACTTAAAAAAAAGTCAAGTCAAATTTATTTATACAGTGTTTTATATAGTATTATATAGTGTTATATACTGTTTTACATGAGTATAGTACTGTATGCACAAAGGTAAAGTAGGATGTACTATATATATACAACTTTTTTAATATGGCTCTGGCCATGGCTTGTTAGACTGTACAATATGATTCCAGTGAGATCTTGGGTAGAAGCCATGGCATATTGTGCTACATCAAGATGCACAATGTACGACACACATGTAGCCAAGACTTTGTTGTTCCGTTGACACCTTGTAGGAGCATTTAATCGGCAGATGGTAACACACCTAGTGATCAAAGATTTTGCCCTACAATGAGAATTTTTTTACCAATCTCAGGTGGTCAAAATTGTTTAATGGTAACACAAATCTAGGAGTTTGTTCAAAAGTAATATTGAGGATTGCATCATGATGCAACAATTTTGATAGTTAATAGTGATTGACTGTCTAGAATCTTATGTGTGCCTGTAGATTTACCATATTTTTCCCTTTATCCTTTCCTTTCCACATGCATTCCACAGAGAGTGTGTACAGGCACGTTTTGCACTAATTCTGTTCTTTTGGTTCTGGTGACTTTATGAAGCATGTTACATAATTAACCCTATCCGAAGTACTGACCCATTATGGCAGGGTTCCTTCAATCCGCCCCTGGAGGCCCTCTGCCCTGCAGAGTTTAGCTCAAACCCTGATCAAATTTCTAGTGGCTGTGTCTGAAAGCTTAGGCAGCTGACTTGTTGCCTCGCTGCCCTATCAGGCAATGACTTTGCAGGTACATTACAAAACTTATTTCAGACAGGCTTTGGAGGCAGCATAATGATCTAATGATCTAGAACAAAACAAAGTGAGCATTGGTGACAACTAAGCAAACATTTACTCCAATTACTCCAAAACTACTTTCTCGCTAGAAATGACTGTCTAGAAGTTGAAGTAGTTTGAAGTTGGTCAAAAACATGCATTTATACACAAACTCACTACCAACTGCAACTTTCAGACACCATGATCAGATGAAGGTATCTCAGTAGACAAGATGTGTCTCTATCATTGGTTTCGGACTTGCCTTGTTGCCACCCTGCCTCCATATGATGTCTGTGGAGGCAGCATATTTCAGCTTTTGGGCACAGCCAATAACTCTGGAGGTCTTGATTAGCTTGTTTAACTCTGCAGAGCAGTGGCCATTCAGGACCAGATTTGAGGAACTATTTTGGCATTAATGACAGTGACATGTTATCTCTCTTTCAGCCTGGCTGCATTCAGCTCATGAGTCTGTGTCAGAGAGGATGGCAGAGCAGGAAGTGGAAACAGTGTCCGTGGCCAGCAGTGAGAGTTTTGCAGACCAGGGCTATGCGGCATCAGAGGGCATGGCCGAAGAGTCTGGCCCAGTCTCTCTCTCTGAAAGGATACAATCTGTGTCACCTGTGGACATCATGTCTCTAAACAGTTGCTCAGCTCTACCTGCAAAGTCCAAAGACTCTTCCAGTGACAGCGATGAGGGCTGTGCAACCTGGGATTCCAGAAAAAGGTATGCACACGTTCACTCTAGTTATAGACCACCACAACAAACAAAAGCCTCTGACACAGGCCTGTTCACACCAACACTAATGTTCAGTAAAAAAAATATGGGTCTGATTTTGCAATGCCACTCTCTGACAGTAGGTGACGAAAAATGTGTGTTTTAATACCGTTGGAAAAGGCTGATTTACAGATGACAGAGTGGAAAAACTAATAACCCTTTCCTGGAAAAAGAAAAGTGTATGAGAAGACAGTATAGAGTCCCATAGTGGAACAGAGCTGGAGCGAGGAGCTTGAGGTGAGGCTACCTAAAAGGTTCTTCGTAGTTCGATTGACAAGATATTAGAACACCTCTTCATGAATAAATTTGGTCTGAACAGTTTTACAATTTTAGCATACTAAATATCACACCAGGTCTTTATTATTTTGTTACCCTGAAAAATCCAGCTACATCCAGTTTTTTTTTTGCTACTCCAAGATGATCTACCACTGCAGACATTAGGAGTGGAAGAAAAAAAAAAATTCTATAATGCATCATGATTCTCTCTTCAATTATTCTGAAACTCTTTTCTGAGTTTCCTTTTTAACTGCAGATGCTCAAAGGCACCGAATTCAGCTTGCTTCCAATTTTTCATGGACACACACACAAACCTTCATTGCACAGAAGGATGTACAACTTTGCTCGATGTAACGGTTACAATGTAGTATTTCAGCATTTCCCCTCAAAATGCTCTACAAAGTTATTTATGCCATTTAGAATGTAGTAGGTCTGTATGTTTAATACAAGAAGATTGCTCGTGGCATGCGGCTGTTTGCGAATCCCATGTAATCGGTTAAATGCACTTGTATCTCAAAATGCTTTTATGACACAAAATTAATATAAACAGTCAGTTATATTTTAAGGGATTAAACAGACAGGACAAAACATCTGATATGAATTGTTTTGGAATCAGATTGTGACTCCAAGAATTTGAATCAGATCGGATTGTGAGGTGCCTAAAGATTCCCACCCCTAGCAGATATGTCCCTACTCATCCTGCTGGTACTATAGTTTGGCTGGTCTTTGAATGGCTCTCGAATTCTATGGCAGCCGATGCTGTTCACGTGAGCACCACGACACATGCGTGTTAAAACTGCACTTTATTTACAGCGTAAATTGCTTAGCAGACTGACACGGGCTAGAAGGAAAGAGTTCAATAAAGTCATTGTTTTTGCGCACAAAAAGTATTCTCTTCGCTTCATAAAATTAAGGCTAAACCACTGGCATCACATGGACTATTTTAACAATGTTTTTACTATCTTTCTGGGCCTTGAAAGTGTTAATTAAATAGCTGTCTATAGAGGGAGCAGAGAGCTCCCAAAAACAAAAACATCTTAATTTGTGTTACGAAGATGAACGAAGGTCTTACAGGTTTGGAAGAACACGAGGGTGAGTAATTAAAGACATGAACTATCCCTTTAAGCTGGTTGTAGCTGGATTTTCTAGGGATTGGTATAAAAACAATGAAGTAGAAGGAAACATGGCTGTGAAACATTTTACCCACATTTGAGTTAAATAATGGTAAAATAGTTTTTATTGCTGTTTCAGATATTTTACATTTAAACAACATACAGTCATATTCACCACACCTGATCTACCACACATTGTTTGAACTCAATAAGATCAATACGTTCATTGGGCTTTTATTTCTCTGCTGGACAGGAATCGAAAGCTCTCCCAGGCAGAGTGGAGACAGAGCAAAGGATTTATCTCTCTCATTCTTTCTGTTTACCACCAACAATTCATTCCCACTGTTCAGCCAGTCTCACGTTTATCCTTTTCCAGCCAGCCAGTGTTCCTCCAGGGCTGACTGAGGAGTCTGGCTTTTTAAAACTTTGCTTTATGGAGCTGAAAGTGCTGACTGTTCCAGATGTATGTGTACAGATTCTCCGCCAGAGCCTGCAGCCTCACCTCAAGATCCTCACTCCGGCTCTGTCTCCACTATGGGACTCCATACTGTCTTCACACACTTTTCTTTTTCCAGGAAAGGGCTATTAGTTTTTCCACTCGTTCATCTGTAAATCAGCCTTTTCCAAGGGTGTTAAAACACACATTTGTCTAGACTTGTGTTCTCATCTTCACACCTTTTGTTTTGTTTGTTTTTTTGCTAAGTGCAAAGAGAGCTCAGGAGTTGGGTTCGGAATAAAGAGTTGTGGAAAATAACTTGTGGGATCCTTATTGATAAATAGGTATAGGGTATAAACCTGAATGAAGAGTTCCACCTCCCACCTAATATTGCAGATCTTATACTGTAATATCATGTATTTGTTATGTGTTATTTTCGTCTAGTTGATATTGAACACTGACTCGAACCTTGTATGTGAGAATGTGTTGGTACACTGAAGGCACAAAATAACTTATTTTACTTGCTTGTTACAAATACACAACTAGCTGAAATGATTTATTGATTTTTCAGTAGTGGAAATGTTCAGCGAGGACAGCAGTCAATCAAGAGACAAAATGGATATGAAGAAGATCCAGAGATTACCACACAGATACACCTCACCCTGGCCGATCTAGATGCAAATCTGGCAGGTAAATTACTCATGGATAAACTGTGCTTCCTCTTTAATACTTTAAAGGGTCATGAAACCCCCTGTTAGTTTTCTCCAGTTTTGAAAAATACTACAAAGGTGGGTGTGGTAAGCTGCGGAGTGGAGGGTGAATACAGGCAACACAACAGCATCTTCTGATTCAGACAGTTTTATTTCACTCTCATAGAGTTAAGATTCCCACAAATGCATGCTGCAATTCACCATTACATGCAACAAAATTAACAAATATATAGCCATAATTTAATGCACAAATAAATGTACAGCTGTTTGCATTTGTACTTTGCATTGAAGTCTCATGAATAATTATGAGATACTGGTCATTTATGTATTATAGGTGTAAGAAAACGTCACATCCTGTGATGTTGATACGATGAAGATTTTAAACCAAAAATTTTGCAAAAACGCTTAAAATGAACCACTTTTCTCCTAGATGGATACTAAAGTTGACCTTGAATGTTGACCTGTGAATTACTAGGAAATAATTTAGGTAAAAGGCAGTTTAGCTGCAATACCATGAACACTGTTATGAATGACTAATTATTTATTAACTGTGTTTTCCCTGCATATTAGACATTAATCACTCAGGAGGAGCATCTGTGTTTGTGGATGATGAAATACCTGTGTCCATTGTTGACATGGACATTCCAGTTACAAGCATTGATGAAGTTCTTGATGATGACCGTTTCATCATGAGCGAGTGTGAGGCAGAATTGTTGAGCAGCACGCAAAATATCATCAGACAGTCGTGTACACCATGTGAAGCTATCCAAAACAAAAACAACAATGCCTGCCTCACAGAGAAGAAACACAGAAGTCCATCTCCAGACATAGATAAGTGTTCAGAAGAGACTACACTCACAGTTATTGAGGAAACACCAAGCCCATCTCTAATCAACGGAAAGTTGTCACAAGACAATAAGCGCATAGACAATATGGAACAGAAGGAAGTCTTCAGCTCAGAAACTAAGAGTAAAGCTGAAACTGATGAACTAAAGAGTCATAAAAGTGTTGTGCGTCCTGCTGTTCAAACTGTTCAAAAGGTTCCTGATGAGAGATTAAAATCTGCACCTATGGTCCAGAGGTTCAGTACAGAGACTGCTTATGAGGACAGGACACCTATTACCAGAGTCCTGACAACTCAGGGTAAGATCACCCAAAGTTCTCTCTCTCGATTTGGAATGAAAACCTTTACAGTCATCCCTCCAAAACCAGCTGTGTCCCAGACCAAGCCTACAGGCTCTCTAGTCCTAGGTGCCATTAAGATTGATGAACAGGGCAACATGGTTACAGGGAAACAGATTTCCAGTGGCCCAGCAAAAAAAGGCAATCCTATTGTGGATTCTAGTGCAGAAATATCCCCATTGGACAAAGCCAAAGCCTTTTGGAGCACTGCAGAGAAGCAAGACCAATCAACTGCGACCAACCAAGGACCCATAGTAAACAATAGAGATACTGATGTGTTCAAACCCTTGATTGTGTCTGGAGTCTCTAAACTTTCACTGAAAACACCTCCTGAGGAAACACACAAAGAGGTTATTATATTGGAAAGGAAGCCCATATCTGTAGTGGCAAGTAAGCCTTCGTTCCCAGAACCTGCAGAGAATCACTCTGTCACAGCTGAAAACCGTGATCTCTCTTTTCTTATACCCCCCAGAAGAACCTCCAGCCAATACGTAGCTTCTGCCATTGCTAAAAACAATAACATTCCCAATACTAAAGTAGTTATCATGCAGGCGCCATCAGAGCCCATTGTTGGTGTCAAAAAACCTGTCAATCAACTGTTTAATAATGAGGTTAGACCTATAAACATACACAAACAGGCTACCACTTTCAAACCCACTGAAAATTCTGTGCCTTCTTTTGGACATCCTAAATGCCTGCAAAGTTACCCCAGTCATGCTGCAGAAAAGAAGACAAGTTCTGAGAGGATAAGCAGTATTGATAAAGGCACACTGCATGGGGAAGACAGAAACAAATCTCTGGACTCACATCCCTTAAACAACAAAATCCCGCCCTCAACACATGTGTCTGCTTACATTAAACACATGGAATCTTCCTCTGAAGAAGCCACATCAATCAATAAGTTCCCAGACACCTCCCCTGCTCGAAAGACGCCAACAGACACCACACGTCCACCACTTACAAAGAAGCCAGAGTTATACAAATCTGAGATTCCGTCTGAACCAGACCAGGGTAACATGTTTGGAACCGTTAAGAAGTTCAAGCCTGTAATTTTTAAGCCTGTCCAAAAGGAAACTTCTATCCATAGCTCTCTAATGGAGGCCATTCAGTCTGGAGTGGGCATTGAACGCCTCAAAAAGGTAAACTGTGAGTCACAGCATGAACATATATTTATCAGGTTTCTGGACCATTCTCTTAAGCTGGGATTCTTAAAGACAATTTCATTGTAGTAAAATATAATTGTATTATATTGCTTTTCATATTGTCCAGGTATCTGACATGTCTACCAGCTGCACGGTTAAGAAGCCATCTTACAATGATGCAGAGAATGAGCATTCTGCACTTCTTTCAGCAATAAGAGCCCCAAGCAACTCTGCCAGACTGAAGAAGGTAAGCTAAATATTAGTAAGACTTAAGGCACTGTCACACTAGCAAGATGTAATGGGCCAAAAAGGTCAATTGTCAATAGGGTAGCGAACTAAAAAGCTTTTTGTTGGTCAACATGGCAGATTTGGTGACCATCTTTAACCCAATTTACAGTTTTTGTGAGAAAATGTTAGCATTACAAAATTCCTGACCACACTGATTCCTATTGTAATGACTTTTTCACCTTCAAAATTTTTCTAAGCAACAGTAAATGCGACTTATCCAAAGCGACTTACAGTGCCCTTATTACAGGGACAATCTCCCTGGAGCAACATGGAGTAAAGTGCCTTGCTCAAGGACACACTGGTGGTGACCGCTGGGATCGAACCAGCAACCTTCTGCATATCAGTTCCATGGTTTAACCCACTGGACCACCATTTCACATTAACGAGGCGATAAGCCTATGCGTGAACTGATATTAGGCTAATGTAGATTTAGCGCTGTGTTGGGCTCAATGCTATATGGAAAAACTTTGAGGAAGCAAGATCATTTAATAATTATATTACCGTGTGGTGGACCTATGATAAGCAGTGCACGTCGCTCTGGTCGTGAGCGCTGAATTTTCTTCACTATCACTCATTATTCTTGCTCCACTGCACTCTAATCCTTCAAGCCTGTCATCCACTGTGACTGTCAACAACAACACACGGCACCCAGAAGCCCGGTCTGCAAAACGCATGCGCATCATTACGCATAGCGTGTAAGCATTATATCGAGCATTTATCGAACTGTTGTTATCGTTTTATCGAGGAAAATTATTTTGCGATAATTATCGTTATCGTTTTATCGCCCAGCCCTAGTTCACACAGAACGTCTCGGTTACGACTGTAACCTTAGTTCCCTGAATAGGGAACGAGACGCTGCGTCACCGCTCTGGGAACGCTTCTGCGTGATTGCGTCGTGAAGCACGTATGTCATCAGTCCAATAGAGAGACGGAACGTCATAGACCCGGAAGCTATAAAGCACACCGGCAAACACACGCCGTTAGCTTCTGAAGAAGGCCTGAAACAAGGCGCTTGCGGGCATGCGAGGAGTATGGCCGGGTGACGCAGCGTCTCGTTCCCTATTCAGGGAACTAAGGTTACAGTCGTAACCGGGACGTTCCCTTTCAAGGGAACTCGAGCTGCGTCACCGCTCTGGGAACGAGAATACCCACGTCCCCATGCGAGTCTGGATGCCCGCCTGTGAAAGTTACGAGGCGAGTACCCGAGACCCCGGAGTAGTATTAACATCTAGCTCAAAGAACCTGACAAAAGTATGCGGCGAGGACCACCCCGCCGCATCACAAACTTCCTGCAGGGAGGCCGCTGCTAAGAGAGCTTGAGAGGCAGCCATACTCCTAGTGGAGTGGGACCGAACAGCCAAAGGAGAAGGCTGTCCGGCCGCCATATAAGCCAGTGAGATAGCCTCGACTACCCACTTGCTCATCCTCTGCTTTGACACCGGACCCCCACGGGATGGAGGTCAGAAACAAACAAACAATTGATCGGTTCTTCTCCACAGGGCAGCTCTGTGGACATAGGCGTCTAACGCATGAACGGGACAAAGCAGATTTAACTTTTCCTGGTCTGACGTCACAAAGGGCGGAGGACAGAAGGCCTGGAGCACAATAGGTCTGACAGGGTTAGTGAGGACCTTAGGAATGTACCCGGGCCTCAGAGAGAGAAAAGCCTTAGCCATACCCGGAGCAAATTCCAAGCACGAGGGTGCAACAGAGAGGACTTGCAAGTCCCCAATTCTTTTTAGAGAAGAAATAGCAAGAAGAAATAATGTCTTGAAAGTGAGAAACTTTTCAGCAACTTCCTCGAGCGGCTCAAAGGGAGCCTCGGAAAGGCCTTGCAGGACGATGGCTAAGTCCCAGGCCGGCACCCTGGTGCGTGTCACAGGCCTCAGCCTCAAGGTTCCAAGGAGGAAACAGGTTACTAGCGGGTGTCGCCCTAATGAAACTCCACTCAAAGGAGTGTGGTAAGCAGCTATGGCCGCCACGTACACCTTTAGTGTGGAGGGGGCTAACCCAGCAGAGAATCTCTCCTGCAGAGAGATCTCGACACCACAAGGTGAAGAGTCTCCACTTTAGGTAGTAAAGTTTCCTCGTAGAGGGAGCTCTGGAGTGTAGAATGGTCTCAACAACCTCAGTTGAGAGACCGGAACTTATGAGCTGGGCCTCCTCAGAGGCCAAGCCCACAGTTTCCACAACTCCGGGCGGGGGTGAACAAAAACTCCACCCGCCTGAGAGAGAAGGTCCCTCCTGAATGGAATCTCCAGGGGAGAGCCGTCGAGGAGAGACACCAGATCAGAGAACCATACTCGGCCCGGCCAGAACGGGGCTACTAGCAGGAGACGGGCCCCGTCCCGGTGTACTCTCTCTAGAACTCCCGGAAGCAGAGCGATCGGGGGGAAAGTGTACAGGGGCAGCCTCGACCACTCCTGTACCATCGCATCCAGTCCGAGAGGAGCTGGAGGTGACAGGGAGAACCACAGACGACAATGAGAGTTCTCGTGAGTGGCGAACAGGTCCACTTGGGCCCTGCCGAACTTCTCCCAAAGGAGCTCCACCACGTCGGTGTGGAGTCTCCACTCCCCGGGCCTTGGCCCCTGCCTCGACAGGATGTCTGCTTCCACATTCAACCGCCCAGGAATGTACATAGCCCTGACTGACAGCAATTTTCTGATGTACTACACCGCGAGTGCATCCGACTACATCCGAGTCCTCGGATGACCCGCGGGGCCCCTCTGCGCCCCGGCACTCGGGCGGGGTTGGCGGACTGACCCCGTGAGGGAACCGCGGACGCACGGGTACCGTGTACAGTGGTGAGCACCGTTCGCCCGCGGAGAGAATCACCCTCACTGTCCTGGGCCCAGAGGCATCAGGACTTCTTTGACGCAGCCTTCCTCGCCACAATGACTGTCCTCAGATCAGCCCTGGGTTTAGAAGGCTGCGCCTGTGAGCGCCGCGCACCCGACGACCCTTTCTGCGGGGGTGTACGAGTGGCGACACTCACTTTCTGCTGCGCCCTGTGTGAGGAGCTTGTACTCAGCGTCTGCTGCTCCCGCCCAGCAGCAGACGAGACCTGGGGCTTACGGGGAAGGAACTGCTTGAGTGCCGCTGCCTGTTTTTTCGCCTCCAGGAACCTGTCGGTAACCGTGGTGACAGCGTCGCCGAACAGGCCCTCCGGAGACAGCGGCGCATCAAGCAAAAAGCTCTTGTCCCTTTCCTTGATATCCGTAAGGTTGAGCCACAAATGCCTCTCCGTGGCCACCAGGGCTGCCATAGAATGGCCGACGCATCGAGCCGTCTCCTTGGTGGCACGGAGAGCGAGATCGGCAGTCGATCGGAGTTCATTAATAGTATCGACTCCGATCTCGTGGCTCTCCCCCAGGTCTCTTAGCAGATCAGCCTGGTATGCCTGCACGATAGACATAGTGTGCAGACATGCGGCGGCCTGACCTGCTGCCGAGTACGCTTTGCCCACAAAAGATGATGTAACTTTTAGTAACCCGAGGCAGCTGACCATAACAGTGTCTTTTCCACTCCTCAATATTGCTATAAACTGACGTATGCCGGGTGAAAATGCGTGAAGACACGGGCCGCTTCCAAGACCTCGACACCTCGGTGTGTAGGTCCGGGAAAAACGGCAGACTCCTACGAGGAGGCTGAACAGAGCGCGCGGGGAGAAAGCGCTCGTCGAGTCTGCTTTTTACGGCAGCTCGCTCATGATGTTCATGTGGCCAGTCAATGTGTAGTCTGGCCACAGCTCTGCTCAGTACCTCCATGAGCTCCTCACTTTCAGGGGACTGAAGTGACGAGTCTTCACCCCCTGCATCGATGCTACAGACATCAACCTCCTCGGAGGAAGATAGCTGCAGCATCGCGGCCGCAGAGCGGGCTCCCGATCCCAGAGAGGCGGCACTGGATCTGGCGGGTGAAGGAAGAGATAGGGCGGGGCCCGTCTCCATCCTCTCCGTCAGATCCTTTTGCGAACCCCACGACATAAGCCGCCGCTGAGCCTCAGCAACAGCGGGACCCGTGCCGTGGGGAGCGCGAGCCGGTACGCCCTCCTCGAAGAGCGCCGGCGGGATCGCAGCACGTGAAGAGGCAGCGCCTCACAATGCTCGCAGCCGGCACCCTCGAGTGCAGACTGCGCGTGCTGCTCTCCCAAACAAACAACGCACATCAAGTGTGTATCCCCGCTCGTAATGTAGTGTGAGCAGGGAGGAACACACTGTCTGTAACGCTGTTCGCTCGTCATGATATCTCTCTCTATAAATGTGGGTGTGAGAACAAACAAACAAAACAGTCTGAACTCAGACACAACACGACACTTTGGACAGTAACACAGAGCGCTTGTTGAAGGCAACAGAAGCTAACGGCGTGTGTTTGCCGGTGTGCTTTATAGCTTCCGGGTCTATGATGTCACCCGTCTATGACGTTCCGTCTCTCTATTGGACTGATGACATACGTGCTTCACGACGCAATCACGCAGAGGCGTTCCCAGAGCGGTGACGCAGCTCGAGTTCCCTTGAAAGGGAACTTTATTATTCGTGCACACGCTGTGGCTTCTCTCTCTCCCGACAGAACAGTGTTTTTGTCTTTTCTATCTTGTGAGTCAGTGTTTTTTGTATGTCCTCGACGCGTCTATCTGTTCTAAAATGTGCATACAGTCGTGAGTTTCTGCTCAACATCGGCAGAGCCACATCTTTAGAGATAAACCTCACGCACGCTGAAGCTCAGGCTGCACTGACCGGTCGGCCTTCAACATCACCCACCCCCACTACTGCATCTCGCCCACAGCGGAGGCGCCATACACGGCGCAAGATTAAGCAGAAGGGGGGTAAGCGTGAGCATATCAGGGCTATGCTAGCCAGCTATCCCCACAATAAACTGGATTACATTCGATTACTGCGCTGTTGTGTCACTGACTCTTATTATATGATAAGAGTCAGTATCAGGAAAATATCTAAAAATAATGCTATAATCAACACTTACTCGTAACTCGTTCATCTCGACAGATGTAATGGTACATTACATGTGTTACAAAGTTGGTAGAATAAGACGGGCTCGGTGTGACTGGGACTCGTGTTTATTCACAACTCAGTAGTTACAATATAACTTTGTTAGCAATCTCTCCACGTCTCTTTATTGATGTCAGGTTCACCAACGAATCGTTCAAACCGGTTCACCAAATCGGACTGAATCATTCTAAACGGTTCGCGTCTCGAGTCAGCGCTGATCCATCATTTACTAAAGTTACTAACTTTCTGACATGAGTGACAGTCCCTCCGACTAGAAATAAACTAATAACCTGAAGTATATGCTAGTAACTACAACAGTTCACTGAACTGAGACGTGCTGAGAGAACTGATGAGAAGTGACATCCGTCTCTCTGGCAGGCTTGTGGTCTCGTTAAACCACGCCCCCTCCGCTACAAGATCTAATAATTTCAAATGCAAAGATGTCAGCCAATCACAACAGTGGGCATTTTTACTGAAGTCTCACAGCAGACACGCCCCTTGAAACAGGGCATTTAGCGAGAGGGCAAACATCAGTATAGAAAAAATGACTTTTATTTCTAAATTATGACATTTTATGATGTAAAAATCATACTAACAATATAAGTACACCTCAGAATACATTATAAAATAAAATAAAAAATCCATTCCATGGGACCTTTAAGATTACTATGATGTTGTCCAAATGACCATGCCTTTACATTAAGTTGTTTGGGGTCGCCAATCACTGTACTGCAACATTGGAACAAGTTGGGAGATGGATGGAGTGTTTGTTTGGGAAACCTGTTTGATAAAGAATGTTGCTTGTTCTTTTTTTCAAAAAATAAAATTGATTTAAATGCAGCCTGGTTGTGATTGTCAGTTAACTATAAATGCCACTTCATTGTTGTGCTTCTAGACCAAATCAGGAGCAGCTAAGGAGTTGGAGCAGCTCAGGAAGGTTGAGGAGGACAGAAATGTCCAGAAAGATGTTATCTCACCTCCTCCCACTTCTCCTCTTGCTTTTGTGCCACCCCCACCTCCAGCTTTCTGTCCTCCACCTCCTCCCCCTTCAGCTCCAGCCAAGCCCCCTCTAGTGCTGCCTGCTGGAGGAAACCCAGAGGTGGCCCGAGAGGCTCTTCTGGATGCCATTCGCTCAGGCTCTGGGGCTCAACGACTGAGGAAGGTAAGAGGATTGTTATTGCCCTCACTTATCAGATTTAAGTTAGATTTACTACATTTGGGGCCATATTTACTAAAAGCTTGCGCCAGCAAAAACCTTTTTTGACGTTAAAATACTACTCTCAGGATTTACAAAAGACATGCAGTGAAAATGTGTGGACAGTTATTTTTTCTGCTGACCTTATTAAATTTATGGGAGAACAGTATTTAAATGACTCATGTAAGGTCAGTTACTAAGGTTTGCACTCGTCAATTTACTGCAGTTCATATAGTAAACAATAGCAACTGTGCTGACGAATAGAAAAGAAGGCAGGGTCTCGAACGCAAGACTGTGCAATGGTCAATGTCCATCTAGCGCATGTTTACGTAGAAATACAATTAAAAGCAGCTGAACTTACTGTAAACAGCTCTGATAAAGCATTATGATTGGCCCAAAGCAAACTTCTTACGTCAGTGCTTTCTGACCTCATATGTGCTCATACCAGTAACCCATTCTTTCTTCACACATAGCATCATACCGGTCATTTACTGGTAATGTTATCACCTCTCATACTGGAAAAAATGCTAGAACTGATTTTACTGTATTTTTGAAAAGGTCCTGTTAACACACAATCTCTAACGGTAATTTACCAGTAAAGACTGTATGTATGTGTAAAAGGGGCTAATGGCAGCACAGTATTTGTCTCTTGAATAAATGACACATAAAATTTTACAGGTCCCTGTCACACAGACAAGACGGCAAGTGAATGGGAGACTTGGCACCATTCAGGCAGCATCTCTTTCTAATGGACACTGAATCACTTCACTGGATCACTGCTTGGGTTTCAGGAACAGCCAAATCTGGTGTTTTAGCATTATCTATATATGACATTCGCATAAATGTTAACACAATCATCACAGCCTTCTTTATTTATAGTGATATGCTGCTTTACATCCGTGCCAATACTAATTTGCTTAGTTTCAGGCCAATTATGTCCTGCTTCTGACATGTAATGATGACATTTGAAGCTCTTTGTTAATGCTGCTTGGAATTTGATGGGGGTTTTTTCCATTCATGTCTCCCTTTTTTTAAATATATTTCTATCAGTATTATACCTGAATATATTATACAGGTATTTGCTGTTGCAACAGTATAAGGTGGTGGGCTGCAACTGAATCCACCTGCCAATCAGAACAGTCTTTGGCAATATGCTTATTGAACACTAGGTGGTAAAATGGAAAACACTGAGAGATTTTTATTTAATTGTTATTATAAAGGTGTTTTTTAAAATGTTTTATTGTTATTTTCAAAATATTTACAGAACGATCATTCTGGAATGACCATTCTACTATCTATTTCCATTAGAAAAGTGGACTATTGACAATGGAGCACACTTGACAAAGCATTTTTAAGCATTGTAGATGCACATGCCGTATATTTGACCAATACTAATGCACTTTTTTTTTTTGAAAACACTTATAGAGACTGTATGATTGGACATAATGTAATCGATACCTTTCCCCCAAACTGCTGAACAACAATGATGTAGAGCTGTCATGGTGCTTCAGCTTTAATTTATTTAATTGGGAAAATCATACACTACTACATTTAGAGTAAATTGTTTAATATATTTACACAAGTTTTTTATGTTGTTCTTATTTACCATTATACGAGAGACCTGTATGGTTGTAAACTGATACTAATATAGTTAATGGGATAGTTCACCCAAAAATTAAAATTCTGTCATCATTTAGTCGCGCTCAAATTTTTCTAAACCTGTATGAATTTCTTTCTTCTGCTGAACACAAAGGAAGATATTTGGAAGAATGTTTGGAACCAAGCAGATCTCGGCAGCCATTGACTACCATAGTGGGGGGAAAAATACTATGGTAGTCAATGGCTGCTGAAATTTGCTCCAAATATCTTCCTTTGTGTTCAGCAGAAGAAAGAAATTCATTAAGGTTTGGAACAACTTGAGCGTGACAGAATTTTTATTTTTGGGTGAACTATCCCTTTAATTTCAAATCTGACACTAATGCATTAGTGTAATGAAAGGGTTTTTTAAAGAATGCTTTTGTAATGTACTTTTTTTTTTTTTTTTGATTGCAGCACAAACTGAATCAAAGTTGTACATCAATAAACTGTTGATTCAATAATTCTTTGCTTTATTTATTAGTTATAAATAGTTATTTGAGCAATTGTGAATTGTATGCATACACTTAAGGAAATGCTAGCAAGATTTTTTACAATTTCATAAACATATTTTAATAATGTTGTGTCTGGAATCTGTGAACTTCATGTTTTTGTTTAGTCTAGATGCCATAGGCATTGCTTGTATTTTTGCAGTGTTTATCAGAGTTTCTAGGCGTAATAAAATTAAACAAAGCACCAAGCTGCAAACTACAGAGGACTCAAAATAACTCTAGTTCAATAAGAAATGAATTGTAAAAAGTCTGAAAAATTCCAAAATCAATTTAAATGTATTCCAGTTTAAGATTGGACAAAACTGTATATGTTCTACAGTGTGTTATGTTACGTTTACATTTAAAACAACTTGCCAGCATATAGGACAACATTTTAAAGCACTAATACATGTTTTTGAAGGTTCATGTCCTGTCAGGAAAAACTGGCTTGTCATGCAAGAATTTATACCTCTTTCACCACATCTCTGTTTATCACTCAACTTGTTCATCTTGTTCTCCAGCTGTCTCTTACAACGGTTCTGGCATATGTTTGGACAATCGCCATGAAACCGTTGTATTCTCCATATGATGAACAAAACTGTGACAAAACGGCTTTCTGAGACAGCCCTTACTGGCTTGGTAGCTTAAGGACACAACCGATAATGGTGAGCAACTTTCCGTTGATGCTGATTGAAATGATAAGCTTTAGCTACACAACAGTTGGATGAGGTTTTCACCCAGGAATTTTCCTAACCCTTGAAATCACAGTGGTAACCACGATTAAGAAATTCACAAAAGTCATGGAAATTTACTGGCCGACAGGTGTGGAAATCCTGGGATCTCTAAAGGTGATTTGCAAGATACAATATGTCCTCCTGTAATGTTATTATCGATTCTACAACAATTTTAGTGCTCCAAAGGCCTGTAAGTGAACTCTTTGGCTAAAATCAAACAAATTGAATTCATTTCAGACCAGATAACCAGATGTTTTATAGACAGATGAGTTTAATTAGCTTAGGTCTGCTTAGGCTGAGGTCTGTTACCTGATTTGAGCCTGAGGGAACCTGAAACAGGTTTAGCAAGGTTTTGATTGTTTTTTGTATGGTGTCTCAAAATTAGATAGCACATGCATGAAGAGGTAACACACTCTTGGTAGGGATTCAACTTAATGCCCACACAGACCTCTATCAAAAGTAATTCCCAAACCAATGGTTATGAGATTATACCAAAGGTAAAGATGCATTTACTGGCAATAATTAGATCAGTCTTCAGACAGACGACAACATCAGAACCCTCATGACTCACAAAAATATCCTAGTAAGTACACTATATCGACAAAAGTATTGGGACACCCCTCCAAATCATTGAATTCAGGTGTTTAAATCACTTCCATGGCCAACGGTGTATGAAATCAAGCACTTAGGGATGCAGACTGCTTCTACAAACATTTGTGAAAGAATGGGTCGCTCTCAGGAGCTCAGTGAATTCTAGCGTTGTACCGTGATAAGTTGCCACCTGTGCAATAAATAAGTCCATTCTTGAAATTTCCTCACTACTAAATATTCCATGGTCAACTGTTAGTGGTATTGTAAGTTGGGAACAATTGGAAGTAATTGGGAACAACAGCAACTCAGCCACAAAGTGGTAGGCCACGTAAAATCACAGAGCAGGGTCAGTGCAGGCTGAGGCGCACAGTGTGCAGAAGTCGCCAACTCTCTGCAGAGTCAATAGCTACAGACCTCCAAACTTTGTGTGGCCTTCAGATTAGTTCACAAATAACAGCTGAGCAGCTGCATCCAAGACTTACATCACCAAGTGCAATGCAAAGCGTTGGATGCAGTGGTGTAAAGCATGCCGCCACTGGACTCTAGAGCAGTGTAGATGTGTTCTCTGGAGTGACCAATCATGCTTCTCTGTCTGGAAATCTGATGGAGGAGTCTGGGTTTGGCGGTTACCAGGAGAACAGTACTTGCCTGACTTCAAGTGTAAAGTTTGGTGGAGGGGGGATTAGGGTGTGGTGTTGTTTTTAAGGGGTTGGGCTTGGCCCCTTAGTTCCAGTGAAAGGAACTCTTAATGCTTCAGCATACCAAGACATTTTGGACAATTTCATGCTCCCAACTTTGTGGTTCCCTTCCTGTTCCAACATGACTGCACACCAGTGCACAAAGCAAGGTTCATAAAGACATGGATGAGTGAGTTTGGCGTGGAGCAACTTGACTGGCCTGCACAGAGTCTTGACCTCAACCCGATAGAACACCTTTGGGATGAATTAGACCGGAGACTGCGACCCAGGCCTTCTCGTCCAACATTAGTGCCTGACCTCACAAATGCACTTCTAGAAGAATGGTCAAAAATGTAATGGCCTAAACCTTGTGGAAAGCCTACCCAAAAGAGTTGAAGCCATTATAGCTGCAAAGTATGGGCCAACTCCATATTAAACCCTATGGATTAAGAATGGGATTGCATTAATGTAATGTGCATGTAAATGCAGGCGTCCCAAAACTTTTGGCAATATAGTGTATGTTTCTTGTAGCTAGAATTAATTATGAACTCTAACAAGCTATTAATGGACATCCAACTCATGACAGACTCCAGTATGATCATTTGCAGTTCAATCCACATCATAAAAGAGTGTTATGTGTTATCCAGGCATTTTATGATGTATGATTCATTTGTCTGACCAATTTTAATTTAGACTCACTGATTTGTTCCTCTCTAAGTGCATATTAAATAGTCTATTTATTTTTTAATGGGTGCAAAAGTTTTCAAAAATAGTCTTTATATCCAAGAGAACCCTGTTGATATGCACATCGTGCCACATTCTGCATCATAAACCATCCTCTCTTTCCTATATTAATGTGTTATTACATATTTTGGCAGAACCCATGTGCTCTGAGGGTTGTGGGATGTCTGTCTCTGGGCAGGCTCCTCCTTGTCTTGATGGGGTAATCCCCTCTATGGCGGATGGCAGTAAATTCTTCCCCTCCCACAATCCCTCTGTTGGTCAGAATTCCGGCTCGTTTGTGGCCATTCTGATATGAGTTACGAAACTGCAAAATGACTGTTTGCTACCAAACCAGGGCAGCCATAAGTAAAGGCAAACCAACTCTTGAGAAATTAGATCAAAGGTCACATTGATTGTATATACATGTATTAAGATAAAGAGGCATCATTTTTGTACAATCATTTATGGAAGCGGCTCAACAGGTATTCAAATCTGGGCTTCTGTGTACAAACCGTGGAAATGGAAATCACATAGGAGTTTATTTTACATTTTGAGAGATCGAAATGGTTGTAAGTATATTTGGTTAAGTAACTAAACATATTTGAGTAACTGTGGAATAGGGCACAGACTGACTTTTTATAAAATCTTACACAAATGAGCCTTCACCCATAGTGTGATCCATGTCTGGTAGCACTGGGAGGTAAAACGGATGTCCTAAAGAACAACTTGGTAATCAATGTGGAATGAAGAGAAGTGTGGTTAAAAATAAAGGTACACTATGTAACTGTCTAGCATTTTGTGCAAGAATATTGTTTTGGTTGTGCTTCGGCTCTACATGACACATAAATTCACCATATGGCAATCTGTTCCATAAAATAGCTTACTCACCTGTTGAGCAATAAAAACACCATCTCTGCATGACTTTTTTATTGCAAGCTCTGTCGTGTTCTCTTTTTTCCAGCAGACTCTCAAGAGTGTATGTGATTTCATGTGAAAACCATCCAAACAGGTCTGAAATATAAATACTTATAAAAGTCTTACCGTAGTGAATCAGGATAAGACAAAATATGTCCAATGTTTGGAAGAAGGATTAATGATGTATTGACTCATTATTTGAATGTTGTTAATTTTGAACAAAAACGTTACATAGTGTACATTTGAAAGAACAATTTTCATAGTGTGAAGAACTTTTTTTTCTCTACCTTCACTCAAAAATTCAAACATCTGTGATTTCCATCTGATGGGTCAAGCCTTTGTAGACTATACTGATTTCTCTAGAATTCTAGCATCCACACTTAAAAATAAAATGCTTTGTTGCAAATTAAATCTATGGTTCCATAAAAAACCTTTAACATCAGTGGAACATTTCCATTCCACAAAAATGTTCTTTAAAAAAAGGGTTCTAAAAAGAACTGTTCACTGAAAGGTTCTTTAGGGAACCTAAATAGTTGTTTTATGGCATCACTGTGCCTTTTCAGAAACTTTTTTTTCTAAGAATATTTGGTTCAATGGAATGGATCCATGGATGTTAAAGGTTCTTCATGGAATCATAGATGACAACAATTAAGTTTATTTTTAAGCGTGAATGCTAGAATCCTAGAGAACTGAATTTGTTTGAGCTTCTGCAAGAACCAACAAGGTTCATTCTCATGTTATGCAGCATGTTTGAGTTTCCGCAAGAAGTTTGTTTTCGAATTTCAAGCCAGTTCGGTTGAGCTTCTGTTCATGTTCGCTGATCAATGTTTAGTAAGTTTTTGGGTTGGCTATATGATTTTTTTGGAGATTAAGTTCTTCAGATCAGTGTATAACATTCTGGGTTCTTGAAATCCACAGGACATTAATGCTATTCTGTGGAACTAGAGATAGAGTGGAACATAGAAAAGGTTATACTATATGGTTCATGCAGAAGTTCAAACGTGCTGCGTAACACATGAGAATGAACCTCATTGGTTCTTGCAGAAGCTCAAACGTCCTGCATAACACACAAGAATGAACCTCATTGGTTCTTGCAGAAGCTCAAACGTACTGCATAACACAAGAATGAACCTCATTGGTTCTTGCAGAAGTTCAAACGTACTGCATAACACAAGAATTAACCTCATTGGTTCTTGCAGAAGTTCAAACGTGCTGCATAAAATTAAAATGAACCTCATTGGTTATAACGGAAGCTCAAACGTGCTGCGTAACACATGAGAATGAACCTCATTGGTTCTTGCAGAAGCTCAAACGTGCTGCGTAACACTACAATGAACCTCATTGGTTCTTACAGATGCTCAAACGCACTACGTAACACCCGAGAATAAACCTCATTGGTTCTTAAAGAAACTCAAACGTGCTGCGTAACACTAGAATGAACCTCATTGGTTCTTGCAGAAGCTCAAACGTGCTGAGTAACACTAGAATGAGCCTCATTGGTTCTTGCAGAAGCTCAAACGTGCTGCATAACACTAGAATGAACCTCATTGGTTCTTGCAGAAGCTCAAACGTGCTGCCGAACATGAGATTTAACCTCATTAGTTATTGCAGAAGCTCAAACGTGCTGCATAACACTAGAATGAACCTCATTGGTTCTTGCGGAAGCTCAAATGTGCTGCGTAACACACGAGAATGAACCTCATTGGTTATTGCGGAAACTCAAACGTGCTGCATAACACTAGAATGAACCTCATTAGTTATTGCAGAAGCTCAAACGTGCTGCGTAACACTAGAATGAACCTCATTGGTTCTTGCGGAAGCTCAAATGTGCTGCGTAACACACGAGAATGAACCTCATTGGTTATTGCGGAAACTCAAACGCGCTGCGTAACACACGAGAATGAACCTCATTGGTTCTTGCAGAAGCTCAAACGTGCTGTGTAACACTAGAATGAACCTCATTGGTTATTGCGGAAACTCAAACGTGCTGCGTAACACTAGATTGAACCTCATTGGTTCTTGCAGAAGCTCAAACCGTGCTGCGTAATACTAGAATCAACCTCATTGGTTATTGCGGAAACTCAAATGTGCTGCGTAACACTAGAATGAACCTCATTGGTTATTGCGGAAACTCAAACGTGCTGCGTAACACACCAGAATGAACCTCATTGGTTCTTGCAGAAGCTCAAACGTGCTGTGTAACACTAGAATGAACCTCATTGGTTATTGCGGAAACTCAAACGTGCTGCGTAACACTAGAATGAACCTCATTGGTTATTGCGGAAACTCAAACGTGCTGCGTAACACTAGATTGAACCTCATTGGTTCTTGCAGAAACTCAAATGTGCTGCGTAACACTAGAATGAACCTCATTGGTTCTTGCAGAAACTCAAACGTGCTGCGTAACACACGAGAATGAACCTCATTGGTTCTTGCAGAAGCTCAAACGTGCTGCGTAACACTAGAATGAACCTCATTGGTTATTGCGGAAACTCAAACGTGCTGCGTAACACTAGAATGAACCTCATTGGTTATTGCGGAAACTCAAACGTGCTGCGTAACACACGAGAATGAACCTCATTGGTTCTTGCAGAAGCTCAAACGTGCTGTGTAACACTAGAATGAACCTCATTGGTTCTTGCAGAAGCTCAAACCGTGCTGCGTAATACTAGAATCAACCTCATTGGTTCTTGCAGAAGCTCAAACGTGCTGTGTAACACTAGAATGAACCTCATTGGTTCTTGCAGAAGCTCAAACCGTGCTGCGTAATACTAGAATCAACCTCATTGGTTCTTGCAGAAACTCAAACGTGCTGTGTAACACTAGAATGAACCTCATTGGTTCTTGCAGAAACTCAAACGTGCTGCGTAACACTAGAATGAACCTGATTGGTTCTTGCGGAAGCTCAAACGCACTTCGTAACACACGAGAATGAACCTCATTGGTTCACGCACATCATATTGATGAATGTTTATATGTGAATGAAAGTCTAAATTCACTCTGTTCATTATATAAAGCGATCGTGTCTCTTCAGAAAATTTGGACTAAACACTCAATTCATATGGATTAGTTTTATGATTTCTTCATGAACTTTTTGAAGCGTCAAAGTGGTAGTTGCGTAGACTGTCAATGAAGGGACAGAAAGCTTTCAGATTTCATCAAAAAGTTCTTCATTTTTTGTTCTGAATATGAATGAAAGGCTTATGGGATTGGAACGACATGAGGATGAGTAATTAATGACAAAATATTCATTTTACCATCTACAGTGGCCCAGTAGTGCACAACACAACGAAATTTAAAAGGCATACATAAGTTCACAACACAACAAAATAAATACACAACATAACGAAATCAAGCCACAACACAACGAAAAAGCTGCAACACAAAGAAATAAAGCCGCAACACAACGGAATCAAGCCACACAACACAACGAATTAAAGCCACAAGACATGAAAAAGCCACAACACAATGAAATTAAGCCACAACACAACAAAATCCTGCCACAACACAACGAAATAGCCACAACACAACGGAAATGCTCTCGACCCCTAGGGGACTCTCGGAGTGCGGGAAAGTTATCATCATCATCAAAGCTTTTATTCAGGACACACATGGTCCAAAAACACAAACATAAAATAATATACCAATACAAACACAAAATAAACAAAAAAACAATACAATACATATCACATATTTGCATATAAAATAAAATGCCAGTGGTTCCACATTCTGGAGAAGAATCTGACTGAACTTAGGGTTGGGTTCGTCAGTGTTAAAATTATACTGTTTGCAGAGTCAGTTAGCCTACACATACATCTGTACATGATATTCCGCAACACTGCAGAGCAGGTGGATACACCAACAGCACTAACAAACATCTGACTCGCACTGCTCCAACGTGGCACCTTAAGCAGCAGCCTCATTCCATCATTATATGCTACATTGAGTTTCTGCATGCTGCCCACAAATGGGCAGTATACATAGGGGTACAAAATGTTCTAAAAAGTGTAGTCTTCACAGATCCTGAGCACATACTAAATTATCATCAGATAGGTCATCAGTTATATAATGTCCTAAGTACTTAGCCTCATCACACACTTTAAGAACAATACCAGACAGGAAGAATTCAGGAAACAACAGGTTCCTGTCCTCCCTGCTCCTGACAATCATAATGTTACTCTTCTTTGCATTATATTTAATGTCCAAGTCTGTGCCATATTGAGAGCAGATCTTCAATAACTGTTGAAGACCAGCACTATATGGACTAAAAATTACCAAATTTTCCGTGTACATCAAATGGTTGATAATCATATTACCAACCATGCACCCAGTTCCACATTCGTTTAGCAACTTCGATAGATTATCCATATAGACATTAAAAAGAAAGGGAGACAAAATACTCCCTTGTCTAACTCCGTTACATACATTTAATGGTGCAGACACAAAGTTACCCCATTTTACATACTGTGGCGAAGGGGGCGTGGTTCTGCGAAGTCTGTAGCGGGAGAGAGAGACTGCGGAGACGAGCGGTGAGTAAGTAGGTCAAGTGCAGATCACTTACACCTGTCTCTTGTTCCAGTAATTGGCGTGGAGAGACCATAAAACCCGTGGTTGGGAGAGAGAGAGGAGAGAGAGTTGGACTGGGACGCTGTGCACACTGCCTGCCTGAGCAAACTTCATGGAACCTGAGTGATCGGCTAAAAGAAAGTTTTGAGTACACGTTATTGTGTCTTTGCGCCCACGTGCGCTGTTTATGTTTATACTACAACAAGTTTTGAGTATTAAAGAGCACAGTCCCAGTCAAGCCGACCCCGTCTTCTTCCTTCCTTCACCCACACACACGACTTCACTACACTGGTGCCGAAACCCGGGAAGGAAGAAGAGTGCCGCTGCTATGCAGACCCCGCCAAAAACGCAGCTTGCGGACCTAGTCCAATCGCTCGCCGGTCTTCACCAGCAGACTCATGAGGACCTGCTGGCCGTCCGGGTTGAACAAGATAAACGGTTCGAGGCCCTCAAACGGGCTCAACACGAAGACCGCGAGCTGTTCCGGAGCTGGATGGTCCGGGAGGTTCCGGCCACTCCCCCGTCTAACACCGACTCGGCAGCTACCATCAGCCTCTCGAAGATGGGTCCGGAGGATGATCCGGAGGCATTCCTCGACCTCTTCGAGAGGTCCGCCGAGTCCCGGGGGTGGCCCAGATCCGACTGGCCAATGCGGCTACTGCCGCTCTTGTCAGGGGAAGCGCAGGTAGCCGCCCACCAACTGCCAGTCCAGAACCTCCTGGACTACGAAGACCTGCAGCGCGCCATCTTGCAGCGGGTCGGCCGGAGTCCGGAGCAACAACTACAACGCTTCCGGACCCTGACCCTCAGCGACTCTGGCCGGCCCTTCGTCTTCGCTCACCAGCTCCGGGACTCATGCTGCAGGTGGCTGATGGCCGGCGGAAGCGACGTCGAGGGAGTCATTGACCGGGTGGTACTGGAGCAGTTCGTCGCACGGCTTCTCCAGAAGACCGCGCAGTGGGTCCAGTGCCACTGCCCGACGTCGCTGACCCAGGCCATCCAGTTGGCGAGGACCACATGGTGGCGTGCACCGGGGTCGGCGAGCCCTTACCATCGGCTTCTCTCTCTCTCTCTCTCTCTCTCTCGCCCTGCTGCTGTCTCTGCCCCTGAATAATTGTCCATACTATTTATTTTGCCTGCTTTGTCTTTAATAATAGGCACTAAAATAACGGATAAGATAGAAACAGGCAAAATACCATGAACTAAAAACCCAGTAAAACAAATAGCAAGCATAGGACAGAGTTCCCTTTCGAAAGGGAACTCGCGCTGCGTCAGCTCGACGCTACGGGGAACTCCTCCAGCGTGACTGGTGCCTGAAATCACAATCAAAAAACGTCAATCCTATTGACCGGCGACAGCCTATGATGTCATCAAGGTGCGACCAGGAAGTATATAAGGGAGCCTTGCCAACATGACAGTATCTCTTCGTCTTCAGGGACTGTTTTGCCTGTCTTCACGTGAAACGTCTACAAGAAGGATAACAATGAAGTGTGCTGAGAACGCCACTTCTGCAGGTGTGTTTTGAACGTGTACCAGGTAGCTTGCGCTTTGGATACACACACACACTTTGCATTTACTGTTTGGGAGAAGAGCATGCATGAGAGGTTTGCGAACCTCTTGTGAAAGTATTTGCGAGCGTTGTCCTCTGGAACGCTCTGCTCTCGGCTGGACCTCTTCTCGAGGGGAGAGGTTTCAGCATCTGGGAACGGCCACGCTCGAGCTGAGGCTGAGCGGCGTCTAAACACCATGTGCTTCCCAGATGGATCTGGCTCGTCGCTTGGAGTCAGTTATGGTTCTTGAGGACGATCCAGATCGCGAGAGGCAGACCTCGGAGGAGGAGCAGGATTTATGTACCTCCTCCTCGTCTGCTGCTCTTCCACTCGAGCAGTCGGGTGTCCCCGGCCCGTCCCAGTCTGAGGGCTGGAGACGGGAACAGCGAGCCAGCGTCGCCTCTCGAGCGCCCCCGCTGCGGAGGACTGGGGCGCAGTGGAGGCGGGACACCCACAACAGGAAGAGGAAGGAAGCCGGGGCTGGTAACCGGAACCAGTGCAGGCAGCGGACTCCGCCCTCGAGGACGCGGAGATGAACGCTGCCTTTTTCCCTTCCTCTGGCTTTCCCCCGAGCGCTTTACATCAGGCCGGTGGGCCTATGATGAGCAGAAAATGTAAGATTCTGCCGGCCCGCCTAGTTTGTTTGTTGAAACGGCGACGGCTGGTTTGAAGCACCGCGAGGAGCGATTGGGGAGTCCCCCTCTAGAAGGGCGAAACATTTTCAAAACTATGTTTTTCAGGACTTTTTGTAACGTCGCTCCCCTGAGAGGTTACTTGGGGAAATTTTGGAACGTCGCTGGATTTCGCAGGGCCTGCAGCTCCCCGTGAGTAAGCTAAGAACGATCTTCTTTGCAACATTATGTGGTTGTGTGTGAATGCCTCACTTTTGCTAGTGGAGTTTTGCTGCCTCTCCGTGTTATGTTTTCCCCACTAATGTGGGTAACTGAATGCGCTCTTGCCCGAGGGTTTGTAGTGTCGGGGGCGAGCTGTGTTTTTCCTAGCGTAAAAGTGTGAAGTAGCTGAAGACCAGGTATGCACTTATGCATGAGCTGTAGTGAGATCTGCGCCCAGCTCTGCGGGGCTTTGGGAAAAGGGTTTTCGGGGCCTCATTGTGTAATATTAGAGGTGATAATATTTCTTTCCCGAGCCCTGAGTGGATCTAGTGCGGACTTACGTCGCACCACGGCCTCCGTCAAGGATGGGGGCGTTCCCTTCTAAGGAAGGTCGTTCGCCCCTGGCCTGTCTTTGATATATAAACAGGGCTTGTTATGCATTCTGAACATCGGATAAACCTCTGTTTGCGGTTCTGGTCGGATACTCCCCTGAGGCCCGAATATTGCCAATGGCTGACGCCCTTGCATTTACGGTTGGCCACTGCATGGAAAGTAAGACAGCCGCCCCGAAGCAGGTGACGTAAGTTGTACTCCCCTTGCTTTAGAGGGTTTTCGTTGAGCACTTCTGCTGAGTACACTGCTGTTGGCAATGTGATTAGGTTCATGTCTGTAGGCACTGCCCGAGAAACTGCGCCGTCATGGGGGCCCTAGGACAAAGTAAGAACTTGTTCCCTAGCTGCCTCCGGGATGGAGCCAGCCCCAGGTGCGGGCGTAAGAGCTAGCTGGGTGTTAGTAGCCAGCTTGGGCGGTCTGGGCAGCAAGACTTCAGGACAGGTAGTAGGTGTCAACCAGCCTCCTTGCAAGAAAGTCTCAACGCCATGGCCCACGAGTGTGCCTTGGAGGATCTTCTCCACTAGTGTCGACATCAGCAGTAACCTCGTCAACTAGTCTCCCTGGGGATGAGTTCCCAGGTGATAACTGGATTTCCAGGCCTTCGTCAGCAGCAGACAGCTGCCGTCAGCCCAGGCGCAGCAGCCAGCCTTCTTAAAGGCCTCCCTGAGGGGTAGGCTCCCGGTTTGGGTTACCTTCGTTCAGGTGGTAGGCCCGTTTGGCCTCCCTGAGAGCCGGCTGTGGTCAGCAGGCGCTGCCTGGTCTCCCCCGAGGGGGCACCACTGGCATTAAGTCCCTCGACGGCTGGTACGAGCTGCTAGTAGGTGGTAGGCGTTACCTGGCCTCCCTAAGGGCCTGCTGTGGGGTAAGCAGGCTCACCTGACCTCCTCTGTGGGGGCGTTCCTGGGCTCCAGTCACTGGATGGCTAGCATGAGTGCTAGTAGGTAGTAGGCCTCAACCGGCCTCCCTGAGTGACCTCCCTGAAGGGCGGCATGTTCTGCTATCAGGTGGAGGCATTGCACCTTCCTGAAATTGTTCCCCGGTCCCCAGTTTCGGTAACGGACCGCAGCATGGGCTGCTATCAGGCAAGCTGCACGGGGCTTCCCTGTGGGATTCGCTTGGAGTAGTAGGCCCCACATGGCCTCCTCTGAGGGCACGCTCCTGTCTCGTGGTCTCTGGATAGGTCCAGTCACTGAGCGGAGGGCTGTGATGGAGAAATGCCTGACTTTTTTGCAGGTGGTAGGCCCGCTAGGCCTCCCTGATGAAGCGAGTCCCTGGTCTTCCCAGCTACCTCGAGGGCTAGCACGACTGCGACCAGGTATCAGGCCCGTATGGCCTTCCTGAGGGCGAGCGAGCAGTCGGCACAGGTTACCAGGTGGAGGCCCCTCTCGGCCTCCCTGGGGAACGAGTTCCCTAGGCGGGAACACACAACTGGCTTTACGCTGACAGCTAGTGGTCACCTGCGATCAGGCGCCCGTCTATGGCCGTTCGCGAGACCTGAAGGCGGTGTCTTACCCTAGCACGACGAGACGTTGCTGCTGCTATGCGGTCTTTCATAGATTGCCTATGGCATGGTTACCTACCGGGCAGGCTTATGAGCTCCTCTCAAGTGAGGGTCTGTTATGAGCTTACGGCCGCCTGGCGCTGATTCATGGTTGTAGGCCCCTCGGGGCCTCCCTGGTATGATCAGCCTGTAAGGCCTCTGGCCTCCTAAGCACGTTTTTAAGTAAGCAGCTAAACTCCCCTCGCTAGCAAGGGTTACAAAGCACTTCGCTGAGCGCCGCTCTCCGGGATAACCCGTCTCTGAGGTCCGGCTAGTGGATGTCACTGCCTTTCTTGCAGCACCCTAGCGGGATGCCTCTTCGGAGGCGAGTACCAGAGGCTCTGTACTATACAGACAGGGGTGACCGTATTACGTGTCCCATGACAGACTGGGTCACCTGGTCAAGTCTCCCTGGTGGCATTCGGTGAGAACCTCCCGAATAGTGACTGGCATAGGGTCCCTCGGGTTCCCTTGCCACGTTCCCTTAAAGGAACCCCTTCTAAGTCGAATGGGTGGTTCCAGGCCTTCGAGCAAGGCCTGGGAAGGACCTCATGTGTGTGAAGGTTCCTTCTCAGGCGATAGCTTGGGCTTTGACCGTAGGGAGCGCTGTCACTGACAGCCTAATGTGACCAGAAGGGGAGTGGTTCAGGCATTTCAGTAGAATTTGCTTGTCTTGACAGTTGTCACTGCCAGTGGGCATGCACTCCTGTCGGCATGGCGGCGTGGGTATATCGTTCCCCATAGCGTCGAGCTGACGCAGCGCGAGTTCCCTTTCGAAAGGGAACGTCTCAGGTTACAAATGTAACCATTGTTCCCTGAGAACAGTGAACGAGACGCTGCGTCGCTTTGCCATGCCGCAGGGCCTGCCTGCCGAAACAGTCTCTTCAGACGATTAGATACTGTCATGTTGGCAAGGCTCCCTTATATACTTCCTGGTCGCACCTTGATGACATCATAGGCTGTCGCCGGTCAATAGGATTGACGTTTTTTGATTGTGATTTCAGGCACCAGTCGCGCTGGAGGCGTTCCCCGTAGTGTCGAGCTGACGCAGCGTCTCGTTCCCTGTTCTCAGGGAACAATGGTTACATTTGTAACCTGAGACGTTTTCTACTTGCAAGTTTTAAATGTTCAGCAGATATCTTATCCATACCACATGCTTTATTATCTTTTAACCTAATAACTGCATCATAAACTTCTTTTGGAGAGACAGTCACATCTTCATTTTTGTCAATGTTGCCCACTACAAAGGAGTTACTTTTAACACAATTGAATAGCTCGTAGTAATGTTTTTAATTTCCTCTGAATTCGTTAAACCATCAATATTCGTTGGCAAGGATGTTTTACAATTATTCATTCTTTTGATTTCTTTCCAGAAATCAGTTGGATTATTATTTTGCAGTTTCCTAGCAAGTGAGTCAGATCTCATTCTGTTTTCGTTCCTCTTAATAAAATGTAAGGCATATTTAAAATTAGCATTTGCCCATTTCTTACATTCAAATAAGGGGCCATATTTGTGTCTGCCTGACTCAACCCAAGCTTTGAAAGCCCTTCTAACCTCAGCATGAAGCTCTTCAACATATTCATTCCACCCTGGCTTGGCTTTAAACCTCTTGATCTTGTACAGAGGCCTGCTTGAGGCAAGAAGGGACTCATCAATATTATCATACAAGGAGCACAACTCAATACCATGTTGCAGGTTCTTACAGTTAATATCACAGCATGTAGCTGCATCTATTGGTAAGTCGATATTACTCAGCAATTTGTCGGTCTGAACACAGTATACGTTAAGATCCTCCGCAGTCAATTTTGACCAGTCTAATTTCCCTACACACATATCGTTGTTCACAGACAGTAGAATAGGTAAATTGCCCAAATTTATTGATAAAGAAAAAGGCACATGGCCAGTAGTGGCAAATTCATAATTAATCCTCATGGACTCTAAGGAATCATGTGCATCGGCTGTGCAGATGCAGTGGTCTAACCATGAAGTTGTGTGCCATGCCTCACTGATGTAAGTATAGCTATTATCAGGTAACTGCAATTTACTGGAGAGAATCAAACCATTATCAGAGCAGAACTGTATTAAATGATTGCCAAATACAGAGCCTACATCAGAAACATCTGCATTCATGTCACCCACAATAAAAAAAAAACATGTAGAAGCATTATCCTGAATAAAAGACAACACAAGCCAACCTGTTGAGATATTCATCTTCATTTTTTGGAACACTCATAGGGTGTATAGATCGATGTTCAGAATGATGAACTTTTTTCCACCACAACTGAACTCAATTCCTATAGCCCAGTCAACATCCAGTCTGACCACGTTAACTAGCTGATCAAACTTTTTGTGCCATAGACCGCCAGGTATTCTGCCACTAACTATGTCAGTGGTAGATTCACCTGCCCCGTAGAAATCTTTATGTGGAATGTTCAATCTTTCCAAATCCTGCTTAGGTAGAAAAGTCTCTTGAACACACTACATCACAGGTCTCAAATAGTTTATCTACCACAAAGCGACGTGATTTATCTGCTTCGCTATGACCAATGCGCAATCCCCGAGCATTATATGACGCAATATTAATATTCATTTATTTAAATTTACCCGGGTACGCGCATGATTGCTGCTTTCATGTAGGGCTACAGGTGTAATGTTAGACACTGAGCGCTGCTGCTGCAAATCAGCCCTCTCTCCTAATCCGTGGGCCGCGCTGTCACCATTAGGTTTAGGTCTGCGGGCCTCAAAATAACAGCGGACATAAATCTCCGCCGGCCAAAGTTGTGGGTCGTACATGTTAGTTATGTTAGTTCCCTTTCGAGGGAACTCTCACTGCGTCTGGTTAAGACACTTTGGGGATACTCCCTAAGCACTAGCGAATCTGAAGTCCGTATAGAAACTAGCCCAATCTGATTGGTCGTGCGTGATGACGTCATCGTGACGGCGTACCCGGAAGTATAAAGCGGGAGATGGCGCACTGAAACGGCAGTTATTGCTCTTCAGCATAGCGCTCTCTGTTGAAATTGTCTGTCTATTTACTGTTGTTTTGTCCAGTTGCAAAAGTGTGTGAATGATGGAAATGAATGAAATGAGAGAGTTTAAGCAGTGTGTGCATCCGTGTCCCTATTACATTTCGGGCTCAGATACACACCTGCTTTGTGTGCAGTGTCTGGGTGTTGAACATGCTCGGGCAGCTCTCGAGGGAGCTGCCTGTCAGCATTGTGAGCTGTTCACACTCAGACTGCTCAGCTCTCGGCTGGCCGTGTTCGATGAGGCCGGCCAGCTTTGTGAGCCCCAGGGTTCTGGACCCGCGATCGCTGAGGCGTCTCGGTGTCACAGACCATGGGTTTTCACATAAGGACTTGTCAGCGGGATCTGGGACTGCTGCGGCACTTTCCCAATCCTTGTCTGACAGTTCTAAAGATCTTCCTCCCCGTGTAGAAGCCCGCGCTGCGGCTTCTTCCCCCGGGGTTGAGGATCTGATGCTTATTCTGTCCGGTTCCGAGGAGCCGGATGAGTGTTGCATCAGGGCGGGCGGAGAAGCAGGAAGTGTTTCATCGCTTCATCCACTCGCCCAAGAGGAGCTAATTGAGGTTTTGACTCGTGCGGTGGCCAAATTGAAGATCGATTGGCCACAGGAAGTGCCGAAAATTCAGCCACCTAGTAGGCTGGATGACCGGTTTCTTTCTCGCCGGGTCCAAACACCTCGCCGGGGTTTACCTTTCTTCCCGGACCTACACATCGAGGTGTGTAGGTCGTGGAGGAAGCCCTATTCCTCGCGTATTCCTCCAGTATTGGATTATTCCAATGTTCTGGGGGCGCGCGAGGCGGGCTATGGGACGATACCTCGGGTGGAAGAGGCTCTCACGAGCTATCTTTTCCCCGATTCTATGTCGTCTCTTAAAACCCCGGAGCTGCCCACCAAACCCTGTCGGGACACCTCATCGTTGGTGGGCGAAGCTTATATGGCGGCTGGGCGGGCTGGTAGTTCCCTGCACACATTATCTGTCTTGCAGGCCTACTAGGCTGACCTCCTGAAAGAGCTCAATGAGGGCGACGGTCCCTCTTCGGAGGATGTGCTGGAACTACGGAGGGCTGCAGATTTGTCTCTCCGCATCACCAGGGAGATGGCCCGTGCTATCGGCCGGGCCATGGCCTCCGTGGTGATGGTGGAGAGGCATCTCTGGCTGAATCTGTCGGGGATGAGGGAGAAGGATAAGTCCTTCCTCCTAGACTCCCCGATTTCGCCTTCTGGTCTATTTGGTGACGCGGTTGAGACCGTTGTCGCCGGGTACCAGGAGGCGAAGATGCAGTCAGCGGCCTTCCGCCAGTACCTCCCTCGCCACTCAGAGCCTGGGAAAGTGGCCCCTAGGGGGCAGCCTCAGCCGTCTGCCAGCTCCTCGCACCGGCAGGTGCAGAAAAAGAGCGTCGCCTCTAGAGCCCCTCCTCCAGGAGCCTGGCAACAGAGGCGGCATTCTCACCTACAGTCCCAGCAGCGGTCTTTCGCTCCTGGAGGCGATCTGAGGAACGTACTCCAGGGTGGGAGGCTGCTGGGAAGAAGTCCTAGCTTCGGCTGGACTTCCAAGAGCGGTCCCCCCCCGCAGGGGAGCAACCGAGCGCTCCGGGGAAATCGGGGTAATCCCGCCGTCTATGACGCTTCGGGCCCCATTGATTTCCCGCGAACGCATGCTGCTCCAGCCGCCTCCGGAGGGACTTGCGGCTGGGCAGCTAATGCGTCCGCACATAGAGAATCGTTCCCAACCACTTCCTGCCGGTCATCCGCTTCAGGGGGTTGGGGACGAGGCTCGTGTAACACCCGAAGCCAGCCTCGAGAGAGCAGGGTCGGGTAAGGGAACTGGTAAAATCCTTGCTGGCGAAGGAAGCCTTAGGGTGAGTTCCTCCGCCAGAGAGGGAGTCCGGGTTCTACAGCCAGTACTTTATAGTTCTCGGAAAGGAAGGAGAGTGGCGTCCGGTAGACCTGAGGTATTTGAATCGGTCTCTGAGGAAGCTCGGTTTCAAAATGCTCATGGTCTCCATCATCGTGAGTTAGATCCAGTTCGAGGACTGGTTCGTCACGATAGATCGGAGGGACGCATACTTACATATCTTCATCCTTCCATGTCACAGGAAGTTCTTGAGGTTCGCCTTCAGGGGCGAGGCGTACCAATATCGAGTGCTTCCCTTCGGTCTAGCTCTTTCCCCACGCACATTCACAAGGTGCATGGATGCAGCTCTGGCTCCATTGAGACTCCAGGGCATCCGTGTGCTGAATTATCTCGACGACTGGCTCATATTGGCCCAGTCGTACGGGATGGCAGTTCGGCATTGAGGTGTCGCTCTGGCCCATACAAAGTGCTTGGGGCTGAGACTCAACACAACAGGTGTGTTGACGCCGTCCCGGAGGACTACGGTTCTAGGGATCGTAGGGGACTCGACAACGATGCGGGCACAATTGTCTCCCGCGCGAGTCGAGACCACACTGGCGAGGGTCTCAGAAATAAGGCTAGGCCACAGCATCACTGTAGAGCACTGTCGGGAAGTGCTGGGGCTCAGGGCAGCAGCGTCCAACGGGATACCCTTTGGCCTGCTGTACATGAGACCTCTACAGTGGTGGCTGGAAACCAAGGGGTTTTCCCCCAGAGGGAATCCTTTCCGTATGATCAGGGTAACGCGCAGATGCCTTCGTTCCCTAGTTATATGGAAGAAACCTTGGTTTCTGTCCCAGGGGCCAGTGTTGGAGCGTCCTGTTGCCGGAAATCCGCTTCAACAGACGCCTTCCTCACTGGCTGGGACGCGGTCATGGACGGTCGCTTTGGGGGAAAGTCCTAGCTTTGGCTGGACTTCCGAGAGCGGTTCCCCCCATAGAGGGGCAACCGAGGTTGCTTCCTCTGTGGCGCTTCGGGGAAATCAATGTGGAACCCGCCGTCTATGACGCTTCGGGCCACATCGATTTTCAGCGAACGCATGCTCCTCCAGCCGCCTCTGGTAAGACCTGCGGCTGGGCAGCTCGCGCGTCCGCACATAGAGAATCATTCCCAACCACTCCTGCCGGTCATCCGCTTCAGGGGGTTGGGGAGGAGGCTCGTGTAACACCCGAGGCCAGCCTCGAGAGGCTGGTTCCCTCTGTAGATTATCTCGGCGCATGGAATGCCTTCCGAATATTTCTACATGGGTCCTGCGTACTGTAGAAGAGCAGACATCCTGTCGAGGCAGGGGCTGAGCCCCGGGGAGTGGCGTCTCCATCCAGAGGTGGTGGAAGCCATGTGTGAGAGGTTCGGTCCAGTGGAAGTGGACTTTTTCGCGTCTCGAGAGACGTCCCACTGTCCACTGTGGTGTTCCCTCACGCATCCAGCCCCGCTGGGGTTGGATGCCATGGTTCAGACGTGGCCGAGGCTGCGTCTGTACGCTTTTCCCCCGATTGCTCTGCTCCCGGGAGTCCTGGACGGAGTCCGCCAACAGGGGGTCAGCCTACTTTTAGTAGCACCCCGTTGGCCGACGCGAGTTTCGTTCTCGGATATCATAGCTTTGCTGGCAGGTCCTCCATGGCAGATTCCTCTGAGGAGGGATCTCCTATCTCAGGCAGGGGGCACTATATTTCACCCCCGGCCGGAGGTTTGGAACCTTTGGGTCTGGCCCTTGAGGGGGTCAGGTACCTAGAGATTGGCCTGTCGGCAGAGGTGATAGAGACCTTACTCAGTTCTAGGGCTCCATCTTTCAGGAGACTGTACAGCCCCAAGTGGTGAGCCACTTGGTGCAGGGAGCGTGAGGTGGACCCAGTTAACTGGCCGGTGGCTTCAGTGCTGGAGTTCCTCCAAGATCGTTTCTCTGCGGGTCTAACCCCGTCCACCTCAGGGTGTCCGTGGCTGCCATAAGGCTTTCCACACTCCTTTGGGTGATGGGCTTGGGTAGACACCATCTGGTTGTGCAGTTCCCCTGTGGGGCTCGGAGGATGCGGCCTGTGGCTCGTTTCAGAACTCCCAACCTGGGATCTGGCAGTGGTTCTCAAAGGCTGGCTGAGGCCCCCTTCGGACCATTGGAGTCGGATGAACCAGGGAACTTAGGATTGGTCAGTTCCTTGGTTCTTCAGGCATTACATCCCCCGCCTCACATGACGGCGGAGTAAGAGACCTTCACTGTGAAGCACTTTTGAGTGCTGGGGCTCAGTACAGCAGCGTCCAAGGTGAGGCCTTTTGACCTGTTGCACGTGAGACCTTGACAGTGGTGGTTGGAAACCAAGGGGTTTCCCCCAGAGGGAATCTCTTTCGTATGATCAGGGTAACACGCAGATGCCTTCGTTCCCTAGTTATATGGAAGAAACCTTGGTTTCTGTCCCAGGGGTCAGTGTTGGGAGCGTCCTGTTGCCGGGAAACCGTTTCAACAGACGTCTCCCTCATTGGCTGGGGCGCAGAAGGCGCTTGGGTTCCCCAGTCCTAGTTGTGCCCGGTCTCCGGCTTCACACTAGGGCAGGCACTACCCTCGGTAAGGGTCCCAAGGGCCAGTGTTGGGAGTGTCCTGTTGCCGGGAAACCGTTTCAACAGACGTCTCCCTCATTGGCTGGGGCGCAGAAGGCGCTTGGGTTCCCCAGTCCTAGTTGTGCCCGGTCTCCGGCTTCACACTAGGGCAGGCACTACCCTCGGTAAGGGTCCCAAGGGCCAGTGTTGGGAGCGTCCTGTTGCCGGGAAACCGTTTCAACAGACGTCTCCCTCATTGGCTGGGGCGCAGGAGGCGCTTGGGTTCCCCAGTCCTAGTTGTGCCCGGTCTCCGGCTTCACACTAGGGCAGGCACGACCCTCGGTAGGTCCCAAGGGTCAGTGTTGGGAGCGTCCTGTTGCCGGGAAACCGTTTCAACAGACGTCTCCCTCATTGGCTGGGGCGCCGAAGGCGCTTGGGTTTCCCTAGTCCTAGTTGTGCCCGGTCTCCGGCTTCACACTAGGGCAGGCACTACCCTCGGTAAGGTCCCAAGTGCCAGTGTTGGGAGCGTCTTGTTGCCGGGAAACTGTTTCAACAGACGCCTCCCTTCATCGGCTGGGGCATGGAAGGAAAAGGAGTGGAGAGGTATCTCTCTACAGTGCTGGCGCTAGGGTACTCAAGTCCTAGTTGTGCCCGGTCTCCGGTTTCACACTAGGCCAGGCGCTACCCTCGGTGTGGGCTAGTGGGTACTCGTTCCCCAAAGTGTCTTAACCAGACGCAGTGAGAGTTCCCTCGAAAGGGAACTGCTCAGGTTACGACTGTAACCCTTGTTCCCTGAGTAGGGAACGAGCACTGCGTCTCGTCACCACACCTCGGCACGCCTGGAGCGCATGCTTCAGAGCAATAGCTGCCGTTTCAGTGCGCCGGCTCCCGCTTTATACTTCCGGGTACGCCGTCACGATGACGTCATCACGCACGACCAATCAGATTGGGCTAGTTTCTATACGGACTTCAGATTCGCTAGTGCTTAGGGAGTATCCCCAAAGTGTCTTAACCAGACGCAGTGCTCGTTCCCTACTCAGGGAACAAGGGTTACAGTCGTAACCCGAGCAGTTTTCCTTGCATTGTTCTATAGATTCGCCAATCTTACAAATATTTTTAACACAACGATCAGTTTTAAGTGTGTAATTGTATATCGACATGAAATATTAATTCAAAATCATATACGTGCATTAGCTGCATATTTATACTCGAGAACGTGTTGACCCTCTGCCATGGCGCTAAGGGAACGTCTGCCAATTCCACCAAGTTGAAACATATAATTTGTATGAATTAAATTAACTTTTTTTTTAATTTTCAAATTCCAATGTTGTGCATTACTAAGTCAGTTTTACCAATACAGTCAAGCTGTGGAATTTTAACATATTAATTCATACAAATTATACGTTTCAAGCACTTGGTGGAATTGGCAGAAGTTCCCTTAGCGCCGTGGTATCGGGGACAAAGCATTCTCGAGCATAAATATGCAGCTATAATGCATGTAGGTGATTTTTAATTAATATTTAATGTCGATAAACAATGATAAACAACGCCTACATACTGTTAAAATTAATTGTGGTATTGATATTTTTGTAAGATTGCCGATGCTATAGAACAGTGGCAACTTTACCGCGCTCCGAGTGCCCCCGAGCGGTTGGGAGCATTTCCGTTGTGTTGTGGCTTGATTTCGTTGTGTTGTGGCTTTTTCATTGTGTTGTGGCTTTGTTGTTGCGTTGTGGCTTATTTCCGTTGTGTTGTGGCTTTTTTGTTGTGTTGTGGCTTGTTTCCATTGTGTTGTGGCTTTTTTGTTGTGTTGTGGCTTGTTTCCGTTGTGTTGTGGCTTGATTCCGTTGTGTTGTGGCTTGATTTATTTGTGTTGTGGCTTTTTCGTTTTGTTGTGGCTTGTTTTCGTTGTGTTGTGAACTTATGTTTACTTTTTATATTGCGTTGTGTTGTACACTACTGGGCCACCATAACTATCCCTTTAAACAACAACAAACAAAAACAAATAAAATGAAAGGGTTAGTTCACCCAAAAACGAATATTAGCCCATGATTTACTCACCCTCAAGTCATCCTAGGTGTATATGACATTCTTCTTTCAGACCAACAAAATCTGAGTTATATTACAAAAGTCCAGGCTAATCCAAGCATTATAATAGCAGTAATAGTTGCTCTGTTTTTGAATTTTTTTTTTTTTTTTGGGTGAACTATCCCTTTAAGAAAACGAGAACATTTTCTGAATGTGCTTCAAAAAAGTGTATAACAATTTCCAACTCATGTAAAATCTTGTGACTGAGAATGCATTTGGCCTTTTGTTCTAGCCTTGCTTTCTGATAATTACTGTACACCCATCACATAGTCTGAGCTATTAGCTTGATTGAATGGGCACTCTTATTCTTATGCCATCAGCCTTTTCAAAAATAACTATTTACTGAGACATGATAACAGAAACAAAGTGATCAAGTCTGCAGGACAACAAACTTCTATGTGCTTGAATGGGCAAAATACAATGGGTGTAATTTTCTTTCTTACTTTGTCTAAATTAACTGCTTTGATAATAACTGAGTATTAAAAAAAATATCTTTAGCATTGAGGCTGTCCTTTTTCAAGATGCATGTAATGGCTGCGAGTCCTGGATAGGCCTATAAGAGAGATCATCATATTAACAATAACAGTCATGCACAGCTTGGTCATCATCGTACATTTTGAGTTTTAATTGCATATCATGCCGGCACAAAGCCTAGTTTAGTCAACACTATTGATGTTTCTTTGCTCAGGCTATTCACCTTCATTTGGGAAAAGCCCCAGTAACCTTTTGGACTGCATTGTTGTTGTCCCAGGGATGAGCAGGTGACGTGCAGCCTATAATGCTAAGATTTGTCTATTAGAAACTGGTGTTAAATATATGTAAAATGTTTAACATTTTATCTAATATATTAAAACATTTCGTGGACATTAATTTACTGCATTTTAGGAAAGAATATTTAATGGGTTTAATTAGTAGGGTGACTGACTATTTTAGCAGAAACTCGTCTTACTATGGTCATTTTTATTAATAACCTTAGCCTACTTGTTTCACAGTCGGAAAAACAGTCAACAACGTGTAACCTACTGAAGGGAAAGTTGCTCAATGACCTTTGGTACACGACCCACGTAACAGAAACAATATTCGGTACGATAAACCCATGAGCACGTGGGGGCTATTTTAATGGCCAAGAACATAATATAACGTCAATGTTTAACGAGTAGAGGGCAAACAAATCGTGAAACGTGTTTGTGTGTGTGTACACAGCCATGTTGTCAGTAATGCTTTCACCGTGTGTGCTCAGAGCCGTGTCACGCGCTCATCTTATTCAATGCACACATTGGTTCGCGCGGGGGTCTGGCCAGAATGCGAAACGCTAGTGGCTGATGACGGGGTGGTGTTGCCCTAGAGTGGGCGGGGTCTGTCTTGAGTGGGCGGAGACTTTGGATACTGACAACGTCCAGCGCACGCACACATACATTTACACACACATTTACAGTGAATAAGACACTCTTCTTCTCCGCTATAGAAAGGTAAGCGATGCATTTTAATTATCACTCCTATGTTTTTTTTTTCGAAACGAGCGTTCACTCAAAAGTTTAATCTGTGAGTGGTGCCCTGGAAGGAAAAACGGGTGTAGGTTGCCATAAAGAAGAACTTGTGTGTAAATAAGACCAGTGGGCGAGAGAGGGCTGAGAGGTGTGGCTTTATGCCCTGGGATCCTAGGGAGTAAAGGAAAGTTCAGTGTTGCAGCAGCAGAATCAAATTTTGTATGGCAATAATACACCGCGTGTACTATTTACGCTGTAAAAATGTGTTGTCAGATCACCTAAAATGGACTCTAAAATTACTAAATGTTCTTATACAATTCAAAATTGGAATTGATCGATAGCTCCTACAAAAACAAAAACCGTCAGATTGTGTAAAATATCAAAATATCACAGTGTAGAAATGTAACATGTAGAAAATAATACAATAGCCTAACGAAAATAGAAGATAGTCTGGCGTGTTTGTAATGTGAACGTATAAGTGATGAAAGAAAAAAAAACGTTTGTAATCATAACGGGAGGGATGTAAAGATATAATATATAATTTCATGTTTATAATCATGTATATAGGCTAATGTATATTTTGCCAGACGATGTGAGTATGTTTATGGTAAAATATTACTAAAACGTATTTAAAACGTATAAAATTCGTGCACATTCCTCCCTGTATGAAAAACACCAAATAGCCTATGTTTTTATAATTTTTACAATGACAAAGATATTTTAAAGAGCACAAATAGGTTGCCATTTTTTAAATCAAATATACAGTAAAAAAGTGTAAAATATGTAGTCACCAAAATACCATTCTGTAATACTTCATCATTGTTTTTGTTTTGTTTTTATTATTAGGGGCCAAGCACTGAAGGTGCACCTATTGTATCCATTAGTGTTCTTTATCTTCTTCTTATTTTGCTCTTGAAGTCTTGAGCCCATAGAACTGTATGGTTGTGAAATTTGGCACACAGACAGAGGACAGTCCAAGCATTAACCATAGCAATTTTGGAGTCTCTAAATCAATCCCTCTAGCGCCACCAACTGTCCAAAATTTCACTTACATTTATGCTAATATCTTTTGAACAGTAAGGGCAAGAAACAAAATAGTTTGACTGTGATTCCTTTGCATCCTATAGCATTGTGACAATTTTCCAAAAAAACAAACTTTTTCGAACTCGTCCAAGATGCTTTGTCCAATTTTCACCAAAATAGTCTCCGATCATCTTCAGACCATGGCAACAAAAAACATGGAAATCACGTTGACTCATTAAACTGTTCTTGAATAATGCGCAAGCAAATTTGACAGGATTTGAATGGACCAATGCCATTTTTGCTTAGAACCAAATCCAAAAGGTTTGGCCAAAAATCACAAAGTTTCACTAAAGGTCTCTTTAGATTTGGTATAGCATGAGTCAAACAATATCCAATTTTTTGGGGGTGATTTTTTTGTTGTAAAATGCTATATTCTTTACAAACACATTGGCGTATTGTTACGAAACTCGCTAAGTGTCATCGGCACACTGAAGGTACTCAAAAAGTTTCAGGGCATTTATTTTTCCTCTTGTAGTTAAACTGGTCTTAATAGATTCCAAATTTGCCATTGTCGGCCCGAACTGCCTGTCCGCCATTTTGATTTTATTTAAAAAGCTATTTTCACAAAAATTTAATCAGATCATCCTCATAATGGAATTCAAGTAAATTCTTTAAACCGTTTTTATTTAAAGCTACACTGTGTAACTTTTTTAGTTTATTCTTAGCTAAAAACACTTAGTTCTTTCAAAAATATATGTGCTCATTAATGTATATTTACTTCTTTCAATTAATAAAGTATAATATGCCATTGAAAATACATACGGGTAAGGGGTTCGAATGGGGGTCGCCATGTTGCCCCTATCTTGAAAGTACATTAGCCAAAGAGGGACATACCCGTAAATTCAAGCTTCGCCTTTCGCGTTTTAACACTCGATGGCACCGTGTCGAATGTGAAGAGGGGGATTGCTTGAGACTGCTATATGAAAACTTGAAAGTCTGTTGCTGATGGAGGATCACTCTTATTCTCGAGGATATGTAACAGAGTCGCCAAGGAAGCGAAAAAGAGAATTAAGACGGCAAGACAACAGGCAAATCAACACTAATGGACAAGGTCGAACTGGAAGCCATGTTAATCTTGGACTAAATCGGCCACCGTAGGAGTTAAAACGAAATCGGAATTGGGAGGAACAGAAACTAATATTTACTGGATGGTCATATACCTTTTCACCGCTATATGGGGGAAAATATCACACAGTGTAGCTTTAACGTAAGAACAAGTTCTACAAACGACACACCAAAATGGACATGAGGCTGACATCTCCGCAATGCTTTAGCGTATTCTGACCAAACTTGGTGTGTGTTATGACTGTCATGACCTGAGGGTACCTGTACAGTTTTGGCACAGTGCCACCTAGTGGTCACGAAATATGATTTTATTTTTGCTTATAACTTCTGAACAGTTTTACGGAGCCCCGCACATGTCATGCAAGAAAAAAAGTCAATCCTGCGCACAATTTGCTAATTTGTTCCCTCGATTTGCTAAATCATCAACACAATGTACTAATTTGTTCCCTCGATTTATACATCATGTGCATGATTTAGCAAATCGAGGGAAATAATTAGTAAATCGTGCACATAAATTATAAATCAAGGGAACGAATTAGTAAATCATGCGCACAATTTAACCTACTAGTTTTTTCCTGCATATCATGTGAAGGGATCCATACAGTTTGACCAAAAACCTCACACAAAAAATCTAAATCGATCATAAGTCAAAAGTAATAAGAAATTGTCACATTACAAGTAAATGTATTTATGGGCTATAAACATTTTTCTTAAAACGGTCTCCAAATGTCTTTACTCATTTTTGCAGTTAGTCTGATGCTCGCTGCCTTGATTTTTACCTCCTCATTCTGCCTCTGTGGTGCATAAATGTAACAAAGATACAGTAGTTGTATTTGCATAATGACATGTTTTACATGCTTTCTCTTATGGCACTTTGGCACAGATATCATCTTTCAAAGGGCCAAACTGCATAGTTCACCCAAAAATGAATATATATATTATTTTTTTCTGCTGTGGATCATAAAGGAAGATATTTTAAGAAATATATTTTTGCATCCATGCAATGGAAGCCAATGGACACCAAAACTGTTTGGTTACCAGCATTCTTCAAAAAAAATCTTCTTTTGTGTTCTGCAGAAGAAAGAAAGTCATACAGGTTTGGAATGACTTGAAAATAAGTCAGTGATGACAGACTGTTCATTTTTGGGTGAACTTTTCCCTTAAACAGCTCTGATCATGTGGCCATTTACATCAGTTAATGTCTGTGTAAAATAGTTAAACAATTTAAACTTGGATAATAAATGTTACCAGTTAGATTAAGAGGTGTTGTAGGCTGTCTGCTATGGAATACCACAAGGTCCTGTTCTGGGTCCTATTTCATTCTCAGTAGTTTCCTCCACTGATGGCTGAGACTGAAGACATGGTTCAGTTGGAGGATGATGAATATTTTAAAGGTGGGGCTATTGGAAGAGGAGGAGTTGTTTGGTGTGTATTGGAGAGAGTGAGCTGAGAGATAGATACATTGTGGATGCATGCATTTGGGATATTAGAAATCCAGAAGCAGGAGCAGTTATGGTTAAGCAGTCTTATAATACTCTGTGTGCATTTATCTCTCTGTGACCGGGCTGACGCAGAGCTTTACACACGCCGGACACCGGTGAGTTCTGGTTCATGAATGCTTTTAAATGGGTCCACAATGATTTAAACCCCTGTTTAAAGAGCATGACAAAGTTAAAACGCTTTGAGTGGTGAGTCATGCATGGTGTAGTGCTGAAGGAGTGTTGAAGGGGGTTGTGTGTGTAGATGAGGGTGGGGAAGGTTTGTGTTAAAGTTCTCTGCTAATCCATCAATACAAAAGGGAAATGTAATGTAGAAACATTATGTTCTGAGTTCTTTCCATCCTCGTGGACATTCACATACATTTAACTTTCTGGCAACCTTTTGAGGCAAGTTGTTCAGTAAGAATTAGCTGCTTCCTTAAATGTAAAACCAAAATACCTCTAAAATATATTATTTTCACTAAATATGTCTTAAATCTTCGATCATTGCTATCACATATACATGCTTGCTGTAGTTAATTGTCATACTGCAGCTTCTTGTAAGTGCTTATGGTAAGATATTGAACATAACTGTAAATATAATGGATTCTTGTTCTTATAGTCTATTTATTTATATATTATACACGTGTTGTATCATTTTCTGTGCTTTGGCTGATGCAATGTGATGTGATGGTTGTCTAGATCGATGCCTTTAACTGGACTGTTTTTGCTTTTGGGATGGAGTGACATCAGACCTACTACATTACTACTACAGTAGTAACACTTTACAGTACATTGTTCATGTTACACATGTGTTTATAGAATGAATTACAATAGCAATAACAATGATATATGTGCAATTGGACGCATGCTTTAAAAATGATAACGCATCCAAAAGATAAATCACCAATTCTGTCATCAATTACTCACCTTCATTCATCTTTGAAGTCTTTAAAAGTCTTTATGACTTTTACAAATACAAATTACAAATATCTTAATGTGTGTTTAAAGGGTTAGTTCACCCAAAATGAAAATTAGCCCATGATTTACTCACCCCAGGTGTATATGACATTATTCTTTTAGAGGAATAAAATCAGAGTTATATTAAAAAAGTCCTGGCTAATCCAAGCTTTATAATAGCAGTGGTTGTGGCTCTGTTTTTGAAGTCCATAAAAGTGCATCTGTTCGTCATATAACTGCTCCACACGGCTCCGGGGGGTTAATAAAGGCCTTCTAATGCTAATCGATGCATTTGTGTAAGAAAAATATCCATATTTACTTAATATTGTTTATACTATCACAAAAACTGTACAGTACGCCCTGCAGGCCATCCCAATTATTATATTCCATTAAGCTGCTTTGGCATATTATTTTCATGATTCAGATCTATATATAAAAGCCATATATTAAAGTGCAAAAATGGTCAAATAGCATTTGAATGTGGGTTCTAACTTTATTTTTATTTTTTTCCTTTAATACTTTAAAGAGGTCATGAACTGCACTTTTTTATTTTCTAATGTTTTCTGAAGCCCACTCAATTTTAGTAAGATTTTTACATCCAATATGTCTGACCCTCTCTTTAAAACAATCCGTTATGGGTGTGCCGCATTGGAAGTAAATGTCCTTTGCTGTGAGTGGGTAACAGTTTTGTATATTAAAATACTCATGTGGAATTGTTTTGAAAATTTCTGGTGTTAAAAAATGGCAACCGCTGAAATTCAGCCATGAGCCAGAATCTGATCCTGCATCAGAAGAAAACAGACCTACACCTCAAATACCAAGGATGCCCCAGTGTTTTTTTTAAATATGATTTATATTTATTCCTTATAGGTAGTTATTGGGTCAAAGACGAGACGTCACAATTTTGGTGTCCGCATCAAATTAAGTTTACAAAAGTTATTTTTATATACATAAAAAAAACATGTTAAATGCAAGGAAAGTGTCTACTGTACTATTTCAAATAACTTTTGTCAAAATAAAATGTCAGCAATATAGGGGAAATAATGTTCCAAAGTGTAAAATTTTCATTCAGCGTAATGGTCTGGACTTTGATTTTGCCATTCCATCTTTAAATAAACGTATAAAATACCAAGTTAAAAAATATATTTGTTTTCTTGGCATTTTCAAATAAGGGTTGGCTGTATTATATTAAAAGGACTATGTCTTATTTATTGTTTTAAGTATTTAAATAACCAGGGGACTTTTGTCACGAAAATGTAGTGTATTCAGACACATTCAGTGTAACAGGATCAAGAAGCCATTCTGAAATCATATAAAAAACAGATCATTTGACAGTCTGTGACATCATCAAAAGGCACCCTGAAGACCATGTGGTGCTGCAGAAAAGTGAATTCATTGCTCTTAAATATTTGATAATTCCACCTTTTCATGGTGTGGTATCCTAAGTTACAAAAGCGCATGTCATTCAGTGAAATGCCAAAAAACATTTATATTGTTAGAATTTTTGAAAAATAAGTAGATGTTGTGAATAATTGTGATTAACTTTACTGGTCAAGCTCACTGTTTGATATAGGTGGCCAGTTGATGGCCTGCAATATAAGCTGAAGTAGAAGTTTTGTCATTCAGGGTAATGCTTTTTTCATTCAGTGTAATGCAAATTCTCTGTTATGCCACAGTGTCATCCATTACACTGAATGACAGTATCAATGAATAAATAACAATTTTAGCATTTTATTTATATTACAGATAAATGAGGAATGTTTAGCACGGACAAATATGTTGTTAAACTTAATAAATATTAATATTTTAATGCATTTTTGTATTGTTTAATTTGTGTTATTGATTAAGTTAATTCAGACCCAGTAGCTAGGGTGGCACCCTTAAAGCCCATTCACACCAAGAACAATAACTATTATGATAATAATAATGGTGGATTGCGATTGTCAGAATAATAGCTTACCAATATTTCTGAAAAGAGAGTTCCCCCTCACTACGATATGTCACAAATTCAAAAGAGACCATTGAGGGGATTCTCCACCCAAAATAGCCATCCTGATAAAGTCATTTATGTTGGAAAATCAAAAGTATTCATAAATATAGCTGCAAGGAGTCACTTTTGGAGCCGAGCAAGTTGGAAACAAAGTGACAAGCTAAGCAAGCATGGCAGAGAGCATCAGAACAGTAGGATAAAATGCGTATTATTTTTCAGGATCTTTTTCTGCCGTCATTTACTCATTAACTAATTTAATGATACAGACCAATACTAAAAACATTGCAATTATGGGAACAATGGCAATATTATCTCCCTTTTTGGCAAAATGTCATTCAGAGTAACAAACCATGGTCATTCAGCGTAACAGATATATTTATGTACAAAAATAAACAATAAACTTATTCTGACTTGTAATCAGTAAAATATATAAAATAATATGTGATCATACTAAATTTTATTATATTTTAAATGATTTTCACTTCCTTACAAAAACCTCTTGCTGAAAAATGGGTCAATATAGTGGTTTGAAGGATAATGGCAAAGTATAAATATTTACAAATTACAATTAATTAGTATTTGTGGGTCATCAAATGATTCCTGTTTTAAATATGCCTAATAATATTTTCTGATTCATAAGTATTTTTACACTGAATTACATTTTAGTGGGTGTCTTCCGTAAAGCATGCTAAAAAAGGTATGATAGTCATTATTTTTTGCTAAGAAAAATATAAAATGAAACAGGACATTCTAATGTACAGGAAAAAAAACTACATTTAAAGCTATATTACCCATTTATTTATTTGATGCTTGAAATCCAAATTTTGTCTTTGACCCTATTACATTATTAGCATTTAACCAAAAAGTAGTTTATCTTGCTACATAGTTAAAACATTTGCCATCTGTGAAACATTTTTGTGTATTACATATGCTTTATAGGTCTTGGTTGTGGCAAACAAAGTTTGTGTAGCTTATTTTGAGTTACCACAGTTATAGTTGATAAAGGATATCTTACAATGTTCTGTGTAAATAAATTATGAATGTACCATCATTTGTCGCATTTGTTGTTCTCATCATTCATCATGTTCAGTAAAGTGAGAAACGGATACCTTTGTCAATTACACTGTTGTGTTTTAAATAAAATGAAAAATACTTGGCTTGCTATAAATACTCTGTAGGGGCATCTGTGTTGTGATCTGGAACTTTAAAAATAAAGTTCTTCCATGCTTTCCTAATGTTTGGATCAAGGACGGCAATGCAAAGACTGTTTTTCCACAACTTGGCACTGCACAATATCTTGTAATCCGCAGAGGCATATCTATTGTTTTGTTGCTCGAGTAATCGATTTGTTCACGTCTTACTAGTGCGTACATGTGCAAATTGGTGGGCGGGGCTAGTGAGGCAATGATTTAGAAGTAGTCATTGATTTTCCTCTGCAGAGGCGATCTTTCGTTGCACTATGACGTCATACTGAGACAAAATATGTTTTGGCAGCTTGATTTCAATAAAAGCTGTTTTTGGACTAACAAGGAAGTTTTGAGTTCTGAAACTTACAGGATGTTTTTATAGTAGGCTACAATGACCTCTCATATGTAAAAAAAGATCAAGGAAAATTTGATGTCTCAATTCAGGACCCTTTTAATAAATTATATCATATGGACTCCAACCAACAGATACTTTCTGCAGAGCGAATTGATCATGAACCTCATGGCCGCCACTTTCAATGACCGGCCGACTTCATGGACGCATTCCATTCTATCTTGCGTCATTTTGCTATCATTCATAGTTCCCTATACAGTGTTAATACCCCCGGACTGAGGCGGGGTTGTGACACTATAGACCCAAGCCTGGACACCACAGTTCAGCCAGTGGAAATCCCTGCTGTTCATTCATTCAACTATTATGTACGTTGAGTTAGTGACTCATAAGGGATGATTATGGGTACTGTGGTCAGAGCGATCTGTCCTAGTGCTTAATGATACCACATTTCGCTGGATCAGGCTGTCCGGTGCATAATGGACTAAAGTTTTATGCAACTCACCATTGGTGTGCTTACGTCTTTCTTCCTGGCTTGTGCTGCATTTTTTTTCTTACTTCAGTATGAGATCCCCTTGTTTCTGTTTCTTGTATGTCCTGGAAGTTTAAGAGGGATTGCATTTTTCCGACCTTATTCAAATGTTTTTGTTCTTAGGTAGACTGAAATTTTCCCATCTTTAGTATCAACATTTAGTCATCTTACAGTTGTCATGGTGAGTTTGACCCAGAATTAGTATTGCTGTGATTATTATTCTGCTGCATGGAGCTTCACTCACTGTGTCTTATTTTGGAGTCATGTGTTGAAATTACTGTAATTACAAGATAGCAACTCAGCGATTCTACTTGTTACTATGGCGACGATCGTAACGCCAAAATGGATCCAATGTGTCACTTGGTTGTTAATGACAACAAATTATTTAACCACTATGTTACACTTCATTATGTGTGCACAAACTGTTTAAGAATAGAGCAAGTGCACAGTTATCATTAACTATAATCAAATGACGTATCAAACAGAAGGAGCCAACTGTGGAGGCCACTGACATTTTGCTTCTGTTTACATCACGTTCTGGCACTATGTCAATGAGAGAATTAGACAAGCTCTCATATAAGTTTCTAAGTTGTAATTACAAGTCCAAGACCTGAATGGTTCTTAGTCGGAAACTCATAATTATAGTAATTTAGATGATGTGAAAACTGCTTCCTTATACTGTGGGTAGTTACTAGTTTATTTGTTATTTTTTTATATTTATTCTTTTGCATCTTTTACATTTTATGGACTTGTTAGCTTGTCAACAAAAACTGTTACATTTCAATTAAATTAAATTCACATTTATTTGTATAGCACTTTTCACAATACATATCGTTTCAAAGCAGCTTTACAGAAAATGCATGTGTCTACATTACAATTGAGAGTGATCTGTTATGAGAGGAGACCAAGTAATGGATTTCAGAAATGTACATATACAAATCACACACTTAGCTAACATCATGTATTAATTTTAGTCAGAATCAATGAGCTAATTTAATAATAATAATAACTAGAATGTACATTTCCTGAACAAAATGTGAGTGGTGCTTGCCGTGGCAAAACTCGCCGCCCGGCTGCTACTGGGATGCAAAAAAGCCAAGCAACATGTCTGTAGGATGTTCTGGGGCTGAGATATGGCTTATTCATGTATTTGTACAGTTGCTAAGGTACTCTGTTTGGTTGCTATGGAGTGGCTTAGCAGCTGCCAATGACGATACTCCAAAGGCTGCTTGTCAGTATGAATGATATAAACCAACCCCCATGTCTCTATGATGTTCTGATGCAGAGATATAGGTCTTGCTAAACGGTTGCTAGGGTACTCTGGTTGGTTGCTATGGAGTGGCTTGGCAGCATCCAATGATGATACTGCTTGTCAGTATGAATGATATAAACCAACCCCCATGTCTCTATGATGTTCTGAAGCAGAGATATAGGTCTTGGTAAACGGTTGCTAGGGTACGCTGTTTGGTTGCTATGGAGTGGCGTGGCAGCTGCCAATGATGATACTCCAAAGGCTGCTTGTCAGTATGAATGATATAAACCAAATCCCCATGTCTCTATGATGTTCTGATGCAGAGATATAGGTCTTGGTAAACAGTTGCTAGGGTACTCTGTTTAGTTGCTATGGAGTGGCTTGGCAGCATCCAATGATGATACTCCAAAGGCTGCTTGTCAGTATGAATGATATAAACCAACCCCCATGTCTCTATGACTCTGTTTGGTTGCTATGGAGTGGCTTGGCAGAATCCAATGACGGTACTCCAAAGGCTGCTTGTCAGTATGAATGATATAAACCAACCCCCATGTCTCTATGATGTTCTGATGCAGAGATATAGGTCTTGGTAAACAGTTGCTAGGGTACTCTGTTTGGTTGCTATGGAGTGGCTTGGCAGCATCCAATGACAATATGAAGCATCCAATGAAATAAAACAGAAAAGCAAATGGAAAGTAATTAGCGTAGCTGCTGTTTATAATATTTCAAGCAAAAATAATCTGTGCATTTGATGTGATATAACTGGATTGCAAGGTTATGAGATGAATTATGTGAATGCTTGGTTAAATAGATGTGTCTTTAGACTAGATTTAAACTGGGAGAGTGTGTCTGAGCTCCGTACATTATTTGGAAGGCTATTCCAGAGTTTAGGAGCCAAATTCCTAACATTAGGAGCCAAAAGCCGAGGTACTGCCAAAAGTCCAGAGTTTTGTTACCTTAAAGAGCGTGATGGATTCTGGGGCGATTGAAGATCAATTAAAAACACAGGCGCTAAACCATTTAGGTCCTTATAGGTCATTAGCAATGCTTTGTAATTTATATGAAAATCAATAGGTAATTATGTTACAGTATATGTTGTATGATCATATTTCCTTCACATGGTAAGAACTCTGTATGTTGTAACTCTGTACATGGCAGCTGTATGTTGGATTAACTGTAGCTTGTTTATTGTGGATGCAGGACAACCACCTAGTAATTAATTACAGTAATCCAGCCTAAAGGCCATGAATGCATTAACTAACTTATCTGCATCAGAAACAGATAGAATGTTACGTAGCTTAGCAATGTGTCTGAGGTGGAAGAAGGCTGTTTTTGTAACATAGAAAATATGATTTTCGAAAGACAAGTTGCTGTCTAGTATAACACCCAGGTCTTTAACTATAGAAGATGAAATAACAGTCTAAATGAAAATTGTATAAGATATTCTGTGTACAGGTTTTTGGTCCAATAAGTAATACCTCTTTTCTTATCTGAATGCCGTAAATACCCTTTCAGAATACCCTAGATACCCTCTCATTTCTGAGAAAAAAAATCCTTATATTCAGTACTGCATATTACTGCATAGGAAGAGCTTTTCCTGTGTAACCAGCATTCTTCTTAATTACATAAATTAAGCTGTAAATTCAAACGGAAACACTTAACTCGATGTGAAACATGGTTTGGACGTGTTCATTGCTGGAATTAAAGAACAAACAAACTTAGCCCACCCATACAGCAAACATGTGCACAACTCTAAGAGCTTCAGCCCCATTCTTCATTCAGATTGCATAAGAGCCTGTTCCTCGTTGCCCAATGAATCTCTCATCCAATTAGTGATTGTCCATGTTTCCAAAAGCTTTTCTTCCTGGTTGCCCATTCAGCCATCCTGATGACATATAGCGTCCTCTGCACAGTGGCTCCAAAATAATGGAGTTGCCCATTAATAAAGAAATCAGGATGAGCAACTGAGGTGTGACCGCTGTGTTATCGACCAGAGCCTCATTTAGAAGATTCACATGAAAATCATGGGCATACTGAATGACTTACCATCTTCTTAACATTTTATGATTCAGTTCTGGTTCTATGAAGTTAAACACTGATAATGTATTCATTGTTTTGCACTTTTTTTTTGTTATAACTGGTGCTGATGGTACTTGCTAATCTTTTGCTAAAGTATATGTTATTGCTTGTCAAGATTAATGAATAAAGTAAATTAATACATTCCCTAGATTAATTCCTAAGGAGTTGCAGGAACTTTCATTACTATGAAGGTAACTCCACCCCCACTTGACCTTTATCAGGTCACTAAGCCTTGGGTCCAAGAATCATGACCCCCGCAACTTGTCTTGTGTTAATTATAAGGATTCAATATTCTTTTTTACAGTGAAGAGTATCTCCCTCGCTATATGGTTCTCTCTAATGCTACATTAACACAACAGCAGAAATTGGTTGTCAGTATTGTCTAATAGTGCTGATTATAGTTATGTTCATTCATTTGTTTGTTCGTTCATTCATTCTTTCACTCACTCAAAAAGATTCAGATTTAACGACTACATTTTTGCCTTACACTTGTTTATTAAATAATTGTTAAACAATATTTGACATTTGGATCAAGTACATAATGCTATTTTTTGTCCAAGATCTGATTGTTTATTTATTAGACCCTGAAGACTCTTATGATTGTGTCAATGTCAAAAGCCTCTTAAAATATCTGATAATTTGATCTTTTCTTTGGCAAGGAAAGTTTGGTTCAAGTTGTAAAAACGTTCAGTTCAAGAGTCACATCAGCTGTAAATGTGGTTGTCAATCCCAAACACTGAATGTGAGAGTGAAATAAAGCCATATATCACCGCTCTGTTGCTATAGCAAAGGGTGTTTGTTTTGAGAGATAAAGTTGGCAAACGGCCCAAATTTTGTTCTCTTAGTATTTCTTAAATAACCTACATGTATGTACAAGCATCACGACACAGAGCTCATTCTTGTTTAATAAAACATTTGATTGGGAGAGTAGTGATCTGATATCTAGTGCTGTCAAAAAAATATATTTAAGAAAATTTCAGCTTCTCCTTCAAGAGATATGTGAAAGGTGTTTGGGTCCAGGAAAGCTACCCTACAGCTGCAGCCTTAAATAATGTCTCCTGTATGTGTCATACAGAAAAAAACTCCTTCCACTATGTTATAAAACGTCTCGGTTACGTATGGTAACCCTCGTTCCCTGAAGGAGGGAACGGAGACGTACGTCGGTTATACCGACGAATTGGGATCACTTCAGGGAGCCCCTATCAGCTTCGAGATATAGAGAAAAGGCCATGGGCCATTGGCGTGCGAGATTTGCATCGGGGGAACGACACCGTACTGAGACGGCAGAGGAACCCTGCCGAGGGAAAGACACGAGCTCGCCGTAGGGAGCTGTACCGTGGAGAATACACATATGGGACCGCCGTAGGGGTCACAACATACGAAACCCAGCCTGACACAAGTTCCACCAATGCATACAAGTGCCAGACCTGGCGTCGGACGCTCCGCCACATCCGACTGCCGGGGGTTGCGGAGGACTCAACAGGGTTCGCCATTTCCTGGGGAACTCGACTAGAGAATATAAGCGCACGTATCCGTTCCATGGGGAAGGGAGTGGCGCAGCAAGCCGACACTTAGAACGGGCAATTCAGTGTTGCCGACTATGTGAAGCGAGCACACGAGAAGCAACCGGTTCTACGCGTAGGCTATAAAACCTAGCGAACGTGTTAGGTGTCGCCCAGCCCGCAGCTCTACAAATGTCTGTCAGCGAGGCGCCACGAGCCAGCGCCCAGGAAGAAGCTACACCCCTGGTGGATTGGGCTCTAACCCTGAGCGGGCAGGGCACGTCTTGGGATTCATACGCCAAGACAATGGCATCCACTATCCAGTGGGCCATCCTCTGCTTGGAGACAGCCTTTCCCTTCTGCTGTCCTCCGTAACAGACGAAGAGCTGCTCTGAGGTCCTAAAGCTTTGCGTTCTGTCAACATAGATGCGCAGGGCGCAAACTGGACAAAAAAAAGCCAGGGCTGGGTCTGCCTCCTCCGAGGGCAGCGCTTGCAGGCTCACCACTTGGTCCCGAAAGGGAGTAGTGGGAACCTTGGGCACATATCCAGGCCGGGTCTCAGAGTTACCTGAGAGTTGCCAGGCCCGAATTCCAGGCATGATTCGTCGACCGAAAATGCCTGCAGGTCCCCTACCCTCTTAACCGAGGCCAATGCAATCAGGTGTATTGTCTTTAGAGACAAGATTTTCAGCTCAGCTGACTGCAAAGGCTCGAAGGGCGCCCTCTGCAGTGCGGTCAGCACCAGGTCCCGAGAGGGTATAGAGGGAGGACGAGGCTGATTTAGTCTCCTCGCCCCCCCTCAGGAGCCTGACGATCAGATCGTGCTTGCCTAAGGACTCACCATTAACCAGGTCGTGATTCGCGGAAATAGCGGCAACGTACACCTTGAGGGTGGAGGGAGACAGCCTTCGCTCCAACCCGTCTTGAAGAAAAGAGAGCACAGATCTGACCGAACACTTTCGGGGGTCTTCTCGGTGAGAAGAGCACCAATCAACGAACAGGTTCCACTTCAGCGCATATAGCTGTCTCATAGAGGGGGCTCTGGCGGAAGTGATGGTGTCAACTACCACTTGCGGTAGGTCACCTAGAACCTCCGCGTCCCGTCCAGGGTCCAGACATGGAGTTTCTTTCCAGAGGTCCGGACGCGGGTGCCACAGGGTGCCCCGTCTCTGAGTTAGGAGGTCCTTCCTCAGAGGAATGGGCCAAGGAGGTGCTGTCGCGAGGAGCACTAGTTCCGGGAACCAAGTCCTGTTGGGCCAATACGGAGCTACCAAGAGGAGCTGCTCCTCGTCTTCGCTGACCTTGCACAGTGTCTGTGCAAGAAGGCTCACTGGGGGAAACGCATATTTGCGTAGGCCCCGGGGCCAGCTGTGTGCCAGTGCATCCATGCCCTCGGGCAGAGAATAAAACAACTGGCAGTGGGTCGTGTCGTTGGCGGCAAACAGACCGACCTGTGCGGCCCCAAAGCGACTCCAGATCAGCTGGACCACCTGGGGGTGGAGTCTCCACTCTCCGGGGAGCACCGGTAACCGTGACAGCTCGTCGGCTGCACGATTGAGTGGGCCCGGAATGTGAATGGCACGAAGGGACCTCAGATGCCATCCCGAGAAAAGAGATCCTCTGTACGGGACAGAGCTTGCTCTTCTCCCAGTTGACCCGAAAACCCAACTGGCTGAGGTGCCGAAGCACCATGTCCCTGTGTTCGCACAACTGATCCCGCGACTGGGCAAGGATCAGCCAGTCGTCAAGATAGTTGAGAAGGCGAACACCACGCTCTCTCATGGGAGCAATGGCCGCCTCCGCGACTTTCGTGAAGACACGGGGCGACAGGGACAGCCCTAAGGGCAGGACATTGTACTGATATGCTCGTCCATCGAATGCAAAGCGTAGAAACGGTCTGTGTCGAGGGAGAATTGAGACATGAAAGTACGCGTCCTTCAGGTCGATCGCTGCAAACCAATCTTGGGGATGGATGCACCTGAAGATGCGTTTCTGCGTCAACATTCAGAACGGCATCCTGTGAAGGGAGCGGTTCAAGTATCGCAGATCCAAGATCGGTCGTAACCCGCCGCCTTTCTTGGGTACAATGAAGTACGGGCTGTAGAACCCGGACTTCATATCGGCTGGAGGGACCGGCTCTATTGCGTCCTTCGTCAGTAGGACAGCGATCTCTGCCTGAAGTACAGTGGCGTTCTCCCTCGTTACAGACGTGAAGTGAACCCCTCTGAACTTGGGGGGTGACGCCGGGCAAACTGAATCGCATAGCCGAGTCTAATGGTGCGGATGAGCCAGCGAGACGGCCTGGGGAGCGCTAGCTAGGCCCCCAGAAACCATACAAGCGGGATCATCGGCACCACAGACGTACCCGCAGCGGAACGCAGGGACCCGTGGACGACATGGGAGGGGTTTGGGTGTGTGACACACAAACCTGCATCCGCTGAGGGGGCGGGCGAGTGTGAGGAGGCACATTGTGTGCGTCCCGACAGCCAGCGCCCCCTGCTGGCGATTTGGAGAGGCACCAGAGGTTGACAAGGCATGGGAGCGTTGTACACCACCAAGCACGCTCCCCAAATGAAGGAGGGGCTGAGCGTGGCAAGGCTTTGTGGCGTTGCACACGGTCTGCCTCACCTCCTTCCTCAGTGTGGAACAACAGCGGCGAGGCATAGCGTCGCACACTGTCATCCACGCACCGCTGAGAAGAGGGGAATGAGAGTGGCGAGGCTTTGTAGCATCACACACTGCCATTCTCGCCCTCTTGTGGGGAGGGGAATGAGAGCGGCGAGGCTTTGTAGCATCACATGCTGTCATTCCTGAACTCCCAAGAACCAGAGGTATTGGAACTGCTCTTGAGAATTTGGGTACCACTGGCTGCTTTTAACATCAGTGGTGGAACAGAATTACTAATGGTTTTCCACCCGGCCCTCCTCCGGGGGAGAACAGTTTCAACCAAATCCGGGTCAATGGTGTTTCTGGACCAGGGTGGACATCGTCTGGCCAAGGGCCAGCGCTTTGTGCAGCTCAACCTCGGCCAGAACTACCCTCGTGCACTCAGCAGGGCGGAGGTGGCCTGCCAGTGGCACTGCCACCCCACCGATGAGGGTAGTGAGAGAGAGGAAAACTTTATAAAGATTATGGCCGTATTGGTGTTCCATATTTTGGCACCAATAATTCCACAATGCCAAAGCCTTCCATTGCACATCCGGGAAAAGGCAAGGGGCGGGCAAGACGATTTATGCGTTGCATTATGCCTCAGCCACCCGGGAAAGCATGGCTGTCAAGTATCTTGGAATATCTTGGAATCTCAAGTATCTTGGAATCTCAGCATCGTCAACAGCCCTCTCTCCGATGCAGTGATTGACATCTGTCCTCTGCTAGAGCCCCAAATGAAACGCTAGGTCCCCTTTTTTTTTTTTTTTTTTTTTAAGGACCAGCAATCCCATCTGAAGCTACCAGCAGACATGCATCTCGGTCCAGCAATCCCATCTGAAGCTACCAGCAGACATGCGAGATAGTGAGCGTGGCCGTAAGACGGCGCGCTGAACACTTAAGCCTTTATGAAAAAGGCAAGACGAACAACGCACCGACGTGGTTATGCTCTCATGAGAGAACATAAACCACCCACAAACACAGTCTCAACATGCTTACGAAGGCCCACGGAGGTGTACTCAGCAGGGAAGCCTCACTGTAATCCTCTGGTCACCCAGGCTTATCAGCCAAAGTAGCCCCCTTTCTGCTGCACTCACTGAAACAAACTCACCAACCGACAGTTGCTGTGAGAACAGCAGTTTGTTATGCTGATGCTGATGCAGTTGCTTCAATGCATTTAGGGGTGTGGTCCTGGTCAAGACAATCTCCTGAACTCCAAACTGAATGTCAGAATGGGAAAGAAAGGTGATTTAAGCAATTTTGAGCGTGGCATGGTTGTTGGTGCCAGACGGGCCGGTCTGAGTATTTCACAATCTGCTCAGTCACTGGGATTTTCACGCACAACCATTTCTAGGGTTTATAAAGAATGGTGTGAAAAGGGAAAAACATCCAGTATGCGGCAGTCCTGTGGGCGATAATGCCTTGTTGATGCTAGAGGTCAGAGGAGAATGGGCCGACTGATTCAAGCTGATAGAAGAGCAACTTTGACTGAAATAACCACTCGTTACAACCGAGGTATGCAGCAAAGCATTTGTGAAGCCACAACACGCATAACCTTGAGGTGGATGGGTTACAACAGCAGAAGACCCCACCTGGTACCACTCATCTCCACTATAAATAGGAAAAAGAGGCTACAATTTGCACAAGCTCACCAAAATTGTACAGTTGAAGACTGGAAAAATGGTCTGACGAGTCTCGATTTCTGTTGAGACATTCAGATAGTAGAGTCAGAATTTGACGTAAACAGAATGAGAACATGGATCCATCATGCCTTGTTACCACTGTGCAGGCTGGTGGTGGTGGTGTAATGGTGTGGGGGATGTTTTCTTGGCACACTTTAGGCCCCTTAGTGCCATTTGGGCATTGTTTAAATGCCACAGCCTACCTAAGCATTGTTTCTGACCATGTCCATCCCTTTATAACCACCATGTACCCATCCTCTGATGGCTACTTCCAGCAGGATAATGCACCATGTCACAAAGCTTGAATCATTTCAAATTGGTTTTTTAAACATGACAATGAGTTCACTATACTAAAATGGCTCCAACAGTCACCAGATCTCAACCCAAAAGAGCATCTTTGGGATGTGGTGGAATGGGAGCTTCATGCCCTGGATGTGCATCCCACAAATCTCCATCAACTGCAAGATTCTATCCTATCAATATGGGCCAACATTTCTAAAGAATGCTTTCAGCACCTTGTTGAATTAGATTAGATTAGATTCAACTTTATTGCCATTACACAAGTACAAGTACAAGGCAACGAAATGCAGTTTAGGTCTAACCAGAAGTGCAATAGCAGCAAGTGCAGGATATATACAATGGTTGCGTAAGTGCAGGGCATAAAAATTTACTGAATATATATAAATATGTATAAGTAGAGAGATGGTTATTACAATAAACAGAACTGAATTTACAGATGAATATATACAGTGAATAAATATACAGATGGCTATTGCTATTACTATAAACAGAATTTACAGGTGAATATGTACTATGAATATAATATACAGATGGCTATTACTTTGAACAGAATTTTACAGATAGAGGTATACAATAATATGTTAGGCAAGATGAGGAATATAGCAGTGGATTAAGTTAGTGCAATAAATTATGGACAGAGCTATCCGAAAGAAAGTGTAAAAGTGCAGTGGAAAGTGGTTGCATATTGCAGTTAGAAGTACGGTGCAAAATGCAAATGTAAACATTGGTACTGTAAATACAGTTGGCAGTGCAAATGAGCATATTCCAGTTAAGATATGGTGGTGCAAAATACATAAGTAAACAGTTGTTACTGTAATAAACAGTCGGTAGTGCAAATAACAAAGTGAAGGCAGATGTGAGGTAGGAGAGTTAGCAGTTTATGAGGGAAGTGGATCAACGGTGGTTTGAGTTCAGTAAAGAGACAGCTCTGGGAAAAAAACTGTTCTTAAGTCTGCTGGTCCTGGTCCGGAGAATCCTGAAACGCCTGCCGGAGGGCAGGAGAGAAAACAGTCTGTGGGCTGGGTGAGAGGAGTCCTTGAGGATGCTGCGAGCTCGGTGCAGACAGTGTTTCCACTGGATGTGCTCGATGGCAGGTAGTGGAGTCCCTGTGATGCGCTGGGCAGTTTTCACCACCCGCTGCAGTGCCTTGCGCTCCGCAACAGAGCAGCTCCCATACCATACGGCCACACAGATGGTCAGGATGCTTTCTATTGCGCAGCGGTAGAAGTTCACCAGGATAGCCGAGGAGAGCTGATTCTTCCTCAGTGTCCTCAGGAAGAAGAGGCGCTGGTGAGCCTTCTTGACCAGGCTGGAGGTGTTGGTCGTCCACGACATGTCCGCCGAGATGTGGATCCCCAGGAACTTGAAACTGGAGACACGCTCAACAGCCATTCCATTGATGTGGATGGTGTCGTGTGTGCCTCTTGACTCCTTCCTGAAGTCCACCATGAGCTCCTTCGTTTTGGTGGTGTTGAGGAGCAGGTTATTATCAGCGCACCATGTGGCCAGGTGCTGGATCTCCTCCCTGTAGGCAGTCTCATCGTTGTTGCTGATGAGACCAATCACCGTAGTGTCGTCCGCAAACTTGACGATGGAATTAGATCCATACACAGGCTTGCAGTCGGAGGTGAAGAGGGAGTAGAGAAACGGACTTAGCACACAGCCCTGTGGTACACCAGTGTTGAGTGTGATGGACGTGGAGCAGGTGGATCCTGATCGAACATTCTGGGGTCTGTCAGTTAGGAAGTCCAAAATCCAGTTACACATTGAAGTGTTGATGCCCAGGTCTCCAAGTTTGGCAATTAACTTGGATGGGATGACAGTGTTGAATGCTGAGCTGAAGTCAACAAACAGCATGCGTGCATAAGTGTTTTTACTGTCCAGATGGGTGAGCACAGGGTGCAGTGCCATGGAAACTGCATCCTCTGTGCTCCTATTGCTGCGATAGGCAAACTGGTGTGAGTCCAATGTGGATGGTATAGAGTCTTTTAGGTGTTCCAGGACCAGCCGCTCAAAGCACTTCATAATGATGGGTGTCAGTGCTACAGGGCGGTAGTCATTAGGGCACCTCGGGCTGGAGTGTTTCGGCACTGGCACAATGGAAGTGCGTTTAAAGCATGATGGTACAGCTTTTTGGGCAAGAGACAGGTTGAAAATGTCTGTAAAAACCCCAGCGAGCTGGTCCGCACATGCCCTGAGAACACGACCAGGGATGTTGTCTGGTCCAGCAGCCTTGTGCGCGCTGATCCGGCTCAGTGCCTTGCAGACATCTGTGGAGGAGGGTGTGATTGGTGGGTGGTCAGCTGAGGGTTTGAGCTTGGTGGCAGTTTCTCTGTTGTCTCTTTCAAAACGAGCATAAAAGTAATTTAGCTCGTTCAGGAAGTTGACATCAGTGGCTGCGGGGTCGGAGTGGGTGGGTTTATAATCACTGATGGCCTGAATGCCCTGCCACATGCGTCGAGGGTCAGAGTTGGAAAAGTGTCCCTCTATCTTTTGCTTGTAGCAGTGCTTGGCCTTTTTGATGCCCCTCTTCAGGTTAGCTCTGGATGTGCTGTAGGCTTGTGCATCACCTGGGCAGTATTGCGTGACTTCAGCAGGAGTCGTACTTCCCTGTTCATCCAAGGCTTCTGATTTGGGTATGTGGTGATCTGTTTCTGGGTTGTAACACTGTCAATGGTGGTATTGATATGATCCAATACTGAGGAGGTGTAGGAGTCAATGTCCGTGTGAGCGCCACTGGTGGCTTGAGAAGCAAACATACTCCAGTCTGTGTTTAGAAACCTTTCCTGGAGTGTGGAGTCTGCCCCCGCAGGCCACACCTTGATTGTTTTCACTGATGGCTTCACACGGTTGATGAGGGGTGCATATTTTGGTGTGAGGAACAAAGAGATGTGGTCTGACTGTCCCAGGTGGGGGAGGGGTGTTGCAACGTAAGCTCCCGCCATGTTTGTGTAAACATGGTCTAAGGTTTTGTTTCCTCTGGTGTGGCAGGAAACATGCTGGTGAAACTTGGGTAACACTGACTTTAAGTTTGAGTGATTAAAGTCACCTGCAACAATAAACGCAGCCTCCGGGTGACCAGTCTGTTGTTTACTGATGGTTGTGTGAAGTTCTTTCATAGCAAGCTTAGCATCAGCATCCGGTGGAATATAAGCAGCAGTGATAATGGTTGAAGTGAACTCCCGCGTTAGATAAAACGGTCTACATTTAACCATGAGAAACTCCAGGTTAGCTGAACAATGACTCCTAACAATAGCAGAGTTTGTGCACCAAGCTTTGTTAATGTAAATGCACAATCCACCGCCTCTGCTTTTCCCGGAGCCATCTAATGTTCTATCTGCCCGGAGTGTGTGGCGTCCCGCTAGCTCGATAGCGGTGTCCGGTATTCCGCTGTTTAACCAGGTTTCCGTGAATATTAGGACGTTACAGTTCAAAAGTTTCTTACTGTGTGTGATGCTGAGTCGAATCTCCTCCATTTTGTTCACTAGCGACCGTACATCGGCAAGGAAAATGCTGGGTAAAGAGAGTCGCACCGACTTTTGTCGGAAATTCGCAAACCAATATCCAAAAGCTCAGCGCGGGTGTACGTTGTAAAGGCACAACTGTTCTGTACGAACAGACCCGAGAAGAACAGGAAAAATACCGCAAAATTGCCAAATCTGGAGAGACGCTGAGCCTCGCGATCTACTCGCGCCGCCATCTTGGTCGTCATCTTCTCATTCAATGCCAATGCCACGTAGAATTAAGGCAGTTCTGAAGGTGAAAGGGGGTCAAACACAGTATTAAATCCAAAAGGTGTGCATCATACCTGACACCTAGATGAACACTTTACAGCTGGTTTAATGACTGCAAGTCATTCTCTTCAAATGCTACTGAAATTAGAAACGTGTATACCAATCTTGTATGTAACTTTAGAGACGGTCCCTAAATTTGCGAATCTCGAACGTAAAGCCAACTTTATGCCAGTCATATCAGATGTGCTGTGGTTCTGCTGTGTTTGTTTGAAACAATTTTTGCTGCTGAAATAGAACAAAAACAGTCAATCACTGTATGATGAATCTCCTGCGTACATCGCACGTTTTGAGTGCAGATTTCAGTGAGAGAGAACGCGCTCTGAACAAAACTCTGGCTAATCTGAACGCCTCTGATTATTAGAAACACGTGTGGTTGGTTAAAATGCGCAACACGATTATAACAGGTGGCAATAAGTTCAACCGCCAAAGTGGCTAGTGTGAGTGGTAGTAATAGACGTAGTTTTAGTATTGAGGTCAAAGTCCACTTGCTTTGCATTCGCAGATTTGACGCGTTTACCCCTATTACAGCAACTTTCTTCTGTTGTTCTGCAGACAGGGTGACCATCTTCGATTACGTTTCCCTCAGGACTTTTGTAAAAGCCAAAATATGACCACACCTCAGATTTGGTTCTTTTAGAAGGCTGAACAAACCCCCGAGGGCTGTCATTGCCTTCTGGCATTTCTTCTCATTCAAAAAACAGTACTGCGCCTGCAACACACTGAGGCTGACTGGACAGGATTTACAGCGAGTTTTCAAAATCACGCCCGGTTTTAATGATAATCAATTTTTAAGCGATATTACTAACCATCAGTACATTTTATCGTGGTTTATCGTGAAACCGGTAATCGTTCCTTCCCTAGCCATGGTATAGACGTGGCAGAGGCTGCGTCTGTATGCTTTTCCTCCAATAGCTCTGCTCCTTGGAGTTTTAGCGAGGATTCGCCAAGACCGAGTTCACCTGCTTCTAGTGGCTCTGTTCTGGCCAGCCGAGTTTGGTTCTCGGATCTGGGTCATGATACAGCGTTGAAGTTCCTTTTTGAAAGGGAATGTCTCAGGTTACGAGTGTAACCTGGTTCCCTGAAAAGGGAACGAGATACTGTGTTGTGTTGCCATGGCCCAGTTTTGCCCGTGCATCTCCTTCAGACAATTAGAATCTAATGACGTGCATTTCAGGCATCTACTTATGGTCTCATCTGTGCCACGTAATCACACCATGTGCTCAGCCAATTGAAAAGCGTTCCCATAGCATCAACACAATGACGCAGCGTCTTGTTCCCTTTTCAGGATACAGGTTTACATATGTAACCTAAGACATTTCACAGAGACACAGGCTCAATTTCAAATATTTATTAATTTATTTTGGTTTATTATTATTATTGTTGTTAAGGTAGATTATACTATCATTAAAAAGTTTGGGCTTGGTAAAATTTGTTTCATGTTTTTATGCCAGGATTATTCCTCACTGCATCTCAAAATAAAAATAAATAATAAATGAAATGAATAAATGAAAATTACATGCACCAAACTTGATGTGTTTTTTTGAGTTGATGCGGGCAGGGAAACTTGCATGGATCGCGTCAGTATTTGACTTTCACTCGCGAACGACTGACATCTCTATCTTTTCAAACAGATTACATAAACAGAGACTTTTTTTCCCAATTTGATTTACATTTTTTTAAAATCTGACATTTCAACGTTTCTTTAGACATACACTCTAAAAAAAAAGGTTCTATATGCACCAAAAATGGTTCTTGGCTCGTAATCATAGGGGAACCTTTTTTAGTGCTATATAGCACCACTTTTGGTGCTTCTTACCCCTTTTCCACCAAAGCAGTGCTAGAGCTAGATCGGAGCCAGAGCCTAGTTTCAAATCGGTTCTTTGTGTTTCCACACCCAAAGCCCGAGCTCCGAGCCAGGAAAAGTGGTTCTTAAGTAGCACCAAAACATTGCTGGGCTAGAACAGGGCTAGAAGTAAGAACCGATTACGTCAGGCGCTGGGGGCGGGTCAACAAGACGAACACAGACTTGAGATCCGCCATTGAAATAGCAGCTAATGGAGCTAACAGCTGCTGCTCGTTTGTAATCTCCGTCTATAAAAATTACAGCGAACTGCACAAATGCGTTGGATTCGCTGTGTTTTAATGCCGATGTAGGATCGTAAAGCCATGTGAATCAATAGTAACGCAACGTTTGCTTTGTTGATGGAAGGCTTGTTCGCAGCGGTGCTGTGCAGAGACCGATTGCCGTATGATAACGAGTCCAGCGAGAGCACACGACTCCTTATGCTTTTGATTCACTCATGCGTTTTTTAAAATATTATACGTGGATCGGTCTGCGCAGCGCCGATGCATCTCGAACAAGCCTGGTGTGTTTGTGTTTCCCGCTAGCATTGCTGAGAAAGATGAGACGTATACAGTGACGTAAGACCTGGCTCTGTTGTGGCTCTCTAGCCTGTGGAAAAGCAAACGGTTCTTAGCAGGCTCCTCAGTTGAACCAACTATGAACTGGGACTAGCTCTGGCTCCGATCTAGCTCTAGCACTGCCTTGGTAGAAAAGGTGTATCCGTGGTTCTTCAGCGGTTCTTCAGAGGTGCTATATAGCACCTTAGTCAAAGAATCGGTGAAGAACCGCTGAAGAACCACTGAAGCACCAAAATTGGTGCTATATAGCATTAAAAAAGGTTCCCCTATGATTACGAGCCAAGCACCATTTTTGGTGCATATAGAACCTTTTTTTTTTTAGAGTGTATGTTCTCATGTTTGTTTGCTTTATTTTGCAAAAAGCACAACATTTTGTTTTTATTGTGAGTATACACAAAAAACATTTACAGATTATAATGATGTATAACACTTGCCTGAATGACCAAAATCGACAGAGTATTTTGAGTCTCTTTTGCACTAAGAAAAAAAAGTGGTTAAGGCGCCGCTGCCTTTGCTGACCTCAGAGAGTTAAAGATGTCTCTTATGCTTTTATGCCATTTGATCAAAAATACATTATAAACAGTAATATTGGGAAATATTATTACAATTTAAAATGGTTAAAAGATTTTCTGTGCTAAAACTGTGCTACATTTTGCAGCTCTTAACCAGCTGATGGAGACAGGCTCATCTCGTATTTGATGGTGTGAGTGACAAAATTACACAATGCAATTGGAAATATTTATGGCTGGTTAATTTTCTCAATTCATCCACAATTTTTTTGAAATATAAAGTCATTTTTTGAACCTATTGAAATTCCTCTCAGCTTACAGTTCAACATTTTAATTATTGTCTAATCAGAAGCTAAACAGTTCAAAACCCTGAGTTTAGTATCAGTAAGGGTTTTGTTGTTCCTGACCCCTGCTCATTTAATCTGCAGTGGGAGGAGTCATAGAGGAAGGGGTGTGGGGAAACAGCTTATAAATATTCATGACTTGCTGCATTTGGAAGGCCCCTTTGCTTCTGGACACACAGCTGGACAGAGCAGCTTACATTCCAGTGTTCCTCCCAACCAAGCACTCTCTCTCACCCTTGCAATTTCTCTCTCACTTTTTATTGCAATCCTATTTTCAGCTTGTCTCTCTCATTGCTGCACTTTCCCCTACAAATCAATGCATGCCATTTTGCGGCTCTCCTCCCAGTACCCTATGTGGAAAGAATGTGCTCCCAGCATTCCTGAGGAGATGGTGTATTTTCGCTAATGGTCTCTAGAGTATTCCTAGGATGTTCAATGGGAATGTTGGAGTGAGCCAGAACTGAAATTCTTTCTCAATGATGCTTATATATTTAAAATTATCACAGAATGTAAAATTGATCAAGTTTTCAATTTACATGTTTACAAACAAAGGTAAAACAAATGTAAAGTACTATTGTTACAATCATAAGCTGTACAGCACCACCAGTAACCAGCATTTTTTAATTAATTTATTAACATAATTTTAATATAACAAGGTAGATCTTACATTACTGTTCAAAAGTTTGGGGTCAGTACAATTTTTCTTATGTTTTTGTAAGAAGTCCAATTCTCATACTATTTGATCAAAAATACAGTAAAACAGTGATACTGGAAATATTATTAAAAATTAAAACAGCTGTTTTCAATGTTAATATTGTAAAATATGAGTTATATATATAGTATAATATAAGCAAACATTTCAGCAGCCATTACTCCTTTTTGACCTCAAACCTTTTCACATTGCAAAAATCTTTCAAATTTTGCAAAGATTCAACTCTTATAATGTTACCATATAAAACATCTTACTGACCCCAAACTTTTGAACAGTACTGTATGTCTTATCTGTTTTGCATAATGTTAAGTCATTGTATGTTTGTCTGTGGGTTTGGGATCATTTTTAGATTGAACAGCTAAGTAAACTTCAATGAGGCGCGCGTGTGTGTACCCCATGGCTAGCTGTGCTGTTTTTATACGGACTATACATATTCCAAATATTTTCATGTGTGCCCCATTTAGAAAGAGTTTTTTTTAGCCTGTAGAATGCAGGAATTTAGGAGGGGTGCCAAAGCACTAAATACATTTGAAAGTCAACATACAGTGTATCCCAATAGAAGAGGTTATTGCAGTGAGTCTAATTTACACCTTTATCTTTAGCCGTATTCCCTATTACAGTTATACTTTCATGCGTTTGGCCTAATTTCTGACATGTCTGAAAAGGATCTCTTTACACAGGTCATCTTATATTAAGTGGCTGTGTGTATTTAAAAACTGCCTTTGTGGCGTTCAAGTGCCACATTCCTTTTCACTGTGTGTTTTCTCCCTAGTGCGATGAATCTCTATGCATATTTTAGGGCATAGTTGTGATGTTTTCTGAATTAAAGGATTTAGTGTTCCATTTCTGCTCCATGTCGTGGATGAATACAAGCGATGAGATTTATTTTATTATGTGAGAACTGAGTATTACTGAGAGACATGCTGTGAATGTGCAGATGTGTTCGGGAAGAGTTGAGTTGAGCCACAGCCAGGTTCTCTCACTCTCTCTGTAGCTTTCGATTGTGTAATATGGCACGCCGCCTCCCCCCCTCCCTCCCTCCCTCCCTCCCTCCCTTCCCGCTGACAGCCTTGCATTACACAGTGGTTTTATGGACTCTGACAACCACACAAAAAAGCTAAAACTCTTTCTGGAGCTGAAGAGAGTCCTTGTGGAACTGTGTTACCAATCTGAAGGTAGATCTACTAGTGTCAATTACTGCCATGATATTTCACCAAATAATATAGCAATCAGTCATGAAAGCAGATTTAACGGTCTGCCATATCATTCCAAACATTTTACATGTATGTTTCTCAAATGAAGTATTACAGAAAGATTAGATTTTAAATATTTTAAATCTTAGTAAAAACAAGACATACTGTAATAAAATGTATGCCCAGTCAGCATGAACTGTCAGCATTGTAAAGAATTAAGAATATATCCACAACTAGTTTAAGAGAGAGAGAGACATTATTTAATAATCACTTATTTAATTAATAAAGTTTCATCATTTATATTTCACTTTTATATTATTTCATCTGTTTCAAAGCTTCATGTCCCATTGTAACTGCATGATGAAGAGTGACAAGGACTTAGAATATCTCATTTTGCTTTCCTTGGAAGAATAAAAGTCATAGAGGTTTGGAAAAAAATGAGGGTGAGTATTGAGGTTGAGGTTGTCAAAATATTTTCTTTTTCTTCCATTCTCAAAACCTGCTAAAGACGAGATCTCTTCAGAGAACTATTGGTACAGTTTCAATAAGGATTTACTTTAAATAGCTGGTGGCTGGTGGAGATCCCAAAGGCTTGGCCTTTGCTTCAGGGCTAATCACTGCTAGACATTAAAGCTCTCCTTTTACTGTGTAAGCACACGTGAACTTATTGCCACAATGCCCAACAAACATATCATGCTGTCATAGTTCACAGTACAATTCAGCTTTTGTGCTAGGACAATCTGTAGAACAAACAAACAAGCCATACAGAGAGCGTCATAGGGGTCAAGGAGGGTTTTATATCCCTCTTTTACATTCTTCTCTGTCTCTATTTCTATAATGCCTAAAGTCAGATAATAGGATGTATAGCAGAACTACAAAACAAACATATACATATAAATAACTGTAGTTTCCAACTGAAATGAACAGAAGTGGCAGTAACTTTTATTCCTTTTCACACAAATTCTGATTACAAGGGCAGATTGTAACGAGGTTTGTCAATATAGGAAGAAGGAGGCGGTAACTGGCGAAATTTTCAAAAAGACTTGAATGAATAAATAAACAAACTGAAAGTAAAAATACACATAATAAAACGTAAACAAAACATAACATAAAGTCCAGGCCTGGTCCTCTCTCGTCCTTCACTGTCTTCGCTCCTCCTTTTATGCTTCCGATCTCCTCCGTGAGAGGAGCGCTCATCTTCAATCACACACCGGCCTTGCGCCGCTCTCACGGCTCTCGTCCGCCCTGCTTGTCACACAGATAAATAAAGAATTTTCGTGTGGTTCCTTGTACAATACTATGACCTCAACTTTTTTTTTACTACAGTGCATGATTAGGAAACTAATGCATTTTCATGTTTGCATAACATAACCAGCTCCATACAGTAGCTATGGCTTTTCAGACATGCTCACATACAGCTATGGAACTCTCTTCCTGATACCTACGAGCAATCGACTCACTATGCACTTTTGAATAGTATCTCAAAACACATTTGTTCACTAGGATCTTTTCTTGATTTATTTTATTGTTGTTATTTTATTATGTTATTTCTATGTTGTTATTTTATTTTTCTCAGGTTACGAGGTACGAGTCATGTGAAATGCGGTACTCAGGTACGAGTCATGTGAAATGCGAGTCACAACACTTGATGATAGCGCTCAAAGACTTGTACAAGCAAGCTAAAATCTCATAGTTGCTTCAGCAATGCATTATCTCACATTTGCTTTTGTTAACACTGTTTGTTAGGTTTAGGATAGAGTTCAGTTTAAATGGTACCTTATTTCAAACACAATAGCATTTACCTTTTAGCGCCATTCACCAGACATTTCATTATGATCAGACATGACAATTTAAAAAATACTACAATGATTATCATCCAAAAAGTGAGAGTGATATCTGTTGAATTGTCTGCAAGGTGAACACAGCTTGAGAGCTTTGACATTTTAAACAGGATTCCCTGAAGACACCAACAAACAAAGCAGCTTGATTCCACCAACCCCCATGGTTATTTACTCGCACTCATGTTTTTCTAAACACAAATGAAGATATTCTTAATATTCTCCACCTCATTTTGGTCCATCCATTGAAAGTCCATGCAACCAAAATGTTCATGCTTCAGAAAGTTCATAAAGACATTGCAAAAATAAGTCTTCTGAAGAGATGTGATCACTTTATATGATAAACAGATTTCATGAACAGTCTGTTCATCATATTTAAAGTGATCGTGTCTCTTGGAAGACTTGGATTAAACTGCATGATTTACATTTACAATGTCTTTATGGACATTATAAAGCGTAAATGTTTTGGTTGAGTAGACTTTCAATGAAAAAAATAATAAAAATGTCTTCTGAATGAAAATCTTATGGGTTTGGAACGACATGACGGTGTGTAAAACAGCATTTTGGTTGAACTATCCGTTTAAGGCTTCCAAATATAAGTGGTGACAGCACCAATATACTTAATTTTATATGACCTTTAGGTTCAATATTGTTTCATTCATAATTTTTTTTTTTGTAGTTTCTACCTCATATTAAAAAAAGATTTTTCTCTGTTTGAATGGAAATCAAAAGTCAGTTTCAGACTGATTGTACCTGTGTTCCTCAACTTTCGTCTCTCTTTCACATAAAAAACTAAAAGAAAAAAAAACTAAAGGGGCCCTCACTATTCCCTCAGAGACAGATCCCTGCTGAGGTGTTGCTGGCTCCCCACTTCTCCTTTTTAGCTCCATGGCTGACTGAACCAGAGGCATTGAGAGATTGAGGAGTGCAATTCAGTGCTCAGCGAGCTTCTGAATACTGATTCTGAGTCAGACACATTGAATGAATTTAGATACCAAAAGAGGGGCGGTCGGACCTACGTGACCCAGAGGTCAATCACATGATTAACGGTGATGACATCATCTGCTGGGGCTGCCCACTCTTTTGTTGGAAACTGTGAAACGTGCAGACCTGACTCCATTATGTAATCCCAAAGGCTGAGAATAGGGCCTCTAAAATCAGACCAAGCCGATGGGAACCTTAAAGTTCCACTATGTAACTTTTTCTGTTTGTTTGTAATTAACAAACTTCAAATAATGGGAAAGTACATTATAAATCCATCTTCTAAACCATGTTTTTGCCTTACCATGAATAATTATGGTAAGCCTATAATAATGATTTATATCTTAGAGCGGTCCATACAGATTTTATGAGAAACTGCATATATCTGTCATTTAACCAACCACGTTCACGTCCTATCCGTAAATAAATGAAAGAAGGTCGAATGACCACATTCATATTCTGAAAGCTGACCACCACCCACAACACTGTAGCAACCTCATAGCGATAACCTGGCAGGCATTACTTGATACATTTTATCTTAAATTCAATTACATTTTTTATAGTATATTAGCATCAGAGGATACCTTTGTTTATTTTAAGTGCATGCTGCAGTTATGTTGTCTGACATGTAAATAATTTTTGCTCTTCAATCAATCAATCAATCAATCAATCAATCAATCAATCAATCAATCAATCAATCAATCAATCAATCAATCAATCAATCAATCGACCGACCAACCAACCAACCAATCAATCAATCAATCAATCAATCAATTATTTATTTATAGAGCACTTTAAAAACTGTAAATGCGTATCAAATTGCTGTACAAAGATCAAATAAATTAAAGTATTAAATATAAAAACAATAAGATTATAAAATATAAGCATATTAAAAAAAGAACATAAGCATAGGGCTTGTCATTAACACCCGCCAAATGCGGGTGGATTTCAGCAGTGGCATGAATTGGGCAAAAATTTTACCAATTCGTACGAGTCAGCTTGTACAAATTTGTACGAATTAGCCACCTCGTAAAATACGTACGAATTGCCGTGAGATCGGGTTGACGTACCTGCTGCCAAATTATGAGATAATATAAAAAATATCTATATGGCAGGTTTTCCTCATGGTATTGCTGTCAGAATTGTGGCCAGTGAAAATGCTGAGTGGCTAGTAGCTTAAGAAAACCACAAGCCACATTGTAGTTATGTGGTCCCTCTTCTTTGTTAACTCTTTCCCCACCAGTGTTTACATTTTTTTTTCCAGTTTCAGATTCAGAACGATGATCAAACACAGATGGAGTAGATCAAGTCCATCAACACCCCTAATGCTTGCACAGTCCTATAGCTCGTTCTGGGTCAACATTTCATTCAGTAACATTAGGCAATTTTGATTTATATGATATTTAATGTTGATGATCACGTTATTTTACATATGCATCTGCTTACATACGATAGAGGATGGAAGGCCTGAAGAACCACTGACCGTGCCACATTAGATGGCACCCTGGGCACATAGGATGCAAGATGGCCTTAACTCCGCCAGGGGCAAACTCCAGGCAGTTTGGCGTGATAGCCATGGCCTGGAGGCCCCCCTCTCTCCTCAGAGAAGTGATGGCAAGGAGAAAGACCACCTTGACGGTCAGGGTTATCGCCTCAGCCGACTCCAGCAGCTCAAAAAGGGCCGCAGCCAACCCTCCAAGCACCACTGCCAGGTCCCAGGTTGGGACTCTGGAACGAGCCTCAGGCCTCGTCCTCCGAGCCCCACGGAGGAATCGTACAAGCAGATGGTGCCTTCCCAACGGCCCATCACCTAAAGGTGCGTGGAAAGCCCCAATGGCAGCCACATACACCTTAAGTGTGGACGGGGAAAGACCGGCGGAGAAGCGGCCTTGAAGGAACTCCAGCGCCAAAGCCACTGGGCAGTTAACTGGGTTCACTTCCCGTTTCACTATCCCGGTTCACTACACCAAGTGGAAAATACATTCCACTTCAGGCTGTATAACCTCCGGGTCGAAGGAGCTCTGGAGCTGAGTAGGGTCTCCACGACACCCGCCGACAGGCCCTCACCTAGGTACTTGGCCCCCTCAGGGGCCAGACCCAGAGATCCCACACCTCTGGCCAGGGGTAGAATATCGTGCCCCTGGCCAAGGGGGACCGCCCAGCAGGTAGATGATGTCGGAGAACCATACTCGAGTGGGCCACCGGGGGAACCCTGACGAGGGAACCCCACAGTGGGCAGTGGGACATCTCTCGAGACGCGAAGAGATCCACTTCCACCGGGCCAACCTGCTCGCACATGGCCTCCACCACCTTGGGGTGGAGTCGCCATTCCCCGGCCCTCAGCCCCTGTCTCGACACGATGTCTTCTCTCTGGTTTTGGTCCCTGGGGATGTACATCGCCCTAAGGGATGACACCCTCCCCTGGGACCACAGGAGAACCTGGTGCGCCAGTCTGTAAAGAGGGAGTGATCTCTGGCCCCCCTGGTGGTTCAGATACAATACAGCCGACATATTGTCGGATCGTGTCAGGACATGGTGGCCGCAGAGGTCCGGGAGAAAGCTCCTCAGAGCCCTGTAGACTGCCAGCATTTCCAGGCAGTTGATGTCCCAGGAAAAATGCCGGGTCTCCCACAGACCTCTCGCAAAGCGGCCGTCCATGACCACATCCTAACCAGTCCCTGGGGATGTACATCGCCTTTGGGGTGACAACCTCCCCTGGGACCACAGGAGAACCTGGTGCGCCAGTCTGTAAAGAGGGCGCGACCTCAGGCCCCCCTGGTGGTTCAGATACGATACAGCCGTCATGTTGTCGGATCGTATCAGGACATGGTGGCCGCGGAGATCAGGGAGAAGCTCCTCAGAGCCCTGTAGACCGCCAGCATTTCCAGGCAGTTGATGTGCCCGGAAAAAATGCTGGGTCTCCCCCAGACCTCGCAAAGCGGCCGTCCATGACCACGTCCCAACCAGTGAGGGAGGCATCAGTTGAACAGTTGTCCCGGCAACATGATGCTCCCAGCACTGGCCCCCGGGACAGGAACCAAGGTCTCTTCCATATGACAAGGGAACGAAGGCATCTGCACGTTACCCATATCATACAGAATGGTTTTCCCCTCGAGGAAAACCCCCCCGGTTCCCAGCCACCACTGTAGGGGTCTCATGCAGCAGGCCAAGAGAAATCCTGTTGGACGCAGCTGCCATAAGTCCCAGCAGTCCTAAACTGCTTCACAGTGATGCTGCGGCCTAGCTTCATTTTAGAGACCATCGCCCGTATGAACTCGATACGTACGAGGGACAATCATGCCCACAACGTAGAGGATCCCATACGGCTCCCAGGAACATGGATCTCTGAGAAGACGTCCACACGCTACTGCGTGTAGAGTCTCAACCCCAAGCACCGATTAGCAGCCAAGGACGACATCTCAATGATATCTCAAATCTCAAGGACGACATCTCAAATCTCAAGGATGACATCTCTAATCATCACTACGATTAGTAATTGCCTGAAACTGTTGTGTCCCACAGGCCATAAGGCGGCGAGAATGACATCAACTTCCAGAGGGCTCCAACTTAGATGAATATCCAGACAAGTCAAACACGCTTGGGCGACAGACTGATTAAAAGTATCTAACTTATCAAAGTCAGATAACATGACACTCAATACACTTTCCTCAGAATGAAATGTCATCATAATCACCCAACTCGTGCAACCTGGTCTGAACGATAGGCTGCGTAAAAAATAAATGACTCCTCAAAGTCAGATAATATTTTAATTTAATTCCTCAAAATTAAATGCAGCCACAATACGGTGAAACATGGTCTGAATGATTGGCTGAATATCTAACTCCACAAAGTCAGATATTTTATTTAATTCCTCAGAATTAAATGCAGCCATAATCATCAGACGAAACTGTTTTATTGTATTTATATGGACTCGTAAACCACACGTTGCCTCAGCAACGTGGTTCAAGTCGTTATAAAACAATTGGCTTTCATCCCTCGAGAAGAAAGCCAAACAGGCGCGAGGCTGAAACACCCGAAAGGCGCACGGCAGTACGCATCGAGATATTTCTCAGTGAAAACAGCCAGCACCCTCAGGAGCTGACTGCATGCCTCGCACCCAACAGTATCACATGCCTTCTCACCGTGTCACGTTGCATCACTCTTATAGCAGACCCGAACCTACGTGCCACATCGGCAACGCAAGATTGAATCTTGCATTAGGAAAGCCGAGCCTCGATACGGAGCCCGTCTAATTCCTCAGAATCAGACTGCTCACGCATCGGGTCCTCCACCCCGGGGGAAGAAGCTGCAGCGCGGGCTTCCATACGGGGAAGGAGAACAATGGAACTGTCACAGGGAAGGAGAAGATGCCTCAGCACTCTCAGGTTCCCCTGACAGACCCATCTGCGAGCCCATGATTGATCAACCGTGCTGCCTCAACAGCACGGGACCAGCCACAGAGTTTGCTCTGTGCTTCCACTAAATACTTGTGAAAACAACATTGGTAGACAACACCAAATACTCTTAGACTGATAACACAGAGCGCTAACGCTGAAGAGCAAAAAAGCTATTTCTGTTGTGTTCAGACGTCTCTTTGTATCTTCCGGGTATGCCGTCACATACTACGTCATCATGCAACACCAATCAGGATTGGGCTGATTCTACTGTTTCTTCAGACACTTTACGCGAGGGGCGTTCCCCAAAGTGTCGTCACGATGACGCAGTTCGAGTTCCCTCGCAGGGGAACTACTTTTTAGTCATAGATTAGTGTAATTTTTATGGCACTATACCAGAGTACACACCATACTATTTTTGCATACAATTACAATTTCAGTAATTTCATTGGAATTCATCCAGCATTTCACATTCTTAAGGCAACCCAGTAGTGAATTTTCAGACGCATTATGTCCTGCTTTAAAAATAATATACAACTGCATATCATTGGCATAACAGGGATATGAAATACCATGTTTATTAAATATGTAGCCCAATGGCAACATACGGGAGAAAAGCGGCCCTAGAATAGAGCCCTGAGGTACTGAGTTATAGGAGCAGAAGAAAAATTATGATTCCCAATCTTGTAGTGATCAACAGGATTCTCTTTTCATCTGCCATGAAGAAAAAGACAGGACTCTAAAACTGACACCTCCAAAAGATGTTCCACATTCAAGGAAATAGGTGGGCTAGGAGATAAGCCTGCAAAGCCAATTGCCAGGTACCATTTATGGAAACGAAGGATGATGACATTAGCATGATCACAGACTGATCCCATCCCCATTTGCCCATTGTTCACCTCAGTCCCTCAGGTGTGGCTTAGATGGCGTGTGACCAAAAACACAATATTAATATTAATACTAAATATTGATATTTAAAGGTCCCGTTCTTCGTGATCCCACTGTTCAAACTTTAGTTAGTGTGTAATGTTGCTGTTAGAGCATAAATAATACCTGTAAAATTATAAAGCTCAAAGTTCAATGCCAAGCGAGATATTTTATTTAACAGAGGTTCCCTTTCAAAGCCTACAGCGAACGGCCGGTTTGGACTACATCCTGGTACTTCCTTAATTAATTACGTCAGTCAGTAGAACAGTAGAACAGACTAACCTCTGCCCACAAGAATACGCGAAAAAGGGGGCGTGGTCTTGTTGCTGTCCCACGTGGAGAAGAGGACGGTCGCGTGGAGAAAAGGAAGTGGTGCGCTTGAGTGTGTTTGTCGCCATGTCGTCGAGACGCTGTTATTTTCATCCCGGAGTCAAATCACCTTTGTTTGGCTTTCCCAGGGACGCTGTAGAGATCATTAAGCGCATATATCTCCCGTTAAGAGGCGTGACCTTTCCATGCAAGTTACGTGCGCTAAGCTGCTGTCAAATCACAACACGGGAACCGTGCCATGTGCGCTAAGCTGCTGTCAAATCACAACACGTGAACCGCTGGCACAATCAGAACTCGTTACGTATTTATGAAGGAGGGACTTCATCGAACAAGGAAGTCATCAGCCGTTTTTAGGAGAGTGAAAACAGCGGTATACAGATAAGTAAATTGTGTGAAAAATACTGTTTTTTTTACACGCGAAACATGAACACATGTTATATTGCACACTGTAAACACAATCAAAGCTTCAAAAAAACACGAAGAACGGGACCTTTAAGACCATAAATCACTTCAATCTTTACTGTGAATGTTCTGCCCTCCAGGTAAGAGTGGAACCAACATAAGGCTACTTCATTTACTCTGACATGCCACTCAAGGCACTTTAACAGAATGACATGATCCAGCATGTCAAAAGCTGCACTCAAGTCTAACAAGACAAGGCCGAAACTATTTCCATGGTCAGCTTCTAATAAAATGTCATGTAGCACCCTGAAGAGGGCCAGTTCTGAAACCCGATTGCAACTTATCCAAGAAATGTTTTCTCATAAAATTAGAACAATTATTTAAACTTAGTTGAATGGGCCTTAAAAGTGTAAAGTTATTTGCAAACTCCAGTTCATGTGTCTTCTAATGTTTCTATGACTTTTAAAGTTTCCAAATGGTGAAGCAGCAAAATAAATACATACATTTAAGCTTGCTAGACTACATAATATTACCCTCTGAAAATAAGGTACTATTATATGAGTGAAAATATATAATTTTGGTCTCAGTGGAAATGTTCACCATTTGGAGCTGCGTATGATCTGTTTGTTTAACATGTTCCTTCTCTCCTTGCATTGGAAGTCAAGTTGCTTTCCCAGTGCCTTGAGTTTAAAGAGGATAATCTAGAGATTGTTTTTATATACTGTAACTGCGTGGCTGTTGGTCAGCTCAGATTCTGTATTTCCCTCCTCTCATTCTTATGTTGTTTACTAACCCTGTGGAACTATTTGGGTTTAGAAGTGCTCTGTGCTATATTGGTAGTAGCCACTTAGACGCAACTAAGATATAGCTTTTTTTTTACCTTGAAGAAACATTTGATGTAACATTTTTGTTTTGGTTTAATTTCAGACTCTTTCCTCATCTATCTGAGGTGGATGTGATATCCGAGAGAGAGACATAACAGAACGTGTATCATGGCTGTGGCCGGATGTCCGGATTATTTTCTACACCATCCAAATTACCAGGTAAAAGATTGTTTGTGCTTTTCTTATTACAGTTTACTCAGCCTCTACATTATTCTTGTCATTGTAACACATTTCGTTTAAAACCCACTAGATAATCTTTAACCTTTAAGCATAAACTGGAAAACACAGTCAGATTACAGCTATACTAAAATGTTCATGCAGTATCAGGCAGTTTTCCTTTAGTACCCTTTTTGGTGTTTGCTTATTGAAGTAATTAATACTTACACTACAAGTGCTAGTCAAACTTATATGCCAACACTGGCCAAATTTCCTTGATGTCATGTTGTAAATATTATTATTTACTAAAGAAGAAAAAATATATAATGCTAATATCAGTGGACTGTTTGGGGCATTTAGTTCAAAGCTGCACTTTCCTGGGGTATATATCCAAGCAGGAATTTAAATGAATGCATAACCTAAACATCAAGAGATTAATTAATTAATTTATGTATTTACTAATGTATCATATGCATACTGCACAGTGATATACCCAGTAGTTTGGTGAACTAAGAAGTTATGTGTTCACCATAACTATTGATATACAATTTATTTTATCATGCCTTGAATACTGTATTGATCAGCAGAAAACCAAATATATTCTTTGAAAACTAATAGTTGACTTGCTCAAGGAAGTTTTGTATAGTTTCTGAGAGTATGTGAGAGGAGGATAAAGTGGAGGGCTTCTGTGTATTTTGAATGTACCTGTCATGACCAGTAGATTCAGAGTCTGAGCATGAATGAAAATGGGGTTGCTGTGAATGGCCATTGCATCAGTATGCATTCCTTTGGGCTGAGCGCATTGGATTCACATGGTGTAACCTGACGTAAGAGCATCCAAATTCTAGCTTCACTCATTGGAGTAACTAGCCAGTTTTAAAGGGCTCTCCTCAGTCTGCATTGTTTATAGTACATCCACGTGCAGCAGTTTGAAACCAAATGGGAAATATCAATGAGGCAAATCACCCCATGGAGATCTGGCATTAGTACAGCTTCATTATAAGATCTTCCGGGGAACACGCACTGTCTTGAAAAATACCTAGACACTCTGATGAAATTAGCTTGTCCCTTTCAATTATGCAAGTCAAAGAATGTATATATTTTTTTTTTCAACTACTTTTATGTTTCATGGGTACATTTTCTAATGAAGGTTCCTTTAAAAACGTTCTGCCATTTATTTAGCCATTTAGTTAGCCTTTATTATTTTAGCCTTATCAGACCTGTTAATATTTAATGCAGAGAGTAAAAAACTAATTCCTTAAATATTTTGAGAAAATTGCAACCCAGGCTCATTGGAAATACAACATTTCTGCAAAATGATTATGACATAAAAAATGATTATAAAATTATGGCAACATATGAATAAAGACATGAAGCTGATCAGAACACAGTACAAAACCAACTCAAAGTCCAACTAAAACTAGTCAAACGTGACATTATGTCCACGTGCCTTAAAACATCAACAGAAGTCCAACAGAGGAGGTTGAGCAGGGGCTTAGGAGAAGCATGTAGAGCTTACAGACGGGAGAACCCAGGACAAGGGAGAAGATAAGAGAGGAGAAAACAGTGGGAGGAGCCAGGGAGTGACTGCAAACAGAGCTAGCAGGCTGAAGGCCCACAGGAGGAGCCATAGTAGAGCCTTGAAGAATAGGCCAGGTGGAACCAGGGGAACGACTGACAGAGGTGGAGCTGGAGATCCAGGTGGAGCCGAAGAGACGGGACAGCCCAGGACGAAGGAGGAACAGGGAAGAGATGAGGGAGGAGCCAGGTAGTGACCCCAAACAGAGCTAGCAGGCTGAAGGCCCACAGGAGGAGCAAGACAAGTTGACCCATTAATATCAACACTTTCTATTCTATTTATCTAATTATATCTATCTATGTATTATATATATATATATATCTATATATCTATATATCACCTGACCCAGGGAGCATGCGGTCACCTTCGTCGCCCTGGGTATCGGAACTCATATTTTCAGGCTTGCAGGAGTGAAGAATGCTCTTGGCTCCGAAGCAGAAACATAACGTGGTGGGGCGGAGCTATGCTATGCAAATTCCGCAGACCCATGGCAATTCCTTGCCATTGGCTCATTTTGTAAGAACTCGAAGGTGATAGGCTTCTAAGCTAAACCCCCATTCGTCAGTCACTGACATAAATTGGAGTGACTGAACGAAAGGGAACGGAAGTACTGGTCGTAATTAGGTTAACACAGCTGAACCAAATGACAAATAAACGAATAACCATGACAATAACTAAGGTAAACGGTTCAAACTGCAAAAAAGGTCCAAAACGTTGTGAGTGTAACAATAGTATTGTGCAAGGAACCATGCAAAAATAAATATTCTTTGAATGTCATAAAAGAGTATTTTTTATTATTACTTTCATTTCTAATAAATATAAATTATAATAAAAAAACTTGAATGCATAACAAAAATGTAATTCCCACGAACATTTCAATCACAAATAAATTATGATTTGAGAAATTTGTTCATGGGCTACTCTGTCTACTCTGGGTTTGGGCCAAATTCTCGGCGCTCTCTCCCTGGACAGCACACCAGATATGAATATTGTATACTATATCTGATTGTATGTAAGTGTGAACTTGTGAAAGATGGTTCGGCTGACTAAACCACTAAGAATGTTTTTATGTATTTGGGAGGAAGGGAATAGTAGATGCTTTTAGATACTGGTGAATAAAATGAAGCTGCCCTCAGCATCTGTCGGTGCCTCTGTAAGTCTGGTAAGTAAGTGGGATTCTGGGCCGGGCTCCAGGCTTGGCTAATACAGGGGAACTGGAGGCCTGCCACAGCACTTCGAGGAGAGCTCCCTAACTACTGTTTTAAAGGAACTGCTGAACTGGCTTTTATTGAGCTGTGCCTCTCGCCTTTGTGCTCTCAATTAAGATGAAGAGCTAATGTTTGAATTGCTCTGAAAGTGTAAGCCCCTACTTTCAGGATCTTCATTAAGCGTGCATGGGCATGAATTGAATAAAAATGTACAGCTAAAGAGAGAGTTACTCTAATGTACTCGGTCTTGATATAATAACCTAATAAATCAAGTAGGGCTGGTAAATTAAATTGATATGCAGAATATCAAGCAAATTGGGGTGGCAGCTTTTGAATGTCATATGCGATCTGTTCCATATTATGTGAATGTTACAAGTATGCGAGTTTGGCTTGTGTTTTGAAACTGTTATCTTAGCTTAGTCTAAGAGGATGTTATTGGTCAGAGCATGACTTTTGCCAATTCAAGATGATCCGATCCAGACATGTGGGTTTGTCATTAGCCTACCAGCCATATTGTCTTTTTCCTCATACTGCTTTAGCCATTAAATTGCCTGTTGTTGGAGCGCATTAGTATTTTCATGGCTGTACATTTTTTCGCTCAGAGTTTTATAGCTGTTTTTAGAGTGAATTAAGACAACATATGGTTCCTTGTTCCTGGAAGTCAATATTTCTGTTCTTGGTATTTCTAAGAGCTTGAGGATTCAGTATCAAGGTCTTTTATGTTGTTGTCATCCAGACGCTTTCTCTGAATTGAGGTAGAGGATTTGAGCAACTGGTGGGCCTGGCACATGAAAAGACAATATTGTAATATTGCTTTGAATCAATATTCAATGACTGAGGGATCTGAGCTATATCTAGAGACAATAGTCTCAGAACATTTGATTTCTCAAGCATTGTTTGTATTTATTTCTTCTGCCTTAATGCTGATACAAATATTAAAACATTAAATTTACTTTACCATTCAAAAGTTTTGGCGCAGTGATATTTTAACAAATAAATTAATACTTAATTAAGGTTGCGTACAATAAAACATGTCAGTAAAGACCTTTACATTGTTACAAAAAAACTTATATTTCAAACAAATTATGTTCTTTTAAACTTTCTAATTAGCAAAGTATTCTGAAAAAATAATGTATCAGAGTTTCCACAAACATATTAACCGAACAATTTCTGATGTATCATGTAACTTAAGACTTGAGTAATAGCTGCTGAAAATTGAGCTTTGCCATCACAAGAATAAATTACTTTTTAAAATGTATTAAAATAGAAAACGGGTGTTTTAAAATGTAGTGAGATTTCACAACATTATGTGCCTGTTCCTTTTGTATTCAATAGTTATACTACAACCTATACACCTAACAGACCAATGTACAGTTGCAGTGAGTAAAGAGTAAAGTACTTTATGAATGTGGGTCTGTTTTCACAGTGTAATCTGCCCTGCCAGAGGAATTCACAGTAGCCTGACTGTCTGAGGGATAAGCAGGGCTGAAATATCAACTTTTGTACCTTAAGCGTTATAGCGTTACTGTTGGTTTGAAGGATAACCATGTTAATTGACTATGTTATGAACCTTATGCTTTAGAATATACAGAACACGAGCAGGTAAAGCCAAGTCAGGTTCGCACTGTAGGAGATTTATGAACCTTAATAAACACCTCATGGATATATATTGCATCCATCTGTTAGCAGAAACTTGATATATGTACTACAGCAATGTGGAGGGTTATTACTTTACATCACGTGTGTTTGGGGATAAATTAACCATATAGCACTCCTTGAGTTAAACTACTCCCTTTAAACATAAAAATATGTTCACAAAGTAGCCATCACACACATGACAAAGTAGCCAAACTATTTTATGAAGGAATGATAAGAAGTTTTATTTCACCTTCATATATATTTTATAAAATGGTGAAGAAGAAAAAAATGTTTGTATGACATATACCATTACTCAGCTTTTCATTTCTTGTTTGAACTGATCAACTTTCTTGAAATGTCTGAGAAAGTTCTGTAAAATCAGCAAAGAGGCAAAGCAGACCTATAGATTATGGTCCCAGACAAACTTAAAGAGTGATATTAGAGGTCTTAGCTCTGTCTAGGCCTTCTGCTGAGTTCAGTCAGACAGAACCACAGCGGCAGTATGGGTGGAACTTAGAATGGATCGGTCTCAATGTTCCCTTAAGAACATTTCAGTCTTTTAATGTCCAGGTGCATTGCTTTAGGATTAACCGTCGGACTGCAGGAGACCAAATAAGAAACTAGAATTTCTTGTATGTTCAAAGACTCCATCTGTTCAAATGAATCAGGCTTTTAGTTTAACTACATCAATACATGATTAAACATCATGAGAATTCTCACAGAACACAAGATGGATTGCTCACTCCAAGCCGATCTGATGAATCAGTGCTGAAATAAAAAATAAACGGTTCTATCAAAGCATAAGAAACTGAAAAGTGTTCAAGACTTTTGGAAAATAAATTGGAGGAAAAAAGATCTTAGACAACTGTGGTGTGTATGAGCATTCAAAGATAACTATTTTGGAATATTCAGAAATGAATGAAAATGGTGATTCTTCTTGAATCTTTTGGATTCCATGTTAAACCAGTAATGTGAATGTTGGTGCTGGTAATGTATTCTTTATGTATAGGATTTCCATGATTAGTGCTAAAATAAGGGAACTGTTTCCACTCATTCAGTGAGCATTAGCTAAAGGTATTTTACATCATTTTGTAATGTTCAAGTTCTTGTTTTTATTGTATCGTATTTCATTCTTTCTGTTGTTTTTTTCACCAACATTTGTTGAAAGAGCATTGTCAAGATTCAAAATTCCTAATTATTGACAGTATTTAGGATAAACTAGTATGATATGATAGACCGTTTCAGTATTATTGCAAATCTTCACAATGTCACTTGACTGCAGTTCATATGAAGTGGCCAATTACAAGGGGCCCTGTCATACACTCGGCACAATGCACCGGCAGGCGCAACGCAAAAGTGTTTTTTTGCTAGTTTCAACCAGATGCAGTTATAATTTTATTTCATTTAAATAAAAAAATGCACTCGCGCCCATCCGTTAGCCCTTAGGCTTGCTGGTCTGAAAACAAGGTGCGTTCAGGCGCAATATTGGTGCGTTGCTATTTTATGGCAACATGGTCAATAGCGCAATATTTTTTGTGTTACTTAAATTGCACGTTAGTATGCACCTATAGGCGGGGGCACAACGCATGTATACTCTGCGTATTACACACACAGGAACATGCAGCAGCACACAAACATTTTTAAATATAAAAAAATAAAAGGATTCCTCTCTGGAGAAGCATTCAGTCTTTCCACTCGCAAATTCCGCCACAAATAGCAAATCTGCTATGGTGTAAGTGCAACTGGCTTTTAAAGGGAATGGGAGATGAGACTCAGATTGGTTTATTGCACGTTACACCCAAAACACACCCATGACTAATTAGGAGACTAAGTACAACCCTTTTGAACCATGCGCCTGGCGTGCCGACCTTTTTTTTTCCATCATTAAACTAGCAAAAGTGGATTCAGACACGCCCTTAGTGCACCTGGCTTCAGACCATGTGCTCAGATCGTTAAAATAGCCTTAGTGCACCTGGCTTCAGACCATGTGCTCAGATCGTTAAAATAGTTTTAATCCAAGATGTGTTCCTGGATTAAAACACATTATTGTAAAAAAAAATCGAATTATTATAATTAGTGGTGCTTGACAAGCATCACAATTTTTCACATAATCTTAAGCACATAACTCATCCTGCACTGTGCAATGGACATGAATGATACCTCAAATCATTTGGTTATCTTACTGTCCTAAGCAATCAAACGATTTTCATGGTGAAAAATGTGAGGAAAACTCCCATAGACTTGCATCTAGTCCAAAACTCTTTTATTGTTTTGTCATGAAAATGCTCACAATAAATGATATCAGCATCAAGATATTGATCAAATGTATATGACAAAAAATGTCAACAACAACAGTTCCCTTTGCATTCAACAAAGTGATGAGCAGCACAGCTGTATGTGTGTGGGATGCATAAACACTTAAAGACATTTACATAAGAAAACAAAACAATCTTGCTCTGGTTCTGGAACATTGTACATAGCATTCAGAAGCCATAAAACTACTGACGCTCTACAGCCACATCACAGCCAGATTCTGGGTTTCGTGGTCTCGCTCTGAGAACCATCTCCAAATACGAGAGTGCCACAGGACATTCTGTTCCCAGCTCGTGCTGTGAAAGCTCCAATCAGCACTGAAAGAGATATTCCACAATCCTTGAGCCCACTGCGCTCAAACTGAGCTTTTTGTTTTTTGTATGGCATCCAAGAGTTCAAAGTGTTCCCCTCCTGGTAAGACAGCAGAGAGGCTCTGTTATGGAAAGGAATGAGTTTTTGAATCGAGTCACCACCTGTAGTTTACACACAGAGAACGTGACTCCCAGCTGCCAGTTGCTTTAGATCTTGTTCCGTGAATACAATGGCACAGTTTCAGCTGATCACATGGCAGGACCGCGTCTGAACGATGCTGTTTTTCTCATAGCCTGTAAACACGCCAATGACCCTCCCCAGATATGGAAGGGGGGCATCTGAGGACAAGGAGAGGGCCTCCTCTTGTTTCTTTCATCACAGGTTGGGCAATTGCATCATGGAAGTTCCCTGAAAGAGGGCGGGAGAATTTTATGCATAGACATACATGTGAACACGCATTGCCCCTTAAGTCACAAATCTGACATGATTACAGTACATTAATATTGTATGTGCACTGTAAATATAATTTAATTAATCAGTATTTATGTCTTGTTTTCTAGTAAACAAATGCATTTATTTATTCAAAATGTTTTTCAGACTATACTGAATTAAATGTATTTTTCTTACCCCGTTAGCGTTTTTTTGAAACCTAAAAAAAACCTTATGCCAAACATAAAAACCATTGAGATAAGAAAAATATATTTAATTTAAAATATAAATAACAGCTATGTTTAGATAGTTTACAAAAAAAAGACCAAACTACTATTAACAAAAAGGTTTTCACTGCATGATGAGATTCCTAGACAACATTATGGCGGGATAGCATTTTTTCCAGGCATGTTTTGTCAAACTTACAACACTAAACTGATATATTCCAATAACAATTGAGTGGTTTGACTAATGTATAGAAATGCTTTTAGCATGACCACTTTATTGGCTTTTTTTCAGCAGGATAATGTAGAACGAGCTGCCAATCACAGACAGGCAAATCTGATTGGACCAAGTTTTCAGCAGCCAACCAGTCGGAATTCACCCAGCCATCAAGGTCAGTGAATTAATCATTTGCATGTGCACTTCATACATTTCTTAAAATAAGATTATTTAGAGCTGATATGTTTAATGACAGTACTTTTTTTTGTGTGTGGAATTGCTCGTGGTTTAATAACTCTCCCAAATTAACAAGTGTGTATGTGTGTGTATACTTGATCATGGGCGGGGGCCGTCTGTCTCACACACTTGGACTTGGGTGGGGGCTGTCTGTAGTAGATGCCTTTTATGGTTGGAGACTTGCTCATTAAGTTCAAACTGGGATCTATATTCAGGCCTCTTCCGCTGTAAACACTCCAGCAGTTCAAAGGCTTGATTTGTAAAGACACAGGGTGCCACTCATTAAGCCGCCAACTTAATTGTGCCATACAAAAATACAGAGGCATGATATTTGGAGCATGAGATTTAAGTACAATATCGCCTCAGCATGGGAGGTAGAGCCTGAAGTTTTTTTTTTCTTTCTGAAAGTCTGATGCTGTCATTGAAGTAAATGGAGCAGAAATTCTCATTTAGGACTTCTCAGAGTACGCCGCAAATCCTCACAGCTGTGACTACACTAAACTCTTGGTTGTAATAATTTAATATCCCTTAATATTTATTTTGTTGAGTGGTCTTTGTTTAACACAGTTACTTTATTTATTTTCTGTTGGTTTATGGATTTTTTAAATCATGGTTCTGTAAACATTTATTCAGACTTCTGACCACTATTATCACACGTCTACATGAATGAATGTATGAACAACTAGAACAAAATAGCAAAGCATGTTCCCATGCCTTTTCTTTGACCCTGCCGTTTTCATACTGCATTGAAAACAACAAATTGTGCCAACAAAGGTCTTATTTTGGGATGCTGGAATGCAGCTAAGAATAGATTAGAAGCATTTGTTTGTCCGATCTCAGATTGAGGCCAGAAATATGTGTTGCTGCGTCGAAATCCTTCATGACGTTTACAGCTAAAAACTCTCACATGCTTACAGTCTTTTAATACAGTTAAAGACCACACATCATTTGTAAGTTAGTTGGCTTATAAAACGTATTGAAACTGAGGTGCTTGGTAGAAATGTGACATTGTAGGTTTTCAGCACAAATGGTTTACATTCGATGGGTATAAGTAAATGTTTTCCTTTCTGGAATCGTGTGGAGGCTCATGAAAGGAGTATTTAAAACTGAATTGTGCTGAAGTTACATTATAAATGAAATTACATTATCATATTTTGTAGAACTGAAAGTTTTATACAACTTGCGTTTTTAGTAAGAATGCATAATTTGTATGTTACTGGATTAATGGTGCCTGGTTATTTTTGGTTGGATTGTGAAATATTTTGATTGTGGCACAGCTGTTCACTGCTACAAAATCTAGATGATCTAGCAACGCCCTGTATTCTTTAAAATCATTTAAATATTTATATGTACTTTCTGCTGTCATATGAATATGATTAGTACCTTTGGACGGACAGAAATTCAGACTACACCAAAAGTGACTGTCCAGCTTTAAAGATAAGATAAATGACAAATTAGTAAAAAACAGTACACAATATTGACTTTAACCTTTGGTAAAATACCACATTGATTTTCACGTCAACTTTGCGGTCAAGTAGTTTATCTAATCAAATAAGTACGAATATACCTGTCTGGTTTTCTGGAAGGAAAGACCCAGAAGCAAATAGATACTTAACTGGAGCAGGGCTCTACGCTAACATTTTTTTCTTGAGGAGCACTTGTGCTCCTAATTAAAAAAAAATGTAGGAGCACTTTCTGATCAATAACACGCATTCCAATTATAACTTTCCCATTACAGGATGATCTTTGTCCCTTTAAATTAATGTCCAGGGGCATTTTTACCATTATAAGAGCAAAGTTTTCTAATCATATTAAATGTATGCATCATCTTTTGTCAATTTCTTCAATTAAAATAGAAAAGTTGTTTTTAAAATGTTAATTTAAACAATAAATTCAGTTAGAGCAATAAGACACAACCAGACTGTTACCAATCAAATTAAATCAGCATCAAAAGATCAATCTTGCACTGTAGAAGTGGCACAGCAGCTCTGTCTGAAGTGGTGTTTAGACGCATTTACATAGATTTAATGCAGCTCATGGGTAAATAATGTTGTATGAATGTTTTAAATATAAGTTTTTGAATTTAGAAATAGGCTATGTACAAGTTAAACTTAAACTTAGTTAAAAGATTTATATTTTAAATAAAAAGTCCATGCAAAGTATAAATGAAAATAAAACAGCCAGTAGGTGGCGTTAAGTCTATGAGGGAGTCATTCATTCAATCGTTCAAACGCAAATTAATTCGAATCGAACCGCTTGGAGATGCGCAACAGTTCTGGTGTAGTTTTGATTTTCACGAAATAAACAGCATTGTGGCTAAAACGTTGTTACTTAATATCAACTTTACTATTGGACTTTTGTACAAGATCAATATCACATTTGCACATTCACATCGAACCAACAGACTAGACGATAAACTTGACAAGACTAACAGAGATGCATGTGTCACGTGAAAGGCACAAAACACAAACAGAGCAGAAGGCAGAGAATATAAAGCGGAGAAATCAAGGAGAGAGTAGAAATAGCTATGAGACATTGAACAGAAGAGGCATGGGGCACAGAACGCAAGACAGGTTTAACACGGGAGACATGAAAGACAGGGTGGACACAATAGAAGGAGTGGGATAGCCGATGTTGCACCGCTGCCGGACCGATGCATGACTTTAACAATGGGGTATGGCCATATGAAGCTGGGTGCCAGCTTACTGTCCAGAACCCTCAGTGGCAGGTCCTTGATGGTGAGCCACAACTTCTGGCCACAGATGTACCTAGGCACCAACCTGGACCAGACTGGACCAGCGCCTCCATGGCCCTCCCCCCAGAGGCTGCAGCACTGGATGAAAGGATTCTGACCTGCATGGACTCTGGATTATCAGGTGGTTCTGGTGTTCAAGGAACGGATGAGGTGCACAGGGTTCGGCCAGCAACCTGCTGGAGAAAGTCTCTGTATCTTAGTGCCATGCGGCTGTCGAGACAGATGCCAAGGTATCAAATTGTCCAAGTGCTCTGGGGGGCTGCAGGTATAGATGTCATCCTTGACCTCCTCAATGAGCGCATCCTGGAAGCTTTTGAATAAGTTAATGAGCATCTCATTGACCCCTTTACTTAAATTCAATTAGAATGAATGAATATAAAATTAATTAATTATTAGACGGATGGATGGATGAGGCATTAATATAGCACTTTACTATGTATTATCCAAAGTACTTTACAATCAGGGAGAGATACAATCAATCTCTCCTCACCCACCACCAGTGTGCAGCATCCACATGGATGATGTGATGGCAGCCACAGTACAATGCGGCCAGTGCACTTACCACACCGGCTATAGGTGGAGAGGAGAGAGAGTGTTAAAGCCAAATCAAATTATTAGGATTATTAGGGGATTATACAAGGGATTATTAGGAGAACATGATTAGTAACAGCCAATGGAGGGAATTTGGCCAGGACACCGGGTATACACCCCTACTCTTTACAAGAAGTTTTAATAACCACAGAGAGTCAGGACCTTGGTTTAACTTCTCATTCAAAGAGTTTTATTGGACACACAGCCACATTAGCAACAAAATATGAAAGGTGTTTTCGATTTGTTTTAAGTCTGTTTTTCTGTGCTAACTATGAATGTTTACATGGTTATTTGCATTTTATTATTTGCGTTTAAAAAACTCATCCATGAGACCAGTGATCTTAAAGGGATAATTCGGCCAAAATGAAAATTCTGTCATCACTCCCTTCTCATGTAATTCTTAAACTGTATGATTTTATTTCTTCAGAAAATAAAATAATATATTTTGAGAAATGTCTCAGTATTTGGGCACAAAAAAAAATCTTTGGTTACCAGTATTCTTCAATATCTTCTTTTGTGTTCTGCAGAAGAAAGAAAGTCATACAGTTTAGAGTAAATGATGACAGAGTTTTGATGAACTATAATGTTAATTAATTTCTAGTTGAGATATTTACTAGTTCTAGGCTTGAAACTTGAAGGCTGGATCAGACCACTGCAGTGTTATTTAAGGTATTCATTTGTTGAGGTCAGTGCCTCTTCTACACTGCATGGTTCTGATGGACCCTTGGGCAGCAATATCCAGGGCATTGCATTCTTTAGAAGAAAGAACAGTTTTTAATGTGGTGGGCGGATGGGGCTTATAAGATTATGGAATGTGAGGTATATGAAACTCACTGAATAGATTGATGTTTCCCAGGCCCTGATCTCCTTTATTGTTTTTCCAGATTTTCCCTCTCTATTTATGCTCTGCTGCTTGACTGCCAGGGGCATTTTTACCTATCATTCTCTCTCTGACTACTTTTACATGCTTATTACTAGAAAGCTGTTTAAGATGTCGTCTCAAACCTGTTGACTTTCTTCTTTGGAATGGCAAAGAAGTTATTTTGAAGAATGGTAACCTAACAGTTTTGGTTACAATTGAGATAGAAGAAAAAAGTAGCGAAATGTTTGTGAGTTTTAATGGTCTGGGTTAGCTATACCTTTAATCCATGTATATATGCATCACCATCAGTAAACAATTTTCTCCATATGTTTCTTTTAGCAATACCATCATATTTCACATTTCCCTTTATATGGTGAACTTCCGCAGGTGAAATGCAGTAATCTCAATGGGAATCCACGCAATTGGGAATTTTGTGTGAGGGACACTTGAGGAAAAAAATGTGTGGTACCTGTATGGATTTTACATCAGCTTCAAGTTTTTTGAACTGTCAACTCTCAAATTTACCAAATTTACAATTCTCTACATTTACAAACATAAAGCTGCTGGATGTGGAAGTGACCACTAAGTAAGTGGTTCTTCATGCATTGCTAGAATATTGACAATGGACATACCTTGGCTGCAAAATTTTGCAGAAGTTTCGCTAATGTGATTCCACATTTTAACCGGTGAACTCATGTCATTTCATGGACTACTTTTTTGTGTGTCTTTGTCCCCTCTGTATCTTGACAGATCACCATGCATCATGCACTTTATTGTATATTGTTTATATTGGATAATCAGGATCAGCTCTGCATCTACATTAACTATCAAAAATAAAACTCAGGCTCATATTTTCTCTTCTTCTCCCACTCCTTGTCTATATGAATCCCCCACCCTATATATCTCCCTCCTTCCCTCCTGTCCACCCCTCCTGTTTGGTGCTTATATGAAAGCACTGTATTGTTTAGCCAACTTTGGAACCCTTTAGAGTGCTGTCTATATCTGTGAAAAGAATAGCTCCTCTGCCTCCTTTCACATGTATACATCCGTGTGTGTGTGTGTTTTTGAGGCACATATCTCCCCCCACGGGTCTTCTACAGGACATTCCTGCCCAAGCAACTCCTCCTTTCCCCTTTTAGTGCTCTCGTCTCTTTGTTCACTCACAATTTGCATGCTAATTGTCACCAGCTGGATGGTCTAATGGACATGCTATAAAACATGGTGCTTTTAAAACTTTGTCTTTAACGGTCTTTGGCATAAGTGAACCAATTTAATCATTTTGTCTTGGGCAAAGAATCAGCAGCCTCAAATGTAGATGAACTTAGATGTATTTTGTCACTGATACACCACAGATACATTGAGGTAAATTAGCTCATGCACACCACTGCTAAAGTGGACCCATCTAGAAATCAGTGTCGTGTCAGGGTGTGTTGGGGTATCACCTTTTACTAATCCTTGGAAACTTAAATTTTTATGCAAATTACTCTAAAAACATTGGGCCTTTATTTTATTAGACAAATATCTAATGCCGGATACACACTACACAATTTTAGCCCCGATTTTCACTCGCTGACAGTTTTTTGGTTATCACCAACAAATGCCCACATTCACAATTGCATAATGTGTATTATCAAAAACGCGATCTGAGAGAAGAGCTGATGCGTTGACTATGCCCGTGAGATTTTTGCATGCAAAATATCTCGACCTGGCTGCGGCTGAGAGTGTGCAGTGTAAAATGTGTTTTGATTTGAAATTACATTGGCAACTACCTACAGCCAATGAAAGAGCAAGATAAAGGGTAAGGGAAAGTTCAGGGGAGTAGTCATAGACCTGCAACTGAACATCAGGAATCATGGCTTCTGAAAACAACCCTTTTCTCCTTCATATTCTTCTTCTTTTTTTCATTGCAAATTGGTGCACAGGCAATTTGGATCGTAAGCTTCTTGCGGGATTCAATTTTTAACAGGAAGAAATCCAGTCTCATGTGAGAACTCCTGTCTCATGCATGATTTTACATTATTTCCTGTATCTCTTCTTGAGTGTGCTTGATTTTTAGGGTTGTCGCCCATTCTTTCTATTTTTTGTTGTGTAATGCATAGATGCAAACTCCTCAGATCAAAATAGGTCACCTACGAGATTTGCGTAGGTCCGATGAGAAATTGTTTTTTAGAGGGGGGGGGGGGGGGGGGGGGTAATCCGTTCAGGCTGATCTTTTGTATTTATTTCTCTTTTTGTGAAGTGACAGTACAAGGTAATAATTTTTTTTAATTAAAATTAATAAAATAAAATAAAAAATAAAATAAATGTGTCAAAGTAAAACGGGCAAGGCTGAGACATGCAGCAAAACAAAGGAAGCGGGCCCTTGGAATTCTGGTGGCTAAACGTCAGAAGAAACAGGGTTTAACTTACGAGTTGGTGTACAAAGTATCCCATATTGATGCATTTGTAGCCAGTGGGATCTTCAGTTTTCAGTTTTGAGTGTTACATTTTATCTGGATGTTGTCTTCTTGTTTTTGTTTTGTTTATGTATTCAGCTCCCACATCTATTGCATCCTTTTTTGTGTTTTATAAAGGGTTGTTTTGCCCTTCATAAAACACAAAAACTTTTTTACCTCTTACCTGTTAGAATTAGTTTTCAGGCAGATGCAAAGATACTTAATAGTGTCTAGAAATTAGCATGAAAAGTAAAAAAAAAAAAGTGTCCTGACCTCGGAGAAAGTTTTTTCAATCCATGCAATATTCTCACCTTTTTTACTCCTCACCTGTTTGCATCCCTTTGTCACCCGTTTGTGACTGCTTCCTAATGTGATCCAAAAATTATAGTCTAAGGCACACTTAAGATTTAAATGATTAAAAAGCTTTTATTCAACTGGCTTACTCAAATAAAACGTTTTTTTTTTTATTTAAATACATATGATGGGTTTTCAGGAACAAATGCCTTCTTCAAAGTGCAACCTCTAAACACATCAGCGCCTCTGAAAAGGGCTCTCACCCAGAACAGCCAAATTGGACACACCTGCTCAAATGAAGTAGCACACAAAGATAATTAATATCAGAAAACTCTCTGAGTTCCCTGAGAAGGCCATAAGTTTGATCGGTGTCTGAGGCAAGTGTAAACAAACACCAATAATCATTGTCAGACTGCAGTCCTTGACATCACACATGGAGCGCCTGTGAGTATAAAAGGGTGCCTTAGTTACATGACACCAACTCTTTTGTCTGAAGGAGCAAACATATCTACCATTATGGCAAACAAGAGGACATATTGCAGTTTTCACAATAACTCATAAACTAGGCTCTATACCCCAAGAAAGCAGCAGGGGAGCTTAGGCCCTAGTTAAAGTAACTAGGGGAGAGCAGCTCATACCCTGACTTGTCTATAGAAGCACACATCCACAGGGGAGCGTATATCTGTACTTCAAAACCCAAACAATAGTTGAGGAGGGAAGAAAAAGAAATAGAAGAAAGCTTGCAGACTGCCCAACATAATTCAATTTACCCTGCATCAAACCTAAGGATGTGAGGCTTAACCCCCTTGGGGTTGCGGTCGCGCCGGTGCGATCGGCTCTCTTTTTTATTATCAGTGTCAAAGAGACTCAAATAACTGTCGTTTTTATCATTCATGCAAGTGTTATACATCATTATATTCTGTTAAGTTTCTATTTTTTTTGTGTACAGTCACAATAAAAACAAATTGTTGTGCTTTTTGCAAAATAAGGGAAACAAACATGATTCGCAATCTTCAGCCTCTCTCTCAATGATGTCTAATCTGATTCTCTTCAGAAAATGACCTGTAGCTTAGTGAAAACTTGACACACAAACATGAGACATATGTCTAAAGAAACGTTGAAATGTCCGATTTTAAATCATGTAAATCAAAACGAAAACAAATATTCTGTGTTTATGTAATCTGTGTGAAAAGTGGGAGATATCAGTCTTGACTCATTATATCCGCTAATGCGGCCACGCCCACGGCTCATTCAGATTCAAATACAGGCAATCCATGGGTCGCCGCCCACACACACATCAACTCATTTAACCCTCAGAGCCCGACGGCATCGCCCACGACGTCACACGGCACCTCCGATAAAAATCTATATTATTTCATGAAACTTTTATCGATTTTCTTACCGTTTTTTCCAGCAGAAAGCTAACGAGCTAGCCATCACGGGGGTGTCTTTGGTGTCTTTGTAGCCTTTACAGAAGGTTTTCTATCCAGCCTGGAACATGTGCATCTTTTTGGAGTTGTTCAGCAATAAATCAAAACGCTTACATCCAAGATATATCCACTTGATGTCCATAATTTATACATTTTCCGTCATTTTTGCCGCTAGCGCGATGCTAGCTGCCATTTTGGATGAGGGTTTGACCAATGACAGGCTGATCCGTCATCCACGTTGGTGTGCGTCATTACGCATGAACCACAGCTCTGTTATTGTGGAGAGATACAGCAGACGGCTAGTATTGAGGAGATAGAGAGAGAGATGTGCTGCAGTTTTGAGTAGTTTTGTGGACAAAGTTTGAGGAAAAAGTTTGAGGAGAAAGTTTGAGGAGAAGTTCCTGATAGGAACTGTTTTGAGGCTTGGCACCAGTAAATATCCAAAATCCAAAGAGGCCAAAAGCGCCTGGACTTTTTTTGGAAAAATGTAAATAGTTTTGGTTCTGTATAAGTTATCATGTTTATTCCTGAGTTCCAGGACTCCAAAGACTTGAACAAACAGTTTTCCAGAGGAAATATGCTTAGCTTTTATTTATTTGTGTGTGTTTTCAATAAATATTTGAGGGATTCAATTTCCGTTTTATGTTTTCATTTGTCTTTATGGTCCCATAACTTATTTTACATTCAGGTGACATCAATGCAACACAAATATACTGACAGTGCAACTTGTCTTGAAAAAAAAGAGGTGTGTCAATTGTCTGTGCACAACAGGGTTGATGTTTTACAAGCTTTTTTAGTAAATAACACCAGGCGGAAAATTTATTGTAAAAATACCCTTAGGTCTCTGAGGGTTAAACACAACTAGTGAAGCTATGGTTCAGATACATCGCTTTGAATAATAATCCTGGCATAATTCTCCTCACGGAAAGCTGATTCAGGGCTGATTGCAGTAGGCTACGTTTATTCAGTTAGCATCTGTGAATATTAAACGCAAAAAGACTGTTTAAATATAAATCCTGATGCAACATGGCAAGACTGTTTAGACAAGATTTATTTGGCCTGTTTTCGTTTTGTATAAATTGTATCTTAATTGTAATCAATGTTTTTAATATAGTTGCTTCTTATTTTATTATTAATTACACTTTTGCCATTAATATGTTTATATGCAACTGAAAAATGCACAAATGTCAGAGCATGTCAAAACTTCTAAAGGGCCCCAAAACAGCTTAGACTCCTAGGGGTTAAGCATCGTTCTCCTAGAGAAGCGAGCAAACATAAACTGTATCCATTCTACTTTCTAAGCCTATAAAGTTGGAGAGGACACTAGAGCTGAATTCTGTAGCTCTATTCACCTGTTTAACTTCTCCATAGGAGAAGTCACAAGGTCCATGTAGGCAAACCCTAACCTCAGCATAGGAAGAGAGGGGGAGGGAGGGAGCTTAGAGCAAGAGAGAAAATATTTCCTCTATATCTACTATATACCATTCCTTTAACCTTTACGGACCCCCAGAGAGGGATATATCTCCTGAAAACTGCTGACTTAGACCCCAGCTCTGTAAACTTCTTTACGAGTGCCTCACAGGCCGACTGAATCTTTTCTCCTTATCAAAGATGTCTCTCCCTGGCAACTATAGGCCATGTACTTTGTGGCACAGATGGCTACATTTGGCCTGACCCTTGAGGTGCAAATGCTTGATTTTCATCCCACAAGAAAAGTCAAGCAAGAGGGGAGCTCCCTCACCGTGGCTTATCACAGTGAGTGCATTCAGTTTCCTGGAGAGCTGAACAGAGGGTGCAGGAACAAGTGAGAGATAGCTTGCATGCACCTCTTTAACTGGGGCATCCTCACATATCACTGCTCACACAGCCTCTCCACATGGGCACAGTTTGAGTACATGGGAGAGACTATACAAGCCAAATACAAATTCCTCAATTATCTTGACACCTCAATTTGGAGATCTAGGAGGAATAAAAAATCCCTCTAGAAAGAATCAAGCACTAACAGAGCCTACTGCAAATGCATTGACATGAGTGCCTCCAACTGCTCCAAGAGCTAAATGTGCTCCATGCAAACGCTAGGTTTGAGTAATCAGATTGCAAAATGTTTGACCCTGTTGCCTATGTCTGTTTAGCATAAGTGAGGCCGTTGTAAACAGGGCCTACATGTGTAACAGCTGTACTATATAGCGGTAACAGATAGAGTATGACAGATTATGTCAGTATAATGTCAACAACGTAAAACAAACAATTTAGATGGCACAAAACTCCCATTATAATCAACAAACCTCTCTACACTTCAACACATGCCTCAGTTGACAAATACCCCATTGATATTTGGTCACGTTGCACAGCTGTGCTATAGCACAGACTTTATTAGAAAGATTAGAAATAGAAAGCTTGTAATATACATTATAAATGTACTGTCACTGTTCATTAATTTAACGCGCCCTTGATAAATTAAATATTATAAAACATAAAAAAAACTTGCAAACCCTAGACTATGGCTTGTATCAAAAAGTGATGTGAATTAAAACACATCCACTTGACTCTCAATTCTTTGGAATTGATAGGTTCCCTACCAGCCAAGCACCAGCTCCGGCACTATATCACCATTCCGAAGCGAAGTGGCAAAAAAGTTCACCTCAGCCTGGAATTTAAACAGCTCTCTTGGCTATAACCAGATTCCTGCGCTGCAGTCTGTATTTTCAGAAATATAGTTAGCAATAGTTTAATCAGCTAATTTCCCACAGCCTAATAAAACAAAGTACATTTGATGCAGTGTTCCCATGGCTGCTGAGTCAGTTTGCATTGCGGTCTGCATTCGCTGAATGCTGAGTACTGACTGCAGCCGGCGGGGCTGGAGGAGCTGTTCTCCTGAATCATTCATGTCTGAGAGACGTCTGGGATGAGTCCCAGGCCCTCCTCATGGGCCCCTACCTGAGAAACATATCAGATTTATATTTTAATACTTTCTGTAAAACAACAAGCTTCAAGAATTCAGAGCTAATTCAGTGTTTTCTGTTTAGAACATTTGACACTAAGGATTGCCTCATATCCTGAGGAAAGGTTGAAGAATGGGTTCATGCATTTGCTGTCTCCAGGATGTCTCTAAATAATTAACAGTTAATCTTTATTATGTCTCATCCCTAACAGACCAATCTGAATTTCTCAAACCTCTCATTATGGACCAAAAACTTACTTTTTAAAGAATATCCTGCTCATTCTTTTCAATTTAATGAAAGTGATGGAACTGTCAGTACAGTATCACAAATGTGGTCCATATAACTAATTATGTGACTCATTCATGAGATCAATCACTGCTGAATTTTGTTTTGATTTTACAAATTGAATCAATGTTAATAATAACAACATCTTCATACATATCTTGTTAAACTTTCAGCTTTGATCTATAAGTATTTTGTTAATGTTTTTTATTTTACAAACATAGATTGTAAAGGCCAGATTTACGGGAGCGCATTCCAAAAAAAGCGCAGATGGAAGTGGAAAGTGCGCTAAATTAAAGAACACAGATGCTGCTGGATCATTTCCGTAATGACCAACACAATCTACCAGTTAGCGTCTGGTTTAAGACATGCTTTTTTGGGGCTGTAAATAATTGCGCAAACGTCAGTAAATTGACAAGAGAAAACCTTAGAACTAAAACACACAGCAAAGCCAGACAATCACCCTCATAATCTTTCATAAAAATAAATTACTCTCCCTCTTGCAGCAACATCTCTTCTCTGTTGAAGTGTTGACTGATGTGAGGGCGGGACAACCTGTCTCTCACATGAGATCGCAGCAATAGCAAACCATCCAATCAATTCCTGATGGACAAAATCTAGTCCCGCCCCCGCATTTTTTTTCTAGCTTCGAGAAGCTGTTTCACATACTCACAATAGGGAAGAAAAGAATATTGCACCTTCCATTTTTATGCCGACTTTAATGATTCGTCACAATGCTGTTGATTATCTGTGAGTAACAATCAGTTTGTAACCTAAAGCTATAATATGGAAAAGAACGGCCAGTACATTGTTCAGAAATTCATCTTTTTTGTTTCTCAGGAGAAAGCCATATAGGTTTGAAATGACATTATGGTGAGTAAATGATGACATGGTATTCATTTTTGGATGTACTATTCCTGTAAACATTTTGTGAAAGTGTTGTAATTGGGAACTATGGTAACACTTTACAATAAGGTCTCATTTGTTAATATAATATTAGTTAATGTACTAACAATGAGTAATACATTTGTTGCTGTATTTGTTAACACTTTATTTTAGTGTCCTAATTACATATATTACATGTACATTAAATTAAGCATAATTACAGGTTAAGTGAATCACGGTACCTGTTAGTGGGTGGGATATATTAGGCAGCAAGTGAACATTTTGTCCTCAAAGTTGATGTGTTAGAAGCAGGAAAAATGGGCAAGCATAAGGATTTGAGCTTGACAAGGGCCAAATTATGATAGCTAGACGACTGGGTCAGAGCATCCTCAAAACTGCAGCTCTTGTGGGGTGTTCCCGGCCTGCAATGGTCAGAATCTATCAAAAGTGGTCCAAGGAAGGAACAGTGGTCATGGTCAAATTCTTTACTTTACAAATTCTTTACCAAGGCTCATTGATGCACGTGGGGAGCGAAGGCTGGCCCGTGTGGTCCGATCAAACAGACAAGCTACTGTAGCTCAAAATGCTCAAGATGTTCATGCTGGTTCTGACAGAAAGGTGTCAAAATACACAGTGCATCGCAGTTTGTTGCGTATTGGGGCCGCAGACCAGTCAGGGTGCCCATGCTGACCCCTGTCCACCACCAAAAGCGCCAACAGTGGGCACATGAGCATCAGAACTGGACCACGGAGCAATGGAAGAAGGTGGCCTGGTCTGATGAGTCAAGTTTTCTTTTACATCACATGGATGGCCAGGTGTGTGTGCGTCACTTACCTGGGGAACACATGGCACCAAGATGCACTGTGGGAAGAAGGCAAGCCGGTGGAGGAAGTGTGATGCTTTGGGCAATGTTCTGCGGGAAACCTTGGGTCCTGCCATCCATGTGGATGATACTTTGGCACGTACCATCTACCTAAGCATTGATTCAGACCATGTACACCCTTTCATGTAAACGGTATTCCCTGGTGGCTGTGCCCTCTTTCAGCAGGATAATGCACCCTGCCACAAAGCAAAAATGATATTATGAATTATAATTATAACAATGAGTTTGAGGTGTTGCCTTGGCCTCCAAATTCCCCAGATCTCAATCCATTCGAGCATCTGTGGATGTGCTGAACAAACAAGTCTGATCCATGAAGGCCCCACCTCGCAACTTACAGGATTTAAAGGATCTGCTGCTAACATCTTGGTGCCAGATACCACAGGACACCTTCAGGGGTCTAGTGGAGTCCATGCCTCGACGGGTCAAGGCTGTTTTGACAGCAAAAGGGGGGTCCAACACAATATTAGGTGTATAATATTATGCCTGATTGGTATATATATATATATATATATATATACTGTATATATGTATGTGTGTGTGTGTGTGTGTGTGTGTGTGTGTGTGTGTGTGTGTGTGTGTGTGTGTGTGTGTGTGTGTGTGTGTGTGTGTGTGTGTGTGTGTGTGTGTGTGTGTGTGTGTGCAGCACAAAATTAATTTAACTTTCTGAGTAAAGAATTTATCATTCATTTAGCTTAAAATCTGCTCAGTACTTAATGTTATGCCTGATCGGTGTATATATTATATAATTACACTGTAACAATGACACCTTTAAATAACCTGCAATCCAGTATTTATTAATCTTTGTTAATTTTAGTTAAAAATACAGTTCATTGTTTGTTCATGTTAGTTCACAGTGAATTAACATGTTATCAAATATAATGTTTGATTTTAATAATGTATTAGTAAATGTTGAAATGAACATTAACTAAGATTAATAAATGCTGTAGAAGTATTGTACATTCTTAGCTCATGTTAACTAAAGTAGTTAACTAATGTTAACTTATGAAACCTTATTGTAAAGTGTTACCGGAACTACTGCATGCTTTAGTGAATTGTTTTTTTAATCTTATATTCTAACACAGGTACATTTATGTCTGTAATAGTCTAATCAGGTCTTCTGGAATGCTTGCATAACCCCATCTGTAAAGATTATTTTCTGAAATGTACACCTACAGTCACATTGCCTAAATTTGTAGCTATGCCTCAGTGAGGCTGGTTGAGAATGGACAGTGGATTTGCAAAGTCCAAAAAAAGTATAAAATTGGCCCTTTTGGTCAAAAAAGGATGCCAAGTTTGCCAACTATATATTAGAATTTGTTCTGTGTAATTTGTTTAGGTTTTTATCCACTTGTTTGTTTTAGCACCCTCTGCTGGACAAACAAAAATATGCCTCTTTAAACATAAGCATTTCCATTACAGAAGGCCATGCATGCACATTGCACTGTATTGTTTGAGGACTAGTTCACACAAAAATTAAAATGATTTATCTCCACATAATTACAGATCTATATGAATTTCATTGGAATGCAAAAGGACAATTAATAATATATATCCACTATTTTAAATTAAATGGAATTGTATCTAATGTAAATCAGCTGCTTATTTATTACTTATTTATAGATATTTGTATGAACTATTATAAAAGTCATTTTAAGCTATACAATAGTCTTAAGAAAGAGACTATTTTAATGATATTTGATTTGTCAACAAATTAATTGACACAGTTCACAAAAGTGGTCTGAATGATTCATTCACTGTCCATATATCAGTTTTTGGACTCAATTATCTGGTTACAATAAGCTGTATTATAAATGAATTAATTTCAGGCGGCTGTTCATTGCTCAGAGCTTTCACAGGATTCAGAAGACTATATAGACTATATATAAGATATAGCACACATTTATAATTATTTTCAGGATATTTTTATGATACTTTTATGGTGCTTAATTCCATTTTGAATTTTAAACATTTCATTAACATTCATTGTAATTTCATAAGTGAGTGACCAGAATATGTGAACTTGTGCCTGATGTTACTGAGTTATGAAGTTAGATTTAGATTTACAGTTCAAATTAATGTTAGTGCACAGATTTAAATGGGCTTATTCAAACTTCATCTCTCTCTAGTCTAGCGCTTAGACCTGTTTGTCTGGTTTCAACAGAGTTTGGGTTCAGACTGGGTACAGAGTGAGCACATCCCAAACACTCACTCCTAAAATCAACCCAAAATGTAAAACAACATTTTTTTATTTTTTATTTTTATTTTTTACCTTTTTTTGTCTGTTAAAGACCCCCTGTGGTGAAAATTAATTTTTTAATGTTGTTTATGTCTATGTGGTGTTTAAGACAAACAATGTGCAAAGTCATGTCAACACCATTGCTGAAATATGTATATGATGTATATTTCGATGTTATGATGAACAGTATATGCCTTTCGCCACAGACTTTCTAAGTTCAAAGCGTTTCTAAGTATACTGATTTGATCTGACTAAAATGCTGAACGGTAACGGTAACATGGTTTGTGTAACATTAGCTCTTTGATAACGTAGTCAAGCAAAAGGCTAATCATATTAATTAACATAGTAAAGTTGACCCAACCGAGTGAGTTGATGTGAGTTGGTGTGATGTGGGGTGGGGATCCGCATATACTAAATGAAGCAAGGGTGTAGAGTTACATTCAAGCTATTTTAAGGCATGAAGAAATTCTGTTCACAGGAAAAAAAACATTTAAATATGATGATTATTAATTTGATTCAATATTAACTATTGGTGATCAAAGATGAGTTTTAAGGGATAAAATTTTTGACGGGTAATTGTCCGGTAATTTCTTTTTATCAGTTAATGTTACCAAGCCCTCTTATTTTATTTTATTCATTTATTTTACACAGGCCCAAGAACTTTGTCTCTTTTACCTCATGGTGTGACTTCACTCTCAAACCTCCCCTCCATGCTAAAGCCTCAGTGTGTGAATGTAGCCTCTCTTATAGCTCTCCAGGATCTCTAAGTAGAGAAGGGGCTTACCTGTCTCTATTAATACATAGGGATCAGCTGATTATCTGATGGGTTTTCAGAAAAAGGTCTTGCAGAGGGCAACCCAGCCTTTGGGTCAGGAGAGAAAAGGTGTGCAATTTTAATGAATTTCTTCTAGATAGGATGTTGTAAAAAGGACATTTTGACCAAAATAATTTTACCATTTCTACCCATGTCCCCATGGCCACAAATTCTAGTACTGCTAAAATAACTACTAAATATTTGTAAAAGTTTGTTGTTTCTGTTGTTGTTGTTCGTGTCTTGCCTCACATAGGTAAAGCAAAAAAATAATCTGATAATAAAATAAAAATAGGTGCAGCAGAATCATCCTTATATTATTATAAAGATTCAGTTCATTATAAATAATAGGGATGGGAATCACCCCATGGGGTCCGGCCGGGCTCAGCCCGAAGGAGTGATGTGGAGCCGCCCTCCTGTGGGCTCACCACCTGCAGGTGGGAGCGTAAGGGGCCGGTGCATAGTGGATCGGGAGACAGTCGAAGGCGAGGCTCCCGACGACCCGATCTCTGGACACGGAATCTGGCTTTAGGGACGTGGAATGTCACCTTGTTGGCGGGGAAGGAGCCTGAGCTTGTGCGGGAGGTCGAGAGGTACCGACTAGAGATAGTCAGGCTCACCTCCACGCACAGCTTGGGCTCTGGAACCACACTTCTTGAGAGAGGCTGGACTCTCTACCACTCTGGAGTTGCCCATGGTGAGAGGCGGAGGGCTGGAGTGGGTTTGCTTATAGCCCCCCAGCTCAGTCGCCATGTGTTGGAGTTCACCCCGGTGAACAAGAGGGTCACTTCCCTGCAACCTTCGAGTCGGGGATAGGTCTCTCACTGTCGTTTGTGCCTACGGGCCGAACGGCAGTGCGGAGTACCCGGCCCTCTTGGAGTCTCTGGGAGGGGTGCTGGAAAGTGCTCCGACTGAATACACCGTCGTTCTACTGGGGAACTTCAACGCCCACGTGGGCAGTGACAGTGACACCTGGAGGGGCGTGATTGGGAGGAACGCCCCCCCTGATCTGAACCCGAGCGGTGTTCTGTTATTGGATTTCTGTGCTAGCCACGGTTTGTCCATAACGAACACCATGTTCAAGCATAAGGGTGTCCATCAGTGCACACGGTACCAGGACACCCTAGGCCGGAGGTCGATGATCGACTTTGTGGTCGTGTCATCAGACCTTCGGCCTTATGTCTTGGACACTCAGGTGAAGAGAGGGGCGGAGCTGTCAACTGATCACCACCTGGTTGGATCCGGTGGCGGGGGAGGAAGCTGGACAGACTCGGCAGACCCAAATGTACTGTGAGGGTCTGTTGGGAACATTTGGCCGAGCCCCCTGTCAGAGAGATCTTCAACTCCCACCTCCGGCAGAGCTTCGACCGGATCCCGAGGGAGTCTGGAGATATTGAGTCCGAGTGGACCATGTTCTCCACCTCCATTGTCGCTGCGGCCGCTTGGAGCTGTGGCCGTAAGGTCTCCGGTGCCTGTCGAGGCGGCAATCCCTGAACCCGGTGGTGGACACCGGAAGTAAGGGATGCCGTCAAGCTGAAGAAGGAGTCCTATCGGGCCTGGATGGCTTGTGGGACTCCGGAGGCAGCTGACAGGTACCGGCAGGCCAAGCGTACTGCAGCCCGGGTAGTCGTGGAGGCAAAAAATAAGGAGGCGGGCCTGGGAGGAGTTCGGTGAGACATGGAGAAAGATCGGTTGGCCTCGAAGAGATTCTAGCAAACCGTTCGACACCTCAGGAGGGGGAAGCGGTGCCCTTTTTTTGTGGCTAGTTTAACTTAACTTAGTTTAACTTATGTTCATGTTTCCCTCATTCATGTGTTGAGCGCCACCTTGAGTAGTCATGAAGTTGCGACGCTGGAAGCAGGGAAATCAATTTAGAGTGCCTTATTTTATTGATTCAAATATTGATATTTGGTGACAGTGTATTGATTCTCGTATCACATGGAGGACAACGATATATTGCCCTATCGATATTTTGTCCACCCCTAATAAATAAATGTGCTAATTGTGTACATCATCTAACTGTGTGTGTATATATATATATATATACAGGTCTGCACATCCCTAAAACACATTGTGAAAGTTTATTAAATTGTAGATTGCCCTCTAGTGTTGTGATTATGAAACACATCTCTGGAGGTTTATAACTTGTGTACTGATAGTTCCAGTCCAAAATGCTTTTTGCTTAATACAATGATCCATCCATGAAACACCTGTTCATATGTATGTATGTATGTATGTATGTATGTATGTATCAAGAGCTCCTGAAAAACCACAACAAATTCCTTTTTGGTTTGCGCACACCTGGTGAATAAAGCTAATTTTGATTCTGATTTTGATTCTCCTGCTCAGCAACTGCAGAGGACAGATATATACATGACTATATCTTCTTTATGATTTTGCTTGATAAAACAACCTTTTAATGAACATTTTAACTAATTAACTAATAGATGTGATGTTTTGTATCTGATTTTCTTCCTCTTTCTCTCCCTACCAGAGGATGACGTGGATCTAGAAGCTCTGGTGAATGACATGAACTCTTCCTTTGAGAGTCTGTACAATTGCAGTGTGCAGACTGAATCCACTCCACTGCTGCACAACGGCCAGCCACACCGACCCGCCGCCTATCATACACATGCTCAGTCCATCTCCCCACACCAGAGACTGCGGCGGTCCCAGCCTGTGCACATCCTCGCTGTCAGGTAAAAACCCTGAAAATATATGAACACACACACACATACTGTTTCCCCAAAATGTATTTTGACTCTGAAGCCACACTTCAAAATGTATGAATGCCATTGCATTAACAAGCAAAGTGATGTTTATTTTAAAGAAAGACATAGTTTATAGGTCTAATATTATAAAACAATCAATATAGAGTTCAAAATGTACTTGACACTTTATGGTTGTTAAACATTGGTAGAACATGTTCCTAGTTAATATGATAAAATACACTGTGGTTACTCTGCTTGAAGACCTGTGTGAACGGCATACATCCACTAAAAGTCACATTGGGACCAGATGCACAAAAGTCATAGTGAAATTTGATCAGAAAAGTAGTTAATTAGTGAAGAATTTAGTTTGCAGATGATACCTACTTTGAAATGTTGTTATTTAAAGCAACGACATTCAGACATTTTTTTATAAATATAGTGTACAGTAAGTGTGCAAACACTTACACACACAGAGCACATTTTGCCCTAAGAAATAACAAAAGCAGAGCAAATTACATTAAAAGGTTAGTTCACCCAAAAATGTCATTAATTACTCACCCTCATGTCGTTCCAAACCCATAAGACCTTCGTTCATCTTTAGAAACAAATTAAGTTATTTTTGATGAAATACGAGAGCTCTCTGACCCCAAAATAGACTGCAATATCTTTCAAGGACCAGAAAGGTAGTAAAGACATCATTAAAATAGTCCATGTTTTATGGACTTTTTTTAGTCCATGTGACTCCAGTAGTTCCAATTTTATGAAGCGACAAGAATACTTTTCAGAGTGTCTGTTCACACCAAGTGCAAATAGCGTGCCTTGTTGGCAAGTGCTATTCACACTAGCTCCGCATAACATTGCCTGGCTTTGCCAAACAACATTTAAAAAAAACGCTTGCAATTCAACGTCTTCAGTGGTGCAATCAGTAAAGTGTATAGCTAATGGATCGTTGTTTTGATGCGATCAACACGGGTTTGAATCCGCCTTTTGCAGAGCTTGCTCTTCTCTCTTTTTTCATCACAAATCACATCGGAAAGGCATTTACTTTCAATAATAAATAAGAAAATGTTCTAAAAGTGGAAATAAAGTGCCTAACGAAATGTTTAATAATAATAAAAGCATTTATTTGGTAGGGTTAGGGGTAGGTGTAGGGAGGGCTTTTATTGTCCCTTTAAGGCGGCATCCATTTGATAATTTAAATAAATATAATAATTTACACTCTATATTATTATTGCATCCTGTTAATGTACAACAATACTGAGGTGCAAATAGTATGTATCAAAATAAAATATAAATTACATGTAATTACTATTTATATTGCAAAGAACTGCTACTTTTATATGGTATAAATAGAATATATCACTATTTTCACTTAGTAAATAGCATCTACAACTATTTTCACTATTTTCAAGAAAATATGTTATTTTCACTTAGTGTAAATAGAATCTATTTGATATTTACAATTGGTGTAAATAGAATCTATCACTATTTGCGCTTAGTGTAAATAGCAATTATCATTAAGAAAATATGCTATTTTCACTGAGTATAAATAGAATCTAGTTTCTATTTACACTTGGTGTAAATCGCATCTATCGCTATTTGCACTTAGTGTAAATAGCATCTATTGCTATTTGCACTTAGTGCCAATACTTTTTGTGCTCAAAAACAAACAAAACATTTATTCAACAATTTTGTTCTAGCCTGTGTCAGTTTCCTACGCAGTTTACGTTGTAAATACAGCACAGCTCCCGCGTCATCATCACACGCATGCTTATTGGTGCTCATGTTTTCCTGTAGCTCAAACAGTAGAGCATGGCACTAGCAATGCCATGGTCATGGGTTCGATCCCCAGGGAAAGCAAGAACTGACAAAATGTAAAATGTGTACTTTGAATGCAATGTAAGTCGCTTTGGATAAAAGCGTCTGCCAAATGCATAAATGTAAATGTAAATGTCATGTGAACAGCATCGGCTGCCGTAGAACTTGAAAGCGCTACACTGCTTACAACGGAAACTACGTAGGAGACTGGCACAGGCTAGAATGAAATTGTGGAATAAAGTTGTTATTTTTGTTTGTTTTTGCGCACAAAAAGTTCTCGTCGCTTCATAAAATTAAGGTTGAACCACTGGAGTCACATGGACTATTTTAACAATGTTGTGGCGAGGTTGGCGAGGGACATGGGGTGTGACTTGCAGGATGTGCTCATTCTCAATCACCCACCGGTCCTGCTCGCTCCTCCCATGTCCCTTGCCAACCTCGCTGTCTTTACTTCCTTTCTGGGCCTTGAAAGTGTTAATTATATCAGGGATCAGAGAGCTCTCGGATTTCATCGAAAATATCTTAATTTGTGTTTCGAAGATGAACGAAGGTTTCATGGGTTTGAAATGACATGAGGGCGAGTAATTAATGGATGAATTTCCATTTTTGGGTGAACTAACCCTTTAAAACTTCAAAGATTTTCCCAAAACAAGATCTTAAATGAAGCACACAACACACTATCTTTTTCAGCCTGGCTTTCTTTATCACCATCAAGAGTGGCACTATTGTTATTCCATTGCTCGGTTGTACTGAAACCTCTGAGAATAAATGGTTTCCATTTGGTGAGCGTGTTTTTGCCTCTCAGCTGCGGACCAGAGCAGGAAGTTGAGCATAACGAGCTTGTGAACGAGGGTTCATTCAAGCAAAGGTTCACTTAGAGGTTACCGTTCAGACTTCAGCTCTGAATTCCATATCACACACTCCCTCATGCACAACCTACGGCACAAATGTCTCTGTCTGTGTGTTTCAGCTTTTCTCTGAAGTCCCCACTTCAAAAGGACTCCCTGTCTATTGGCAGCTTCACAAAATGGCCCAAAATGCTAATGTTGCCCAAAGCCGCTGACAATTCTAGGCTGACAGTAATTATTTTGGTTTAGAGACAAGGTTTCATATTCCTAATATAACCCTAAATCAGAGATGTTTGCTTTATTCCTCCAGAAGACTTCAGGAAGAGGAGCAACAATACCGAACGTCCTCTCTACCTGCCATCCCCAACCCCTTTCCTGAGCTCTGCAGCCCTGCGGGTTCCCCTACACTCAGCTCTGGCTCCTTACCTCAGTGTCAACCCTCAGGCAAATATGTAAGAAACCCTTTGTTCTCATTTCTCTCTCACTGCAAGGACTACTGAAAAAAATTTAATTCTGATATTATTTACTCATCGCCATGTTGTTCCAAACCCACAATATTTTCTCTCTTCCATCGAACCCAAAGTTAAAATTCTAAAGAATCTTTGCGCAACTCGCTTTTTTGTGACCACGGTCATGATCCAAACCCCCTGAAACATGCTGAATGGAGTTCTGTGTGGTGTATTACTTTAGCATTTGTCCAGACTCTGGTTTCCTAAGAAACAGGTCACTTCCTGTATGGTGTGACTCATGTGCTCTTACAGTAAGACTTACAGATCACTTACAGAAGTAATAAAAAGTTATTTCCACACGAATGTTGACTAAAACTTAATCATGTCTTCATCCAAAACAAAATAAAATCCTTTCCTGAATTTTTTATGGATTTTTAGTCGTTAACGGGATAGGACAGACGAGAAACGGCAAGAACATAATGAGAAAAGAGAAGATGTGCGATCGGGAAATGATGAAAGACAGATTTGAACCCAAGCTGCATATAAGGACCAATGTGCAATGTATCTGAAAAAGTGCCACATACACACATTTAGGATAGTCTTATGTGTGCATGTGTGTCTGTGATTATTTGCCGGCACCTGTATTTATTTGTATATTTCGTGCATGCATTGTTTGGATCTGTCTGTGTGCATGGGTGAGAGCATCTGTTGTGTGCGTGTGTGTATATATAGCTATATCTGGACCCCTGGCTGTCATGTGTGATCTTACTGAGGCCCTGATATTTTCCTGGAAAGCCCTGTCATTGCTCCAGGCTAACCTCCTCCATATGGGGCCAGAGTCTGTTACCGTAACATGGTCCCCATGTTACCGTAAAAATCGCTACAGACATTAATCAATTACCCTAATCCCTCTCTCTTTACTTTTATTGTCCCCAAGTAGGGCTCTAAGTGCTAGAGAGGGCTTTTGGTCTGTCCAAAAGAGAAAACAACCTGGAAAAACGCCTGGAAGTCATTTAAAACAGCTGACAAATCGTCAGTGACTGATGATGTCCATAAATATAATCAAGACATCAAGCACATGCCTGTTGTTTGTATGTGAAGTGCATGTGATTAGCAGACATTATTTTGGAATATGGGAAATGAGAACGTATTTGTTGCAGGGCCCTCAAACATGTGACGACACTGTGTTAACAAAGGATATGGTGCATCTCAATGCGTCAAAGCTAAATCATCTCCATCTCAACCCTGCAAAGCCTGATATGTGAAATAATATACAGAAATATATATATTTTTTAATGGAACAGTTTATTGAGCCTTTAGACAAAATGTTTTTTAAAAATCACTGTTTATTGAGCCTTTAGACAAAATATATATAAAAAATAAAATAAAAAATGTTTGCACATGTGCTTGTTGCTCAGAGGCCCAAACCAAGCAAAATTATGCAATTTTGTGCACTTGTTACATAAATGGCCAAGATGAAATTCTGATCGCTTATAATGTAAATCAATGAGATCTTTATAACAGAATAGCAGACTACTAACAAAAAAATGCATATACGTGGCCCTATCATCCACCCGCCGCAATGGGACGCAAGTGTTTTTTGCTCGTTTTTTGCCCAACCAGCGTTGCTTAAATAGGCCTATCAAATGCACTCGCACCCATCTGTTTGCCCAATTAGCGTGCTGGTCTGAAAATGAAGTGTGTTCAGGCACATTGTTGGCACTTTGCTATTTTGAGGCAACTGAAAACGACAATTGACCAGCAAAAACCTGATCTAAAATCAATAGCGCAGTATTTTTTTGTGTTATTTAAAGGGCGTGTTAGTAATATGTGCCTATATGTGGGTGTACAATGCACGTACACTCTGCTAATTACACACACAGGGATGCGCAGCAGCACACAAACATGTTTAAATATTAAAAATAAAAGAATTCCTCTCTGGAGAAGCGTTCAGTCCAAATTCTGCCATGTAAATAGCGAATGGCACGAGCGCGCCATGGCGCAAGTGCAACTGGCTTTTAAAGGAAATGATAGATAAGACTCTGAGTCGTTTAACTAGTAAAAGTGGATTCGGACACGCTCTAAGTGCATCTGCGCCATGCGGTTCAGACCATGCACTCAGATAATTAAAATAGGGCCCTATATCTGTAACATATAATTCCAAATTATAAAGAGGAATAGTTTAAAAGGTTCAATATAACAAAAGATTTATTAAATAAAACAAACTCAAATAATCCATATGAAGAAAGGCAACGTGATAGTGTGTAAAATACAACAATACCAGACCACTGAATGGAGCACAAAGAGGAACTAAAATACACAGTGATGATGACAAAATAACAACGAAAAGGTGTGATGAGTGAAATAATGACCATAACAACTAAAGACTGGTGGGAAACTAGGAACTAAGGAAATGGATAACTGAGAATTACAAACTAAAAGTCCTTGAAAATGAAACTAAACACACAGATTGTGACAATTACTCCAAATATTATGTGTTAGAATCAGTGGTGTAAAGTATTTGAGTAAATGTTATTAGTTACTGTACTTAAGTATCTTTTTGGCTACATTGTAGTTGTACTGAGTATCAAAGATATTAGCAACTTTTACTCTCTACTTGACTACATTTTTTGAACAATTTCTGAATCATACAATAGCTTTATGTGAGGAACATGCTGAAATTTAACTGTGCACATGCTCAAGAATATAAAATAAAGGTAAAAAGTCAGAGAAATAATAAAATAAAAGAACATACAGTATCTGTGAAATCAAGTTTGTGATGTTTCTTTCAGCTTGCTTGTGATCTACTAATAAAAAAAATATACATACATACAGTATAAATAATGTATATATATATATATATATATATATATATATATATATATATATATATATAGTCAATTTTCATTACAGTTATTTATTGAAAAAAAAGTTGTATTTTCATAGCTTCACCTTACAGCCAGTGGTCTTGTATATAATCAGGGAACATTCTACAGTAGTATACAGCTTGTCACTTCCAGTTTATCAAGCCATTGCATCTTGAAACGACACTGGTCAGTTTCAATGTAGACACAATGTTAGTGTCATGGTAGGTGACTGTAGAGAAGCGCATGACGAAGGAGTTAACTGAAATAGTCTTTAATTCTAACTTCAAACGAGAATGACTGGGAGATAACACAACCACATACATGTGAAAGCAAATCAATGCAGGACAAATACCAGACTGAAACTGAGGGCTTATATACACAGGCAAACAAAGGAGCAACCGAGATAATTAACGAGGTGATTAACAAGGCACAGGTGAATAAAACATTTTTTGGGAGGAGCTATGGGATTGTAAACCGGAGTTAATAGTGTAATAGTGGACTCTGGAGTGGGCTCATTGGCTGGAGTGGAGACTGGAGTGTGTCATATGTATTATGACACAGCAAGTGGTTGCTGTGGTAACGAACAATTCCTGCTTGTAAAAGCAAATGTACATATCCTGTATCTGAGGCTAATGGGCCATTTACATGACACCATTTTCTACTAAAAACGGAAAGCTTTTTATGCGTCTTGGCCGTTCATTTACACGACAACTGTGTTTTGGGGGCCTGGAAATGCAAATTTTTGTTAAAGTTATGTAAAAAGTTAATGTAAAAGTTTTTTGAAAATGATACTCTTGTCGATTGTCTCTGTGTAAACAAAATTTGTGAAAACCATAACGTTATACGAATGTGGATTACATTTTCAGTCTACAGGCACGTATGCTGTGTCTGAAATCGCCCCCTATACCCTTAAATAGGGCACTAATTGATTGGACATTATTGAGTGCACTCACTCAATCCTATAATGCACCGCAATAACGAGTGTAGAACCGTTGTATACACTCAACGGCATACCCATAACGCACGGAGAGAGTAGCACCACGTGTCGAATGAAGTCCTGCGTTTGACCAGAAGATGGCGTCCACAGTTGAATCATCCATCTATTAATTTTACAAACCGCTGGTCCAATGTAGCTACAGCGTAATATCATACAGGTATAAATTCCATTTTAATTGATTCAATTGTTTAATTAAGGGTTATACATACTAGTTCTATGGCAGAGTTCAGGGTAAATCTTTTCAATACTAACTTTGCTACGTTATAAATGATTATTAAACGGCAAGCAGAAACTATGCAAAAGCATCAGCCCTTCTGGTGCATTCAGTGTCCGAATTCTCTCACACGTTTTCATTCACTCTTTCAAGTGGACAATATTAGTGGAGTAATGTAGGGAATAGTGAATGAGGGTATAGGGGGAGATTTCAAACACAGCAGTAGCTCCCTTTCACTTGATCACTCTCAACGTACGTCAGAGATGATCTGTCAAAATGGGATCGCGCAAGGGAGACCAATCTTCTTTGAGTGTAATTTACATCCCGCAACCCCGCCTGCACGGTGCGGGGTATAAATACGAAAGCAGATACCGCATCAGATTGCTGTTCGCTTCAGAGCCGAGTAGTTGTCAGCTCTATTCTTCTGAGTGTTTCTATATACAAGTCATCTGCCTTTTGGAGGAAGCCTGCTTCTCTTTGTGTTGGTGTAACAGCACTGGCAGCAGCGGCCGTGACCTAGCTGAGCAAAGGCTGTTCTCACAGTTGGTGTGTGCGCTATGAGAGAGCGTGCAAGAGCTGTTTTTACAGCTGGTGTGTGCGCTGTCGATAGTGCTCAAGGGTTGTTCTGACAGCCGGTAAGAGGAGCGCCTTCTATGAATGTGAGTGCGCATGGCAGGCTTGCACTGTCCCTGTCTGTGTGCCGTGGTCATCCCCCTGCGTTCTTCAGCACATAAAAGAGAGCAGATTCTCTAAAAGAGCAACATGGGTGTGAGCTTGCGTCTTTTTCAAGATGACATTCCGCCCATGTGTTTCTGGATGCGGTTGTTTCCTGTCCTCATTTGACGGCCATGATCACTCTCACATGTAAGCATGTTGAGACTGTGTTCATGGGTGGCTCATGATCACGTCAGCATGTTGTTTGTCTTGCCTTTATCGTAAGGGTTGAGCCGCTCAGCATGTCTTATGCTGTTGAGCTGCCCACTGATAGCTCAGGTTGTCACAGCAACCCAGCACGTCACTCAGAGATCTAGATTCGTGGTCGAGACTATGCAACCTCAAACGGGGTGGATCCCTTTGCCTATTCCCCGATCTAGCTCCAGAAAAGGGCTACTTTGGCTAATAAGCTTTGGTGACCTGAGGATCACAGTGAGCGCTTCCCTGACGAGACCACCTCCTTGGGTCCCTCACTCCTCTATCACATCGCAGAATGCTGAGACTGTGTTTGTGGGTGGTTCATGTTCTCTCATGAGAGCAAGACCGCGTCGGTGTGGTGGGTCTCGGGAGCTCAGGAATAACAGCGTGCAACGCTACGAAGCCTCGCCGCTCTCGTTCCCCTCCCAATAAGAGGTGCCAGAATAACAGTGTGTGACGCCACTGAGCCTCGCCACTCTCGTTCCCCTCTTCTCAGCAGTGTGAGGACGACAGTGCACAGCGCTATGCCTCGCTGCTCTCGTTCCCCACTGAGGAAGGAGGTGAAGAAGACAGTGTGCAATGCCACAAGCCTCACCGCTCTCAGCCTCTCCTTCAGTCGCCAACGGACAGCAGTGTACGGCTTGAGAACGCTACCATGCCTTCTCTCATACCCTCTGTCCAACTGTGGAGGCAGGTAGGTGCTGCTTTGCACACTCAGACCCCACTTCAGGGCACTATGCCTCTTGGGTTGCTGCCGTAACGCGGGTACGTCTGTGTTATGGGTGGGTTCTTGGTACGGTTTCTGGAAGCCTAGCTAGCGCTTCCAAGACCGTCCCGCTGGCTCACCTGCACCATCAGGCTTGGCTACGTGATTCAGTTTGCACGGCATCCTCCCAAGTTCAGTGGCGTCCACCTCACTTCTGTGCGGAGCTGCGATGCCCCTGTCTTTTGGAAAGAGATCAAAATCAATCAAATCAAATCACTTTATTGTCACACAGCCATGTACACAAGTGCAACAGCAGGTGAAATTCTTGGTGCAGTTCCGAGCAACATAGTAGTCACGACATGACATGTACAACATTTAAAGCAGCATCAGATTACACATCTGATGCGCCCACAATTACTCACAGCACAGTAAACTCTACAATAAACAATACATAATTTACACAATGTGAGTGTAGTTCTCACAGCTTTAACCAATATACACATACTTACAATATACATATACTTTAAACAATATACACTAAACATACATTAAACAGTATACATTAAGCTATAGTAATAATAATATACAATGTACAGTATACATTATTATTCACAGTAGAGATACAATGTACAATAGGTGCTATATGATAAATAATAAATGATAAATAAATGTGTATATAATGTGTGTGTATCTACAGTGGGTTGTGCTGAGTGAAATTCTGTCCAGTGTGTGTTATGATCCTGATGGATCAAGAGTTAAGTAGTCTGATTGCTTGTGGGAAGAAGCTGTTCTGGAGTCGGCTGGTGCGTGTTCTAATGCTGCGGTACCGTCTGCCTGATGGCAGCAGTGAGAGCAGCCCATGGTTCGGGTGGCTAGAGTCTCTGATGATCCTCTGAGCTCTCTTCACACACCGCCTGGCGTAAATGTCCTGGAGGGAGGGAAGCTCACCTCCGATGATGCAGCTGGCCGTGCGCACTACCCTTTGCAGGGCTTTGCGGCTGCGGGCGGTACTGTTGCCGTACCAGGTGGTGATGCAGCCAGTCAGCAGGCTCTCTATAGTGCTGGTGTAGAAGCGTGTGAGGATGTGGCGGCTCATTCCAAACCTCCTCAGCTGTCGCAGAAAGAAAAGGCGCTGATGAGCCTTCTTCACAACGGCCTCGGAGTGGACGGACCATGAGAGTTCCTCTGTGATGTGGACACCGAGGAACTTGAAGCTGCTGACTCTCTCCACCGGTGCTCCATCGATGGTGATGGGGCGGTGTTCTCTCTCATTCCTCCTGAAGTCGACCACCAAGCTCAAAGCTTGGTCTTGCTGACGTTGAGGGAGAGCTTGTGCTCCTGACACCACCGTGTCAGAGTGTGCACCTCCTCTCTGTAGGCCGTTTCATCATTGTCAGTGATAAGATCTACCACCGTCGTATCGTCAGCAAACTTGATGATGGTGTTGGAGCTGTGGGTTGCCACAAAGTCATGTGTGTACAGGGAGTACAGGGGTGGCTGAGAACACAGCCCTGAGGGGGTCCAGTGTTGAGAGTCAGTGGTGAGGAGATGTTACTGCCCATTCTGACCACCGGGCATCTGTTTGACAGGAAGTCCAGGATCCAGCTGCATAACAAGCTGTTTAAGCCTAGAGCCCGGAGTTTAATGTCAAGTATGGAGGGCACAATGGTGTTGAATGCTGAGCTGTAGTCTACAAACAGCATTCTCACATATGTGTTCCTCTTTTCCAGGTGGGAGAGAGCAGTGTGAATTGTTGATGAAATGGCATCATCAGTGGAGCGGTTTGTGCGGTATGCAAACTGCAGTGGGTCCAGTGAGGGGGGGGAGAAACGGCCAAATTTTTGATTTGATTTGATTTTTTTTTTGAGAACAGAGCAGATATGGTTTCTGACTAGTCTCTCAAAGCATTTGCTGATGATGGGGGTCAGAGCAACAGGACGCCAGTCGTTTAAGCAGAGTGTTTTTGATTGCTTCGGTACAGGAACAATGGTGGACGTTTTGAAGCATGTGGGGACCACAGACAGGGAGAGGGACAGGTTAAAGATGTCCGTAAAAACTCCAGCCAGTTGGTGCGCGCACGCTCTGATGACGCGGCCCGGAATGCCGTCTGGACCCCCGGCTTTACGGACGTTCACCCGCCGGAAGGATCGGGTTACATCCGCTACAGATACGGAGAGTGCACTAACCTCTGCATCTTCAGCCGCGAGCTCTCTCTCCGCGAGGGCGGTGTTAGTTCCCTCAAAGCGAGCATAGAAGGTGTTGAGCTCGTCCGGGAGAGAGGCAGTGGTGTTCACGGTGGAGTTTGTGTTCCCTTTGTAGTCCGTGATGGTGTTAATTCCCCTCCACATGCTTCTGGAGTCGGTGGTGTTGAACTGTCCTTCAATCTTGTCCCTGTACTGGCGTTTTGCTGCTCTGATGGTTTTCCGGAGGGCATAACTTGCTTGTTTATGCTCCTCCGCATTACCGGAGTTAAAGGTGAAGGTCTGCGCATTGAGTGCCGCGCGAACATCCCCATTTAGCCACGGCTTCTGGTTTGGGTACAGCCTTATTGTTTTGGTCGGAACAACGTCTTTTACGCACTTCCTGATGAAACACGTTACGCTATCAGCGTAGACCTCGATGTCGTCATCAGAGGCCGACCGGAACATCTCCCAGTCCGCGTGATCAAAACAGTCCTGTAGCATAGAGTCCGATTGGTCCGACCAGCACTGGATGGTTCTGAGGGCGGGTGCTTCCAGTTTCAACCTCTGCCTGTATGCGGGCAAAAGGAGGATGGAAGCATGATCCGATTTGCCAAATGGTGGGCGCGGGAGTGATTTGTAACCATCCTTGAAGGGAGAGTAACAATGATCCAGAACTCGGTTCCCTCGCGTGTTGAAGCTAACATGTTGGTGGTATTTGGGTGCGATGCGCTTGAAGTTGGCTTTGTTAAAGTCCCCGGTCACAATAAACGCAGCCTCAGGATGCGCGGTTTCCTGCTCACTCACTGTCCTATACAGTTCCTTTAGTGCCCGGTCTGTGTCGGCTTGTGGGGGAATATACACAGCTGTGATGATGACCGTGGTGAATTCCCTCGGTAGCCAGAATGGTCGGCACAGAACCATGAGAAGTTCCAGATCAGGGGAACAAAAAGACTTGATAGAATGTACGTTCCTCTGATCACACCAGGATCGGTTGATCATAAAACATACACCCCGCCTTTGCTTTTCCCGGAGAGATCTTTTTCTCTGTCCATTCGATGCACGGAGAACCCCGTGGTTTCGATGGCCGAATCTGGAATCTCAGCAGACATCCAAGTTTCTGTAAGGCAGATAATGCAGCATTTGCAGCAGATCGAAGTCCTACTGGCGAAGAATGCAATTGAACCGGTCCCTCCAGCCGACAGGGGTTCTACAGCCCCTACTTCATTGTGCCCAAGAAAGGCGATGGATCACGACCAATCTTGGCCCTGCAAGTCTTGAACTGGGCCCTTCACAAGCTCCCGTTCAAGATGTTGACGCAAGATTGGTTTGCAGCAATCGAGCAGGAGGTGGGTCTTCAGGTCAGCCAGTTGGATCTTCAGGTCAACTGGGACAAGAGCAAACTCTCCCCTGTGCAGAGAGTCTCTTATCTCGGTATAGAGCTGGATTCGGTCAACTGGATGGAACACCTCACGGAGGAGCGTGTCCAGTCTATGCTGAACTGCCTGAATTTGTTCAGAGGCAGGACAGCGGTCCCACTGAAACTTTTTCAGGGGCTCCTGGGGCATATGGCAGCCGCACTAATGCCGCTCGGGCTGCTCAATATGAGAACGCTTCAGCACTGGCTTCATGGCAGAGTCCTGAGATGGGCGTGGCAGAGCGTCACGTTCCGGGTACACATTACCCCGTACTGTCACCAAACCTTCAGGCTGTGGTCGGACCCTTCATTCTATGGGCTGGAGTTCCCTTAGAACAGGTGTCCAGGCATGCTGTGATTTTCATGGATGCCTCTGCCACCGGCTGGCGGGCCACGTACAACGGGCATGCAGTTCAGGTCTGTGGACGGGGCCTCAACTGCATTGGCATATCAATTGCCTCGATTTGCTTGCAGTATGTCTCGCGCTGGGCTGCTTCAAATTGCTGCTACAGCACAAGCATGTACTGGTCCATACGGACAGCACTGTGACTGTTGCATACATCAACCATCAGGGTGGTCTATGCTCCTGTCACATGTTGCAACTCGCCTGCCATCTCCTCCTATGGAGTCAGAAGCATCTGAGGTCGCTTCATGCCATTCACATCCCTGGCGTGGTCAATTGTGCAGCCACAAGCTCTCACGACAGCCTACGCTTCCGAGAGAGTGGCGACTCCATCCCCAGGTGGTCCAGCTGATATGGGATCTCTTCAGAGCCACACAGGTAGACCTGTTTGCCTCTCTGGACTTGACCCATTGCCAGTTGTTCTATTCTCTGACCAACGGAACCCTCGGCATGGATGCACTGGCACATAACTGGCCCCGGGACCATGCAAGTATGCGTTTTCCCCCAGTGAGACTTTGTGCAAAGTCAGGGATGACGAGGAGCAGGTCCTTTTAGTTGCGCCGTACTGGCCCAACCGGACCTAGTTCTCAGAACTGATGCTCCTCATGACAGTTATTTAATAAAGTAGTTTAAATTATACACACGTGTAACTGCATTATTATTTTAATTATTTCATATTCACAATTTGAGGAAGTGATTATCAGCTGGTTCTGATCAGTGGCCGATTGTTTGGAGTTAGAAAAATATTATGCACTGTTGCATTCTCAATATTTACTGATTTATGGTACGTTAAGATGACAACGATGTACTTAACATGGAAAAGTTTTTCTTTCGCATTTTTCACGTACAGGCTACAACGTTGTCAAAATGTTCCCTGTTCACATGGATCCACGAAAATTATTAAAAACACTGTATTATGCATGCCAGACCAGTAGATGGCAATATAAAGTAATGCGTATGACGTTGCAGTTTTCACAATTTTGCACTAAATTGCAGACAATACCTAGCCTGGCTCCGCCCTCCTACGTACTTCCGCTCAATTTTCATTTTCCTTCAGTACTATGTCTGGTACTGCTGTATATGCTTAAGTTTTCTCCCGAACAATTTTTTTACCTGTCCAATCAGCGAATAGAGGGAGTGGCTGAGAGCGATGACGTTGATGTCGTGCGCTAGTTTGAGTTGTAGTTCAGTAATGGCGGCGGTGAAAGATGCGAGTGTGTGGCAATGGCACCGCTGACGAATGTCCAGAAGTTAAAGCCGGAGTGTGGCGAGGTGGACGAGCGAGCGAGATCGGTGTGTGTGATTGAGAATGAGACACAGCGGTCTCGAGTTCTCTCATGAGGGAACACAGAGGCGTATAAGGACGAGCGACACCGGTGAAGGAGGACCAGGCCTGGATTTTAAGTTGTGTTTTGTTAACGTTTTGGGTTATGTATGTGCGCTGCAGTCGTCCATGAGGGGCTGCCGCTTTTACTTTCATTTTGTGTTTATTATTTGATTAAAAGTTGTTAAACGTTCGCTGGTTCCCGCCTCCTTCTCTGAACAAACGAACTCCGTTGCACGGAGCAAGAACAATCACTGCTGAGTTTTGTTGGTGGCCATGATGTTGTGGTCCGGGAAAAGTATTTTTCAGCTCGCTCCGTTAGTGGTGAAGGAGTTGCTGAAGCCGTCCGTCTCCCACCACCCATGAGAAAAACCCAGGCTGAATTACCGACTGCTTTTGACAAACACCAAGGTCGTGTGGTAATGTAATTGCTCTCCGAATCCATATCTCTGAGTTTTCAAGAATTTATCACTTCAAAATTCACTGTTAATATCCTTTTTTGACCCCTGCAGAGCACCGTGCGGTTGCGTGCGCTGTAATTTGAATGCATTTCTAGACTTGTATTTCTTTAAATGCTGGCAAGTGTTTACAAGAGCAAAATATTTAATCACCGCTCAAAAAATAAAAGAATAAAAGCACGTAAACATTTGAATTGGGCTATTATTTATGGCAGCATTTATTCTTATCATACCAAGCATATGACATTTTATTTACAGCATATACAATCATAACATGATTGTACAAGATATGCACCACGAGCGCGTTCCGATCACAAAACTTTCCTCTCCACCGTGAATAAATAACAATCAGAATGCATAAGGTTTTATCACTGACAGGTGGTGTGCACAGTTAATGTGAGAATCAAAGGCTAACGGCGCGTGACATACATCACGACCAAACGTTAGCGATTGGTTAGGCAGATCCAGAGTGACTCTTGGCAGATCCAATAGTTTTAAACTTCAACAGAGTACCCGCCTTCAAGGAAGTAAACGCTTGTCAATGAAGAGTGGCCAGACTCTATTTACAAATGAAATGTAGAGAGTCTGGTAAGACCAGGCTAGACAATACCAGTATCTTTTACAAAACTTGCACTTTGAAACCCATTTTCATTTCCCAAAATGCATTTGTAGTGTACATTAACAGCCAAAATGCATACAAAGTTTTCAGTTTTTAGTTGAAAATGGTGTCATGTAAATGGCCCCTTAGCCTCAGATACAGGATATGTTCATTTGCTTTTACAAGAAGTTATTGTTCATTACCACAGGAACCGCTGGCGCATCCATGTTGAACATGCTTCTTGTGTGGAAAAAGTACAAGAAAAGCTTGACGTGTGCCAGTAACTATGCATTATTTAATGATCATATACTATTTTCTATTTGTTAAGATATTGATATACTTGACTCACAGTTGACTGTCGCTTTTCCCCTCAACTCTAATTTCTATGTTTGGTTTTCATTTAATAAGCGAACTGTTTGGAATTAGATCCTATAATCTCACCTCATTTTAACCTACCTGTAACCCCTGACAACTTTAGAGTGTTTTTTTTACACACATTTGTTTACATTTGTTCATCTTTTATTTTAATTCATATGCCCTCATTTCCTCTCTTTTCTCTTCTCTGATGACATGTTTACTGACACGAGGGCGAGACAATATGAGATTACAGAAATAGCAAACCACAACGATCCAATCAATTCCCAGTGGACAAATGTCCCGCTATACATTTTTTTCTATCGCATCTTTTGTTTCATGTCGACTTTAAATGTCATATCATATAACAAACTAAAGTTAAAATGATAATCAGGTACTTTACATGTGCTTTAGGCCACATCCACACGAAGCCAGCGCTTTCCCTATCCAATCTTTTTTTTTCTCACACGAAACCACTGAAACCAACTCAAAATGATGTACTATACATGCCAGACCAGTATGTGGCGCTGTAATTCTGCCACAGAATACACTAAAACTAGTGATGGGAAGTTCGGATCATTTTACTGACTCGGATCTTTGAATCTCGTTCAGCAAAATGAACAAATCTTTTTTCAAGTAATTTCGTTCATTTCAGCAGAATCGAATTAAAATGTTACATTTTTCATTTTTAAACACATTTAGTACTTTTGGAATAAAAAAATGAACTATAAGCTAATGCAGCCATGGCCAAACTTTGAGAAATAAATTATAAATTAATTGCTTAGCTTGATTCAGGCTATGTATGCAGTCTGTTAGTTCACCTCACCTCCCGATCCAAATCGTTCTTCTTCTTTTTTTCCAAATCGTTTACCTCTCGTGTCTGTCTTCAGGTTCAAGCCGTTAGTTCCGCCATCATGTCTGATGCTCTGATCTGGCCGTGACAGCCGTGTAATACATATGCGTCCGGAAACAGATTTGATCAGTTCATCTCGAGTCTCGGGTTTGAGTCATTCGTTCATCAAGTCCCAGTCACCGGAAACAGATTTGATCAGTTCATCTCGAGTCTTTGAGTCGTTCCTTCAAGTCCCCATAGGCTGAATGCAGAAACAAAAATGATTAGTTCATCTCTCGAGTCAGTCTTTGGGTCCTAGTCTCGTTCTTTTGTCACGTGACCGCTTCCCGGGTTCAGTGTCTCGCAACATATACAACATTACAGTCATATTATTGACTGTATATTATTTTTTGTTTAGGAATTATCATACAATTATCAAAAGATATCTGCAACAAATATCTGAAAAATAACAAAGTGACATCTTGTTCCTGTCAGTCTATTTTTATTGTTAAATGTTTAAATTATAAAAAAAGAAAAAAAAGAAATATATATATATATATGATATGGCTTTGCTATTTACTGAAGATTAGAACCCACTGTAAACAAGTCTCAATCTTTGCTTTATCAAAGTGATTTCCCCATCATACGATAAAGTTTAAAGCATTAACCAACTCTTTAATAATATAATTCTGTTATAGAAAAGAACCATCATTACAGATATTCACAAATATATAAAGTGTAAGAAATAAAAAAGGTACAATTTGAGGCCCGAACACGCATCAAAAAAAGTTATATGTGAATTATTAACTAATTTCTGCATGCAATACGGCTGTCATGTCACGTGACAAAAGAACGAGACTAGGACCCAAAGACTGACTCGAGAGATGAACTAATCATTTCTGTTTCAAATCTGTTTCCACCGGTACAGACTGCATATCCGTGCCCTAATATAATGAACTAATGAACGAACGACTCGAGAAATGAACTAATCATTCTGATTCCTGTAGTAGCCTATGAGATGTTGCGCCATGCGCATGCGCGGGTCAATACAAAATGAACGAATCGTTCTCTGAGACGACTCGTCGTTCCCGAGTCATATTAAGGATTCGTTCAACGACACATCACTAACTAAAACGGAGAAGAATTGTGGCTAGAAGGGGTACAACAACGTTTGGAAGTGAGGTGAGTATTAACGCCTACACCTTCCCCAACCCTAAACCTACCAGTTAGCCAAAATATATGGATTGGCTGTACACACGAAAACGCAAGGTTGTCAATTTCAGTCCGTGTGGACGGGGTCTTGTTTGTCAGCACATCAAAATAATTGTACTTCTTTAAAGCACAACAAAAGATTATGGAAACATAATTTAAAATGTACTTTAAATTAAGTTTTTATTTGGCATTATTACAAAGTGCACTTTTCAAATGTGTACTTAAGTGTTAAGAAACATTCATGAAAGTGTGCTCTCATTAAGTACACTTAAGTGGCCTTTTATTTTATTAATATTATACTATCTGCAAGTACAGTTTTGCAGTAGGCTACACTACTAAGTGCACCTTCAATACAACTAAGCACACTTCTTTTTCACAAGGGTGTGCTTTCTTTATATAATATAAATGCTATTTATATATAACTATTAGTTGCTATTTATGCTGTTAGATTCCTACCATCATATTTAAGTTTGATATTTGTATACACTTTTCCACCGTGGTATGTGTCTGCAGAGCGTTGTATAGAGGCAACATAGTGCATTCTGAAAGTCATGTGTGATATAAAGCTGGTTTCTGGACTCTTTTACATGTTACCTTCCCACAGCTGCCTCTGGTTTGCACCCCCAGATAGTTTTTCTGAAATGCACGCTCAAAGAAGTGCAGATGTCTGTCGGCCTGTTCGCCTGGTAAGAAACAAGACGTTTTGTGTTTACAGAATTTTCCAAGCTGCGGGCGCTTTCTGACAGGCCCCCATTGCTCTCCCAGGTCCCACGCGGAAGGCACGCGAACCAGAGCGCTTCCACAAGCCAGCAGGCCATTTGATGGCATGGCATGGCTCTGCATATTCAGAAATCATAGAAATTTCATGTGTGTCCCATACATGAGTAAAGTTGAAAGTTTATTCGTAACAGACGTAACAGGGTCCATTCCATTCTACAATCTTAAACCCGAATCAGAAACCCAACAGCACAGCACAGCAAAGAGAGAGAGAGAGACAGAGGAGAGAGAGAGAGAGAGAGAGAGAGAGAGAGAGAGAGAGAGAGACAGAGAGAGAGAGAGAGACAGAGAGAGAGAGAGAGAGACAGAGAGAGAGAGAGACAGAGAGAGAGAGAGAGAGAGAGAGAGAGAGAGAGAGAGAGAGAGAGAGAGAGAGAGAGAGAGAGAGAGAGAGAGAGAGAGAGAGAGAGAGAGAGAGAGAGAGAGAGAGAGAGAGAGAGAGAGAGAGAGAGAGAGAGAGAGACACGTAGGCTTTAATCCATTTAAAGCACTCACTGACATCAGGTTCTGGCACCCACTGAGAATGCCTGGAACTGAAATAAGGGGATGAGCAATATGCTTAATACTATCTTACCTCACTTTAATGTGTTGATGCATTTTTACATAGGGTGAGGTAAGCGGCTGGAAATAACCCAGAACTGGGAAGGGCTTGCAGGCTCATCAAGCCCACACAATATGGCACAACTTGAGATAGAATGAGAAGTGCTTACTGTGTTGGGTTTGCTGTAGACGCTGAGGTGTGGTATGGGCAGAGGTTGTCAATTGTTCTGAGGTCATTGTGTCTTTTTCTGTCATAGCAGGAGGTGATATTTAAACAAAAACAGACAAGCAAGAGGGCATTGTTCTAAATATCAGAACAGGTAATCACAGCCGTGGTAATATTCAGACCAACAGCACGATTGGAAGTGTGATATTGCTTTTATACTAGCTGTAGCTGTAGTATACTATGACCTAAATGTTACACATACACAATATTTTTTAGGTATGTTGTCTATTTTTGCTCCACCAATGGCAAAGTTCCCAACAAAGCCAGCCATAGCAGAACATTTGCACATCTCTAAGCAAGACACCAAAGTGGTGTTTTGTTTCCAAATTAATCAACATTTTTGAATGGATCACTCAAACAGTCACTTGTCTTGTTCCAGAATAAATCAGCATTTTTGAATGAACCTGTCAAGTGAATAATTCACTGACTTCTTTCAAACCTCTATGACTTCTTTTCTGCGGAAAACAAAGGAAGATATTTGAACAGTGCAAACTGTTTTTGTCCATACACTGAAAATCAATGGGGTCCAAAACAACATTGGACCCCAACTCACTTTCATTGTATGGACAAAAAACACTGCAGAAGTTTTGCAAATGTTTTCTTCTGTGTTCCACATTAAAAATAAAGTCAAAGAGGTTTAAAATTATATGAGGGTGAGTAAATGATTAGAGAAATCAAATTTTTGGCTGAACTATCCCTTTAATAATGCTTGACAATACTACTTAAAAACGCATTTTGGCCAAAACTCATGCTCTCATGGCCAGTCTGAAATGCTGCTTTGTTACTTTATGTATTTGTATTGGCAAAGTTTACAATTCTTGTTTTGGTGCAATAATTACATGGTACATTAGTAGGCAATAATTTGATGCTGTCACACATCAACATTTACACTACACATGCAATGCAGCCGTATGCATCCCTGACTGAATGTGAATGCAGTGATATGATCATAATTCATTTTCCAAGACACATTGCGCCTTGTCCAGGGGTTGCATGTCTTGCTCAAGGACACAATAGTGGTAACTCAAATCTTGCAGGGTTTGAACCTATAAACTTTTGCCACCTCATTATGGTTGTAGTTATACCACCATGCACGCCATGTTATGTGTGTGCATGTTACCTCACCATTCACCCAGACATGTCCCCCTATGATGCTAACACAGTTTGGATCTTGATTACAGGGAAGTGCTGTAATCCATTTCTTGATCCTTCAGCTTTGTCCACTAAACCCACAACTGGTTCAGCTGAAGATAATGGAGGGTTCATCTTGGTCTTAAAGGGGTAAATAAAACCTCTGGTATTCCGATGTGCCCTAGGCCTCTGTTTGTTCAGAACACAGAGTTCCATGTGTCTCATACTGAAACAGATAAAAGTGCTAGGAAATATGTTCACTGTTTTTGAGACATTTTACCATAGTAGATTTCCCCCAAAAAAGCATGGTATAACCATAGTGTCATGTCCATTATACCAAGTTAATACTACTCCTTACAAAAAAGTATTGTGGCAGTACCATGGTACAATGATGTTATCGTATGGTAATACATTAACATTGAAATGTAACGGTACTTAAATTTGTGTTCTATGGTACTGCATTTATATGGTACACCTTGTAATATCTATACATGTACTGTATGGTTATACTTCCAAGAATACCAAAGCACTACCATGATAAAAAACCAATACCATGGAACAATTAACATTTTTGTAAATTGCAGTACAATTCATGTTCTAACAATACATACTTACTGTATATGCCATGCCATTTAAATTGAGCTACAACATTGTTCAAGGATTTATGTGGCATGTTACTTAGAAGATCAAGCCAAAGTTATGAGCTCCGATCGGAGCTGTGTGTAAGCTCATGAAAGGTTATTTTGAGAAATGTGTGTCAGGTAACTAAATTACATGGCAAGAAAGTACTGTAACACATAAGTGTATTACAGATAGCTTTTCACCCTCCCAGTCACCTGTGTCATGATGCAGTATGTGCCGGTTTAAGCCGCCGATGTGTGTGTACGTGTCACATCACACATGCAGGTGAGCTCCTGGCATAAAGTCTGCAGAGTGGATTTAGTTCTCTCTGCTGGGCTGATACCAGTCACAACAGAGCTGTTGACAGATGCTGGCTTGGAGACTTGCCAGGCTGTGGTTTAGTCTAAGCCTTCTCCAGAGTCAAAGAGCCAATTTTATCCTTTAGCCCACTGAGCAAGTCGCAGCCTGCCTGGATTACTGGCTGCTAAGTACAGTCGTGACCGAGAACAGTGATTTAAACGGTTCTTTCAGAAGGGACACCAATTAAAACAAGCTGTGGAGGACACACTGCCAAGATACTAATGCTGTCTTTCTGAGGTGCACTGCCATAAACCCCTGTCCTAAAGGTCTCTGAACTCTAGTGAACCTGAAAAAAGCGCAACCTGATTCCCTGACCCGGAGACCACTGAGCCTGGGGCTTTCTGAGCATGGCCTGTTTTCATGGTGTCTAAATATAATGTGTATATTATATTAACATTTAATATATTAAAATAAATTTAAACCTAGATATAGACTTTCCAGCTCACCCTACACAAGAGCCCTTCACATGCCATTCCACTGGGACCATCCCTGCCGAGGTGACCACTTCCATTGCTCACTGCTGGCTCATTGACTTCTGGGCGTCTCCGGCCAAGATGGCTGCCGCTACGCCAGAGCCCTCGTCTCCGACCAAGATGGCCGCGGCAATGCCAGAGCCCTCGTCTCCAACCAAGATGGCCGCCACCACGCCAGAGCCCTCGTCTCCGGCCAAGATGACTGCCACCACACTAGAGCACTCGACCCGTGCCAAGATGGTTGCCATGCCTGCATCGCCTGTCTCCAGTCCAGAGTGGACGCCGCCTCCTGTCTCCAGTCCAGAGTGGACACTGCCTCCTGTCTCCAGTCCAGAGTGGACGCTGCCTCCTGTCTCCAGTCCAGTGAGGAATCCGGCTCCTGTCTCCAGTCCAGAAAGGACTTGGCCTCCTGTCCCTCCAGTCCTGGCTCCAGGGTACGTAGTGCCTCCCAAATTTTTTTTTTGGGTGGGGCTACCCCTCCATGGAGGCTGGCCATGAGGGTCTCCCTTAACTCCATGAGCCGCCATGGCCACCTGAGCTCCCGAGCCGCCATGGCCACCTGAGCTCCCCAAGCCGCCATGGCCACTTGAGCTCCCCAAGCTGCAATAGCCAACTCCCCGAGCCACCATAGCCACCTGAACCCCCCCCCCCCCCCCCCCCCGAGCCGCCATGGCCACCTGAGCTCCCCGAACCGCCATGGCCACCTGATCTCCCCGAGCCGCCATGACCACCTGATCTCCTCGAGCGACCATGGCCCGCCATGGTCACCTGATCTCCCCAAGCCGTCATGGCCACCTGAGCTGCTGCCCAGGTCCTCTGCAGCACTGGCACCACCCATTTCTCTTGTCTCTGAAAATGTCTAGATTTTTCGGTCTGAATCTGAATGCAATGATACACCCTACTCGTGCAGACATATCACGTAATCAGTGCATTCTGTAAGGCTCTGTAGAGTTGGACAGACAGTCACAGAGTGCCACAAACAAACAGCAACCGCTTTTGAACCAAAACAACGAGCTTATGCTGCGTTCACGCCATGTCATAACCATTTATGAGATGGCAACCCGTTACATACCCGGAGCTGTTTATGTCTTTAGATTTGGATTTTTGCATTTCTATGTCAGCACTATCAATGCTGAAATGAGTCTGCAGCAGTCAGGGGGTACAAGTAAAAGTGTCTCAAAGCACATAAATTGTAATGTTATGTGTTTTGAGACATGAGGTAATTTAACGGCGTCTCTCGTGATGCTTTGCAGACTTTGCTGTGTGCGTTCATGTCCTTTGGAGGAGGCATGGCTTTGGGGAGTGCTCTGAAGGGAGGGTGGGATCTCATGCTTTCAAAGCTAGCTTGCTATTGCTAGCCTCTCTGAAATTGCCTGTCCTACCTTTTTAAGAAGGCAAAATATGTCCATTTTGATTTCATGCTAACCTTAAACTATAAGGAACTAGAAAAATGTATGTTTTCAGGGCCAAATTTAATAAATATAGACTGAAAGAGACATACTGTAGAGATACAACATGTAGTTTTAGAATTAATATCTGCAGATGACTCTTAGCTCCTCGCTATCTTCTTTATTGTTGAAACCTTCCCTGCTCACCGTGATTCTGCCCTGAACTGCTTTGTCAGCATTTTGAAGACTTATAGCTGAGGAGCTCAGAGTTGTCAGCATAGAGCAGTTGGATTCATGTAGGTCATGCATACGGTACGTAGCTGTCAGGCTTTAGGCTCTCATCTGGAGTGCAGGAATGCATGTCTTTCAGAGGAAAAAAAAAACTAGAACAGAGAGGGAAAAAAAGAATCTGCAGGGGGGGAAATGCTCTATGTCCTCCTTTGTCAGGATGCAAACATTTTAAATAAAAGCATTCAAGTAACTGTATGTGTTTAGTAATTATGTCCAGTAAAATAAATAAATAGAAGGAAGTGTATACTGTATAAAGATTTAATGTGTTTTTTTAATGTTTTTTTTAAGTTTAATAAATTAAAGCAATCGTTAAATAAATGTAACGATGTTAAATATTTAAGGCGAGACACGGCAGGTGAAAACATCGTTTTTTCATGCAGTGGTCAATTTTGAGATTTTGGGTCAGTTTGCTCCCTTAACATGTAAGCTTTCATGTCAAAATAAAAAAATGTCAACATTACACATTATTAGGTTATTTAATTATATTTTGTCACCATGCGCCTTTTAGATTTCTACCCGAAATCATCAAAAGTTATTTTAGCGCGAGCTCCCATGCCGTCTCCATTCACAGAAACATGTTATGCTTGGTATCATTATAAAGCTCCCAGTCTCACACACAGCGCTGTCTAATCCAAATATGGGCATTTCCTTTGTAGAACTGACCAACCGCGAACGTTTGCAGCCGAAAACCACATCTGATTGGTCAATATGAATTTCTCACTACACGCTGCCTTGTGTATTCTCCGCCTGAGAGAAAGTGCAGACAACGCCGAAATCAGCTCATAAACATTCACAGAGAAGACCAAGTAGCAAGAGCAAGTAAAAAGAAAGTAAACAACAACAGATTATACGAAACCCCGTCAGAATTAGATTAAAATAGTTATAGATGGAGATGTACAACAAACAGGGACAGTTCGTCTGCAGTTTTTGTGACTGGTGTTATGTGTGTTTGTTAAGGTAGTTCTCTAATAGCTACTGCTATTAATAATTTATTCATTTATCAATTTCCACGTGTTTTAAATATTATACACTACTGATATTAATTAACTGAATATATATATTGTTTGTAGTTTGGGGGTTTATAGAAATGTATGCAGTTATACAGTATAAAACTTTAAAGGCCGTTTTCTCAAAATTATTTTTTTCTCACACTCAGAGTCAGATATATCCAATTCAGTAGCACCTACAACAAGCACCAACTTTTGCAGTCTTATACTGAACGATATTCTGTAGGCTTTTACAGAGGGATTTGTTGATATATCATTCCTATCCTGAGTAACAGGTCCTCCAAAAAACATGGCAATTTTTTTTTTTTTTTTAAGGCTATTGTCAGTATTCTCTAATTTACTGAAGCACAAAATAAGATATCCAGAATCCCCTCTGTAAAAGCCCTCTCCTCTAATATGTCAATAAATAGAACCAAGAATTTTAAACATGGTCCTTTCCAATTTCCAAATTTTGTTTTTGGAAAAGTATGCAAATGAGCGTATTTTTAAGTATATAAGGCCTCATTTGCATCTTAAAACATTAATTTACATAAAACATGTAATACATTTTTTTCTTATGTTTATGCCAGTAATAAACTGGAGAAGTTTCACAGTGATATCTTGAAATAAAATAAAAAATCCCTATTCAACCGGCGGTGTCTCGCTTTAATTCATCTTAAACAGTAATGTGCTGACAGTGCTACTACATTCAGTATTAATTAATAAATGAAAAATTACACAGAAGTGATTCAAATATTTAATGCAAATAAATAAATGTTCGTATGCATCAGGTCTCACGCACTTCAGCATCGTGGTCACTAGTTTAGACGAGCACTGACACCCTATGGTGAATGATGTTTACCAGCTACTGCTTTCTCGGATCAGCTTCATGTTGGATTAAAACTTCATGTTCTGTTGAGTTAGATTTTTTTTTTTAGACAGTAATCATCAGAATAGCTCTTCTCCTGTCTCTGAAAATGTCCAGATTTGTAAAACTTCTTGCGGAAACTAATTTAAATATTTAGCCAAATAGGTGCCTAGAGCACATTGAAAATATATGCATATATAATACATATAACCGGAAATAAATTAGTTTTATAAATAATAAATTAGTGAGTCACGAAGCTTAGTGCAAATAGTCCATTGCTTTGCCATTATTGTTTCTCATCAGCAAACATGATATTTGACAAGTTGGAAAATGAAATATATGACCCTTTAAAGCAATTGATTGATGTGGTGCCTGAGCAAGATAAGCTAGTCTTTTGAAATATTTTATAGCTTTGTCCCACTTCACCATCTGTTCATAAAGAATCCCACTGCCTGTGCTTTTGACTTTAAAAATGAAAATTCTGTCATAATTTTTTTTATCAATCTTGTGTCGTTCCAAACTCATAGCATTCTTTTATCAGTCACAGTGGAATACTAGCCTGGGAAAACCCAGACAACTTCCGGCAAATTTAGATTTGCTCTGCAAGTAGTCTGGCAAAGAGCCCATTCAAACCCATTTCTAATCCCTCGAAATCGCGCCACCAATCAGAAACGTTGGGCCGGGCTTTACACGATGGCGACAGCGCAGCGACGGTGTGAAGCAGATTCTGTACATTACAAAGATGGATGCAGCCGTGGAACATCACTTGTTCGAATCAGCTTTCGCGGCTGTTTTAAGCGATTTAAACTTTTCCTTTCCGTTAAAACCCGAACAACACTCGAAGCCTTCATATCTAAAAAAGATGTTATCGCTGTCTTACCGACTGGATTCGGCAAAAGTCTGATATACCAGCTTGCCCCTTTTGTGGCTAAACGAATGGGTCTTAGTGAGAGCCCTCTGGTAGTGTAAATGTTTACCAAAATATAGTTTTAAGTCCTTTTCAGGTGAGAATGTAATTGTTTAAAGCTCAAATCTGTGGTTTATTTATAAAGAGAGTGCCTTTTTGAAAATTTGATCTGCCGTTTTCAGAGTTGTGAGCTCTGGTGGATCAGCGGCGCTTAGCGCTCATTAATCCCGCAGAGAGGTGCCTTTCCTCGGCCAGTCCTTCTGCCGTCTGCCACTGGCTCTGATGTGTCTGTAGTGGTTAAACGTAAGATATGATTCATCTGGTGTAGATCTAACGGCTATATATATGTGTTTTATGTCATATCTCACTTTATTACAGTGATAATCATAGCCTATATATGCACACATATTAATGTTTTTTTATGTAAACGAAAAGAGGCCAGGTTTTTTTTAATATTTCGTTTTGTTATATACATGCATTGCCTGCACTACATTTGTGTGGCTATAATATGTTTAAAATTTAAAATATCATTATTTTGTTTTATTGTAGCCTAAAATATACAAATATATACTGAGTGATACTGTCAAGAACGCTGCTTGTCCATTAGCAGAGTAGGTGGACTAGTGTCCTCCCGTCCTCGGGAGTTCGTTCTCCGGAGTCAAACTTGGTAAGTCACGGACGCAAGTCAGAAGTTCACTACGAAATATGTCATAAAACACCACTGCCTCATTTCATTTAAAAAAAAAACCGTAAACATATTAGCCACACAAATGTGGTTTAGGCAACACTTAGCTAGGCCTACATTGATTATCTTATATATTTATAATAAAACGAAGTATAAAACACCCTGCCTCTTTTCATTTACATTTTAAAAATAATATATTAAACATTAATATGTGGTTTAGGTAAGGTGACCAGATTTCTGAAATGGAAACCGGGGACATTTCCTATTTGAGAACACAAGTACAGACAAGAACGCATATTGAGAAACAGAGCAGAGTCTCAGATGTTTCTCCGTCGTTCTGCATATGTCATCTCCTTCGTCGCTCTGATTAATTTTATGTCTATCCAATTGCGCCGAGAGGTATTTGAGCGACGCTCGTTGGTGACGCCCCTTAGGAAATGATTTGTCTATGAAGCTTTGCCAGACCATAACTCAGTTACTACTGAGAATGGTCTGGTTTTAACCAGGCTAGTGGAATACAAAAGAAAATATTTTTAAAAATGTTTCAGCGGTTTAGATCAATATTATGAAAGGCAATTATTTCTTTCTTTAAGTCTTAAGTCTCTATTTACCGTATACACAAATTTAAAGTTTATTCACTCTCAAATCTATGGAGCACCCAAAGGGGACATGAGGATATAAAATTATATTTAAATGGTAATACTATTATGCATTGAAATATAACATGGTACTGAAATTTGTGTACCATGGTACTATATGTATATGGGACACCATAGTACTTCCAAGAATAACAAAGTACTATGATACATGTCCAAAATACCATGTCCAGAAAATCAATACCATGGAAATTTTTTGGGAAATTACTGTACATTTCATGTTCTAACAGTAAATATTCATAAACCATTTTGATTATTTTATACCAAATTGAACTCCAATATCATTCAAGGAATATTATATGGTACCAATAATATGGTACCATGGGGTTGCTAGTGATGGAAATAATATAAGTTTGGAAACTTTATTTCAGAGCTTTTGTGAGTGAGTGCAGAGTTCCCTTTCAGTCAGTCACTCTCGACATAAATCCACTTAGAATGTAACTAAACGAGCCAATGGACATTGGCATGCAAACTTTGCATCTGATTCTCAGCCTTACAGAGCGGTTATAAATACAGAAGCGGATGCCATTACCCCGCACTGTCTCATTACCCCAGTCGGTCCAGCTGATTTGGGGATGCTTTGGAAGGGCGTTTTATTATCTCCAATTCGTCGTCCTACCTCTGATGTGACGTAGAGAGTGACTGACTGAAAGGGAACGTCTCGGTTACGTATGTAACCCTCGTTCCCTGTCACAACCCACCGCCACAGTTGCTGTACCACAGCTGTGCGGCCAGGTCACTAGCTCGGCTACTCACCAAAACCAAATATGCAATGCATCCGTTTCTTTATACCCGTGCTGTAAGGCGGAGCGTCAGATGCAAAGTTCACATGCCAATGTCCATTGGCTTGTTTAGTTACACTCGAAGTGGATTGGTCTCTCAAAGTGAATTCATCAGTTCACCTCCGATGTGACATTTCCGTTCCCTCCTTCAGCTGCTCATGCCACGCAGCGCGGGTATAAATGAGCCACAGGTGCTTATATCAAATCAGTTTTTTGCTGAGGAGCCGATTAGGTGAACTATCACCCCAGTGGGGCACAGAGAACATGGTAACAGCACATGGCGTTTCCATTCCCTCCTTCAGGGAATGAGGGTTACATACATAACCGAGAGGCTCCCATTCAGTCGGTCACTTCCAAAGCCACATCGGAGACGAATAGGAATCCCTACCAAAGCGCCATGGCCTCTGCCCCCTTCCAGTGCAGAGAGAAGTCCATCACCACTGTTCCGCATTACCCGCTCAGTGACTTATTGGATAACACTGCGAAAGCGTGCTCTAGTAGGAGGTGCTGCGGAACCCACATTGTAGTTATGTGGGGTATAACTGCTGGGCCGTAGCCAACAAGCAAGAGGGGGCTCTCCCAAGGGAAAGACACAGGCTTCCATTAGGAGCGACCATGAAAAAACATATGGGATCCCCGCAGGGTCGCTCATATATACCCAGCCCAGTACCGGTTCTCAAGGATTCAGCTGCAAAAGGCCTGATGCCAGACACTCCGCCATGTCTAGCACAGAGGGTGATGGAGGACTCGACAGAGTTTGCTTCTGGAGAAAATAAGCGCCACAGTACATAGCGCCGACAAGAGCATGGGCCTCTCAGTGCTTCTACCCATTTGAGGTGAGAACATAGGAGAAGCCCAACTCTACACGCAGACTATAGAATCTAGCGAATATGTTGGGTGTCGACCAGCCCACAGCTCTACAGATATCTGACAGCGAGGCGCCATGTGCCAGTGCCCATGAGGATGCAAAACTTCTAGTAGAGTGTGCTCGCACCCTGAGTGGACAGTGAACAACTTGTACTTGGTAAGCCAAGGTGATGGCATCCACTATCCAGTGGGTCATCCTCTGATTGGAGACAGCCTTTCCCTTCTGCTGGCCTCCGTGACAGATAAAGAGCTGATCTGAGGTCCTGAAGCTTTGTGTTCTATCCACGTACAGTCGCAGAGCATGGACAGGACAGAGCAAAGCCAGGGCTTGGTCTGCCTCCTCCGGAAAGAGATCTTCTGCACGGGGGCGAGTTTTCTCTTTTCCCAGTTGACCTGAAGACCCAACTGGCTGAGGTGTCTGAGTACCAGGTCTCTGTTCGCACAATTGATCCCTGGACTGTACTAGTACGTGTCCTTCAGGTCGATCGCTGCAAACCAATCTCGGGGAGGGATACATTCGAAAATGCATTTCTGCATGGGCATCTTGAATGGTAGCTTGTGAAGGCTCCGATTCAGAACTCGCAGGTCCAAGATTGGCCATAACCCACCGGTTTTCTTGGGTACCAGGAAGTATGGGCTGTAAAACACCGTCTTCATATCGGCTCGAGGTACCTGCTCTATTGTGTCCTTGGCCAGTAGGACTGCGATGCAGTGAAGCAGACACCCAGGTGAACTGAATCGCATAGCCTAGCCTGATGGTCCGAGTGAGCCAGCGAGACAGACTGGGAAGCTCTAGCCAGGCTCGCAGAGACCGTACAAGCGGGACCAAAGGGACCACCGGCATACCCACTGTGGGGCAGCGAGGTGGAATAGAGGTACCGGGCTGGGGTGGCTGTCTCGTGGAGGTGGCCCACAGCTGGGTATGAGTATGCTGTGCTGTGGTAGGCCTTTCCGATCAGATCGGACAGGTACCTACAGGCCCGAGAGAGGAGACATGGGTTCCCCCTAGAAGTGGAGTTAGGGCACAGTTGCATAGCATAGGAACCTGCATGTAACCCTTTGCAGCTCCGCCATCGAAGGTGGTGAGGGTGGAGGAGCCACTAGGTCGGTTCCTGGCAGTAAAAGGTGTCGTCCACAAACTAATCAGCTCCTCGTGCACCTTTAGACAGAAATGAACTGGTTCCACAAAAGCCTGACTCTCTCTGCGGCACGGGAAGGCATGGCCATCATCTCTGGATCTGTATCGGGCACAGCTGACGCTCCCGGAAAGGCCCCTGCGCCAACACGTCATCACCAGATGGGTCTGACCCTCCCTCCGATGAAGCGATGGACATCTTATCATCAAGAGGAGACTTGAAGGATAAGTATGGTGCACACCTCGTGGGCGCCCACCGCGTTCCAACGGCACACTCACCATCACCCTCAAATCACCCACGCTACTGCAAGAAGTAACCCTCTGTGGAGGCACGGGGACTCCACCCCTTGCGAGTTGGAGTCTCGACCGCAACTCCGAGATGGTCATGTTCCCGCGGTGGGAACATGAATCATTCACCAACACTGCCTCAGTGTGCTGAACGCCCAAACCCAAGATACAGCGCTGGTGACCATCTCTGTGACAGATAACCACCACATACAGAAACACACAGATAGAATGTCATCTTGAAAAAGACGCAAAAAGCTGATTTGATGCAAGCACCTGTGGCCCATTTATACCCGTGCTGCGTGTCATGAACAACTGGAGCAATCATTGCATACCAATGTCCATTGGCTCGTTTAGTTACACTCAAAGTAGATTGGCTCTCCCTAGCGAGATTCCTATTCGTCGGTCTCCAATGTGGCGTTGGAAGTGACTGACTGAATGGAAACCGAGACATTTCTCAGGAAAACATAAAAGTTTTGTGAGCAAACACAACATTTCTTGAGGAGAAAAAAATTGTGAGAACGCAAATGTTTTTCAGATAAATGAAAAGTTTCTTGGTAGAACTCAAAAGCTTTGTGAGCCAATTCAAAAGCATTTAAATACTGTAATATTTCCTTCAATTTTTTTATTTTTATTTTTATTTTTATTTTTTTTAACAAAAAATCTAATAATTAATCAACGCACACAAACAATTTAAATTTTAATTGGTTCTCCCACATCATGTTCTGCAGAAGAAAGGAAGCCGTGTGAGTTTTTGGTAACTATTGCTTTCAATAAATGTAAAAAGCAGCAATGAAACTGTAGTTTTAGCTTTCAGGAAATGTTTGAAACCTGTCTGGAAAAAAAAATGCAATTCCATTTGAAGTGAAGTGAAGTGAAGTGAAGTGTGGCTAAGTATGGTGACCCAAACTTGGAATTTGTGCTCTACATTTAACCCATCCAAGTGCACACACACAGTAGTGAACACACAGACACACCGTGAACACACACCCAGAGCAGTGTAAATGCTACTATATAAACTTCACATTTTACCTTTAAAGTAATAAAAGATTAATAAAGTTGTAATGGATTAAGTTTATTGCAAAGTACTCAGCAATTTATTTACATTAAATATTTTTATGGAAAATGAATGAGACTGTCCAATGGGGTCAAAGTCGGAAGTTTGACCATGTTCAAGTTCAAATTTATAAATGATACTGGATCTCTTGTGTAAGACTTTGTCAAGTGAATTTTCTTGTAGACTCACAAAGGACAACGGATATCCACTTTAAGCTCCCACATGTAACAATCCATGTGACAGATAAAGGTTAAGCTAGTGGAAGTTGACCCAGCTCGTATCAAACATATCTAGATTTCATCACACATCAATCAAAGTATCTTTGTGTGAATCCTTTAACTGTGAAATGGGTCTCTGCCATGTGAGAGAATGGCCTTTAGTTCTTATGGTTATGGAGAGGAGGAGTTAGTGTCTGGGTGGCATGAATAGGAAGAATCTGTACAGTGCTGCTTGCCCTGAAACGACTTTTAAATCAAAAGTAATGATGTCATTCTTTTTGTGTGCTGGGATTTCGTCCCCAAAAAGACAATGATCTGCTGTTGAGCGGCCCAAGGACACAATTAAACTCCCTGCTTCTATTGGGGAAATATTTGGCTCTTCTTTAGTTTGATCTCAGTTGGATGCCACAGGCTAAAGAGGCTGTCTATTCAGGACTGGATTGTTAGTGCCTACGTGTGTGGCTTAGAGCGAGATGAGGGGCCAAAGGATCGGACAGCAGGGATTCATCCACACTGATAGTGTCCGTGTGATCTATATTTGCCCCTCTGTTCCTCCACTTGCTGGCCCAGATGAAAAAGAGAGCCTTTTGCCAAAGAAATACTGTTTAACTCTTTCCCTGCCATTGACAGAATTTTCCATTATTTATGGCAATTGACAGGGTTTTACAGCTTTCCATGTTTTCACTGTTATGGTAGGGGGGCGCTATTACGCATTTTCTGGAAGAGTACTGAATTTCCTCACCAAACCAGGCACAAAAAGAGCAGAAAAAAGCAATACAAATCTTTGAAGGGAAAAAAACAGAGGCTCTGTTCTTTACTTTTGATATATTGCATGTTCAGATATTCATACATCAAAATATTCTGGGGGCCATGACATTTTTGTGAAAATTATCAAAAATGCTGGCAGTGGCTGGCAACTTAAAAAAAAAAAAAGCAAAAATTATGAAATGTTTGAAAGATTATTAGTTAAAGTATCCAATATGAATAATGGAGTTCAAAAGTGAGTGGAGTTTAAAACACTAGTGAAAATGCTTCCATTTTACAATTTTTATAATATATATTTTTTATTATTAATTAATAAATAAATTCAGCATAAAAATTGACCAGAATTTCAGAATTTTTGTATTTGGCCATTGGAAGCAAGGGAAATTTTGTAGAAAGATGATCATGGTCATAAATTTACTTAAAGTTTCATAAGCCACTATAGATATTATAGTCTGTTTGATACTTGTCAGTGCTACCCAAGATTAATGGCTGATATGACAATATTAAGAATATAAACAAAATAAGTTTAATTATGAATATCTATAATTAGACAACAAGGCACATTTGATGCTTGAATCATGAATCAGCAGTTACAGGCAGGCAGCCAGGAGTGATAAAGGGGCTAGCTAGAGTCCCATGGTCGCCTAGAAGTGTTGTATAGAAAATGAAAGTCTTCTGATCTTTTGCTCTGGTTTTGTCTTACAATCTCATTAGAGGTAAAGTCAAGCCTCAGCCCTCAACACACAACAACTCGGAGGAGGAATCTGGTCATTAAAAAGGCACTTGTAAACCTAAGAGGAGGAGGGAGGGGGAACCTGTCATGCTCATCAATGGATGACTTACAGTCAATCATTTTCCAGGCCAGAGGAGAATTATATGGTCACAGGACTAGTGATGACAATGGCATTTCCTAAAGCATTTTGAGGTCACCCTGTTGGACTAGATTTTTTTTCTCATGCGTCATTTGCACACATTCTTCAACGCATAATTGACAACAAGCGTCTTGTAAATTACATGGTAAATAATAAGGTTCAACGGGGCTAAAGGCACACCTCAAGGAAAATTAGCTTTTTCACTGTTACCTTAGTATATGATTGCAGAAAAAAATATACACTATACTGTATTGCCACACATTTTGGGACGCCTGCCTTTACATGCACATGAACTTTAATGACATCCCATTCTTAATCCGTAGGGTTTAATATGGAAACTTGTCAGTGCTACCCACGATTAATGGCTGATAAATATGGTGACAATATTAAGAATCTAAACAAAATACGTTTAATTATGCATATCTTTGCTTATTTTTTGCTGTAGATTGCTGTAGTTAAATCAGGCAAAATCACCCATTTAAATAAATTCTAAATTTGGTCAGCCCATTTGTGCCAGCATTCATGAATATATATTAAGACAGGATTTGTTAAACCCATTTGATTGTTACATTTGTTGGCCCATCCTTTACTGCTATAACAGCTTCAACTCTTCTGCGAAGTTCCTTTCACTGGAACTCAGAGGCCAAGCCCAACCCCTGAAAAACAACCCCACACCATAACACCATTCCACTTTGTTATAATACCACTAAAAGTTGACCGTGGAATATTTAGTAGTGATCAAATTTCACAAATGGGCTTATCACGGTACCAACTATCACGTTACCACGCTTGAATTCACTGAGCTCCTGAGAGTGACCCATTCTTTCACAAATGTTTGTAGAAGCAGTCTGCATACACCTTTGGCCATGGAAGTGACTGAAACACCTGAATTCAATGATTTGGAGGGGTGTATCAATACTTTTGGCAATATAGTGTATATATTGAACATTGATGGAGCGACACATTTTGTGAGCGAAACTTTTATTTAACAAATACATTGTCATTAACATTTGTTAATTTTAAAAATCGTTAGCCTCATAGCATAATTGCCCAGATCATATTTCAATGTTTTTGGACTTAGGCAATTATGCTATGAGGCTAACGAAATACAGAAGAAACTGCTTGAAAGACTGTTTTTTACCCCAAATTGAAATGCAAAATACCCCAAATACAAATTACAGTTATTGAAAAACTGTTGATTTAATTACTTTTAACAAAACTGAAAGTCATTGACAAGATCGTTGTCTCAAAATATATTTGGTAACTTTAACGATTCTCATTTGCAACATAAATCTTGAACATAAAACAAAGTTAAATATTAGATCAACTTAGACCAAAATTGATGCACAATCACGTCAAGAATCGGCCAAATTTCCAAAAAACAAATTCTGGTTCAGAAAAGTGCTGCTTGAGTTTTTGTGCCATCTAGTTGTTTAGAAGAAAATAAAACGAAATGCACATTTTACCCTGTATTGGCCCATTGTACTGTATAAAGCACCTTGGCACTTTAAGCACATATATTACAGTAGTGTACATGTGTCACAGAAGAATTATTAGGGGTCCAAGCACCGAGTGTTGGAACCTTATTTTTGTTAGTCAGTCCCTCCAGAAAAACGTGATTATGCGATCGCATGATTTAATGCATAATCAGCCAAAGTCCGCATATTTATGCAGGGGCCGCATTTTTTCAAATATGCCGCACTTTCGCCGCATAAATTGCCTATTTCCGTGTGTAAAATATGCGGGGCTAGCATGATTTCATAATCCCTGCATGTTCGTTGCAAAAAAGTCATGTATTAGCAGAAAGTTGAAAATTTTTCGTTTACTTCATATAAGAGCTGCCATTTCCCCCTATTGCCATGGGATTGTTTTGAAGTGATGTAATTACCCGATGTGAATGTCATCGAAAAGCTGCAAACCCCATGGTGAAACCATAGATATCGGTGAAACCATGATGAAGCGCGCAAATTCCCATTTGCCAACAAAAATAACAGCAAAAGGCCACGCAAAGCAGGTGTGTTGACAGATTTCAAAACACAGCATCATGAAGCTTCGAAGCGTTATGAATCAGTGAGTCGATTCAGCGGTTTGAAGCGTTATGAATCAGTGAGTCGATTCAGTGGTTTGAAGCGTTATGAATCAGTGAGTCGATTCAGCGGTTTGGATCGCCAAAGTCACATATTTCAGAATCGACTCGCTGATTCATAACACTTCGAAGCTTCATGATGCTGTGTTTTGAAATCGGTCATCTCTATATAAGTCGTTATTTAGGTTTTAGCACAAAAACTATTCTCGTGGTTTCATAAAGTTGTTGTAGAGCCACTGTAGTGAGATGGACTTTGTAACGACGTCTTTAGTGCCTTTTATGGGTCTTGAGATTGTAAAGGGCATTGTGCCAATGGAGGCCTTTCTGAGCCATCGGATTTACACTAAAATATCTTCATTTGTGTTCTGAAGATGAACGGAGGTCTGGCGGGTGTCCAATGACATGAGGGTCAGTCATTAATGACAGAATTTTCATTTTTGGGTGAACTAACCCTTTAAGAGATTGCACTTTGTGCATTGGAAGCACTCAAATGTCTGTTTTGTATAGCTACCTCTGTAAAACAGGAAGTTATTTATTCATTTTTTTCAGAAGTTGTAGCATATCGTTAGCCTCATAGCATAATTGCCTAAGTAATTGTTTGCCCAAATATGATCTGGGCAATTATGCTATGAGGCTAACGATATTCCTTTTGTAAAGCTACAGAACTTGTTCTGACTGTAGACTCAATGTTTTGTAAATTTGAGCCATGTGTTTATTAAGGTCTTCAATAAAACAAGATGAGAACTTAAATATTCCCAGAACTTTCTGTGATGTAGTGCTTTTTTTCTCTTTTTCATCAAACCGCAGTTTTTGCAACAATCACAAAAAAAGCCACATTTTTCTGGAAGGACTGGTTAGTGCTGGTTTTCTTCTTCTTTTTCTTCTTTATTTTTCTGCCTTAAAAGTAGCTCACAGGTATGGGTGTCAGAGACCCCAAAATTAGCAGGGTGGTCCCAATCGTACACCTGGCCGACACTATAATAAGGCCATTTTCATTTTGGATCATAATTTTGGAACCCTGAGGGCTAGAAACAAAATTCCCGGAGAATCCTTCAGTCAAGCCCTGCAAAATCTACGATTTCATTTCCGCTTACAAATTTTCCTAAAAACATATTTTTTCCTCCTAGGCCGTTGGTCCAATCTTCACAAAAATTAACAACATGATATTCTGAGGACGCACGCCAAGTTTAGTAAAATTCCAATAGGGGTGCTACAACAACAACAAAAAAACATTATAACTTTGCAGCTGTATGATCCAGAAAGTTGAAAAATGGTATGCATCTTCTTTGGTGGACGTCCTAACATATTCTCTAATATGACTTGGATACTTTAAAAAACGTGGCCACCAGCACCCAATAAAATTTCAGCCGCTAATAACATCAAATTAGAAAGTTTGTGCATCTTGTGAAAATGAATATATTTACCAAATTCTATGAGCGCTATAATAAGCAACTTTACATTTTAGCTCTGCAACCGTGTGTGACAGAATCAAAATTCTCATTTCTTCTAAATTCTTTTTTTTTTTTTTTTTTTTAGGCCATAAGTCAGACCTTCATCAAGCTTTGCACAAATCAGCTCTAGACCATACTGGTTACAAAGGTTATAAAAATGAATTTTGATCTATTAACCTATTACATCTATTAGTAGATACAAAAAAAAAAAAAAAAATTATGTGCAGTGGAACTGGAACTTAATTCCCTAAAGCTCCTCATGTGTATGGTTTTTCCCCTCCTTTTTTCCTTTCCTTTCCTTTCCTTTTCTTTTTTTTTTTTTTTTTACATAACAAGGAGCAATACATGATCTTTCTACCCTTTGGAACTGTGTCCACGGTAGAATCACCAGATGGTATCTTTGTTTACCTTACACAGAGACCTATAAATGCACATAATTATGGTCGGTATTACAAAATGATGATGGGAAACTCAACATCATAATGTTAAGCCAGTCGCTGTTCTTCAAGTATTTTCACTTAGATCTTACATTTTACATAGCATTTACCCATTTGATCAAGTCAAAACAGTTGTCTATTCAGCCTGTGTGAATCAGGAACATGAGCGTACTGGAAAACAGGAAAGAGGAAAGACAGGAAGTGTGGGTCTTAGCCTGGAACTAAACGTTAACACCATTCCTTTCCTGTAATCACTGACTGGAAAACTAGGTGTGGTAATATTTGTTGATTTCGGTAATTCCAATTCTTTTTCAATCTGGTATCATCATTTACTTACTAATGAATGAACAACTTGAAGACATTTATTTTTTTTCACAACACTTTCGGGAAAAAGGCTGCTGCGTGACAATAATAATTGTGTTATGTAACTTAATATGTCTATTTTGGGAGAGACTGGAAACATCTTAAGGCTAATGCATTCATTTGCTCATAGCAATCTGACTGCTAACTAATCGTTGTTTTTCTTAGTAAATAAGCTATGATTTGGAGGCTTTTCTGGGCTCTGAAAGATACCAATGACTTCCAGATTTGCAATGGAAAAAGTTCCTGTGTTGTTTTAGACCATTTTGGAAACAAACACTTGTCAGAGCTGTAGCCTGAGATGTGCTCAGACACATAAAGAAATAGTTTACTGGGAAAAAAATTACAATTAGGTCATCATTAATTCATCATGTAATTCAAATCCCATTTGACGTTTTCCTTTTTTTTTTTCTAATGTTCAAGCTGTTCTTTTCCCAAACAACAAAAGTGTATTGTGTCAAGTCACAAAGGTATCATAGAAGTAGTCCATATGACCTTTCTATATGACAGGTGTTCTAAAGCCATGTAATATCTTTGTTTAACGGACATCAAAGTTGCTTCTTATCCACAGAAAATCACGTCCTTTGCTTTAGCTCTCAAATCCTACTTCTATCAGGGGCAGGGTCATCATCAAGGCGAGGGATAGACCTCTGTGGTTTAGTGGACTCATTGGGCGGAGGGGGCCAGTTCACAAAAATGTTATCCCAGGCCCCACCAATTTAAGGACTGCCTTGATCAGGGGTGTAGGAAAAAGTATAAAAAAGATCAGCTTGACCTTTGCACGTTGGTTTCTTCCCAATGATACAGTTTAAAATGGAAAATAAAACTCTTAAAATATGACGATGTCTCAAAATGTGGGGGGATGAATGCAGATAGTTCTAAAAGTCATGGACAGTTTTAAAGTTAAGTCTTAATGGTATGCCCCTAAAAAAAAGAAAAAAAAGAAACGCTTCTAGAAGATGATGGAAACATCTGCTGACAAACTATTATATCAATATGGGTGGCAATATGGGTCAGTAGGGTAATGATGGACACACTGTTCATTCCATGACATGGCTGCAGCTTATGACACTATGAGATAGTGTGTGGGCATATGTGACCCAGTCTTGTCCCCGCTGACTGCCTAAATGGTAGAGTGATGAGTGAAAGAGAGGAGAAGGAGGAGGAGAAGAGGAGGAGCAGCCAAGCCAGCTGGAGCACTGTAGAGTTTGCATACCTTTTATGTTACCACCCCTACTGACTCTTTCTTCTGGACTGCTTCCAATACTCCCTCCAGCCCTCTATCCCCGACTTCCTCTCGCTCTCTCCCTTCCTCCCAACCCCCATAACTGAAATAGTCTCCTAAGGGATTGAAAAGGATTGAGTCATCCTTTCTGTCCGGTTTCCTGTGGTCACATAAAGTTAATTTTAGCTGGGGCCGGCAAGTAGATATGCATGCAAGTGTCAAAACCGAGAGAGATGAAGGCTTGAGATGAAACTCTGGGTTCTTTAAAGAGAAAAACTCAGTTCATTTCCAAAGAAATGGGTGGGCGTAGTCTCTTTGTATCCGTCTTCTGTTGAATTAGCTGTCTAAAAGTTTGCATCTGACTTCTTTCCTTGTTTGCGCGTGTGTCTAGGTGTGTGTGTGTGTGGATTCAGGGGTCACCAATGAAACCGCTGGGGTTTGCTTTTAGTTTTTTTCCCCTCGGCTTTAGTGGAGGAATGTTGGCATAAAGTTTGGCTGGGGGGAAGGCAGTGAGCGGCGTCTCAAGTGCTGGCATTTGTTTCATTTCAGCTGTAATGAGTCTTGCCCTGTCGTGAGAGAAATATCTGGCTTCGAACTACCAACTTCAAAGCTGGGCTTTTGAAAGTTAGAAAAACTTTCAACAAGTCCTCACATGAAACTCGTTCAAGAGTCTAGAAAGTTAAAGTTTAGACAGCCGAGAAGCTTTGCTCTGTCCAGTCCTATCGCCATCTCCACTTCAGAGGAAACAAACTAGCTGCTAAAAATTAGCCGCTCTCCTTTCAAGAGCAAAAAGAAACTGAAGCTATGCAGAAGGGGGGGGAGAAAAGTTAAGGCTGTACGTGCGTATGACTGCGCGTCTGTGTATGTGCGCCTGTTGGTGTGTGTGAGGGGTGTGTGAGTGTGTGTGTGCGTCTGTGTCTGTGTGGGAATGATTACATCAGCTTGAGCTAGCTCTATGATTGGTTAGGGAAGTGTGGTTTGATTCACTACCTAAAAGCCTGTGGCTGTAACCCTTTGTGAAGGGAACAGAGGCAAGTTGTCTGCCAAGCTGGAAACAGTGCCATCTGCATGCTCTGTCCTGCGCCAAAGCTAGACAGAGAGAGAAAGAGAAGGAAGGAGATTGTGACAGGTAGGATACGCTGAGCCTCTGACAGGAAGAAGCATCTGCGAAGCATCGGAACTGCTTTTCCCCCTTTTTTTGGTCATTTTTTCTCTCTTGTGGAGTTGTGGAGACATTCGGGGAGCGGGTTCGTCTCTCAGTGTGTGGAGGAGGACACAGGCTGCTGGGGAAAATGCCATCGTGTTCTCCAGACTGTTGCCTGCTCAGGCCTGGGGAGGTAAGATTTCTCCTCAGCCCCAAACGCACAGCTCCTCTTGAGTACTTCAGAAAACCTCTCCCCCTAGGCGACTGAAAGAGTCTGGGGAGTAGGTGTCCATGTGTAGTGGGGTGAAAAATAGAACCTGTAGAATGTAATGGAAAATCTAAAATAGAGTGTGACGGGAACTGTTACATCCACAGTTTAAGTGAATTATGGAATTCGCCAGAGTAAATGTGGTGGAAAAGCTGTAAAGGTTGGCATAACGGGTTTATGCTGGGTGAGAGAATGTACGAAAGATCTCAGAATGGATGATGTGATGCAAATAGGAATAGAGAATTTTCGAGAAAAGCTAGTATGTGAGCGATGAAGGGGAAACAATGACACGGGGCTCATTCAGTGTCGAGCGCCAAACTATTTCAAATTAAACATTTCTCTTCAGTTTTTCCTATTCGTATTAGCAAGGATGTAGTCTAGACATGGAATTTGGATGTGAAAAGACCTAGATTTACACTCTGGGTCAAAGCCTTAGTAGAGTTTCAGATATTCTCTTTTTTGTGTAAAGATACAGTATCCTAATGTCTCCTACAATGTTGTCGTGTAGCACTATGTAATGTTTGTTTTATTTCCATTGGGGCCCTGAAAATAAAAATTGACCTGTGACGCAGTCAAATTTACCCATGTGTAGATGTGTTTTTCAAAACTTGAAATTGTTTTTTGTTCTTTCTCGACATCATATCTATCTGATTTTTTCATCTATTTCAGATCATAAAAATCTTCAGCGAGGACGGGATGGGAAAGGTGGTGGAGATCCCAGCCGACATGACGGCGCGAGACCTGTGCCAGTTTCTCGTCTATAAAAACCATTGTGTGGACGATAACAGTTGGGCGCTTGTGGAGCATCATCCATCCCTGGGACTCGGTAACTGGCTTGCTAGTTTTCTAGGCTAGAGGGGAGCGAGTGAATTTATAGAGCCGTTTTAATGTGTCTGTGTGTGTGTCAACCATTTTAGATGCAGTAATTACAGGGTCTTTTGTGCTGGAGTTGAAATCAATGATGACCATGTAAGAGAAGAAGACAGACTTCCTTGATTCATCCTTTTATGTCCTCGGGCTGAGAGTAATTGATTAACGGTCGCCGGGGGGAAATCCCGTCTCACAGAGAGACATAACAGGAAGTTAGGTTGCCCAAGAGTAGAGCTGGTACTGGTTCTGGTAGTTTAGTCGATCACGGTATTGCCATTTGTAGTTTTGTCTTGTGTTTTATGCTTTTTTATGTTTACCAAAGCTGTTTATCATACTAAATGGTTTCATTCTATCACAAGTAAAAAATTCACAGCACAGAATGCATCATGGTCAGCACAAACCATGTTTATTTGCATTTTAAACCATATGGAAAGTAGTTTGAATCATATTTTCTGTTACCTTGCATAGCTCTGCTGTTTTTTTTTTTTCAGAATGAGGGCATGTCACCCTATGCATGTTGGCTTCTAGCAAGTGACTGATGAATTTGTGCCTAAATACCATAGACTTTGATGGGGCACATAGCCTTGGGAAGTGTTTCCTCTCACCAAAAGTTGTTAAGCCTACTGATTTTGCCATTCTAGTAATTGCATTCTATTATTTGTAGTTAGCATTGTTTTTTCCCTGCTGTCTACGAGCATTTCAGGACGGACCTGCGACCCATCAGTTGAGAACTACTGCTTTTGCTCTTTGCTCTTTAAACTCAACATGCTCAGTAGGTTTTTGACGTTGAAGGTTGTTGTCAGAGTGGACGGTGTGGGCAAATCTCTAGGGTAACTCATGCTGTGTGTTAATTGGTTACCTCGAATAACCTGTGGCTTGAACGTAAGGGCTTGCTAGTAGAACTAAAGTCATACCAGGGCAACGAGTCGTACAGAAAGTTCAGCCACCCGAGTACGTGGTCTGGACAGGATTCCGTTTTCCATCCCAACTATTTGTTTTGTTTGGCAAACAAATGGTTTTCTTTTTATTTTCAACGGACATCCTGCTCCCTTTCTCTGTATCATCATTCTTTCGTCGTTCTTTCAATGTTCTATTTTACTTTCAGTTTCCCAATGAGTGTGAGGATACAACAGATGATTAGGGAATTAGGGGAAATGTAGGGGAATTTTGAAATTGTAGCTTGCAAAAAGATGTCGCCTACTCATAATTTGAAGTGGTTAAACTAAAGTCAGTTAATAGTAGGCAGCTACATTACAAAATGTTAATAAAAAGTAGCTAACTACATTTCAGTTATTAAAGGGGGTAATAAATGTTTTACCTATAATACTATCCAATATTTTTGTAATCATAGCAGAGTTTATCTGACACAAAAGCAATGGGACAGCATTCAATTGTTAAGATAATATACTCTAAATAATAACTAATAGAAATATAAAATCACATACATTTTCTTATCTAAGTTTGGTGACAGCATCATACACTAAACAAAAAAACCCCATAAAATATAAAAACCCACAAAGATTATTTTGCAGAGAAATAACTCTGGTCAGACAGTGATTTTATTTTATTTTTTAACTGATATGTTCATATGATATGACATTTCAATGCTACACATTTGAAAAAAGAGTCTTGGAATATTTGTTTAATAATTACCTTAGCTGTGTGTAGACTGTAGAACAATCATATATAATACAATAGTGTAATTAACATAAAATTTTTATGTATAACTTTAAAATGAATTTTGTGTCCTTCTCACGTTTGTAATACTTTGGTCAGTTAATAAGAATAATTTATGTAGTTTTATATGATTTATTGAATGAATTAAAAGAGCCGTTTTATGTCTATCCTTGAATCACTTAACTTGAAGTGGATATGCGCGTGCATATTTTGGTCAATATTTGTATATTATATATTATTATATATTATATTATATAATATATGTTATATTAATAATAATAAAAAAATGAATGTCCGATTCACTTTTTCTACATTGTACAACAGTATCGACACATATGACACAAAGTTGAATGTCTCTCAGTTTGGACAAACGCTTATATGCGAAACACAGGCTGCATTTCAAATGTCAAAGCAAGTCCGTTCCTCATTTGTTATGGATCCACTCTGCTAGAATAGTGTGAAGTGCGGTTGAGCGAAAGCATGACATCATCTCTCTGCAATGCCGGACTCTGTTCTTACTAAGCCAAATATTGAACGGCGGAATGATGGAAAAGCTTGTCACTCCTGAGTACTTCTGTATCTCAAAGCGTCATTTCAAGATGGATGTGTTGTGAGGAAAAGTCATAAACCAGATTTGCCGTAAAGTGGATTAAAGTGTGCATAAATTGATACACATACAAAACTGTTCTGATTGGATGTTATAATCACTAAATAATTGCTATGCTTTCTAGATACAGTGACTGTAGAAACAAAATGTTGTGGAAAAAGAAGCGTATCATTTTTTTATGCACTGTAACAAGTGAAAATGTGTGGTTCTTACCATAAAAGAATAGTTCACTCACCCTCATTTTGTTTCAAAGCATAAAACACATCCATTCATGGCACATTAAAGGAGATTTAAATTGTTTTCAAGCTTCAAACAATACACAAATGCACTAAAATAATCTTTAAAATGTTCACATGACTCGTGCACTATATTATTGTGAACATGTACATTTGCTGTGTGTGAAAAATAAAACAAATGTAAATAATTATAGCTAATTTAGATTTTACCACATGAAGCAAATTTTTGGGTTAATTAAAAATACAAAAGTGTAAAAAATTATATAATTGCTTCAGTTTGGTTAATAAACAAATTCTGCCATAATCAAATTCTGTTTTTCAATTAGAAATTGCAGTCCCACTTTATATTAGGTGTCCTTAACTACTATGAACTTACATCAGAAAATAAGTACAATGTAATTGTGGTCATATTGTATTGCAAAACACTTGCTGATATTTAGGTGGGATACGGGTAAAGTTAGGGGCAGGTGTGGTGGTATGGGTAAGTTTAAGGGTAGAGTTAGGTGTAAGGGAAGTGTAAACTGTGTCATTATAAATGTAACTACATATTACTATAAAATGTAAGTACAATATAAAAGCATGAATGTACACAATAAGTGCATTGTATTATTAATTTAATAATTATTAATTTAAATGTGAGGACACAGTAGTTAAGGCCACCTAATATACACTCACCTAAAGGATTATTAGGAACACCTGTTCAATTTCTCATTAATGCAATTATCTAATCAACCAATCACATGGCAGTTGCTTCAATGCATTTAGGGGTGTGGTCCTGGTCAAGACAATCTCCTGAACTCCACACTGAATGTCAAAATGGGAAAGAAAGGTGATTTAAGCAATTTTGAGCGTGGCATGGTTGTTGGTGCCAGACGGGCCGGTCTGAGTATTTCACAATCTGCTCAGTTACTGGGATTTTCACGCACAACCATTTCTAGGGTTTACAAAGAATGGTGTGAAAAGGGAAAAACATCCAGTATGCGGCAGTCCTGTGGGCGAAAATGCCTTGTTGATGCTAGAGGTCAGAGGAGAATGGGCCGACTGATTCAAGCCGATAGAAGAGCAACTTTGACTGAAATAACCACTCGTTACAATCGAGGTATGCAGAAAAGCATTTGTGAAGCCACAACACGCACAACCTTGAGGCGGATGGGCTACAACAGCAGAAGACCCCACCGGGTACCACTCATCTCCACTACAAATAAGAAAAAGAGGCTACAATTTGCGCAAGCTCACCAAAATTGGACAGTTGAAGACTGAAAAAATGTTGCCTGGTCTGATGAGTCTCGATTTCTGTTGAGACATTCAGATGGTAGAGTCAGAATTTGGCGTAAACAGAATGAGAACATGGGTCCATCATGCCTTGTTACCACTGTGCAGGCTGGTGGTGGTGGTGTAATGGTGTGGGGGATGTTTTCTTGGCACACTTTAGGCCCCTTAGTGCCAATTGGGCATCGTTTAAATGCCACGGCCTACCTGAGCATTGTTTCTGACCATGTCCATCCCTTTATGACCACCATGTACCCATCCTCTGATGGCTACTTCCAGCAGGATAATACACCATGTCACAAAGCTCAAATCATTTCAAATTGGTTTCTTGAACATGACAATGAGTTCACTGTACTAAAATGGCCCCCACATTCACCAGATCTCAACCCAATAGAGCATCTTTGGGATGTGGTGGAACGGGAGCTTCGTGCCCTGGATGTGCATCCCACAAATCTCCATCAACTGCAAGATGCTATCCTATCAATATGGGCCAACATTTCTAAAGAATGCTTTCAGCACCTTGTTGAATCAATGCCACGTAGAATTAAGACAGTTCTGAAGGCGAAAGGGGGTCAAAAACAGTATTAGTATGGTGTTCCTAATAATCCTTTAGGTGAGTGTAAAGTGAGTCCGAAATTGCTTTTTAGAAGCACTTATTTTCTGGTTTCACCTTCTATAAAACATCATAGTTTCTTCTGCTTTTTTACCAAACTTTAATTATGTTATTTTCTCTCTTCATCCATCTCTTACTCTTCTCACTCTGTATATTGGTCAAGATGTTTGTGGGGTGGGTGGAACTGATCCCTCCATAGCTTCCTGTCGCTAAACAAGCTCCCTGACCATATCAGTTGGATAAAGAACATATGGCCATATGAGCTGTTCAGGGTCAATTTTTTAGCGGTCATGGGCAGCATTAGCTCTATACCATCCTTAACACCAAGAGAGATTTTGAGAAAGGCAGAGAAACAGACCTAAATAGAGATTGATATATACATAGATCAAATTAAGGGTTTTTTAGACAGTAAGTCCCTGGATAAGCTTAATGGGGGGTGGGGAGAGAGAGGTGGTGTCGGGGGGCTGGGGCTAGGTTCTCTCGTCCAGACAAACTCTCTTTTCATCAGGCAGGGATCACTCACCCTGTTTATTTTTTGTCTGCCTGGATGAATGCTAACAGAAAATTATGTCATTCAAGATGCAAATATTACAGCACATTTGAGTCTTTGGTTACAATGATGCACTTTTTTGTCATATGTCTTTACACACAGACCTTTTCATAAGATTTTGAAGTGAATGCAGTGTGTATGCGACCTAATTATGCCTTCCTCCCCATCAATCCACAGAACGATGTTTAGAAGACCATGAACTGGTTGTCCAAGTGCAGACGTCAATGACCAGTGAAAGTAAATTTCTCTTCAGGAAGAACTATGCCAAATATGAATTCTTTAAAAATCCTTTGGTAAGTTAATCCAAGACCTTACATGAGCTATTTCATAATTAGGTTAAGATGATTGTAGATTATTTTTATTTCCTTCTCTTAGAGCAGGTGTCAGCAGGTACATAAGTAACATGACACGGATTATCGCTGAAGGAAAGTTCCTCACATTAATGGACTGTTTTCAGTCTTACTTGGTAGATGCAGATATCATGTGACATGCTTCCAGCTCAGTGAGCTGCTCTCACACTCTCTCTCTCACACAATCCAAATGAAACCCATGCCTCTTACCATTTGGTCTGGAAATCAAACACTTTCACGAACATTCAGTCCTCTTGTAAATTCAGAGAGGGGAGGGAAATCTGTGCTTTAAATGTAAGATTTTTTTTTTTTCGGCCCTTGACACTTTTAAATTACAGTAACACAAGTACGCTCTCAACTATATAATCTTTGGTAACATTTTCTTTGGGCCTATTTACGTAGTCTGTGTTTGCACCTTGACTGATCAAATTGCATTCCATTTACACCCCATAAAACATATATAAACCAAATTATATCAGATAAACTATCAGATAAAGTGTTGACTTCGGTTAAGATTCTCATGCTAGGCTGTAAAAAAAATTGTCAGCCTCAAAATTTCTGTCATGTGGTTATTAGTTTCACATTTTCTCCATCCATTTCTCTCATCCATGATTGTTCGCTCACTAGCATAGCATCTGTATGTGGACACATTTAACTTCAACATCATAGAATGAAGCCATTTTAAGAGAGTCTCAAAGTGAGTTTTATATGTCTCCCTGACATGATTCAGGCATTCAATTTCATTATATTCATTCATCCTATTTAATTGAATATATTTTAATGTCACAACTGAATTATAACACTGCACTATCTATTTAACAACTAGCAATAGCTTGCAATAACACATATTAGCATCTTAAATGCTAAACATTAAAAGCTCCTTTAGCAAAGGAGTCGTGACATTATCTGCATTACCTCTTCTCCAAAATGGTTACCCACTGTAATTTAAATTGTTCTACTTATTCTAACATAATTGAACACTATCAAGTCTCCCCCTTTTCTCATCTTGTTTAAAAATACATAAAATAACACTTTTACAAATAAAATAACATTTACTCTCTCTTGATTTAGCCATATGCAAAGCATGCTGGGAACTAACAAGCCCTGCCTAGTTTCAATTACAAATCATTCATCTAATCTCAACACAAATTGGTTAAGTAAACTTAAATTTTACATACATTTAAGTGGATTGAACACAGTCAAATTAAGGACAAAATGTATAGCAATTGTGTTGCTTTAGCTCATTTTAATCAAGCAGTTTGAACAAGCAGCAAAATCTATTTTAGTAAACACCTCTGCTTTTATATTTCTCCACGGACTCTTTCTTCTCACATAATAAAATTATTTCAACTCACATCAATATTCCATGTTCATTTATTATTTATTTGAGAAGTAACATTGTAAAAAGACAGACAATGTAATTCAAGAAATTACTGTACAAACAACAACAACAAAACAAAACCCTTCAGGGTGATGCAAGACACAACACACTGTTGGCAGTTATTTTGCGGTAATAAAAGACTGACTGTATATTATCCCTTATGAACAATGACACTTTTTTTGTCAGAGCTGCTTTACAGCCAAAATGAACTCTGTTCGCATCATTAAATCATTGTCCTGTTTTCACTGTAAAGCTGCTTTGAAACAATCTGAATAAAGGAGACTTGACTAGACATATAGTACATAGCAGATTGATGTAGGCTACAATCAGTTGTTTAGAAATGCCATGAAAACTTAATTTATGTTAGCTAATCATTTAATACGGCTCTACACTGCCAATAATATTAGTTGATTATTTTTTTTCTAAGCTATACAGCGCTTTGGCCCGAAATTCCCGAAATGACTTATGCTAGTAGAAAATCATTAGAAGAAAGCCAATGGGTGGCAGGCTTATGTTTTTAAACGATTATATAATACTTTATTGTTTTGTGGGTTTTTGGAACAAGGAGCTTTTAGAATAATTTCAAATAATTGCTATTTTCTTTCATCCACCTTAACCACAAAAACAGGCGTTTTTAAGCAGTCATTACAAAACCTTTCCCTTTGTTTTCTATGTGTAGAAGCAAAATGTTACAAGCAGATGAATGTCTTTAATCATAGATATTTTCGTATTGTTATATTGCATTATTATGAGGCTTTTTTTATTACATAAGCAGTTATGGTCACTATTTCAGGCTATAGAGATTAACTTTGCGTGATACTAATATTAATCTTATTTAACACTTAATTCATATGGCTCAAATAGCTATGTATTTTAGACTAAATGGCAGAGGCGGACAATAGTGAAGTATTTTTACTTTCTACTAAAAACACTATCAGTGTTTTTTTTGGAAAACTTTTACTTCACTACATTCCAAAGCATAATATATAATGTCATACTTTTTATTGCAATACATTTCATAAATAAAAGGATTTTTTTTACCTTTAATACTTAATTACATTAAAAATGTAGTACTTTCTTGTACTCAAGTAAAACTTTTAATTACTTTTACTTGAGTAAAAGTATACAGTACTACATGTTTAATGTAATTAAGTATTAAATTATATTCAATATGGAAGGTAGTGCAGTAAAAAGTGTCTCTGCCAAATGGTTGTTGTATTTAATTTCAATAGAAATTATAAGGATTTAGTTTGGAATGACTGTTCTGAAAATGTACAAAGGCATATTAATTTCAATATACTACCTTGATATGCATGTAGTGAGCTAAAACATGTTTTTTCGACAGAACTTCTTCCCAGAGCAAATGGTTGCCTGGTGTCAGGAGGCCAATGGGACCATCCCCCCATCTCAACTCCTGCAGGTACAACATAGGCATGTGTTCTCTTTCCCATCACCCACTGATCCAACATCAGCCCATACATTTTTGACTTTTTACAAGATAAGTCCCTCTCTTGTAAACTATAGCTGATTTAGCTAAAGTAAGATATGGCAAACACTTTAACAGTATGCACTATGGATGATTTTTGTTTTCTGCCTAAGTTTTCTCCTAAATATACATGCGTTTAGTCAGATTTAACTGTTTTTCTGGGAATTTTTTTTATTTTTTTATTTGTCATCAAAGTTTAGCTAAGTACCCCAGAAACCATCCTCTACCTAAAATCTTAGCTGACTGTTTGTTTGACTGAATTTTTAAGGATCGCTTCTTTTATCTCCAGAACTTCTTAAACTCCAGCAGTTGTCCTGAGATCCAGGGATATTTGTATGTGAAAGAGATGGGCAGGAAATCATGGAAGAAACTGTATGTGTTTTTAAGACGGTCAGGATTGTACTTCTCAACAAAAGGAACATCAAAGGTGAAATGGCAACACAAATTAATTTTTTTAAATTATTTCTAGAAAATGAACTACTTATGACCACCTATTTTGTATAAAAGTGGTCTGTTTCACTAGTCTACATCATGTACAAGCCTTTGTTAATGCCATCAGGTGCTGGCTCAATCCGACCCCTCCCCCGTTTTTGAGTGCTCTTTTAGTGCCCTCTCCCCTCCTTATCCATTAAATGACATGAGCTGTTGGCTGATCTTTCACAGGAGCCCAGGCATTTACAGCTACTAGCAGACCTGGATGACAGCAATGTCTTTACAGTTATAACAGGGAGAAAGCTGCACAATGCACCGACTGACTTTGAATTCTGCATAAAAGTAAGTGTATGTGGTCTGTTATGAGAACTCTTGATAAGCGAAAGTAGATAAATGTTAAAAAGTCAAATGTTAAACATTCAACACAAATTGATCATTTGATTGATCATTTGATTCTGTCTAAGGCAGAAAAGCACAATTGAACATCTCAGTTATTTTTTGGTTAATGTTGCGCGTTTTCATTAATGTTGTGCATTATTTTAATTTGCAGCCTAACAAAGTACGGAATGAAGTGAAAGAACTGAGGATGTTGTGTGCAGAGGATGAGCAGAGCAGAACATGCTGGATGACGGCCTTCAGACTCTTTAAGGTTGGTAGTGGAACCCCTTTTGACTGGCTGATGAACCTTTGCCTTTTCCCTGGCTGATCTAGAACCTGCACCCTTTCCATGGCTGATCTAGAACCCACACACTTTCATTGACTGATCTAAAACCTGCGCAATTTCCATGACTGATCTGGAACCATACACTTTTCCTTGACTGGTCTAGAACCTGCACAATTACCTTACTGATCTGGAACATCTCTCTAACCTCCCTATACCCTTTCCGTGGTTAATTTGGAACCTGAGTCTTTTTTTGTGACTGAGCTAGAACCAACAATTTTCCCTGACTGATCTAGAACATGCACCCTTTCCTTGACTGATCTAAAACTTGCAATCTAACCCTCACCCTTTTCCAGGCTAATCTAGAACCTGCGCAATTTCCCTGACTGATTTAAAATGTAAACCCTTTCCTTGACTGATCTAGAACCTGCGTAATTTCCCTGACTGATCTGGAACATCTCTAACCTCCTTGCACCCTTTCCAGTCTTTTTTGTGACTCACCTAGAACCTGTACTTTTCTTTGACTGATCTAGAACCTGCAATCTTGAACCCCCACCCTTTTTCAGGCTAATCGAGAACCCACTGCCTTTCCTTGCCTGATCTAGAATCAGTTTTTTTTTCCTGATATAGAAACTACTCTGTTTCCCTGAATAATCTACAACCCCTACCGTTCTCTGGCTATTCTAAAATGTATACCTTGTCTAGAACCTGCACACGTTCCATTGCTGATCTTGAACCAGAGCCTTTTCCCGTATCTAGAACCCACACCCTTTTTTAGGCTGACCTTTACCCACATCCTTTCCCTGACTGGTCTACAACCTGCACTCTTTCCTTAAGGTCCGTTCACACCAACAACGATAACTATAAAGATAACTATAACGATGACAATATTAGAGTCCACACCAGCAAATTATATTGTTCTGTTTATTCTAAACGCCTACTTGTCTGTTGCTTTAAATGATTGAGCTTGTTATATCAGGATTGATTCTGATTGGCTGATTGGTTCTGAAAGTGATTCCAACTATATTGTTTCTCTATGCCGTTATTGTTATAGCGGTGGTGTGGACTCTTTCAATATTATTCTTTAATATTGAGAATGATTTTTAGGACTATATCTTTACTGTTATCTTTATAGTTATCATCCTTGGTGTGAATGCGCCTTTAGATATTCTAGAACCTGCATTCTTTATCTGGCTGATCTAGAACCCTTACCCTTTTCAGGCTGATCAAGAATCTGCACAGTTTCTCTGGCTAATATAGAACCTTTCTTTGACTGATCTGGAGCATGTGATGTTCTGTGCATCATATGTTGGATGTTATTACATTGTGTGCAGAAATAAAAAATATAAATTGATTTAAAATAACAGTCATGATGATGTGTAACAAACACTTATACTAATGCTGCTCTCACTAAAGTATATTTGAGGAGAAAATTTTTGAATATTGAATTCAGACAGCATCGTTACACTTTGAGTGTGTAACTGTGCGTTCACACCAGACGCGATTTGCGCAAATAAATCACGCTATTCACGCATAGTTGGACGCTTGAACATTTTGAGTTTACTCGCTTCATTGGCATGTGAAATTCGCTTCAATGGCACATGAGATTCACTTCACAACAGACCGAATTCACGTCATGGAAGGGGCTTCTGCCAGGCGGCTCCAGTCTCGTTGTAAAATGGCTGACATGGATTGTTTTAGAATATGGCGAATAAGCTCAATTTGCTGGCTTTAGCTAGCTTGTAGTCTCAGCTCAAATTGAGTAAAGAGCATTTTTTTCACTTTCTTCCAAGCAAGATCCTTTTTATTCCTGTTTCTATAAAGTACGAAGATGTATCGTACAGCTCTGGGTATCCACATATAATTTTGTCCTCATTGTTGTTACTACTAGAGCAAGCTCCTGATTGGTTAACACGGCGCGAATATCCGCCAAAGTTCCGATTTTTCAATTTGCCCTATTTGCGCGAATCTCACATTACGCGCGGCAAATGCCCGAAACGCTCAATTTGCGTTGTCATTCAAGCAAATCGCGTCATTCCCGGCGCCTCATTTGTGTGAAACGTGCCGCAGAATGTCTTTGTGCGTCTTTGCATTGACTTAACATGTAAATCACTTGCGCATAACGCTTCATTCGCGTCTGGTGTGAACGCACCATAATGATTCATTTTAAATGCTATAAACTGATCTTTACATTAGCATTATGTTTTATTTTGGTGTTTTGTCAAAGATTATCATTATTTTAATTTACTTTTTAACACTTTTTTTTTCTTCCTTATAGTATGGAATTTTACTCTATCAAAATTACAAGATCCCCCAGCAACGAAAAACGATGCTTTCACACTTCTCAGCACCTGTGGTAAGACTCCCGCTCCCTTTAACCTACTCCTGCATTCCCTTTCTCTTCTTCTCTACCTCACAGATGGAGCATTAATCACACGTGTCAGTATGTGGGCCATGATGTCACATTATGGAATGATTGTTCAAGTGTTGGCAGTGAAGTTATTTTTTCAGCTTGTCCTATTGATATTATGCAATTCTGACAATGAGATTCAAAACGATTCCGATTTAGAAACACTTTTTTGTTAGCATACAAACCAACAATCCATCCTTGTTTATGTTATGTATAAATGTTTTGATTATTACTTTACTTACTGATTTAGGACATGAAGACTAGGTAATGACCAAGTAATGATCAAAAGGTAACACATCTGTAATATTGCAAACAAAGTCATTGTTGCTTCTGATCTTTTTTTTTCCCAGCGGAGTGTCTCAGAGAACTCTCTGGTTGCCATGGATTTCTCAGGGACGATAGGCAGAGTGATTGACAATCCAGTGGAGGCTCAGAGTGCTGCCATGGAGGAGGGACATGCCTGGAGAGTCAGTTCAAATAATTTTTTTTTGATTATTAAGTTATTCATTTGTGTGCATATACTCACTGGCCACTTTAGGTACACCTTGCTAGTACCCCCTTTTGCCTTCAGAACTGCTTCAATTCTTTGTGGCATAGATTCAGCAAGGTGCTGGAAACATTCCTCAGAGATTTTGCTCCATAATGACATGATAGCATCACACAATTGCTGCAGATTTGTCAGCTACACATCCATGATGTGAATCTCCCGTTCCACCACATCCCAAAGGTGCACTATCGGAGATAAATTGAGATCTGTGACTGTGTTTAGTGAACTCATTGTCATGTTCAAAAACCAGTTTGAGATAATTTGAGCTTTGTGACATGGTGAATTACCCTGCTGAAATGAAAGAAAATCAGAAGATGGGTACACTGTGGTTATAAAGGAATGGACATGGTCAGTAACAACACTCAGGTATGCTGTGGCGTTTAAACAATGCTCAATTGGTACTAAGGGGGCAGGATTGATCTATGCTTTTATGTTGTATACCCCAAATTCTGAGCCTACCATCTGAATGTCACAGCAGAAATCAAGACTCATCAGACCAGGCAATGGTTTTTCCAATCTTCTATTGTCCAATTTTGGTGAGCTGGTGTGAATTGTATTCTCAAATTTCTGTTCTTAGCTGACTTGAGTGGTACCCGGTGTGGTCTTCTGCTGCTGAAGCCCAACTGCTCCAAGGTTTGATGTGTTGTGAGTTCAGATATGCTCTTCTGCAAACCTTGATTGTAATGAGTGGTTATTTGAATTATTGTTGCCTTTCTATCAGCTCGAACCAGTCTGGCCATTCTCCTCTGACCTGTGGCATTAACAAGGCATTTTTGCCCACAGAACCTCTGCTCACTGGATATTTTCTCTTTTTTTTTTTTTTGGAAAATCCCAGTAGATTAGCAGTTTCTGAAATACTCAGACCAGCCTTATGCTCATTTTGAACTTCATCAGATGTTCTTGACCATGTCTACATGCCTAAATGCATCAAGTTGCTGCCATGTGATTGGCTGATTAGTTATTTGCATTAACGGGCAGTTGAGCAGATGTACCTAATGAAGTGGTCAGTAAGTATATATTATATGTACAGTACATGACATTCTATGATTATCTGTATGGATGGCAGAAGATATCATTAATGTATCTAAACAGTGTTTTCCAGTACATCACAGATTACATTTTTTAGTGCAACATTTTCCATCAATAATAAAATTGAAAATTTGTCAATAGCATATTTGAAATACCGTTTCAACTTGTAATCAAATTTGACTGTATAGACAGTATGTATTAGGACACACCTCTTAATTATTGAATTAGATTTTTTAATCAGATTCAATGCCACAGGTCTATAAAATCAGGCACCTAGCCATGCAGTTGAATATACACACATTTGTGGAAAAAATGGGTCGCTCCGAAGAACTCAGTGAATTCATAATAGTACTTTGAAAGGATGCCACCTTTGCAATAAGTCAGCTCGTGAAATTGTATCCCTGCCATGAAGCAGAAGATAGCGTAAAGTCACAGAGTGCGGTCACCTAGTGCTGAGGCACATGGTGCGTTAAAGTTGCCAATGCTCTGCCATTAATATCAGCACAAAAACTATGCGTTCGGAGCTTCATGGGTTTCCATGGCCAAAGATCTGCATGCAAGCCTCACATCACCAAGTGCAATGCCAAGCGTCAGATGGATTGACGTAAAGCATGCCGCCACTGGACTCTGGAGCAGTGGAAACCTGTTCTGTGGAGTGACGAATCACGCTTCTCTGTTGGACAGTCTGATGGACAAGAACGTTACCTGCACGACTGCATTGTGCCAAGTGTAAGTTTGGTGGAGAAGAGAAAAGGTATGGGACTGTTTATATATATATATATATATATATATATATATATATATATATATATATATATATATATATATATATATATATATATATATATATATATATATATATATATATATATATATATATATATATATATATATATATGCTTCTCCATACCAAGACATTTTGGACAGTGCTATTGTGGCGAGGTGGACGAGTGACAGACATGGGAGGAGCGAGCGAGATCAGTGTGCGTGATTGAGGATGAACGTCACCTGCGAGGCACACCGGTCTCGAGTCCTCTCATGAGGGAGCACGGAGGCATATAAGGACGAGCGACTCCAGTGAAGGACGAGAGAGGACCAGGCCTGGGATTTTGCGTTGTGTTTTATTTACGTTTTGTTATGTGTGTGCGCGGCAGTCGTCCGTGAGGGGCTGCCTCCTTCTTCCCATACGATCGAACCACGTTACATTGGTGCCGAAACCCGGGAGGAAGGAGAGACATGCTGTCGAAGAGCCCTCGCTGCTGAGGGGGATCGCGGTGCTGAGGAGGTCGGGCAGCGCGGATGGGTGAAGACCGCGAGGAGCTGCCTGAGGCGGTGGTGCTGGAGCGAGTGAAGATCCGGTGGGACGGACATCTCGCTGCCTGGGTCGAGGTGGGGTGGATGCCGTCCTAGAGGGAGCGGAGGAGTCACCGCCTGCCACCAGAGGGCGGAGGAGGATCGAGCCGTCCTCCGAGCGTCCAGTGCCATCGCATGGCACCGCGAGGAAGAACCTCTTGGCGGGCTGAGGACCGAGCGGCAGTGTGTCAGGGAGCCGGACAAATTTTTTTTCTTCTCCTCTCTTCACTCTCTCAACCGGTCGCTCTGGGGGTCTCCATCTCCCGTTCTCTCGTCTCGCCGGCCCATATCCCCGGACGCAGAGAGATTGGGCTCCCCGGGGGGGGAGTAGGCGTAGACGCGGGGTACTCCCCGGCCTACGAGGGGTGTTGGGGGTATGTGGCGAGGTGGACGAGTGAGAGACATGGGAGGAGCGAGCGAGATCGGTGTGCGTGATTGAGGATAAACTTGTTGAATGTTCGCCGGTTCCCGCCTCCTTCTTCCCATACGAACAAACCACGTTACAGCTATGCTTCCAATTGTGTGGGAACAGTTTGGGGAAGGTCCTTTTCTGTTCCATCATGACAGCTCCCCAGTGTATTGATTGAATGAGACATGATTGAATGAGTTTGGTGTGGAAGAACTGTATTGGCCTACACAGAGCCCTGATCTCAACCCCATCAAACACCTTTTGGATGAACAGGAACAGAGATTGCAAGCCAGGCCTTCTTGTCCAACATCAGTGCCTGACCTCACAAATGCTCTACTGGATGAATGGGCACAAATTCCCACAGAAACATTCCAAAATCTGGTGGAAAGCCTTCCCAGAAGATTGGAAGCTGTTATAGCTGCAAACGGGGGGGACCACGATTGGTGTCTATGTTTTTAGAATGCAATGTCATTACAGTTCCTGTTGGTGTAATCTTTAGATGTCCCGATACTTTTGTCCATATAGTGTAGCATGATGTAGAAAGTTGATTGATTGTATGTTTTTTGTGTCTCTCTTTTTTCAGAAGAGAAGTCAGCGAATGAATATCCTAGGAAGCCCCAGCCCATTACATCCCTCATCATTAAGTGGAGGTACTTTCTAGAGCATTTTGACATCCATGCTAATTAAAATAATTTATTTATTTAATTAAAGTAAAGTTGAAAAACTAAATCTAAAACAAAAAGTAAAAAAATCATTACTATCAAACATCGTCTAAATAAGAAAAGTTAATTAATGTTAGATTATCTAGATGAAATACTTGCAATATAGGGATGTGAATAATATAAAACAAATGCATGCTTTTTAATGAAAGATAACATCAAACATGCACAGCATTCAATAGAGAATTGCTCACCATCATTCTTGTCTTAAAGGCATTTGTATCTCCTCTGATCCAGTTATCCACAGAACTCAGCTGTGGTTTCATGGTCGTATTTCACGAGAGGAGTCCCACAAGATGATCCATCAGCAGGGCAGAGTGGATGGGTACATATCATAGCTCATTAATTATTCTCAAAGACATGCTGGATGCTTCTCTGTTCTAACTATGCCAAATATACTTACACTTAATTATTTATTTATTTTTTGCAACAGAATGTTCCTTTTGAGGGACAGCCAGAGCAATCCCAAGGCGTTTGTGCTTACACTGTGTCACCACCAGAAAATCAAACATTTCCAGATTTTACCGGTGAGATTTTATAGTTTCCTGCATTCAGAACCTGTAGCATATTAACTTTATATGATGATACACATATGGAAATTTTTAAAATATTGTCTAGTATTCCTTGAAACAAAAAGAAAATGCATTAGATTTACTATAAAAACCCCTTTTAACTTTCTGAGAATGAATGTGACAGGCAAAAAACACTCTTCTCCAGATACAAATTATTGGTCGTTACATTGAAAGTGCATAGCCCGCTGCACATAACATGCATTCTTGCTTTGCTGTGCCTGTAACAATCCTTAATACTCCAGGAGGGCGATTGAGTTAAACTTCAAAAGGTTGTGCCTTTAAACTGTGTTATTAATCAGGTATCTGGCTGTAAACATGTCAGCATGACTTCAATTAACATGCTCAGCAAGAATCTTTTCAAACTGTAGCTCCGCCAGTAGAGAAAACTGACTGCAGAATCCAACAGAGTATTTTGTGTATTTGAATTGCATTCAGAATGCATGAAACAGCATATGTACATAAAAATGGTTTGGTAACACGTTATAATAACTGCATGCTATGAAGCATTAGTTAAGATCTATTTCAAAACCTATTTCAAAGTTTGCGTTCTCTAGCCACCAAACACTGTTGCCATGCAAATGAATGGCCAGAACACATTAAAAGTTTTCTATTTTAGTTGAAAATGGTGTCGTGTAAGTGGTCCCAAAGTAAATAACTAATGATTATTTACAACGGAAATCAATCAAATCAAACAAAAACTTACTTTAGCTGGACAATAACTTTTTTCTAGAGCTGATGTACAGCCAAAACAAGCTCTCTTCCATTAGTTTCCTATTACCACTGTAAAGCTGCTTTGAAACAATCTGTATTGTAAAAAGCGCTGTATAAATGAAGGTGACTTGACTTGACTTAAGCATTAGTAAATAGTTAGTTCATCATTTATAAATAGATTAATAGACATTAATAAGCAGTTTATAAATTCAGCTATAAATGCTTTATTCTTGGTTTATAAGCATATCTATAATGTGTTTAATAACAGCATTTCCATACTTTATTTATGATCAATTTATCACTGCTAAATTAAGGATTACATTATTTACAAACCAGTTAATTAGAAGTTGTCAGTGGTTCATAAGATCATTTAGAAAATGTAAGTAAATTATTAATATTTAAATGTACATTTATACATCTTATTATTTAGACATATAGTTACTAAAGTTACTACTGAGGTAGTTTTGACACTGAAATATTTTATTATATTATTACTGCTTATTAATGTGTAACATTTACCGTATATAAATGATGAATTAACAAACTAATGCTTCATAGCATGCAGTTATTATAAAATGTTACCAATGCTTTTATAAATGACTGACTAATTGTCCCTTTTCCAGTGTGAAGAAGATGGTCAAATGTTTTTGAGCCTCGACGATGGCGCCACCAAATTCACAGACCTGATCCAGTTGGTGGAGTTCTACACGCTGAACAGAGGAGTTCTGCCTTGCAAACTTAAACACCCTTGCACCACTGTGGCCTTATGACCTCCATATGCCTGATTCCGCCTAAAGATACTAAAACACTAAGACGGCGTGTGCTGTTGTGTAATGCTGTGCTTCTGGGCTGGTGAAAAGTACACTGCGAGAAGAGCCCCTCTCTGTCAAGAAGAGATCAAATCAAAACAACAAACACAAACAGGACCAGCAAGAATTAAAGGAAATAAAGCTTGTGTGTTAGCTGGTGATGAACCTCTCAGCCACCTGCACACTCGACCGTGGCCAGAGCAGGTTCTCAGGACAATCATCCGGAGGGAGTTTTCCGCGGTCTGATTTGTGCAGATACGATAGTGGTTTGGGAAGACCAGCAGAATACTCTTAAATCACGTATTTGATTTTATTTTGCACTCATGAACCAGGAACAACCAAGCTATGGCAAGTGTTGCTTTCATAAATTAAGCAGGTTTGATTCTAAAATGTCCTGTGAGATGTAGACAGCCGATTGGTGGTTTCAGTACTGTGAAAAGACTTTTCCGTTAAAATTGTGCTTTCTATCCTTTTCACCTGTAATCATTAGAATATTTAGACATACTTTTTTTATACGCTCAGCGTCTTGAGCCCAGAACTCTCAAGCATAAATGCTTTTGGTCTTTTTTCCCTTGTGTTAAATTCTAGTTTACTTTTTCCCCGTCACAAAACATAACCTGCAGCACTCTCTACTGGCCATACTAAGAAGTAACATGTCAGTCCTTCAAGGAATAGTTAACCTCAGAAAATTGAATTGGGTTATTTGCTCACTCTATTATTGTACCAAAACCATACAACTGTCTTTTTACGTAAAATGCAGTAGGAGATATTTGTATTTGCCATATTAACTGTGTTGCATAGACAGTTCATAGAGACCACAGCTGTCAGTTTACAAAAAGGACAAAAAACTACTTGAAGGTATTAAATACGACTCTACTATATATCAAGTCTTTTGAAGCCATACGACAATATCGTATTCAAGAACAGCTTATTTGAGTTCAGACCGAGACTTGAGTCAAGACAAAGACCTGAAGAGGGTCGAATCTGAGTCTGAGTCAAGACAAAGTCCAAATGCTCCCAAGACTAAGACCATGAAAATATTCTGGTCTTGATTTTGACATTCCTCACCTCTTGCCAAGCTTGTGTCTAGCCTAATTCTCTTCCAGAGTAGGACATAAAGGTGAAAAAATAATGCCCAAATTTTGCTTTTGAGTGAACTATTCCTTAAACAAGAGTAAACATGGCCTGACATCACCACCACATCCTTTAGGAAAGGTGCCTTGATTTTTAAAATGGAGACTGTTGAGCTCAGTGAAAAATAACCACTAAACCCTCTGCTGGGAACTTTACCGTGTGTCGCAGTCTATCAGGAGCTAGATCAACAAACTGGAATCTTTATAACTGCTGTCATCTTCGGTTCCAGCTCCAGTCTGTTTTGTTGTTTCTATTTTTCTCTCCATGTTTCGAAAGATTGTTTTGAGGACAGCACACTGTGAAGCCCAGGCTAAGAACACCCACAGAACGGCAGGGTTCAAATTTCTAATCTGCCTTGTCCATGGTACAACATATGTGTAAAGATTTTTTTTTTTTTGTGTACTTATGACGCAATGTAAAGAAAGAGCCATGCATTTAGTATGTACCTATATTGTATTAAACTAGATTGAGAGGGCATAGCCACCATGTCTCCAAGTTCACCCAGAGACCAGTACGTAGATACGTAAATGCTAATGACGCAATCATTGTTAAGTATTGCTTCAACAAATGTATTTATTTATCTGGATTTGATTACTTGAAATTTAGTTTTGTAGTTTTTTTCTCAGCGCTGTCCGATACTATTCTTCCACATTTTTGAGAAATTTTCAGACCTCAGTTAACAGGACCCCCTTTCTTGAACCTTTTAACATTAATTAATCAGTATCCAATCAGTATTGTCATCAGTATCAATTTCTCTAGAACACCATCTTCATGGATCTTATGGTAGACATACAGTACAGTCTGTTCAGTGGGTTGTACTGTTGTGTACATTGCTTTCGATTGTTAATCCGACAAGTTTCCAGTGAACAAAAATGCAAAAACACACGATATAGGATATTAGGACAGTGCAACCCATTGAACAGAATATTATACATATATCCCTTACAATTTCTAACAAACTTTCATATAGTTGTGAGTAGTTTTTATTATGTCACAAAGTAACATTAAGCTGTTTGTGCTTTTTAATCAAGTTCATAGATGTATTCTAAGATAAATATAATTCATGTCGGTTCCGTTAAGAACAGGATAATGTACAATCAGCCGTCTTTTATCACAAAAAATGCAGATCCTGAAACAAAGGGGTTTCATTTGCGATAGTAACCAGCTGAATGTACATTATGGTGCTTATTACACGGCTACTTACCAATAAAAATATTGATTTGATTGCATGACAAGGAAGAGATTGGCCAATCAGAATCACCTTTTTTTAGAGCACCATGTAATAAGGATATGATATCAGTCTATCAGGTAGTACTTAGACCTCATTGGATGATTTAACCACAGAAATAGATTGCAGGGCTTAAGTCAGCGCTATTATTATTCACTTGAATGTCTTTCTCAGTGTCAGTTAAGTTAATTCAAGCCTTGTTTGAGGTTGAGTGTGTGTCAGTGTTGACTTAGCTGCAGTTTGGGTGGGTCTTACGTTCACCAAAAGACACAAGCACATAAATGCATACACACACAAGCTTTGACATTATTGTCTTTATTTTTCAGGGTTTGATAAGTGAAGCTATACAATCACCCAGCTAAGAACTAAACTAACCTTCAGTTATGATGCTATTGATTAGCATATTCTGCAACCAGTTTCGATATATTAGTATATCCGGAATTTTTCCGCCTGGTTCAGACAGATGGATGTATTGAATTGAGAAGGTATAGGTTTTTTTTTCAGAAATCATTTGTCAAGCGAAAACTTGATTTTTGGATTTTGCCAGAGGGGAAGTTGTAGGTTACCTAAAGACTAGTTTACAATATGTTACTGGTAAATCACCTGTGTGAGTAAAATTGATCTGTAGGTAGTCTGAGTACCATTAGCGCTTAACATACCTGTCAATCAGTTGGCCGTATAGTCTTCAGTTCAGTCTGTTCACAATCCAAATACTCGGGGCGTCATTTCTGCGTTAACACAGTAATACATTACAATCATGTTGTCCATGCAAGTTTATTTCATTTGCAGCATAAATATGTCATGTAACTCAACAGGACACTAGTTACACTCCATTCATGTACAACTGTTCAAGTTTGTAGATACCACACTGAATATTTGGATGCAGAGTTTTTTTTTCCACAATGGCATATACAAATGAAGAAACTTGACTTATTTTAGTGCATTTTTTATTATTTGGTTAAGTGTGTAAATATTGAATTTATTCTATTTTATGTTGCTTTGTCATGCTAATTGACCTTAAAGAATATGTTATGTTTGCATTGAGCTGACAGAAAACTGGACTTTGAACTCTTTTAGTCATTGAAGGTCATTGTTAAGCTAAATTGCTGTTTTAAGAACTCACTTATTCTCACAAATACTCTTATTATGAAAACGCTAACAAATGTATGCCTTGTAGATATTGTAGAAATGTTTCTTTAATATGAATCAAAGACGGAATTTCTTTGCATTTTCCCCAGTGTTGTTGAAAGGAGCTGGTAGCAGCATTTGCGAAGTGTGTGATCTGTTGAGAGTTTATCAGTGAAAGAAATAAATGTCATTTTTATATTTAAAAGAAATGAATGTAACTGGGTTGCTCAGGGTTGAAGTGGAGGCTGTTTAAAAATGGTCCTGTGGACCAGCAAGACTTCTCTGTATTTTTCTTTTTATTAAACTAACGGTGTACTTCTTTTTATTGAGTCTTTGACCACACCAGACCTATGTTGTTGTTTTTCCCCCTTTTTTTTCTCTCTTGACGAATCTCTGGCCTTCAAGATATTCTAGTTTCATCTGGAATGACTCTCTTGTATCATTTAAGAAAGGGATAGTTCACCCAAAAATTACAATTCTGTCATCATTTACTCACCCTCAAATCATTCCAAGCTTGGATATACTGCAACGCCCTTGTGTTCCATGCAAGAATTTGGAATAACACAAAGGTGAATAAATAATGACAGACTTTTAATATTTGAGTGAACTATTGTTTTAAAGCATATGTATATTTGGTGCCTCAAAACCCCATGGCCCACCTTCTCTCTCTTCACTAATGTCAACCAGAGAGGGTGTTCGTTCTCAGGTTATGGTTACTGATCGAGGATTTGTGACCATTTGTCTCTAGTATTAGTTCTGATGAAAGAGGAGGTCCTGCTTTTTATTCCAGTGTTTATGTTATTGCATTACGCATAAGTAGTAATTTCTAATGAACAACATGTAGGCTACTTAATGTATCATTTTGTGGATCCGATTTTAATTATTGCTCTTGTCATGAATCATAGCAATATATAACGTATATAACGTGTGCACTGTAATGCATATAGCAGAACTTCTGTGACATATTCCACTGCATAATTTATCAGAATTTTTCCCCAACGATCAGTAATATTTCCAGACCTTTACGTGTTTCAATTAAATAAATGTTAAGTGGTCTCTTAATTTGTTTCCAGAGCTATATATGTTACATGTTTGTCTGGCTTCAGTTGTGTTTTTGATTCTGTCACATGTTCCTTTGTTCATTTTCCCACCACTCCTATGTTCCCATAGTTACCCTCATTAGTTAATTTGTCCCAGCTGTGTCTTGTTAATTAGTCATTCACCTGTGTCTAGTCAATCACCTTGTTATCCCTGTGTATTTAGTCTTCAGTCCCTCAGTGTTTGTCGGTCTATGTATACTGTTTTTTTTCCTGAGAGTCTTTGTCATTAAAGTTCTCCTTCTCTTTCGCCTTCATGAATCTTGAGCAACTCTAAGTTTGTAACAGATCGACCGACCAAGAAAGATTTTGTGGCGTTTTCCATTTTTTTTTTTTTTCTTTTTTCCCCCTGCCCATCATGGCTCTTCCTGCTGTGCAGCTGCTATGCCTGGAGTAGGAAGACCGTCTGCTGGAAGGACATACACGGGACTTCCTAGACCTTGCATGGCAGATGCACTTCCCAGAGCGGTCGAAGGAACGCGTTACAGCGTGCGGTCCCAAGGAGGATTTTGCCGCATTCATGGAGTGGGTACTGGTAAACAATGACTCACCATTTACCATCGGCCTGGCTGAGGAGATGCCTGTTGCCTGTGCCCACCGCAGACCGTGGAGACCAGTCAGCCGCGATTGACGAGCCCAGACCCAGGTAAAAGATGAGGAGAAAAAGGAGGTCCTCTGGTGGACATCTTGAGGAACTGCTTGATATTTGAGGTAAATTTGATTGACTTTCATTCTGAAGTTTCTCCAGCACCCCCTGTCTCTCCAGTGACCCCAGTTTCTCCAGGGCTAACAACTGTCTCTCCAGCGTCCCAAGCTTCTCCAGAGTCTCCTTCATCTCAAGAATTCACGCCCAGCCTCCCTCACCCACCTCCTCAGTCAGCCAGTTCCTCAGCCCTGCCTCTGCTGCACTCCTTCAGCCCCTCTGCTCTGCCCACATGCTGTTTGGACCCGCCCCGTATCCCCAGTCCATCAGCTCTAGCCAGCTCAGAGGATCCCCTGTCGTCTCTGCACCTGCACTCCACCACGGCCTGTCGACACTTCGGCTATGCCCTGGCTCCTCCCTCCCTCCCTCATCTCCACCGGAAACCTTCAGCCATACGGCTTCTCCGGGCTCTCGTCTCTCTGGCTCCACCTTGGTCAGTCATTGACCTGCCTGCACCTTCGGCTTCGTCTGGCTCCAGCCTCTGTACTGCGGCCTTCTGTATCCACCTTGGACACTCGTCCGAGGCGGCTCTACCTTGGTCTCATGGGCCACCGATCTCGTGCGAGCTCATCGACCCAGCAGCTCCTCCAGTGGCTTCATCAGTGGCAATTTCCTCGTCGGTTGTCCCCAGGGTGTTTTCCACCGAGTCGGTCCTCCTTCCTCTGACTCCGCCCTGGGGCCTTGTCTTGGCTGGCCTCTGGCTTGTCACCGGGATTTTCCTGCTCCAGGCCCCTCACTGGCTCCTTCCACCTTCAACTCCCCCATGGACTGGTTTTCTTTGTTTTGGATTTTGTGGCGTTTCCTGTTCGTTTCCAGAGCCCTACAGAGCCCCCACCCTCCCTTCTTCCTCAGTTGTTCGCTTTATGACGTGATGCGCCTACTCGGAGGGGCGTTATGTTACGTCTGTCTGGCTTCAGTTGTGTTTTTGATTCTGTCACCTGTTCCTTTGTTTTGTCTTGTTAATTAATGTCATTCACCTGTGTCTAGTCAATCACCTTGTTAGCCCTGTGTCTTTAGTCTTCACTTCTCCCTCAGTGTTTGTTGGTCGACGTCTACATATACTGGTGTTTGAGTGTTTCCTGAGAGTCTTTGTCATTAAAGTTCCTGTTCCAAGTTTTCCTTCGTGAATCTTGATCAACACTAAGTTTGTAACAATATAAATGTATTTCAGGGACTAAAACAAACCATTTTTTAAAAAACAAGGTTTCTTCTTTTCCGATTCTGTACTGATAATGTGTTCTGTGAATGGCTTACAAGTTCTAACTGTAACCTTTTCAGGTATTTTTGTACAAATAAGGGACTGATATATTCTGTTTAGAATAAAACATTAATTCATTGCTATATCTCAAGGTGTGTTATTATATTGGCAAGCAAACATCTCACACTTACATTCATGATTAAATCACTGGCACTGGTAACAACCTGATTAGTACATCTGTGTTACACATTTGTTGTAGGGCTTTGTAAGATGCTTACTGTTTAGGGAACATGTGGATGAGTGTGCACCTCTGTAATATCTTCCCAATGCCTGAATATTACAGCAATTTTAGTTTAAGGTTGTATTGTTTTAGGCAGGGCAGGTTTATAGTAAATTTAATGCATAGTATAGCATGGTGTGTGTGTGTGTGGATGAGTTTCCTCAAAATATTCCTTTTTAATCTGGTCAGCAGTATAAATAATTTTGAAGGCTGTGTTGGAATTTAAAATGTGCATTGCATTGACAAAATTAATTTTAATAATTTCTAAATGTACCATCTGTTACAAAAAAATCTGATGCAGAAATATTATAAACTTTAAAGGTCCCGTTCTTTGTGTGTTTTTGAAGCTTTGATTGTTTTAACAGTGTGCAATATAACATGTGTTCATGTTTCGCGTGTAAAAAAAACAGTATTTTTCACACGATTTACTTATCTGTATACCGCTGTTTTCACTCTCCTAAAAACGGGCTGACGAGTTCCTTTACTCTATGAAGTCCCTCCTTCAGAAATACGTAACGAGTTCTGATTGTGCCAGCGGTTCCTGTGTTGTGAATCGACAGCAGCTTAGCGCACATGGCACGGTTCCTGTGTTGTAATTCGACAGCAGCTTAGCGCAAGTTGTACGGAAAGGTCACGCCTCTTAACGGGAGATGTATGCGGCTATGCGCTCAATGATCTCTACAGTGTCCCTGGGAAAGCCAAACAAAGGTGATTTGACTCCGGGATGAAAATAACAGCGTCTCAACGACATGGCGACAAACACACTGAAACGCAGCACTTCCTTTTCTCCACGCGACCATCTTCTTCTCCACGTGGGACAGCAACAAGACCACGCCCCCTTTTTTCACGTATTCTTGTGGGCGGAGGTTAGTCTGTTCTACTGACGTCATTTATGAAGGAAGTACCAGGATGTAGTCCAAGCCAGCCGTTCGCTGTAGGCTTTGAAAGGGAACTTCTGTTAAATAAAATATCTCGCTTGGCATTGAACTTTGAGCTTTATAATTTTATAGGTATTATTTATGCTCTAACAGCAACATTACACACTAACTAAAGTTTGAACAATGGGATCACGAAGAACGGGAACTTTAAAGAGTTCTGCTGCATCTCAAACACGTACACAACAGTGAGCACTTCTCATAACATTTCTAAATGTTAGAGAGTTGTGATCAGATATTACACAAGATTATACAATAAGACTATATGCTGCATTATTTTGTACAATCACCTGTTACAGTGTGACGCAAGCCATGTTCACGTCCACTAGAGGGCAGACAATCTCATTAACAGTAAACCAATTCAATCATCACCTGATGGAAGAACGGTTTATTCTTTCCTCTGTTTTAAATTAACTAAACTAGTTCTGAACGTCCTGTACGGTCAATCAGTAATGAGTCCCCAACAATGTGAGTTCTCTTACGAGAGGTTCTCTCGTATTGCGTAAGTTGCTTACGCATCGGGAAAGCATTCTTTCTTGGAGATCTGAAAAAACATAAAATTATCCTTAATTTTTGCCGTATTGTCAACGCAGTGCGGCAGCCTGGCAGACCATAGCAGGCTATTCCAGCGTGTCTATTGGCTGCACAGCTGGCAACTGCTGCAGCCTATGGGTGAGCCCGTGTGACGTGGCATCCAATGAGGGCGCATCGCGCCCCTCTCGCCTCATTTGCCTACAGGTAGGGCGTGGCCACGTGTATATAAGCAGGGCTCACAGGCTGGAAATTCGATTTTCTTATCTTCAGCGAAGCCCTTCGCATCACTGGATCTGGAACCGCCGCCGTCAAAGTTAGCGATCAGCAAGCCGAGGACAGCGACTGAAGAAGCCGGCCGCCTTCGCCACCTTCAGCCATCCGTTCCTGCTCAGCTATCCGGCGACATATCCTTTTTTGCACGTGTGCTCACCCCGCGTCACACGGTTCACAAAAGAGCACGAGCGTTTTTATAAAAATGCCAGTTTCCAACTGCGGCTCGTGCCGCGCTCCGCTCAGCAACGGAGACCGCCATCTCATCTGCGCTCTATGCCTGGGCCGCGACCATGCCGCCGCCGCACTCCACGCGGGCGGATGCCCCGAGTGCGAAGGACTCTCAATGTCGACCCTGCGGGCTCGACTTGAGCAGTTTGATGACGATATCACTCCGCTTGTCCCTGCCGGGCCGCGCAAAAAGAAGTGCCGCTCGCAGTGACCACCGGAACCGGAGTCAGCGACGAGAAGCTCGCCGGAACCCCTCCCGCCAGCTTCTCTCTCACCTTCGCCATCCCTCCTGTGGAAGAGGCGGTCGCAGCGCACCTTTGCCCGCCCTCTGGTTGGCGCTCAAAGGCTGCCCTCCCGTCTAAGGCCGGCAGAACCACGTCAGCCTTGATCGGCCGCGCTTTCTCCGCTGCCGGTCAGGCCGCGTCTGCCCTTCACTCGATGGCCGTGCTGCAGATCCTTCAAGCTAATCTCCTCCGCGACCTGGACGAGAAACGCAAGGATCCGGATTCGATCACGGATTTGAGGAGCGCGACGGACCTTTCCCTTCGCGCCACGAAATCCGCTGCACAGGCCCTCGGACGGTGCATGGCCTCTCTGACGGTTGCAGAGGGGCACCTCTGGCTAACGCTCGCCGACATGAGAGAGGCGGAGCGCACGGCGTTTCTCAACGCCCCCCTCTCCCTCTTCGGCCCAGCGGTCAATGGGATTGTCGACCGCTTCTCTGAGGTACAGAAGACGACTCAAGCTATGAACCTCTTCCTGCCTCGACGCTCCAGCTCTGGCAGTAGCTCTGCTGCACGCCGTCCCCGCGACCTGCGCAGAGTCCCGCCCGGCGCCCAGCCCGGCCTCAGCGACAACAGGGCGGCCGCCTTAGATCACGCTCCTCCAGTCGAGGCAAGCCGCATACAAAGACGCATACTTTCAAATCAAGATAATACCCCGTCACAGGCCATTCTTGAAATTCGCCTTCGACGGTCAGGTATATCAGTACACCGTCCTTCCATTCGGCCTGTCACTAGCACCCCGTACATTTACGAAGTGCATGGATGCGGCCCTCGCTCCCCTGAGATGGCAGGGGATGCGGATTTTGAATTATCTGGATGATTGGCTCATTCTAGCACAGTCAGAGGCCGAGCTCCTCGCCCACAGGGCAGTGCTACTCAGCCATCAAGACAGCCTGGGGCTCACGGTCAACTGGACCAAGAGCTCATTAGTGCCCACGCAGTCAACCTCATTTCTGGGTTTGAATCTGGACACTGTGGCAATGTCGGCCCGCCTGTCACCGCAGCGCACACGCCGCGTTCGACGCATGGCTGCGTCCTTCCGGCCGGGCAGCACCGCACCTCTCAAAGCTTTTCAGAGGATGCTGGGATGTATGGCTTCAGCTGCAGCAGTGCTCCAGCTGGGTCTACTGCGCATGCGCCCGCTGCAATTCTGGTTGAATGCCTGAGTGCCTCACAGAGCCTGGGCTTCCGGAGGCTTTCGAATCAGAGTGACTCAGAGCTGCGCGTCAGCGCTGAGGCCCTGGTTAGTAGCCGACTGGTACCAGCAGGGGGTGACGATGGGAGCCATCTCGACAGACGCTTCCACCTCAGGCTGGGGCGCTCTTTTCGAGGGCAGACCATCTTTTGGCCTCTGGTCAGACCGGGAGAAACGCCTCCACATATATTGCTTGGAGATGATTGCGGTCGAGAACGCGCTCAGGAGCTTCCTCCCATTCATACGAGGGCACCATGTGCTAGTCCGTTCGGACAACACGGCCTTGGTATCTTACGTGAACCGACAGGGCGGTGTCAGGTCCATGTGTTTGGGCAGACTGACGGAACGCATTCTCGTGTGGGCACACAGCTCGTTGCGCTCGCTGAGGGCCGCGCACATGCTGGGCCACCTCAATGTCGGCCCGGACAAGCTCATTCCCCCAGGGGAGTGGTCCCTGCAGCTTTTGTGGCGCCTATTCGGCAGAGCGGAGGTCGACCTCTTTGCGACAAGAGAGAACGCTCGCTGCCCGATGTTCCTATCAAAGAGCGAGGATGCGCTGTCCCAGCCCTGGCCCAGCCTCCCTCTTTATGCCTTCCCGCCGATTTCTCTATTACCTCAGGTCATAGCGAAAATCAGGGAGACGTGCCGCCCGGTGCTCCTCATAGCACCGCGTTGGGAGAACCAAGTTTGTCCAAGGCAGTGCCGCTCCCCCTATTCGCAAGATGGGGTGCGGTGTTCACCTATCAGTGCAATTAAGTGCTTTTACAAGTGTTGGCCCGTTTTCCCTACCGGCCACCTGTCTCCAGCTTTGTTTTTCCCCGGTTTCCCTGGGATACATATGCTGTATGCACGGCGCGTACGGCGTTGACAAAGAGTTCCCGATGCGTCAACTTATGCAATACGAGAGAACCTCTCGTAAGAGAACATACTCGGTTACTAAACTTAACCTCGGTTCTCTCTAGATGGGGGAACGAGTATTGCGTAACCGGCCGTGCGCCCCATGGGCTTTTGCGCTTCAGACTACGAAAACCGAATTTCCAGCCTGTGAGCCCTGCTTATATACACGTGGCCACGCCCTACCTGTAGGCAAATGAGGCGAGAGGGGCGCAAAGCGCCCTCATTGGATGCCACGTCACACGGGCTCACCCATAGGCTGCAGCAGTTGCCAGCCGTGCAGCCAATAGACACGCTGGAATAGGCTGCTATGGTCTGCCAGGCTGCCACACTGCGTTGACAATATGGCAAAAATCTAGAGAGAACCGAGGTTACGTTTAGTAACTAAGTACGTTATTCATGTAGGCTGTGTCAATATACAGGACCTACAGAAGACTGATTTAAGAACCATGATTAGCTCTGAACTGGAATACCAATAGACCTATTTAGGATGCAATGGAAATAAATGCATTAAAGCGTAGTGAAAAGATAGCATGGTATTGTATACTTAAAAATTAGTCTTTTCCCCGGTTGTTGTTTAATTCCCGGGACCGGACATCAGTTATTTTGCCAAGTAATAAATAATAAAATTGCTGTAATAAATATTACAGCAAGTTTAGTTTAACACAGGGCAGGTTTATAGTAAATGTCATGCATAGTATAGCACAATGGGTGGATGGATGGCTGGATGGATGGATGGTAGACTTTAAATAGTTCTGCTGCATCTCAAACACATACACAACAGTGAGCACTTCTCATAACGTTTCTAAATGTTAGAGAGTTGTGATCAGCAGATATTATGCAACATTATAAACAATAAGACTATATGCTGCATTATTTTGTACAATCACCTGTTACAGTGTGACGCAAGCCATGTTCATGTCCACTAGAGGGCAGACAATCTCATTAACAGTAAACCATCTCAATCATCCTCACCTGGTGAGGAGGGTCGAGCGGAAGTGAAACGCGGTAGGATCGCTGGTTGAGCAAGTGTTTTGGCGGATTTGCATAAACTGTACTGTGACTGTATATCATGTCAACTAGTTCAGATGGAGATGAAATGGATTGGACGATTCCCAAAACAGCAAGATTGAAAAGGGCTTTAAAAGCAAGAAATAGAGGGAAAAGTTGGTCGGAGTATAGCGAGACTGGCGAGGGAAGTACAAGCAAGAAACTGAGATCTAATCAGTCTGAGAAACAGAAAACTGATAACATGGAGAGTGGTCAAGGAAACATGTGGAAAGTTATTATAGAGTTTAATCAGGATGGTGGACATTACCACCCGATCAAACTTACTAAGGCAATTGAAAAAGAGATTGGTAAAATTACATTTGCTAGGTTTATGAGCAATAAAAGAATACTGATACATGCAACTAGCAAACAACAACAAGAAAAGATACTGAAAATGTCCTCACTGCAGGGGGAAAGAATGAAAGCACATATACCAGGGGCAATGACAAAAGTGAGAGGAGTTATCTCAGGTGTACCATTGAGTATGTCAATGGAAAATGTAAAAAATGAGATTCAGGGAGGTAAAGTGATTGAAGCCACACGGCTTAAAAGTAAACGAGATGGATCATTAAAGGAAACGCTATCGGTTGTAGTGCAATTTGAGAAAACTCTACCTAAATCAGTGCAAATAGGGTACATGAATTACAGTGTGAGAGAGTATATTCCTAAACCTATTCGATGCTATAAATGTCAAAGAATGGGACATACAGCACAGCAATGCAAAGGAAAGTTGAGGTGTGCTAGATGTGGTGGTCAGCATGAGTACGGTAAATGTGAAAAGGATACGAAGATTAAATGCTGTAACTGTGGTGGTGAGCATAGTGCTGCGTTTGGAGGATGTGAAGTACAAAGAGAAGCCAGAGAAGCCCAGAGGGTGAAGATAATAAGTAAAGTGTCTTATGCAGAAGCACTAAAAACAGTGAGAGAAACGGCATCAAATAAAAGCCCCAGTGGAATGGTTCAAAGAAACATAGTAGCAGTTAACCAAACACAAAGGCAGACTCTTGTTCATACTCCGGCTACATGTGATCACAAGTGTGAAGTTGATAAGGAAACATTGGCAGTTAAGAAGATAAACTTTGTGGTTTTCATTTGTCACACTATAAATGTTGCATCACAGTTGAAAAAGAAAAGTGATAGAATCAAGGCTATTGTGGAGGCAGCAGAAAGATTTCTTGATATAGATGTTAAGGCAGATCAGATACATGAATTGTTAACAGTACTTGGAAATGGGGAAAATGCACAAACTGAGGGTTAGAACACTAATTATGGTAATGCACATACTACAGTGGAACGCCAGAAGCCTCATAGCTAATGGTCAAGAATTTAAAAAATATATTTATGAATTAGATGTAGTTCCAGATGTAGTATGTGTACAAGAAACTTGGTTACAACCACATTTGGACTTTGTTATACCAGGGTTTACTTCTATAAGAAATGATAGGCCTAACAATCAAAATGGTGGAGGGTGTGCTACCTTTCTCAAGGATGGGCTGGCATTTAGAGAGCTCCCTTGTCCAGAGGATATGGAATGTATTATGGTCGAGATATGTAGTCCAAGGAAAGAGGGTCATATTAAGTTAATCAATTTCTATAACCCATGCAAAAAATTAATTATTGACAAATTAAAAGAGATGGCAGGGAGTGTATACAGGAAAGAAATATGGTGTGGAGATTTTAATGCGCATAACAGCCTTTGGGGTAGTAAGCATACAGATAGTAATGGGAACATAATGGAAGAAATTATGGAAGAAAGAGTATTGGTATGCCTTAATAATGGACAGGGTACAAGAATAGATGTGAATAGGGGTATTCTATCATGCTTGGATATTACACTGGTGTCAGAAAGCTTAGTTAAAGCATGTGATTGGCATGTTAAGAGGGAAACTACCATAGGAAGTGATCATTTCCCAGTTCTCACTGTAATTAATACACACATTTGTATCCAAGAAGGGATGTCCATAACCAGATGGTGTTTTGAGAAAGCAGAATGGGGAAAATTTAGGGCATGTTGTGAAGAGTCAGTTAATCTGGTTACATTTGATGGAAATATAGAAAAATGCACAAAGCAAATTACAGAGCACATTATAAATGCAGCAATATGGAGTATCCCACAAAGAACAACAAAGGGAAGGAATAAAGTGGTACCTTGGTGGAATGAGGAATGTAGCAGAGCTGTTAAAGAACGAAACAAGGCATTTAGAACATTAAAGAAAAATCTTTCATGCGAGAATGTTATAGATTATCAAAGGAAAAGGGCTGTGGCACGTAGGACAATAAAGTATAACAAAAGGAGAAACTGGAGAGAATTCTGTTCCACCATAGGCAGAGGAGTAGAGTTAGGGGATATATGGTCTATGTTCAAGAGAATGAGTGGGAAAAGGACGTCGGTTAAAATTCCAGCTTTGATTGATAGAGAGAAGATGATAGTATCAGATAAAGGAAAGGCAGAAGTGCTAGGGAGGACTTTTGTGGCAGTACACAGTTGTGAACACCTTAGTGATATACATAAACAGCAGAAAGAATTTGCTCTGAGAGAGAATAAGGAAGTGAAGTTAAAAAAGGAGGATGGCATGTCAATACTAGATGTGGATTTTACAATGTCAGAACTCAATATAGCTCTGATGGGCACTGGATATACAGCACCTGGGCAAGATCAATTATGTTATGCCATGTTCAAACAGTTACCAGTTGAATCATTTAAGTTAATATTAAAGACTTTTTAAAGTTAATAATAAACTTTTTAATCAAATTTGGAGGGATGGAATAATTCCACATAGTTGGAAAAGTGCAGTCATATTACCTTTCAACAAGCAAGGACCCAGCTAATCCTGATAACTATAGACCCATAGCATTGACATCCCACTTGTGTAAATGGATGGAGAGGATAATAGTTCGCAGATTATCACATATATTGGAACAGAGAGGTTTACTGACCAATATACAAAGTGGATTTAGAAGATTTAGAAGTGGATAGGGCGCTCCACAACAGATGCTTTAGTTAGGGTAAGTAATGATGTGGAAAAGGCATTGAAAATGAAAGAACTAATGACAATTGTATATTTCGACATAGAAAAGGCATATGATACCATGTGGAGGGAAGGTTTGCTTATTAAACTAAGTAGTATGGGTATTGGAGGAAGGTTGTATAATTGGGTTATGGATTTTTTAACAGGGAGGAAAATTAAAGTTAAAGTTGGATCAGAGGTATCTACAGAATTGAATGTAGACAATGGTATTCCCCAGGGTAGTGCAATTAGTCCGATACTGTTTAACATAATGATTAATGATATTTTTTCAAAAATGGATGGATGCATAAAAACAGCACTATATGCGGATGATGGGGCCATTTGGATGAGAGGAAAGAATGTGTCATATGTATTAGGTAACATAAGGAAAGCAATTAGGGAAGTAGAGATGTGGTCATATAAATGGGGATTCAAGATGTCGACAAGTAAATCTTGTTATATGATGTTTACAAAGAAGCGAAAGTGTCATGTTGAAAGTTTGACATTATATGAGCAGACAATGGTGAAAGTAAATGAATTTAAGTATTTGGGACTATGGTTTGATAGTAGGTGTACATGGAAAACGCATATTAAGCATCTAGAAACTAAAAAAGTTATTAACCTGATGAGAGCTGTGGCTGGATGTGACTGGGGTGCAGAAAGGCAGTCGTTAATTAACATCTATAGGGCTTGCCTGAGGTCAGCAATAGATTATGGTTGCATAGTTTATGGTGCAGCGGCAAAAACAATATTGGGAAAAATTAATATATTACAGTATAGAGCATTACGTATATGCACGGGAGCGGTTAAGACAACCCCCATTAATGCTATTCTTATAGAAGCAGGAGAGATACCTTTGGAGTTGAGAAGAGAGAAACTGGCGATGGCGTATTGGATTAGATTGAAAGGAAGTGGGAAAGAAAACCCAGCAAAAGAAACAATACAGGAATGTTGGGAGTATTCCAAGTTTCAGGGGCTTGGTTTTGGATGGACAAGAGAAATGAGAGTGAGGGAATATGAAATGGAAGCTTTAAATTTCACCACGGCCAATCCAGTTAGTAGAATTCCACCATGGCTCTTTCCAGAAGTAAAGGTTGATATTAATATATTGGAAAAGAAAAGAGAATGGAGAATGGAGGAAATAGGAGTTAAAACAAACCTTTACATAAGAAACAGTTACTATAATTATTTAAAGATTTATACAGATGGATCCAAGAATAAACAGGAATGTGTGGGAGTTGGAGTATATATACCAGAATTTAAAATCCATTTCTCCAAAAGACTATCTGACCGGTTATCAGTGTACACAGCAGAAATAGTAGCAGTCATTATTGCACTACAGTGGGTTGAAGAGGTCAGACCTGATAGGGTGGTACTGTGCACAGACTCTTTGGCTGTAATTAAAAGTATTCAGGCAGTAACATCAATAAGAGAGGATCTACTAATAGAGCTTTTTAACAGTTTATTTAGATTATATCGGGGTGGTATAGATATTCAGTTTTGTTGGGTACCAGCACATGAGGGGGTTAAAGGGAATGAGATGGCAGATAAACTGGCCAAAGAGGCACTGCTAAAAGTAATTAGGGGTTCAAGCACGAAGTGCTGAACACCTATTGTATTTGTGCTGATTTTTATTATTAGGGGTTCAAGCACGAAGTGCTGAAACCCTATTGTAATTGTACTGATTTTTATTATTAGGGGTTCAAGCACGAAGTGCTGAAACCCTATTGTAATTGTACTGATTTTTATTATTATTATTATTATTAGGGGTTCAAGCACGAAGTGCTGAAACCCTATTGTAATTGTACTGATTTTTATTATTATTATTATTATTATTATTATTATTATTCTGCCGTAAAACGCATCGTGCAGCCCAAACCGTAAGGGCTAGAGACTTGAAACTTGGCCAATAGGTAGTACAAAAATCGAGGAGAGGTTCTCAAATTATGAGCCAGATTGGCCTATAGGTGGCGCTATAGCAATCAATTGCGCAAAACTGCTCATAACTCCTAAACCGTATGTCGTAGACTCAAGTGTCTTATATCATTGGAAAGGTGAGTCCATGACGAACAAAACGTATATCTCCGATTTCATTTGCGCCATGATAGATTTTCCGCCATTTTGAATTTTGTCAAAAAACTACTTTTACGAACTAGTCCTAGGTTTTTTGCTTGATCGGAACCAAACTAGTGCAGAAATGTTCTCTGGAGTCTGAATATCAATAATTATTGAAAAAAAGTTGAATTTTCGATTCACGGTCGCTAAGGGGCGGAAAACGAATGTTGTGGGAGGAGCCTATTTTACTAAAACAGCTATAACTCAAGAACAAAATGAGATATCTTCACCAAACTTGGTAGACATGTGTATGGGCACATTATGTGGTCTCAATAAAAAAATAGCGACGATTGAACACTTGGTGGCGCTATAACACGAAAAAAACATGAAAATGGCTATAACCTGCCGAGCGCTAGTCCGATTGACTTGAAAATTGGTATGCAGTGTCTTGGTCCAAGGTCCCATGTATGTCTATGAGGACATTGGCGTATCTCAAAAATCATGGCCGCCACAGCCAATTAAATTTAAGCACCTATTAGACAAGGTTAACGGAGGCCAATCGGAACGAAACTCGATGGGCATGTTTGACTCATAGCCCTAGAGGTCTGTAAGAATTTTGAAACAAATCGGCCACTAGTTGGCGCTAATGAGTTTTATGGCTCTGTAATCACGTGGTGTTGCACACATCCACAAAATATGCATATCATTTGATAGATCTCTTCATATTGAACACCTTTGCCTCTAGAACCATTGCTGTCAATCAAATCGTTCAATAAATATTTGCAATTATGTTAAAAACCTACTTTTACGAACTAGTCCCTGGTTTTTTGCCCGATCGGAACCAAACCAGACTAGGACAATTCTCTGGACTCTCCAGATCAATAATTATCAAAAAAAGTTCATCTTTTGCATTTAGATTGCTATAAAAGGATCATTTAGAAGAGGGATGTAGCAAAATACACTCAATAGCCTATAAATCTTAAAGGAAAACTCAAAACGTCACAAATATTGTTATGTATATGTGACATAACATGCTGAAGAAGCATGCAAAGTTTCATGGAGATCGGATTATAGGTGGCGCTAAAACTGTTAAAAAGCTTTGAAAACCATGTATTCCCTATGGTGAATTGCCTGTATTGGCTGTAAATTGTATTTTCCATCTCTCTATTCAATGAATGTTCAGATCTACTTAAAAACAAGTCAGAACATGTATCCTATGCCTCTAAACAAGCATGAAAAATTTCAGACAGATCGGACAATATTTGCCTCTATAAAAGTTAAAAAAATGTTAACATTACAGAGTTCTGGTATATTAAGCCAATAAGTGGTCGTTTGCTGCCCCCCGCTGTTCATTTTATTGTACTACACACAAAATAGTATTATTCTGCAGTAAAACACATCGTGCAGCACAAACCGTAAGGGCTAGAGACTTGAAACTTGGCCAATAGGTAGTACAAACATAGAGGAGAGGTTATCAAATTATGAGCCAGATTGGCCTATAGGTGGCGCTATAGCAATCAATTGCGCGAAACTGCTCATAACTCCTAAACCGTATGTCGTAGACTCAAGTGTCTTATATCATTGGAAAGGTGAGTCCATGACGAACAAAATGTATATCTCCGATTTCATTTGCGCCATAAAAATTTTCCGCAATTTTGAATTTTGTTAAAAAACTACTTTTGCAAACTAGTCCTAGGTTTCTTACTTGATCGGAACCAAACCAGTGCAGAAATGTTCTCTGGAGTCTAAATATCAATAATAATTGAAAAAAAGTTTAAATTTCTATTCACGGTCGCTAAGGGACGGAAAACGACTGTTGTGGGAGGAGCCTATTTTACTAAAATGGCTATAACTCAAGAAAGAAATGAGATATCTTCACCAAACTTGGTACACATGTGTATGGGCTCAGTATTTGGTCTCGATAAAAAAATCGACGATTGAACACTTGGTGGCGCTATAACACGAAAAAAACATGAAAATGGCTATAACCTGCCGAGCGCTAGTCCGATTGACTTGAAAATTGGTATGCAGTGTCTTGGTCCAAGGTACCATGTATGTCTTTGAGGACATTGGCCTATCTCAAAAAACATGGCCGCCACAGCCAATTAAATTATTTCAGTGTTTAAAATCTTGCTAAATAAAACTTAATGTATTTTGATGCTTGTGTGCTTAAAGGCCTTAAAGGCTTGAACCCCGCTAAATGCTGCTTGCAGCTTTAATTATTATTATTATTATTATTATTATTATTATTCTCCGCTAAAACGCATCGTGCAGCCCAAACCGTAAGGGCTGGAACTTTGAAACTTTGTCAGATGGTAGTACACAAATCGAGGAGAGGTTATCAAATTATGAGCCAGATTGGCCTATAGGTGGCGCTATAGCAATCAATTGCGCGAAACTGCTCATAACTCCTAAACCGTATGTCGTAGCCTCAAGTGTCTTATATCATTGGAAAGGTGAGTCCATGACGAACAAAACGTATATCTCCGATTTTATTTGCGCCATGATAGATTTTCCGCCATTTTGAATTTTGTCAAAAAACTACTTTTGCGAACTAGTCCTAGGTTTTTTGCTTGATCGGAACCAAACCAGTGCAGAAATGTTCTCTGGAGTCTGAATATCAATAATTATCGAAAAAAAGTTGAAATTTCGATTCACGGTTGCTAAGGGGCGGAAAACGAATGTTGTGGGAGGAGCCTATTTTACTAAAACAGCTATAACTCAAGAAGAAAATGAGATATCTTCACCAAACTTGGTACACATGTGTATGGGCTCAGTCTTTGGTTTCGATAAAAAAATAGCGACGATTGAACACTTGGTGGCGCTATAACACGAAAAAAACTTGAAAATGGCTATAACCACCCGAGCGCTAGTCCGATTGACTTGAAAATTGGTATGCAGTGTCTTGGTCCAAGGTACCATGTATATCTATGAGGATATTGGCGTATCTCAAAAAACATGGCCACCACAGCCAATTAAATTTGAGCACCTATTAGACAAGGTTAATTGAGGCCGATCAGAACGAAACTCGATGGGCATGTTTGACTCATGGTCCTAGAGGTCTGTAAGAATTTTGAAAGAAATTGGCCTTTCCTATGGACCATAGGTGGCGCTATAACTGTTAAAAACCATATGTTTCCTATGGTAAATTGCCTAAATTGCCTGTAATTTGAGTTTTCCATCTATTATTTCAGTGTTTAAAATCTTGCTAAATAAAACTTGATGTCTTTTGATGCTTGTGTGCTTAAAGGCCTTAAAGGCTTGAACCCCGCTAAATGCTGCTCGCAGCTTTAATTATTATTATTATTATTATTATTATTATTATTCTCCGCTAAAACGCATCGTGCAGCCCAAACCGTAAGGGCTGGAACTTTGAAACTTTGTCAGATGGTAGTACACAAATCGAGGAGAGGTTATCAAATTATGAGCCAGATTGGCCTATAGGTGGCGCTATAGCAATCAATTGCGCGAAACTGCTCATAACTCCTAAATCGTATGTCGTAGACTCAAGTGTCTTATATCATTGGAAAGGTGAGTCCATGACGAACAAAATATATATCTCCGATTTCATTTGCGCCATGATAGATTTTCCGCCATTTTGAATTTTGTCCAAAAACTACTTTTGCGAACTAGTCCTAGGTTTTTTGCTTGATCGGAACCAAACCAGTGCAGAAATGTTCTCTGGAGTCTGACTATCAATAATTATCGAAAAAAAGTTGAAATTTCGATTCACGGTTGCTAAGGGGCGGAAAACGAATGTTGTGGGAGGAGCCTATTTTACTAAAACAGCTATAACTCAAGAAGAAAATTAGATATCTTCACCAAACTTGGTACACATGTGTATGGGCTCAGTTTTTGGTCTCGATAAAAAAATAGCGACGATTGAACACTTGGTGGCGCTATAACACGAAAAAAACTTGAAAATGGCTATAACCACCCGAGCGCTAGTCCGATTGACTTGAAAATTGGTATGCAGTGTCTTGGTCCAAGGTACCATGTATATCTATGAGGATATTGGCGTATCTCAAAAAACATGGCCGCCACAGCCAATTAAATGTGAGCACCTATTAGACAAGGTTAATGGAGGCCGATCAGAACGAAACTCGATGGGCATGTTTGACTCATGGTCCTAGAGGTCTGTAAGAATTTTGAAAGAAATTGGCCTTTCCTATGGACCATAGGTGGCGCTATAACTGTTAAAAACCATATGTTTCCTATGGTAAATTGCCTAAATTGCCTGTAATTTGAGTTTTCCATCTATTATTTCAGTGTTTAAAATCTTGCTAAATAAAACTTGATGTCTTTTGATGCTTGTGTGCTTAAAGGCCTTAAAGGCTTGAACCCCGCTAAATGCTGCTCGCAGCTTTAATTATTAGGGGTTCAAGCACGAAGTGCTGAAACCCTATTGTATTTGTGCTGATTTTTATTAGGGGTTCAAGCACGAAGTGCTGAAACCCTATTGTAATTGTACTGATTTTTATTATTATTATTATTATTATTATTATTATTCTCCGCTAAAACGCATCGTGCAGCCCAAACCGTAAGGGCTGGAACTTTGAAACTTTGTCAGATGGTAGTACACAAAAAGAGGAGAGGTTATCAAATTATGAGCCAGATTGGCCTATAGGTGGCGCTATAGCAACCAATTGCGCGAAACTGCTCATAACTCCTAAACCGTATGTCGTAGACTCAAGTGTCTTATATCATTGGAAAGGTGAGTCCATGACGAACAAAACGTATATCTCCGATTTCATTTGCGCCATGATAGATTTTCCGCCATTTTGAATTTTGTCAAAAAACTACTTTTGCGAACTAGTCCCTGGATTTTAGTCCGATCGGAACCAAACCAGTACAGAAATGTTCTCTGGAGTCTGAATATCAATAATCATTGAAAAAAAGTAATAATTTCGATTCACGGTTATTAAGGGGCGTAATAATAGACGTTCAGGGCGGAGCCTATTTTACTAAAAAGGTTATAACTCAAGATTACAATGAGATATCTTCACCAAACTTGGTACACATGTGTAAGGGCTCAATCTTTGGTCACAATAAAAAAAATGCGATGATTGAACACTTGGTGGCGCTATAATATGAAAAAAACATGAAAAGGGCTATAACCACCCGACCGCTAGTCCGATTGACTTGAAAATTGGTATGCAGTGTCTTGGTCCAAGGTGCCAAGTATGTCTATGAGGACATTGGCGTATCTCAAAAAACATGGCCGCCACAGCCAATTAAATTTGAGCACCTATTAGACAAGGTTAACGAAGGTCGATCGGAACGAAACTCGATGGGCATGTTCGACTCATGGCCTTAGAGGTCTGTAAGAATTTTGAAAGAAATCGGCCACTAGTTGGCGCTAACGAGTTTTATGGCTCTGTGATCACGTGGTGTTGCACACATCCCCAAAATATGCATATCATTTGATAGATCTCCTCATACTGAACAACTTTGCCTCTTGAACTATTGCTGTCAATCAAATCTTTCATTAAATATTTGTAATTATGTTTAAAACCTACTTTTGCGAACTAGTCCCTGGATTTTTCATTGATCGGAACCAAACCAGTCTAGGACAATTCTCTGGACTCTCTAGATCAATAATCATTGAAAAAAAGTTGAACTTTTGCATTTGGATGGCTATAACAGGGTCATTTAGAAGAGGGGCGTAGCAAAATACACTCAAAAGCCTATAAATCCTAAAGGAAAACTCAAAACTTCACGAAAATTGTTATGTATATGTGACATAACATGCTGAAGAAGCATGCAAAGTTTCATGGAGATCGGATCATAGGTGGCGCTATAACTGTTAAAAAGCTTTGAAAACCATGTATTCCCTATGGTGAATTGCCTGTATTGGCTGTAAATGGTATTTTCCATCTCTGTAATCAGGTGGGGTAAAAAAACATCCACATAATATGCAGAAATTATGATAGATCTCCTCATACTGAACAACTTTGCCTCAAGAACCAATACTGTCAATCAAATTGTTATTTATTTATTCACAATTATGTTCAAAACGTATTACCTAAAATTACCACCAGATGGCAGCAGAAGACCACTCATTGGTTCATTTTGCTTACTAAGCATATTTAAACTTTATAAAATCATTATAATAATGTTGCAAATGACATTTTGTCAATGTTTAGCAATTAATTTGTTCATTTGATTAATGTTTTACAATAATTATTATATTACAATTAAAATAATGCCTGAAAATATGATTTAAAGGGGAAAACCTGGAATAAGCTATTTGTTACCCATCATTAATTTCAAATATCTCTATCTCCAACTAAATGTGCATGTGAGTTAGCACATTTGAAGGCATTAACTTGCAAAATGTGCCCATTAAATGAAAAACAGACAATTAAAATGAAAATGAGCCAATGAGTACTTCTCTGCTGCCACCTGCTGGGCTTAAATAGTCATTTTTTTCATACTATTTACTTATCATGTTCTATAATTCCTATTTAGACATTATAAAGTCACTATTACAATATTTACAATCACATTTTGTCAAAATAATTTATTTCAAATATATCTGCAACAAAATTAATGTTTAAATGAGTTAACATGGAAAATGTGCCTATTACATATTCCTTAAAATTACAAAACCACCAAACATTTAATAAGCATATTTCAAAATGTAAAATACCCATTTTAGCTGTAAATGGGCATTTTCTCTCTATGATTTTAAAGGTTACATTTAATGGCTAAATAAAACACAATAACTTTTTATGCAAATGTGCTTAAATGCCTTAATTGGCTTGAACCCCGATAATTGCTGCTTGCAGCTATATTTAGGGGTTCAAGCACGAAGTGCTGAAACCCTATTGTATTTGTGCTGATTTTTATTATTATTATTATTATTATTATTCAGCCGTAAAACGCATCGTGCAGACCAAACTGTAAGGGCTAGAGACTTGAAACTTGGCCAATAGGTAGTACAAAAATCGAGGAAAGGTTATCAAATTATGAGCCACATTGGCCTATAGGTGGCGCTATAGCAATCAATTGCGCGAAACTGCTCATAACTCCTAGACCGTATGTCGTAGACTCAAGTGTCTTATATCATTGGAAAGGTGAGTCCCTGACGAACAAAACGTATATCTCCGATTTCATTTCCGCCATGATAGATTTTCCGCCATTTTGAATTTTGTCAAAAAACTACTTTTGCGAACTAGTCCCTGGATTTTAGTCCGATCGGAACCAAACCAGTACAGAAATGTTCTCTGGAGTCTGAATATCAATAATCATTGAAAAAAAGTAATAATTTCGATTCACGGTTATTAAGGGGCGTAATAATAGACGTTCAGGGCGGAGCCTATTTTACTAAAAAGGTTATAACTCAAGATTACAATGAGATATCTTCACCAAACTTGGTACACATGTGTAAGGGCTCAATCTTTGGTCACAATAAAAAAAATGCGATGATTGAACACTTGGTGGCGCTATAATATGAAAAAAACATGAAAAGGGCTATAACCACCCGACCGCTAGTCCGATTGACTTGAAAATTGGTATGCAGTGTCTTGGTCCAAGGTGCCAAGTATGTCTATGAGGACATTGGCGTATCTCAAAAAACATGGCCGCCACAGCCAATTAAATTTGAGCACCTATTAGACAAGGTTAACGAAGGTCGATCGGAACGAAACTCGATGGGCATGTTCGACTCATGGCCTTAGAGGTCTGTAAGAATTTTGAAAGAAATCGGCCACTAGTTGGCGCTAACGAGTTTTATGGCTCTGTGATCACGTGGTGTTGCACACATCCCCAAAATATGCATATCATTTGATAGATCTCCTCATACTGAACAACTTTGCCTCTTGAACTATTGCTGTCAATCAAATCTTTCATTAAATATTTGTAATTATGTTTAAAACCTACTTTTGCGAACTAGTCCCTGGATTTTTCATTGATCGGAACCAAACCAGTCTAGGACAATTCTCTGGACTCTCTAGATCAATAATCATTGAAAAAAAGTTGAACTTTTGCATTTGGATGGCTATAACAGGGTCATTTAGAAGAGGGGCGTAGCAAAATACACTCAAAAGCCTATAAATCCTAAAGGAAAACTCAAAACTTCACGAAAATTGTTATGTATATGTGACATAACATGCTGAAGAAGCATGCAAAGTTTCATGGAGATCGGATCATAGGTGGCGCTATAACTGTTAAAAAGCTTTGAAAACCATGTATTCCCTATGGTGAATTGCCTGTATTGGCTGTAAATGGTATTTTCCATCTCTGTAATCAGGTGGGGTAAAAAAACATCCACATAATATGCAGAAATTATGATAGATCTCCTCATACTGAACAACTTTGCCTCAAGAACCAATACTGTCAATCAAATTGTTATTTATTTATTCACAATTATGTTCAAAACGTATTACCTAAAATTACCACCAGATGGCAGCAGAAGACCACTCATTGGTTCATTTTGCTTACTAAGCATATTTAAACTTTATAAAATCATTATAATAATGTTGCAAATGACATTTTGTCAATGTTTAGCAATTAATTTGTTCATTTGATTAATGTTTTACAATAATTATTATATTACAATTAAAATAATGCCTGAAAATATGATTTAAAGGGGAAAACCTGGAATAAGCTATTTGTTACCCATCATTAATTTCAAATATCTCTATCTCCAACTAAATGTGCATGTGAGTTAGCACATTTGAAGGCATTAACTTGCAAAATGTGCCCATTAAATGAAAAACAGACTATTAAAATGAGCCAATGAGTGGTTCTCTGCTGCCACCTGCTGGGCTTAAATAGTCATTTTTTTCATACTATTTACTTATCATGTTCTATAATTCCTATTTAGACATTATAAAGTCACTATTACAATATTTACAATCACATTTTGTCAAAATAATTTATTTCAAATATATCTGCAACAAAATCAATGTTTAAATGAGTTAACATGGAAAATGTGCCTATTACATATTCCTTAAAATTACAAAACCACCAAACATTTAATAAGCATATTTCAAAATGTAAAATACCCATTTTAGCTGTAAATGGGCATTTTCTCTCTATGATTTTAAAGGTTACATTTAATGGCTAAATAAAACACAATAACTTTTTATGCAAATGTGCTTAAATGCCTTAATTGGCTTGAACCCCGATAATTGCTGCTTGCAGCTATATTTATTATTATTATTATTATTATTCAGCCGTAAAACGCATCGTGCAGACCAAACTGTAAGGGCTAGAGACTTGAAACTTGGCCAATAGGTAGTACAAAAATCGAGGAGAGGTTATCAAATTATGAGCCACATTGGCCTATAGGTGGCGCTATAGCAATCAATTGCGCGAAACTGCTCATAACTCCTAGACCGTATGTCGTAGACTCAAGTGTCTTATATCATTGGAAAGGTGTGTCCATGACGAACAAAACGTATATCTCCGATTTCATTTCCGCCATGATAGATTTTCCGCCATTTTGAATTTTGTTAAAAAACTACTTTTGCAAACTAGTCCCTGGATTTTAGCCCGATCGGAACCAAACCAGTACAGAAATGTTCTCTGGAGTCTGAATATCAATAATCATTGAAAAAAAGTAATAATTTCGATTCACGGTTATTAAGGGGCGTAATAATAGACGTTCAGGGCGGAGCCTATTTTACTAAAAAGGTTATAACTCAAGATTACAATGAGATATCTTCACCAAACTTGGTACACATGTGTAAGGGCTCAATCTTTGGTCACAATAAAAAAAATGCGATGATTGAACACTTGGTGGCGCTATAATATGAAAAAAACATGAAAAGTGCTATAAACACCCGACCGCTAGTCCGATTGACTTGAAAATTGGTATGCAGTGTCTTGGTCCAAGGTACCAAGTACGTCTATGAGCACATTGGCGTATCTCAAAAAACATGGCCGCCACAGCCAATTAAATTTGAGCACCTATTAGACAAGGTTAATGGAGGCCGATCAGAACGAAACTCGATGGGTATGTTTGACTTATGGCCCTAGAGGTCTGTAAGAATTTTGAAAGAAATCGGCCACTAGTTGGCGCTAACGAGTTTTATGGCTCTGTGATCACGTGGTGTTGCACACATCCCCAAAATGTGCATATCATTTGATAGATCTCCTCATACTGAACAACTTTGCCTCTTGAACTATTGCTGTCAATCAAATCGTTCATTAAATATTTGTGATTATGTTTAAAACCTACTTTTGCGAACTAGTCCCTGGATTTTTCATTGATCGGAACCAAACCAGTCTAGGAAAATTCTCTGGACTCTCTAGATCAATAATTATTGAAAAAAAGTTGAACTTTTGCATTTGGATGGCTAAAACAGGGTCATTTAGAAGAGGGGCGTAGCAAAATACACTCAAAAGCCTATAAATCCTAAAGGAAAACTCAAAACTTCACGAAAATTGTTATGTATATGTAACATAACATGCTGAAGAAGCATGCAAAGTTTCATGGAGATCGGACCATAGGTGGCGCTATAACTGTTAAAAAGCTTTGAAAACCATGTATTCCCTATGGTGAATTGCCTGTATTGGCTGTAAATGGTATTTTCCATCTCTGTAATCAGGTGGGGTAAAAAACATCCACATAATATGCAGAAATTATGATAGATCTCCTCATACTGAACAACTTTGCCTCAAGAACCAATACTGTCAATCAAATTGTTATTTATTTATTCACAATTATGTTCAAAACGTATTACCTAAAATTACCACCAGATGGCAGCAGAAGACCACTCATTGGTTCATTCTGCTTACTAAGCATATTTAAACTTTATAAAATCATTATAATAATGTTGCAAATGACATTTTGTCAATGTTTAGCAATTAATTTGTTCATTTGATTAATGTTTTACAATAATTATTATATTACAATTAAAATAATGCCTGAAAATATGTTTTAAAGGGGAAAACCTGGAATAAGCTATTTGTTACCCATCATTAATTTCAAATATCTATATCGCCAACAAAATGTGCATTTGAGTTAAGCACGTTTGAAGACATTAACTTGGAAAATGTGCCCATTAAATGAAAAACAGACAAAATGAAAATGAGCCAATGAGTGGTTCTCTGCTGCCACCTGCTGGGCTTAAATAGTCATTTTGTCATACTATTTACTTATCATGTACTATTATTCCTATTTAGACATTATAAAGTCACTATTACAATATTTACAATCACATTTAGTCAAAATAATTTATTTCAAATATATCTGCAACAAAAATAAAGTTTAAATGAGTTAACATGGAAAATGTGTTTATTACATGTTCCCTACAATTGCCACAAAACCACCAGCAGAGGACCACTCATTGGCCCATTCTGCTCACTAATAAAGTTGAATATATGAATTGTATAAAATCACATTTTGTTAAGGTTTACCACTTCATTTGTACTGACATATCACATCAATGCTAGCAATGTTGTTAAATCATGCTAATACTAATAATAGTAAATCATGGTAATCTATGGTAAATCATGGTAAAATATGGTAAATGATGCTATAATCATAATTAACTATGGTTAATCATACTAGAAAGTGATATATCATGGTAATTCATGCTACACATATCTGCTTACATTTTATCATTTATTCAAAATAATTATTTAAAATAGAGATCAAACCACAAGTGGGACTATAACTGTTAAACATTTAATAAGCATATTTGAAAAGGTAAAATACCGGTATTAGCTGTAAATGGCATTTTCTCTCTATGATTTTAAAGGTTACATTTGATGGCTAAATAAAACATAATAACTTTTTATGCAAATGTGCTTAAATGCCTTAAGTGGCTTGAACCCCGATAATTGCTGCTTGCAGCTATATTTATTATTATTATTATTATTCAGACCTAAAACGCATCGTGCAGCCCAAACCGTAAGGGCTAGAGACTTGAAACTTGGCCAATAGGTAGTACAAAAATCGAGGAGAGGTTATCAAATTATGAGCCAGATTGGCCTATAGGTGGCGCTATAGCAATCAATTGCGCGAAACTGCTCATAACTCCTAAACCGTATGTCGTAGACTCAAGTGTCTTATATCATTGGAAAGGTGAGTCCATGACGAACAAAACGTATATCTCCGATTTCATTTGCGCCATGATAGATTTTCCGCCATTTTGAATTTTGTCAAAAAACTACTTTTGCGAACTAGTCCTAGGTTTTTCGCTTGATCGAAACCAAACCAGTGCAGAAATGTTCTCTGGAGTCTGAATATCAATAATTATCGAAAAAAAGTTGAAATTTCGATTCACGGTCGCTAAGGGGCGGAAAACGAATGTTGTGGGAGGAGCCTATTTTACTAAAACAGCTATAACTCAAGAAGAAAATGAGATATCTTCACCAAACTTGGTACACATGTGTATGGGCTCAGTATTTGGTCTCGATAAAAAAATAACGATGATTGAACACTTGGTGGCGCTATAACACGAAAAAAACATGAAAATGGCTATAACCACCCGAGCGCTAGTCCGATTGACTTGAAAATTGGTATGCAGTGTCTTGGTCCAAGGTACCATGCATGTCTATGAGGATATTGGCGTATCTCAAAAATCATGGCCGCCACAGCCAATTAAATTTGAGCACCTATTAGACAAGGTTAATGGAGGCCGATCGGAACGAAACTCGATGGACATGTTTGACTCATGGCCCTAGAGGTCTGTAAGAATTTTGAAACAAATCGGCCACTAGTTGGCGCTAATGAGTTTTATGGCTCTGTAATCACGTGGTGTTGCACACATCCACAAAATATGCATATCATTTGATAGATCTCTTCATATTGAACAACTTTGCCTCTAGAACCATTGCTGTCAATCAAATTGTTCATTAAATATTTGCAATTATGTTAAAAACCTACTTTCGCGAACTAGTCCCTGGTTTTTTGCCCGATCGGAACCAAACAAGTCTAGAACAATTCTCTGGACTCTCTAGGTTAATAATTATCGAAAAAAAGTTGAACTTTTGCATTTAAATGGCTATAACAGGGTCATTTAGAAGAGGGACGTAGCAAAATACACTCAATAGCCTTTAAATCTTAAAGGAAAACTCAAAACGTCACGAATATTGGTATGTATATGTGACATAACATGCTGAAGAAGCATGCAAAGTTTCATGGAGATCGGACCATAGGTGGCGCTAAAACTGTTAAAAAGCTTTGAAAACCATGTATTCCCTATGGTGAATTGCCTGTATTGGCTGTAAATTGTATTTTCCATCTCTCTATTCAATGAATGTTCAGATCTACTTAAAAACAAGTCAGAACATGTATCCTATGCCTCTAAACAAGCATGAAAAATTTCAGACAGATCGGACAATATTTGCCTCTATAAATTTTACAAAAGGTTAAAATTACAGAGTTCATTTGATAATAATGGTATATTAAGCCAATAAGTGGTCGTTTGCTGCCCCCCGCTGTTCATTTTATTGTACTACACACAAAATAATATTATTCTGCAGTAAAACACATCGTGCAGCACAAACCGTAAGGGCTAGAGACTTGAAACTTGGCCAATAGGTAGTACAAACAGAGAGGAGAGGTTATCAAATTATGAGCCAGATTGGCCTATAGGTGGCGCTATAGCAATCAATTGCGCGAAACTGCTCATAACTCCTAAAGCGTATGTCGTACACTCAAGTGTCTTATATCAATGGAAAGGTGAGTCCATGACGAACAAAATGTATATCTCCGATTTCATTTGCGCCATGATAGATTTTCCGCCAGTTTGAATTTTGTTAAAAAACTACTTTTGCAAACTAGTCCTAGGTTTCTTGCTTGATCGGAACCAAATCAGTGCAGAAATGTTCTCTGGAGTCTGAATATCAATAATAATCGAAAAAAAGTTTAAATTTCTATTCACGGTCGCTAAGGGGCGGAAAACGACTGTTGTGGGAGGAGCCTATTTTACTAAAATGGCTATAACTCAAGAACAAAATGATATGTCTTCACCAAACTTGGTACACATGTGTATGGTCTGAGTCTTTGGTCAAGAAAAAAAAATCGCGACGATTGAACACTTGGTGGCGCTATAACATGAAAAAAACATGAAAATGGCTATAACTACCCGACCGCTAGTCCGATTGACTTGAAAATTGGTATGCAGTGTCTTGGTCCAAGGTCCCATGGATGTCTATGAAGACATTGGCCTATCTCAAAAAACATTGCCGCCACAGCCAATTAAATTATTTCAGTGTTTAAAATCTTGCTAAATAAAACTTAATGTATTTTGATGCTTGTCTGCTTAAAGGCCTTAAAGGCTTGAACCCCGCTAAATGCTGCTTGCAGCTTTAATTATTATTATTATTATTATTATTCAGCCGTAAAACGCATCGTGCAGACCAAACTGTAAGGGCTAGAAACTTGAAACTTGGCCAATATGTAGTACAAAAATCGAGGAGAGGTTATCAAATTATGAACCAGATTGGCCCATAGGTGGCGCTATAGCAATCAATTGCGCGAAACTGCTCATAACTCCTAAACCGTATGTTGTAGACACAAGTGTCTTATATCATTGGAAAGGTGAGTCCATGACAAACAAAACGTATATCTCCGATTTCATTTGCGCCATGATAGATTTTCCGCCATTTTGAATTTTGTCAAAAATCTACTTTTGCGAACTAGTCCTAGGTTTTTTGCTTGATTGGAACCAAACCAGTAAAGAAATGTTCTCTGGAGTCTGAATATCAATAATTATCAAAAAAAAGTAGAAATTTCGATTCACGGTCGCTAAGGGGCAGAAAATGAATGTTGTGGGAGGAGCCTATTTTACTAAAATGGCTATAACTCAAGAAAAAAATGAGATATCTTTACCAAACTTGGTACACATGTGTATAGGCTGACTCTTTGGTCACGATAAAAAACATTGCGACGATTGAACACTTGGTGGCGCTATAACATGAAAAAAACATGAACATGGCTATAACCACCCGATCGCTAGTCCGAATGACTTGAAAATTGGGATGCAGTGTCTTGGTTCAAGGGAACATATAGGTCTATGAGGAAATTGGTGTATCTCAAAAAACATGGCCGCCATCGGCCAATGAAGTTTGAGCACCTCTAAGACAAGGTTATCGGAGGTCGATCACAACGAAACTCGGTGGGCATGTTTGGCTGATGGTCCTAAAGGTCTGTAAGAATTTTGAAAGAAATCGGCCACTAGTTGGCGCTAACGAGTTTTATGGCTCTGTAATCACGTGGTGTTGCACACATCAACAAAATATGCATATCATATGATAGGTCTCCTCAGGCTGAACAACTTTGCCTCTAGAACCATTGCTGTCAATCAAATCGTTCATTAAATTTTTGCCAATATATTTAAAACCTACTTTTGCGAACTAGTCCCTGGATTTTTGCCTGATCTGAACCAAACCAGTCTAGGACAATTCTCTGAACATTCTAGATCAATAATTATCAAAAACAAGTTGAACTTTTGCCTTTGGCTGACTATAACAGGGTCATTTAGAAGAGGGGCATAGCAAAATACACTCAAAAGCCTATAAATCCTAAAGGAAAACTCAAAACTTCACGAAACTTGTTATGTATATGTGACATAACATGCTGAAGAAGCATGCAAAGTTTCATGGAGATCGGACCATAGGTGGCGCTATAACTGTTAAAAAGCTTTGAAGACCATGTATTCCTATGGTGAATTGCCTGTATTGGCTGTAAATGGTGTTTTCCATCTCTGTAATCAGGTGGGGTTAAAAACATCCACATAATATGCATATATTATGATAGATCTCCTCATACTGAACAACTTTGCCTCAAGAACCAATACTGTTAATCAAATCGTTATTTAAATATTCACAATTATGTTAAAAACCTCATTTTGCAAACTAGTCCTAGTGATTTTGTCTGATAGGAACCAAACCACTGCAGTACAATTCTCTGGACTCTCTTGATCAATAGTGTTCAAAAACATGTTGAACTTTACACTTTGGGTAGCTATAACCGGGTCATTTAGAGAATAGGTATGGCAAAACATGTTCAAAAGCCTATTAATCCTGAACGGAAACTCAAAACTTCACGAAAATAGGTGTGCACATGCAGCATGTGACTCTAAAGAAGCATGCACAATTTCATGGAGATCGGGCATTAGATGCCTTTATAACTGTAAAAACAAGTTGCCAATGCATAAATGCCATAATACCTAAAATTACCACCAGATGGCAGCAGAAGACCACTCATTGGTTCATTCTGTACACTAAGCATATTACAAACTCTAAAAAAACATTATAATAGCATTGCAAATTACATTTTGTCAATGTTTATCAATTAATTTGTTCATTTGATGTATGTTTTTACAATAATTATTATATTAAAATTAAAATAATGCCTCAAAAGATGTTTTAAAGGGGAAAGCTTGGAATAAGCAATTTGTTACCTCTCATTTATTTCAAATATCTATATCTGCAACAAATTGTGCGTGCGTGTGAGCAGGTTTGAAGGCATTAACTTGGAAAATGTGCCATTAAATACAAAAACAGACATTTCAAATGGAAGTGAGCCAATGAGTGGTTATCTGCTGCCACCTGCTGGTCAAAAAAGTAATTTTGTCATAATTCTTAGTAATTTTGTGCTTTAATTCATATTTACAAATGATAAAATCAATTATAATAACATTGCAAATCAGATTTTGTCAAGGTTTACCAATTCATTTGTTTACTTGAGGTATGTTTTTGCAATAATATTACTTTACAATAAGACAATACTTTGTTTTCTATGGGAAACCTGGAATAAGAACCTATCATTTATATAAAATATCTATATCTAAATTTAAAGTTATATAAAATATCTATATTTAAAATTAAAGTGAGGCAATGAGTGGTTCTCTGCTGCCACCTGCTGGTTAAAATAGTTATGTCTTAATTTTTAGTAATATTGTTCTTTAATTCATATTTGGACATTATAAAATCCTGATTATAACATTTACAATCACATTTAGTCAAAATAAATGTATTTCAAATATCAATATTTATATTGCAATAAAATGCGTGTGTGTAAGCACATTTAAAGGAGTTCACATGGAAAATGTGCCATAAAACAAACAGAAATGAAAGTGAGGCAATGAGTGGTTCTCTGCTGCCACCTGCTGGTCAAAATAGTAATTTTGTCATACTACTCACTAATAAGGTTCTATAATTCACATTTAGACTTTATAAAGTAACTATTATAACATTTACAATCACATTTTGTCAGTTTATCACTTCATTTCACCTAAGCTCTGTTTTAACTAATTTACTGCTTAAAGGCCTTAAATGCAAATGGCGTTAAATGCTTAAAGGCCTTCATTGCTTGAACCCTGATAAATGCTGCCTGCAGCTTTAATTATAATTACAATTCCACTAGGAAAAGGCGAAGGCAAAGCAGTGGTTAAAAGGAAAGGTCTTGAAATATGGCAGAAACGATGGGAGGAAGACAGGAAAGGTAGGAGATTTTATAAAATACAAAAAAGTGTCAGTATAAAGAATTTCATGGAAAAGACCAGGCGTGAGGAAATTGTAATGACAAGACTAAGAGTGGATCACACAGGGCTGAATGGTACATTATTTTTAATGGGGAAAAGGAATAGTGAGAACTGTGAAAACTGTGGGGTTAAAGAAAATGTTGAACATATAATATTGTACTGTACATTGAATGAAGTGGAAAGACAGGTGCTTAAAGATAAGGTTCAGGAGGCAGGGAGGGAGTGGAATCTGGTAGGGATACTGGGATCAGAAGGAGATGGAGAAGGAATACGAATCACTAGGATGGCTCTATTTACTTTTTTAAAAGACTCAGGGTTATGGAGTAGAATTTAAAATTACATGATTATACACACTCCAGTACAGTAGGTGGCGGCATGCACCTAAACGTTGTTTGCAGTCCGCCATTAAATAAGAGAAGAAGAAGAAGAATCATCCTCACCTGATTTCCTTGCCAATGAACTCAGAAAAAGGGAGACCCGGGTGCAGAGATGACAAGATGACAAGCTAACAGGCTAGCGAAATGCTAACGTGTGATGGTGATTTAGATTAAAAGCTAGCGATGTCAAATTTAACGTGATAGGCAATTTTTAAACAATGTATGGTGATGAGTAAGTTATATTTAGCAGTAGAATAAAGAGAAAATATCAAAATAGAGATTCAAACGTAAGCAAGGCTGTACAGAGCTACAGACAAGGCAGAAGGCAGACAGGAGACAGGAGCAATCTATGCTAGCTGTGTCAATATACAGGACCTACAGAAGACTGATTTAAGAACTGATATAAGAACCATGATTTGTTCTGAACTGGAATACCAATAGACCTATTTAGGATGCAATGGAAATAAATGCATTAAAGCGTAGTGAAAAGATAGCATGGTATTGTATACTTAAAAATTAGGCTTTTCCCCGGTTGTTGTTTAATTCCCGGGACCGGACACCAGTTATTTTGCCAAGTAATAAATAATAAATTTTTAACACAGGGCAGGTTTATAGTGAATTTCATGCATAGTATAGCACAATGGATGGATGGATAGGTGGGTGTGTGGATGGATGGGTAGATGGATCGATGGATGGTAGAAATAGTTCTGCTGCATCTCAAACACATACACAACAGTGAGCACTTCTCATAACGTTTCTAAATGTTGGAGAGTTGTGATCAGCAGATATTACACAACATTATAAACAATAAGACTTTATGCTGCATTATTTTGTACAATCACCTGTTACAGTGTGACGCAAGCCATGTTCATGTCCACTAGAGTGCAGACAATCTCATTAACAGTAAACCATCTCAATCATCCTCACCTGATGGAAGAACGGTTTATTCTTTTCTCTGTTTTAAATTAACTAAACTAGTTCTGAACGTTCTGTACAGGTCAATCAGTAATGAGTGTCGTGGAAATTTTCAATACGAATATCTGACTTCACCACAGACAATTCAAAACAACTCCCAGTTGTTAATATAACACTACAATATTTAGAGGTAATTCCCTTCTTGAATACTTCTAACACAATTTCAATACTTCGAGGTAATTCCCCTCCCAAACTAAGGTGACGGCGTCCTGTTGAGAAGCTACTATCACTAACGTTAACTCAAACACACATGAGTTTTTAGCATCTATACACTCTCACCGTCCATCTCAGGTGCCAACCACTGCCAAGTTGCTCTTTGCTGAAATTAAGTTTTATTCACGGCTGGGAGATCACTGGTCACAACAACCAAATAAGTCTCCTGAACAGAAAGATGCATGTGCATTAAAGTTTTTACAGTTGATTGAAAATCAATGTCACTCAAGATTCCTTCACTCCTTTACTTCTGATGCCATTATATAAAATATTTCCATCACACGAGTCACCAACAATGTGAGTTATTCATGCTAGCTGTGTCAATATACAGGACCTACAGAAGACTGATTTAACCCCCTCAAGTCGGTTTTTCTTATCAGTGCCAAAGAGACTCAAATAACTTTACAAATGATTCAGAAAATATTTGCCATTGAAATGACTGGGAAAAAGTGTCCCAATCAACCTAAAGTCACCAGATACTATTTGAAATCATAATTGCATTGCATTATGTTGTTTCAAATCCCAAATATTTTACTTATAACATTCATCATTACCAATTATTCAGTTATTTGTATTTATTGATTTCTGATTGAAATCTTGTTTCTTTTTTTGGCAGATAATTTAGCTTGGTTTAAGTAAAAACTTTCCCCCCAGAAAACCTGGGTTTTTTTTTTTTTACTGTTACTGTACTTATCTAGTAAACCTAAAATCGAGTAGGCCTACCTAAAGCTCATTTATTATGCAGCTCATTATTATGCAGGTCTTTGTTTCTCAGGAGTGATCACATTATTATTCATGGTTCGTTCACGCCTACTCGCATAAGGCCTGAGTAAAGAAAAAGTGTTTTACAAAATGTAAATTAATATATTATTTTATGTGAATGAGTAGGCTCAATGATTCTCACGTCATTTTGAAGTAAAAACTCTTTTTTAATTTTAAAACTATTCTTTTAGTTTTTTCAAAAATTATGCATAAACATTATTATCTCAAAAACACAAGCATGTACATACATGTTGTACACATATTATAGTAGCCCAGTTTGTGCTGAATACAGTGTAATTACACTTTTGCCATTAATATGTTTAAAAGCAACTGAAAAATGCACAAATGTCAGAGCATGTCAAAACGGCTCGGGTTATGTGTATACGCGCCTCTGTTGCCAAGCTCCCGGAGGAGGGGCTCTAGAGGCGACGCTCTCCTTCTGCACCTGCCGGTGCGAGGAGCTGGTAGATGGCTGAGGCTGCCCACTAGGGGCCGCCTTCCCAGGCTTTGAGCGGCGAGGGAGGTACTGGTGGAAGGCTGCTGACTGTTTCTTCGCCTCCTGGTATTTGGCGACAACAGTATCAACCGCGTCACCAAATAAGCCAGAAGGCGAAATCGGGGAGTCTAGGAGGAAGGATTTATCCCTCTCCTTCATCCCCGACAGATTCAGCCAGAGATGTCTCTCCACAGTCACCATTGAAGCCATGGAGCGGCCGATGACACGGGCCGTCTCCTTGGTGATGCGGAGAGACAAATCTGCAGCCTTCCGGAGTTCCAGCACATCCTCCGGAGAGGGACCCTTGCACTCGACAAGCTCTTTCAGGAGGTCAGCCTGGTAGGCCTGCAAGATGGATAATGTGTGCAGGGAACTACCAGCCCGCCCAGCCGCCATATAAGCTTTGCCCACCAAAGATGAGGTGTCCCGACAGGGTTTGGTGGGCAGCGCCGGGGCTTTGAGGGATGACGCAGAATGGGGCGAAAGATAGCTCGTGAGAGCCTCCTCCACCTGAGACATCATCCCATAGCCCGCCTCGCGTGCCCCCAGAACATTGGAATAATCCAAAACTGTAGGATTGGACACATGCGAGGAATAGGGCTTCTTCCAAGATCTACACACCTTAGTGTGCAGATCCGGGAAGAATGGTAAGCCCCGGCGAGGTGTTTGGACCAGGCGAGAAAGGAACCGGTCGTCCAGCCTACTGGGCGGCTGAACTTCCTGCTCCTCCTGTGGCCAATTAATGTTTAACTTGGCCACCGCACGAGTCAACACCTCAACCAGCTCCTCTTGGGCGGGTGGATGAAGCGATGAAACACCACCCGCCCCGATGCCAAACTCATCCGGCTCCTCGGAACCGGAGAGAATAAGCATCGGACCTTCGACCCCGGGGGAAGAAGCCGCAGCGCGGGCTTCCACACGGGGAGGAAGATCCTCAGAACTGTCAGACGAGGATTGGGAAAGTGCCGCAGCACTCCCAAATCCCGCTGACAAGTCCTTCTGTGAGCCCCATGATCTGCGACGCAGATTCTCCCTCGAGAGCCGCCCGAGCATGCTCAACACCCAGACACTGCACACAAAGCAGGTGTGTATCCGAGCCCGATATGTAGTGGGGACACAGATACACACACTGCTTGAACTCTCTCACACTTTCCATCTTTCTCATTCACACACTTTGCTTTCACAACTGGACAAACAACAGTAAATAGACAGACCAAAAACAGAGAGCGCTATGCTGAAGAGCAACAACTGCCGTTTCAATGTGCCGGCTCCCCTTTTATACTTCCGGGTATGCCGTCACAGTGACGTCATCATGCACGCCAATTGGATTGGTTTAGTTTTTCATTCAGACTTCAGATACGCTGATGCTTAGGGAGCATCCCCAAAGTGTCGTTCCGACGCAGTGAGAGTTCCCTCGAAAGGGAACTTCTAAAGGGCCCCAAAACAGCTCAGACTCCTAGGGGTTAAAGAACCATGTTTTGTTCTGAACTGGAATACCAATAGGCCTATTTAGGATGCAATGGAAATAAACACATGAAAGCATACTGAAAAGATAGCATGGAATTGTAAACTTAAAAGTTACGCTTTTCCCCGGTTGTTGTTTAATTCACGGGACCGGACACCAGTTATTTTGCCAAGAGATCTCTTTTCTATTATTTTATATGTCAGCATAGAAGAGAAAGAACATTTTCTTGGAGATGGTCTTCTTTCCAGCTTTCTATGTCTCTCTGGACAGAAGGTTGGGTTTTATAGGTTGCTTAAACAGAAAAAATAAATTGTATTACCAGAAAAACAGGTTGTTTACGCTATACCTCGTGCTTTCATGCGGCACAATCCTATACATAGACATATATAGCCTACACAGAGAAACTTTTTCATTGTTCAAGTTCATTGTTCATTGGACCTGCTACACAATTTTTCCTTACAGAGAATTTCTGTTACCTGTGCATAATTGGAAAACTCATGCTACATATTGCTGTGTTCAAAATTATCTCCTCTCCGTGTCTCTCCATGTAACCCTCACACTCCTGTGTTCACACTGACTGAATAAAAAATTAATACAAATAATTATGAATATTGATTAAAAAAATTAAACAAAAAATTAATCACTATTTGGAATTACAAACCATCTTTTAGAAGAAGAAAAAAAAAAGATGAAGAAAACTGTCAAATTAGTTTTGGCAGAGATTTGGCAGACATGCAATTATCTCTGTTTCATTACTAATCTTTATATTATGGTTTTATTGACCACGTACATTGTTAATGGGTGGCTATATCTGTCTTCAATATGTGGCTTTTATGGATAGCTTTTCAAATAGTGTTTCTGTTCTATAGACTTTGGTTCCTGTGCTAATTCACTCAAGATGTGAGAGGGAAACCTGTGATCTAATGCAGATCTAATGACTAACTTTACAAGAAAACACATTTATTCCACCATACAATATATTATTGGCATAATGTTGAGTCATTTCGATGTGAAATAGCTGTAAACTGTACAGAGGCACTTCAGATGCCCCTATAACTGCTAAATATATGTTCCATAAAATATTGACCAGGATAATATGTGAGATCTTGTACGTAAACCTTTTTTCAATTTATATTATTGTTATAAAGTGTTTATTCAGAGTAATTTAATGTCCTGAACTGTACATTACAGTGGGGTGGGGGTGGGGGGGTCAAATTTTTTTTGTGGACTTTTATGTCTTGGTCTGTATGTCTGCAATTGTATTAGTGTTTGTGGAAAGTGAACAAGTTCTCATTAACTCCTTATGAATCAGCTCCTTTTGCCCTGCCTGTGTGCGCTGCTCTGAATGAAAGCCTCGTTCTGATTGGCTGTCTGAACGCTGGCAGGGCTGATAAACCCCCAGGCTTCCCTGTTGTTCCACATCACTCTGCTTTGCTCTGTGTGTATGTGTTTACATATGTGTGTTTGAAACAAACAGAAAGCGTGTGAGGACCGACGAGAGGGACAACTCTTCTTTTTTTGCCTGACACTGTAAGTACATTGAAAGCTATTAGAGGAAAGAGAGAGTGTAACACTTGTTGAGCATTCAGAACACAGTCCAGGTACAAGATTCAAATATTATAGGATATTGTAGGATTTTGTCAGGTTGATGACATGCATAACTACTGAGGTGGATTGTCTTTTCTTTCTCTTTCTGCATTGTGTTTCTTATTATAAAGCATGTTGAGTTTAGTATCAATTTTTTAAAATGTCACCGAGCCAGTTAAATGTAATCAGCAGACTTTAGATTTTACTCCATTTTTACAACACCTGCTTCAGTGTAGTGTGACATGCCATAAAGATATCTCCACTTGACAAACCATAAAGTGTTTTCTGAGATGCCTGTGGCTTTACAAATCAAAATCAGATTGATTATTAATTCAAGCTTTTATATGCAATTGTTCTTTCCTTAATATTGTTTTAGGAACATTAGGATAATGATTGATCCTAAATGCTTCTTTGCATTTGCTGGTTTGTCTTCAGAAGTATTCTTAAGTTTAATTAGCTGTAAAGTTCATTTACAACATACAGGAATGTATAGTAAAAATGCTTACAAAATACAAATAGAAATAAAAAATGTTTCCATGGTATGTCCTCAAATAGAAAATGTATGTTTGTACACATGTGCAAAGATGTACTTTGTACTTTAATAGTACTTACTAGTGCATGATCAAAACGAGCAGCCACCTTCTAGATGAGTCATCACTTGAATACACACACACACGCACGCACACACACACACAAATGCTGGGTTTTCATGCTTTATTTCCATAGACATAATGATTTTTATACTTTACAAACTGTTATGCTATCCCCTAAACCTACCCATCACAGAAAACTTTCTGCATTTTTACATTTTCTAAAAACATAATGATTTATAATAAATTTATAATTTATTGATTTATAAGCTGTTTTCCTTGTGGGGACCAAAAAATGTCCCACAAGGAAAAGGATTACTGATATTGGCATATTTGTGGGGACATTTTGTCCCCATAATGTAGGGAATACCTGAAACGCACACACACACACACACACACACACACACACACACACACACACACACACACACACACACACACACACACACACACACACACACACACACACACACACACACACACACACACACACACACACACACACACACACACACACACACACACACACACACACACACACACACACACACAATCTCAATCCATTTGTATTATGTGGATTAGGGTGAAGAGATAACAGGCATGCAAATAATTAGTAGTAGTCGCTGTCACCAACCCTGCTGATAGAACTCTTTTAGGACAACGCTTTCACTGATATATTGCAGTTTCTTTCTGTTATATGTGCTCTATTCAATTCCAATTTAAGGTCAAATTTAACCAATGGACTACATGTGTTTGTGTGAGGAAAATCAGTGTAAGAAATTTGTAAAATTAGTGCAATAGCTGTGCCAGCAAACTGTTCAAACGTTAGGTTGGAAAGTTCACATCATTGTTAATTGTTTATAGTATGTATTTGGCAAACTGTGATGTTCTTATCAGCAGAATATTGCTCCTCATGTGCAGGGATAATGATTGATTATGTCTTTTTTTTCATATTCACAAATATAATGAATTTGTGTACTCTGTATGAGGTGCATTTATTATATGACAAGATATTCTGGAAGGTTATTTACGTTTACTAAAACTTAAACTATTTCAAACATTTTTGTTAATTAAATAAAAGCAATAATTAATTTAAATAAAGCAATATTACATAACCCTAACTCACCCTAACCCAGCCTAACCCACCCTAAAAAATTAAATTAATAACTGGTGAAATAATTAAAATTAAAACTGAAATAAAAATTAACCCCAAATATTAATATTTCAAAAACTGAAATGAAACTAAAACGACAAAAGCACATAGCAAATTTAAATAAATATTTAATAAAAAAAATAAAGTTGAAAACTGAAAATATAAAAATAAAAGCAAATTCAAAATATTAATAAAAATATGGCAACACTTTATTTTACAGTGTCTTTGTTACACTTTACATGTAGTTACTTTAGTAATATAATATAATCAAATTGGCAATAATAATAATGCACTATAAATTATGCATAATTACATGCAACTATAAGAATAATAATACAAAAAAATAACACAGCTATGCTGCAGGTTTTTTTTACTGATCATAATTCTTAAATTAAAAAATAAAAATACTCACCGAAACTAATGTATTGTTGAGAATTTGCTATAATTATTGAACATGTGGCCTTTGGCTCTAGTTTTCCTGTTAAGATACTGAGAGTCATGTTGTTCAAACAGTCTCAATCACACTAATATAATTACAGCTCTCCTCATTTGAGGACAATGAAAAGAACCTATACATCAGATTGACTTTTATTCTTCCCACTGAAAGACTCCACTTTCAGCCAAAACGATGGACCCTGCAGAGTTCCGGAGACGCGGGAAGGAGATGGTGGACTATGTGGCAGATTATATAGAGAACATTGAGAAGAGGCAGGTTTACCCTGATGTGGAACCTGGATATCTGAGGCCACTGATTCCCGAGGAGGCCCCGGAGGAGGCAGAGAACTATGAGGATGTGGTCAAAGACATAGAGAGGGTGATCATGCCAGGGGTGAGTCAATGCTAACCAGTTCTGACACTGTTTTACTGACTGAAGTTAAACTTTGCTTTCAACTGGTAAGATTTGTTTAGGCGTCATATTTTATAGGATAGCTTTAAGTCAATTTATGTACAGTAAATTATTTTAAGTCTAGATGGCTAGTCAAGTCAAGTCACCTTCTATTACACCTTCAATTATTGTGCTTTTCAAAATATAGATTGTTTCAAAGCAGCTTTACAGTGATAATAGGAAATTAATGGAAGAGAGATTGCTCTACATCAGCTCTAGAAAAAAGTTATTGTCCAGCTAAAGTAAGTTTTTGATTGATTCATTTCCGTTGTAAATAATCATTAGTTATTTATTTGGGGCCACTTACACGACACCATTTTCAACCAAAATTGAAAACTCTCAATGCGTTCTGGCCGCTCATCTGCATGGCAACAGCGCCCAGCAGCTAGAGAATGCAAACCCTGAAAGAGGTTTTGAAATAGTTTTGAAACAAAACCGTTATCATCTTCCTGTAAAAAAAAAAAAAAACAGTGAATCTGTGAGAACGCAGGTCCACCATCTGATAAGGATATCGCTTGGATCCGGCAGACTACTATAAACCTCGGGATAAACAGAGAGACTAATATTAGCATAGATGCTATTTTTCTAATGATGTGACGATGTACGAGTATAGCCTAACAATCATTTAACTGATTTGAATACTAGAAATTCATAATGTTCAATGTCTATGCCAGGTTAAAGAGATGTGTTTTTAGTCTAGATTCAGACTGACAGTGTGTTAGCTTCCCGTACAATGCTAGGAAGACTGTTCCAGAGTTTAGGTGCTAAATAGGAAAAGGATCAACCACCTGCAGTTGATTATGATATTCTAGGTATTATTAACTGGACAGAATTTTGAGATCGCAATAGACGGGAAAGACTCGTTCATGGGGAGCTAAACCATTTAGTGCTTTGTAATTAGCAAGATTTTAAAATGTATGCAATGTTTAATAGGGAGCCAGTGCAGTGTTGACAGAACCGGGCTAATATGGTCATACTTCCTGGTTCTAGTAAAAAAGTGTTTTGGACCAGCTGCAGTTTATTTATTAAGTGTGCAGGGCAACCACCCAATAGAGCATTACAATAATCTAGCCTTGAGCTCATGAATGAATGAACTAACTGTTCAGCATTTTGCATTGAGAGCATGTGCCAAAATGTAGATATATTTTTAAGATGGAAGAATGCGGTTTTACAGACACTTTACAGGTGTCTTTCAAATGAAAGATTGGTATTAAAGAGCACGCCCAGGTTCCTAACTGATGACGGAGACTTGACAGAGCAGCCATCAAGTGTTAGCATTATTCTAGGTTACCACGTGCAGAGGTTTTTGGTCCAATAATTAGAATCTCAGTTTTTTTAGAGGTAATGGCTATTAATCATTTCCACCAAATACTTACTGAACATGTTAACGTTCAACAGCAACTACTGTTTATATACACTGATAATATAAATACTACGGTAAATATGCAACAGATCTGTTTTTAAAATGTGTTTTTTTACAGTGTTCAGTATATTCTACCCTTTCCTGAATGTATGTTAGTGTGATTTTGTGTTAATTTGCTTATAGCAGCTATAGCAAAACAATTTGAACTAGAAATTCAACAGGACAAATTGTTGCTAGAAAAAAACGCATTGTCTAGTTATAGTCATAGAGCGCTTGTAACATCTAGTTGAATCTGTCTTTTGATGATTTTATTTTTTTATATATACATTTAGAGCCAGGAAATTTGAATGAACCTTTTTCCAACATTTGTGTAAGAAAAATATCCATATTTAAAACTTTATCAAGTAAAGTTCCAGCCGATCGCCTTCCATGGAAAAGTGTTGAAAGTGCCTTCTCGCAATTCAAGATGCGTACGTGACGTCTGACGAGCGTACCTGGTCGCGTTAGTCTTTCAATCAGCAGAGGCACTTTCAACACTTTTTCCTTAAATTGAATACGGAAGGTGGTCGGCCGAAACTTTACTTTATAAAGTTTAAAATGTGGCTTTTTTTTTTTTTACACAAACATCAATCTTCAGAAGGCCTTTATTAACTTTATTTAGCCGCGTAGAGCAGGTTATTTGATGGACAGATGCATTTTTTTATGGACTTCAAAAACAGAGCAACTATTCCTGCTATTATAATGCTTGGATTAGCCTGGACTTTTTTTAATATAACTAATATAAAGAAGGATGTCATATACACCTAGGATGACTTGAGGGTGAGTAAATCATGGGCTAATTTTCATTTTTGGTGAACTATCCCTTTAATAATAGGAAAATAATATCCTTATTATTATTTAATTAATTAAATCTGTTTTAAAATAGGAAGATATATAGACGTACATTATAAGTAAAATGGTCTTGTATTTTATCTTGTATTTTATAAAGGATGTAATTTTATTACAGATGGAAAAGAGCTGAAATAAGTTAAAACAGCCTCTTATTTAGGCCTACATGAGGTAAACATAATGCTGCTTGGTTATTTTAACGTACTAACGGCCCATTTCAAATGTTTACTTGCTTTTCTTCTTTTTATTTTTTGAGCGGTGATAAAATATATTGTAATTGTACATTTTAGTAATAAAAGTGTAGATCTTTAAAATGCATCCAAATTACAGCCGGATGCGTACAACCGTGGTGCTCCGCAGTGGTCAAAAAGGATATAAACACTGATTTTTGAAGTGATATATTCTTGAAAACTCAGAGATGTGGATTCGGACGGCAGTTATATTACCACACAACCTTGGTGATTGTCAAAAAACATTAGGTAATTCGGCCGGGGATTTTTACGTGGGTGGTGGGAGAAAAACATACGTCTGGGTTACGAATGTAACCTCTGTTCCCTGAGAACAGGGAACGAGACACTGCATCAGAATGACGCTACGGGGAACGCCTCGGCATGACAGGTGTCTGAAGCTACTATCGAATCACGGCAAATTCATTGACCGATGACAGCCTATGACGTCATCAACATGCGACCCGGAAGTATATAAGGGCGCCTTGCCAACACAAACACATCTTCTTGTCTGAAAGGACTGTATGGCAGACAGGCCCCGAGGCATGGGAGGCGACGCAGCGTCTCATTCCCTGTTCTCAGGGAACAGAGGTTACATACGTAACCCAGACATTCCCTTTCGAAAAGGAACTCGTGCTGCGTCGAAATGACGCTACGGGGAACGATATACCAACGCCACCATGCTGAGGGGAGTGTCTGCCCACTGGCAGTGACAACTGTCACCACAAGTAAATTCAACTGAAAAACCTGAGCCACTCCCCCTCAGGTCACACTGGGCTGTCAGTGACAGCATCCCCTACGGTCATAGCCCAAGCTATACGCCTAATGCAACTGCATGAGGTCCTATCCAGACTGCTCAAAGGCCCGGGACCACTACTTCAACAGAAGGGGTCCCTTTTAAGGGAATGTGGCTAGGGGACCCGAGGGAACCCAAGCCAAGTCACTACCCGGGAAACACATTCGCCAGAGTGCCCCCAGGGAGGCCTGACCTCAGAAAGGCATCCAGACTAAGGGACTGAGAAACTGGCAGTCCTTCTTAGATGGAAGAGACGGGTTATCCCAGAGAGCAACACTCAGCATAGCGCTTTACAACCCTTGCTAGCGAGGGGAGTCTACCTGCTCAAATCAAGGATCTACCAAGTACTTGTGTTTCAAAGCAACAGCGAGGCCGGACAGGCCTACGGATTGATCTAACAAGGAGGCCTCACGAGAGGTCTGTGACCATCTGACCAGACTCAGGTGGCTGTGTGCTCATTGACGACCCTCAGTGAGGGGAGCACCTGAACCTGCCTAGCGGGTAACCCCCAGCTGTAGGCTAAGCTACCATAGGTTCTCTCTTTTACTCACAGAGAACTAGTAACAGAGAAGTGCCTAAACTTGGGAACTTTGCCCTCAAGGAGGCCCCGTGGGGCCTACTATCTGATAGCAAGTTTCTCAGGGAGGCCTACCACCTGATAGCAACTTATGCTGGCTCCTAGAGCGTTCAAGCTCACCTTCAGGGAGGCCTGGTGAGGCCTACTACCTGCCAGTGATGCATGCTAATCCCAAGCAGCTGAGATCACCTCTAGGGAGGCCCAGTGCGGGCCTACTGTCTGATAGCAGTTCATGCTAACTGTCCAAGTGACCACAACCTGGGAGCTCACCCTCAGGGAGGCCTAGTAAAGCCTTCCACCTGATAACCTGCTAGGTCGCATACCCAAATGCTGTACGTCGGTGCTCACCTTCGGGGAGGCCTGGCTAAGGCCTTCCAACTGACAGCAGGCCTTCAGGGAGGCCTGATGAGGCCTACAACCTAATAGCCAGCAGACTAGCTGTCCGGATGTGAAAAACATCTGTACTTGCCTTCAGGGAAGCCTGGTGAGGCCTCCTACCTGATAGCAAGGCTTCAGGGAGGCCTGATGAGGCCTACCACCTGATAGCCTGCTAGGCTAAATACCCTGATGCCACACATCGGTACTCACCTTCAGGGAGGCCTGATGAGGCCTTCCAACTGATAGCAAGCCTTCAGGGAGGCCTAGTGAGGCCTACCACCTAACAGCCTGCCAGGCTATTTAACCAGATGCCAACATCGGTTCTTACCTTCAGTGAGGCCTGGTGAGGCCTTCCAACTGACAGCACGCCTTTAGGGAGGCCTGGTGGGGCCTTCCACCTGACAGCCTACCTTCAGGGAGGCTTGATGGGGCCTAAACCCTGATAGCCAACCCGGCTAATTGTCCCGATGCTATACATCGGTACCTGCCTTCAGGAGGCCTGGTGAGGCCTTCCACCTGACAGCCGACCTTCAGGGAGGCTTGATGGGGCCTAAACCCTGATAGCCAACCGGGCTAATAAAAGTCCTACCGCTTGGAATTCCGCTAACATTTCAGAGGAAATTAGCGTCGGCCTCACACAACTCTCACCCTGAGAGGAAGCCTAAGTTACATACATATGGCACCATGAGCGGCAGACTGCCCCGCGACTTGTTTTGACCACAAAGGGGAAAGCCAACACACACTCACCTCCACAGCACAGATTCTGGTGCTGTAATAAGCCACCTACAGGGGAAAACTTCAGTTAACTTCCTCCTACGGTTGACGTAAACCCATACTCTATACAGGGAACGGAGGTCTGTAAGAAATACATCTTTTAGTGTTACATACAAAAATGACCACTCTCACCTGTGGCACGTAGAGTGAAGACTCACCACGCAGCTCTCACCGCGATGTTCTACCGCTCTTGCATGCCTGAAAGCAGCGTTCTCACTAACCAAGCCAAAGCGGGCCGTCAGAACATAGTTCCACTCATCATAGGCCCGCCTCAGGCTTGATGTAAGAAGTGCCTGGGAATTAAAAGTCATTAAAAAGACATTAAAAAGGAAAAAGGAGAGGGTTAAGATGTAAACGCCCTCAAGGGAAGTGATCCATCACCAACACCGAGCGCGTTTGTCCTGGATCACCTCCCTCAGATCCTTTTTCCTGCGGGATTCCCGTCTCCTCTGTGCCCTAGAGAGGAGACGCTAACGCTCTGGTCCTGCCTACGGCCCTCAAGCCGTGGACGCGGATCTCAGCGGTATACAGGTCTTGAACGCAGCTGAGCACGCCTTCGCCAACCTGAACTTTCCAACCACCGCCTCCACGGAGGTGCTGAAAAGTTTAGTCAGCGAAACCGGTGAATCGAGGAGAAAGCCCTTCTCTTTCTCCCCAATGTCGGCCAGGCTCAACCACAGATGCCTCTCCGTAGCCACCATCGCTGCCATCGATCAGCCGATCGCGGCAGCAGTCTGCTTGGTGGCCCAGAGAGCCAGGTCTGTGGTGCGGCGCAGCTCAGCAACCGCCTCAGGGGACAGCCACGCCCCCTGGTCAAGATCCCCCAGCAGGTCTGCCTGGTACGCCTGCAGCACCGCTATCGTATGCAGGGTCGCACCAGCCTGACCTGCTGCGGCGTATGCCCTGCCATTCAACCGCGAGGTCGCTTTCAGCGGTCTGGATGGCAGAGTTGGAGCTCTCAGTGTCGATGCCCGCCCGGAAACGAGATAGTTTGCAAACATCTCGTCTATGGGGGGCATCGACACATACCCATGTTCACCCATCCCCTCAACATCAGCAAAGCTGGCTCGCTGATGTCGGTGGATGCGGGCAGAAAACGGGTTCTTCCATGCTGCCCGGACCTCAGCATGAAGGTCCGGGAGAAATGGAAGGCTCGTCTGAGGTGTTGGTCTATGGCCGTGAGTGATCTCTCCCCCAGCGCGCTGCCAAGGCAGCCGCAGCCTGCCTGCAGTGCGCTCCATAGCTTCCAACAGCTCATTGTACGCGGGACAGGGTGGCTGAGAGGGTCCAGGCTGATCCTGGTCGCTGTTACCACCCTCCTCAGCCATCTCCTGCCCGTCCAGAAGAGCACTCGCTGCAGAGCTCGGCGGAGAACTCTCATTCTCCACATCAACCTGCAGCTCACCCTCTTCAGCCGCCAGATCATCTGAGAGAACAACGCCTCTCTCAAGACAATCGGCGAGCTCCATCTGGGAACCCCACGATGTGCGTTTTTTGTGGCTGGAATCTGATAGTTAGGAAATTAATCATTAAACTCTGACCTGGGGTGAGAGCAAAGCCTCCCCCACCCCTTTATTTCATAGCTCAGAGGAAAAAAAACAAAAAAACATTTTAATTCAGTTATAGGTGTTAACCTTCCCAATGTGTCCAATTAGACCAATTTTCCCTTTCAGAAGTCCTGTTTTAATGCTTGTTTAAAAGTGTGTGCTGGAGCTAATGAATGACTCACAATAGGAAAATCCTGCAAGAGAAAGACAGACGCACAGTGCCTCAAGCTCTCTCCTCCGCTAAAAACAAATGGAATAATTTAATCTAGCCTTCATAATTTAATCTAACCTTTAACTTTCTGAGAGAAAAACCCTAATGTCACTATTTCTGAATTCATACTCCCAGTTCAAAAGAGCAAAGGTGAACAACAACAGAACAACCAAACTAAATCTGACAGATCACAGTCCCCTTACTCTGTAGCTTGGTAAAATGTTAAAATACAGAAGCAAATACAGAGGTTGTACAAATGATCTCTTATATGTTTTTATTTTATTTTATGAACATTAAATATACATTTTAAACAATTGTTTCTACATGTTTACTGCACTGTCTCAGGTGACTCACTGGCACAGCCCCTACTTCTATGCATACTTCCCTACTGCCCAATCTTTTCCTGCATTGCTAGCAGACATGCTGTGTGGAGCCATTGGCTGCATTGGATTCTCTTGGGTATGTTTTTCTCTCCATTCATCTATCCATTTAGTTTAGGAACCTAAACCTGTCCATCCATCCATACATCCATCCACCCACCCATCCATCCATACATCCACCCATCATTGCATCAATGTTTTTAGCCACCTGTCTGTGCATCCATCCATCCATCCACCTGTCTGTTCTTGTAGGCTGATGCAGGATTTTTTTTGTTTTGTAGGCAGCGAGTCCAGCCTGTACGGAGCTGGAGACAGTGATGCTGGACTGGCTGGGAAAGATGCTGAAGCTACCAGAAGATTTTCTTGCTGGTACAGAGGGACAAGGGGGAGGGGTCATCCAGGTGAGATTATTCAGAAAATATTTTTGCTGCTAGTACTGTAAATTTATTTGTATGGCATCACTTAAAGGGTTTCAACCAGGGGTACATGAAGGTTATTGGAGAAGATAATTTCTATAAACTGTTTATAATTTTTAATTGATGAGACACTGTATTGCCAAAAGTCTAGGGTCACCCATCCAAATCATTGAATTCAGGTGTTCAAATTACTTCCATGGCCACAGATGTATAAATTCAAGGACCTAGGCATGCAGACTCTTCTACAAACATTAGTGAAAGAATGGGTCGCTCTCAGGAGCACAGTGAATTCAAGTGTGGTACCCTAATAGGTTGCCACCTGTGCAATAAGTCCATTCTTGAAATTTTCTCACTACTAAATATTCTATGGTCAACTGTTAGTGGTATTGTAACAAAGTGAAAGCAATTTGGAGCAACAGCAACTCAGCCATTTTAAGTGGTAGTCCCCGTAAAATCATAGACCGGGGTCAGCGCATGCTGAGGCGCACAGTGCGCAGAAGTCAACAACTTTCTGCAGAGTCAGTAGCCAGGGTTGTGGAGTAACGGAATACATGTAACAGCTTTACGTAATCAGAATACAAAAAAAATGGCGACTGTAATTTGTTACAGTTACATCAAAAAACACAATGGTTTAATTTAAAACCAAATAAATTCGAATTTCGACATAATAAGGACCCGATAAGACAGAATACGTTTTTCAGGTTTGAAAAAGTCAAGAAGAAAGTAATCAGAAAAAAGTAATTAGTAAAAAAGTAATCAGATTATATTACTTTCATATTGTGGTGCATGGATTCCATTACTGAATACTTTCAGTAACTGTAACGGAATACATTTTAAAAGTAACCCTCCCAACCCTGATAGCTACAGACCTCCAAACTTCATTTGGCCTTCAGATTAGCTCAAGAACTGTATGTAACTGTATGTAGAGAGCTTCATGGAATGGGTTTCCATGGCCGAGCAGCTGCATCCAAGCCTTACATCACCAAGTGCAATGTAAAGCGTTGGATGCAGTGGTGTAAGAGCAGTGGAGACGTGTTCTCTGGAGTGATAAATCCCGGCTTCTCTGTCTGGCAATCCGATGGACGAGTCTGGGTTTGGCGGTTGCCAGGAGAACAGTACTTGCCTATACCTTGTAGAAAGACTTCCCAGAAGTGTTGAATCTGTTATAGCTGCAAAGGGTGGGCCAACTCCATATTAAACCCTACGGATTAAGAATGGGATGTCATTAAAATTCATGTGCATTTAAAGGCAAGTGTCCCAAAACTTTTGGCAATATAGTGTATATAACTGTGTGAATGAACATTATCTTTTAAGCATCTGTAGGTCTGCAAAGGTTGATTTATATAGTCAAAATGTGTTTTGTGTTTTTTTTACATATCTGAATTGGCAACAGGATCTTGTGTCAGGTGTCAAATTTATGTTTCAAACTATTTAAATGCCATACGCTCAATCCGTGTTTACGGATAATTTCTTCTGAACATCGACAAATATCAAATACATGTCCCACACAACAATTTGTTTGTCATTGATTTCTTCTCTAGGCCCTGACAATTGTTACGTCCAGTAGAAATTGCCTTTTAAGACGTCAGCTAGACATGAGAGGAGACAGTCAGGCAGGCGTGTGTTGAGAGCAGTCTGTGTTCATTTCATCACTATTGATGCAGCAGTTGAGCAGCTGTGACCATTTAGAAAGAGACACAGGAAGCACAGCGTATGGAAAGCCCACTGATGACAGTCGGCTTGATGCTCTGTCATTAAGGCCGCTTTGGAGTGTGTGTCCTTCCCCTGGATGGTTTTGTCTCTGGGCTTTTCAGAGAGCTCACTATGGCAACAAGCATTATTTTCACCGATAGCACGCACTAATGAGGGAGTTTGTGGGTTTTGTAATCAAAGACTCTCAACAAAGGTGGGCATAGTAGAGAGGGGAGGAGAACAGGTGTAGGTATATGTAAATTATGCAAGTAAAACTTAGCGTGTAGCATTTGACATTGCAAGTATTGAAGTGCATTGTTCTCATCACAATATTAATTTATCTTAAGTCTTAACCCAGTGAAGCCTGACATATGAAATAAGTCAGAAAAAGAAAAAAAAAATATATATATATATATGTTAACTTTTTTTTATTTATTTTTAGAATTTTGTCTAAAGGTTTGATAAACTGTTTAGTTAATTTTTTTTTTATATATATATAATTTTATAATTATATAATTATATATATATATATATATATATATATATATATATATATATATATATATATATATATATATATATATATATATATATATAATATATTTTTTTAACTAAACAGTTTATCAAACCTTTAGACAAAATTCTAAAAATAAATTTAAAAAAGTTAACATTTTGTCCTCAAAATTGATGTGTTAGAAGCAGGAAAAATGGACAAGCGTAAGGATTGATAGCTAGATGACTTGCTCAGATCTCCAAAACTGCAGCTCTTGTGGGGTGTTTCCGGTCTGCAGTGGTCAGTATCTATCAAAAGTGGTCCAAGGAAGTAACAGTGGTGAACTAGTGACAGGGTCATGGGCGACCAAGTCTCATTGATGCATGTGGGGAGCGAAGGCTGGCCCATGTGGTCCGATCAAACAGACGAGCAACTGTAGCTCAAATTGCGCAAGAATTAATGCTGGTTCTGATAGAAAGGTGTCAGAATACACAGTGTACAGAATACACAGTGTTGCGTATGGGGCTGCATAGCCGCAGACCAGTCAGGGTGCCCATGATTACCCCTGTCCACCTCCGAAAGCGCCAACAGTGGGCACATGAGCATCAGAACTGGACCACAGAGCAATGGAAGAAGGTGGCCTTGTCTGATGAATCTTTTTTTTTTCAGGTGGCCAGGTGGCCTAGTCTGATGAATCTAAAGGATACACAGAGTACTTACCAACATGATCATCATTTCTGAGAGAAATAGTAAAGGTGAATGAATATACGAACAAGTTCTCAGTTTAGGATTAGAACGAATTCAACCCAAGCACTCTTTGGTGATGTGGATGCTTACGTTACTGTTTATCATCTGTCCATCATCATCTAAAGCCTGCCCTGACAATTTCAACAGTGAGGCTTGATGCAGATGAACGATGTAGTAACATTCGATAAACAAAGGAACCAAGCAGAAATACCAGCACAAAACGTTAACACAAAACGAAGAGCAGACGAAGCTTGAAGCCTCGTTTACACCGCCAGCATCAAAGCTACATGATCCCATGCATTTTCAATGGAGAGCTGCTGACTTCCGGTGACATGAGCGACAGTGTCTGTTGGTGACAGAATTTAGGCATGTCAAGCAACGCGAGGCACGCAACAAAATAATTTAGAATTTAAAATCCTTTTTGTCATTAAAGCAATATTTATTTGCTTTGTGATAACTAACATTTCACTGACAATTTCACTCCAAATTTGAAATTTGTTTCATACAAACAAATGTGGCAATAGCTCTCTTACGAGATGTTCTCTCGTATTGCGTAAGTTCCTAAGTTTCCTATTGCGAAAGTTTTCTTTCTTCGAGATTACTGAAAAACCCCAAATTATCCTTAATTTTGTAACATTGTCAACGCAGTGCGGCAGCCTGGCAGACCATAGCAGGCTAATCCAGCGTGCTACTGGCTGCTCTGCTGGCAATTGCAACAGCCTATCGGCGAGCCCGCGTGACGTGGCGACCAATGAGGGCGCTCCGCGCCCTCCTCGCCTCATTTACCTACAGGTAGGGCGTGGCCACGTGTATAAAAGCAGGGCTCGCAGGCTGTTTATTCGATTTTCTGTTCTTCAGCGAAGCTCTTCGCATCGCTGGATCTGGGACCCGCCGCCGTTGACCGCGCAGCACAGCAAGCTTAGGACAGCGCCTGAAGAAGCCGGCTGCATTCTTCGCCACCTTCAGCCTTCCGTGCCTGCTCTGCTATCCGGCAGCATTATATCCTTTTATTGCTCAAGTGTTGTCGCCGCTGCGTCACACTTTCACAAAAAGAGCCGAGCGTTTGTTGCAAAATGTCTCGATCCCTCTGTGGCTCGTGTCACGCGCCGCTCAGTTCCGGAGACCGCCACGTGATCTGCGCTCTCTGCCTGGGCCGTGATCACGCCGCTGCCGCACTCCTTCCCGGCGGATGCCCGGAGTGCGAGGACTTGACGATGTCGACCCTGCGGGCTCGACTCGATCAGTTCGAGGATGACATCCCTCCTGTCCCTGTTAAGCCGCGCAAGAAGAAGCGCCGCTCGCAGCGGACACCGGAGTTCACGGAGAAAAGCTCGCCGGAACCTTTCCCGCCAGCTTCTCTCTCGCCTTCCCCGCCCCCACCCCAGGCCGCCATGTCTGTTGCCGCCTCCGGGGATGAGGCGGATGCGGCTGCGGAACGCGCCGACAGCTGCTCCATCATGGCATCCGACAGTGAAGATTGGTCCTCCGCGGCCTCTTCAGTCCGGGCCTCCGGACGCTCTCGAGCGGGTGAGGACGCGGAACTCTTGCGCCTTCTCACCCGGGCTGTCGAGCAGCTAGGCCTCGAATGGTCTCCGCCGAAGGTGGCAGCGCCAAATCAGCTCGACGGATGTTTCCTCAACAGTCGCCGTCGCGCGCCCACCTCCAGGACTGCACCTTTCCTGCCAGAGCTTCACGAGGAGCTCGCGAAGTCCTGGAACGCGCCATTTTCCGCGAGGGTTTCGTCTCAAGCTTCATCGACGCTCTCACAAGTTGACGGCGCGGCTGAGAAAGGCTACAGTGCTATCCCTCCGGTGGAAGAGGCGGTCGCAGCGCACCTTTGCTCGCCCTCCGGTTGGCGCTCAAAGGCTCCTCTCCAGTCCAAGGCCTGCAGAATGACGTCATCGCTGATCGGCCGCGCTTTCGCTGCCTCCGGTCAAGCGGCATCTGCTCTGTATTCTATGGCTGTGCTGCAAATCCTCCAGGCTAATCTCCTCCGCGATTTGGACGAGAAAAGCACAGATACTGAGTTGGTCACGGATTTGAGAAGCACGACGGATCTTGCCCTCCGCGCTGCCAAGACCGCAGCACAAGCCCTCGGACGCTCTATGGCCTCCCTCACGGTAGCTGAGCGGCACCTCTGGCTCACGCTGGCGGATATGCGAGAAACGGAGTGCGCGGCCTTTCTCAACGCCCCGCTTTCCTCGTCCGGCCTATTCGGCCCAGCGGTCAAGGGGATCGTCGATCGCTTTTCCGAGGTACAGAAGACGACTCAAGCTATGAACCTCTTTCTGCCTCGACGCCCCGGCGCTAGCAATAGCTCCGCCGCTCGCCGTCCTTCGTCTCAGCGAAGACCGAGCGGCCGCACCAGATCGCGCTCTTCCAGCAGAGGCAAGCCGCCTCCCCCCCGTGGACCCCGGCCTAGGATCGCGCTGAAGCCCGAGCCTCCAAAGTCCTCCTAGCCAGAGGGGGGAAACGACGGTTAAGTCCCGCCGCGGCCGGACCACCGTCAAAACTATTTTTCCTGTCAGCCCCCACCACTGTGGCTGCTGCGGATGGTTCTCACGCAGCCAACAAGCCGGCAAAACTGCCCTCTAGCCTGTCTACAAACGCTGTTTTTACGGCGAACCAGAGAATTCACAAAAGTTGCATCTTTTCTGGTTGCACGGCTCACGCCGTATGTGTTTCAAATGCAGTAAACGTGCCCACTTGTCTGTGTTCACCCCTGCACCCAAGCACCACAAATCCCGTGTCTCTCACTCACATAAAGCGGCCACCGGCCGCTCGAGTGCCAAAGTTAGGTCACGTGTCCGCTTATTTGCGCCCACGCCTAATCACCACACGCGCTGTCACACAGCCACCCTTAACCGGTCATGTTCCACGCGTTAGAGTGTTGCCCGCACTAACGCGCTCACACATTTTCGCGAACATCCATCGCGAGCGATCGGCTGGCCCACAGCACAGAGAGCGCGCGCATTGCGCCCGCCCCTCCTATACAGGGCGTCGAACCCGCGAAGCTCGGCGTTTCGAGCCCGGAGGCCGTTCTATCCCGTGTGGCACGCGCGAGAGCGTGGGAAGCCATTCCAGGTGTATCAGAATGGGTGCTGAGAACAGTGAAGCATGGCTACACTCTGCAGTTCGCTCGCCGCCCTCCGCGCTTCTGTGCGCGTACGGAGACGAGAGTGAGCGATGAAGTAGCGCATCTACTTCGAGCGGAGATAGCCACGCTGCTGTGCAAAGGGGCTATAGAACCGGTTCCCCATTCTATGAGCGAGTCAGGCTTTTACAGCTGGTATTTTCTCGTTCCGAAAAGGGATGGGTCGCTCAGACCGATTCTGGATCTGAGGTGTCTGAACAAAGCTCTTATGAAAAGATCGTTCAAGATGCTCACGATCAAGCAGATCCTCGCGCATATTCGCCCGAGAGACTGGCTAATTTCCCTGGACTTGAAAGACGCATACTTTCAAATCAAGATAACGCCGCATCACAGGCCATTCTTACGATTCGCCTTCGACGGCCAGGCTTATCAATACACCGTCCTGCCATTCGGCCTGTCACTAGCACCCCGTATATTTACGAAGTGCATGGACGTGGCCCTCGCTCCCCTGAGAAGACGGGGTATGTGAGTTTTGAATTATCTGGACGATTGGCTCATCCTGGCACAGTCAGAGGCCAAGCTCCTCGCCCACAGGGCAGTGCTGCTCAGCCATCTGGACAGCTTGGGGCTCACGGTCAATTGGACCAAGAGCTCATTGGTGCCCACGCAATCAACCTCATTTCTGGGTTTGAATCTGGACACTGTGGCAATGTCAGCCTGCCTGTCACCCCAACGCGCGTGTCGAGTCAGACGCATGGCTGCGTCCTTCCAGCCGGGCAAAATCGCGCCTCTCAAAGTTTTTCAGAGGATGCTGGGACGCATGGCCTCAGCTGCGGCAGTGCTCCAGCTGGGCCTAATGCACATGCGCCCGCTGCAACGCTGGTTAAACGCCCGAGTGCCTCACGGGGCCTGGGCGTCCGGGGGCTTCCGGATCAGAGTGACTCAGAGCTGTGTTTCAGCTCTGGAGCCCTGGTTAGTAGCCGACTGGTACCGGCGGGGAGTGACGATGGGAGCCATCTCACACCGCAAGATTGTCTCGACGGACGCCTCCACCTCGGGTTGGGGCGCCGTTTTCGAGGGCAAATCGGCTTCCGGCCTCTGGTCGAGCCGGGAAAAGCTCCTGCACATAAACTGTTTGGAGATGATAGCGGTAGAGAATGCGCTCAAGCAGTTTCTCCCTCTTATACGAGGCCACCACGTGTTGGTCCGGTCGGACAATACCACAGTGGTGTCCTATGTGAACCGGCAGAGCGGTGTCAGGTCCAGGTGTCTGGGCAATCTGGCAGAGCGCCTGCTCGTGTGGGCACACAGCTCGCTGCGCTCGCTAAGGGCCGCGCACGTACCGGGCCAACTCAATGTGGGCCCGGACAAGCTGTCCAGGGGCCTCATTCTCCCAGGCGAATGGTCCCTGCACACCCAGACAGTCCAGTTGGTATGGTGCCTATTCGGCAGAGCGGAGCTCGACCTCTTTGCAACAAGAGAGAACGCCCGCTGCCCGAGATTTCTATCCAAAAGCGAGGATGCGCTGTCCCAGCCTTGGCCCAGCCTCCCGCTGGATGCTTTCCCGCCGATTTCCCTATTACCCCAGGTTATAGCGAAAATCAGGTGATGCGCCGCCCGGTGCTCCTCGTAGCGCCGCGCTGGGAGAACCAGGTTTGGTACCCAGAGCTGCTGAAGCTGTCGCACTCACCCCCGTGGCCAGTTCCGCTGAGAGCAGACCTCCTCTCTCAGGCCGGAGGGTCAGTTTGGCATCCCCATCCAGAGCGATGGTCTCTGCATGTATGGGTGACCAACGGATATCCGTTGACCTGCCCGAAGGGGTTATGAACACGATCTCACACTCTAGAGCTCCCTCGACGAGGCGGTTATATAGTTCTAAGTGGTCGGTGTTTACTGAGTGGTGTGTTTCCAAGGGATTGGATCCACAGCAATGTGGGGTCCAGCGGGTGCTCTCCTTCCTCCAAGAGCTTTTGGAACTGGGCAGGTCCCCTTCCACGCTCAAAGTGTATGTAGCGGCTATAGCAGCGTTCGCTCAGACGACGCTAGGCAGCACGCTAGGAAGGAACAAGCTCATCACCCGTTTCCTCAGAGGAGCCAGACGGATGAATCCCCCGCGGCCCCCATCGGTTCCTATATGGGATCTGGCCTTGGTCCTAGAGGCCTTGAAGGCTCATCCCTTCGAACCGCTTGAAGCCGTGGAACCGAGGTTCCTTTCGCACAAAACTGAGTTCTTGATAGCTCTGGCTTCAGTAAAACGCGTGGGGGATCTACACGCGCTCTCAGTGAGCCCGACGTGTATGGAGTTCGGTCCTAATGACTCCAAGGTCATTCTTAGGCCGAGGCATGGCTATGTCCCCAAAGCGATCGGCACTCCTTTCAGGGCGCAGATTATCTCCCTCTCGGCTCTGCCAGCATCCGATGAAAGGGACGATGGCAATGTCCTCTGCCCTGTCAGGGCATTGAGGATTTATGTCACACGCTCCGCCGCCGTCAGGCGTTCTGAGCAGCTATTTGTTTCGTTTGGTGGGCGCACTAAAGGTCTCGCCTCCTCGAAACAGACCCTGTCCAGGTGGATAGTGGACGCGATTGCAACAGCTTACGCTTCCAAACACCTGCAGTGCCCGCTAGGTGTCAGAGCACACTCCACTAGAGGCATGGCCTCTTCGTGGGCTTGGGCCAGAGGGATTTCCATCCACGATATCTGTATGGCGGCAGGCTGGGCCTCCCCGTCTACATTCGTGAGATTCTACAATCTGGAAGTTCCTGCCTTACAGGCGAAAGTGTTATCAGTTTAATAGGGCTGTTAGCTCTGCCCAGTGATTCTGTGCAGACATAGCTCACATACTGGTAGTAAGTTCGGTACTATGCTTATGTGAATTTGAAGGAGACCGGCGGTGCCGCTCCCTCATTTACGAGACAAGCTGTTGTGAGTTTGAAGGTGACTGGCGGTGCCGTTACCTCACTCATAAAACAAGGTATTGTGAATTTGAAGGTGACCGGCGTTGCCGCTCCCTCATTCATGAGACAAGGTGTGGTGAATTTGAAGGAGACCGGCAGGTGCCGTTCCCTCATTCATGGGACAGGGTGTTGTAACCACCCGTCGTAACCACCCGTCAGTTCAAATGAAGTATCTGTATATGCGGTGGCCCGTTTCCTTACCGCCCACCCTGCCCGAGCAGTGTTTTTCCCCCGGTTCCCCGAGAAACATGTGCTGTATGCGAGGTGCGCACGGCGTTGACAATATGTTCCCGTAGCGTAAGGAACTTACGCAATACGAGAGAACCTCTCGTAAGAGAACGATACTCGGTTACTTAACGTAACCTCGGTTCTCTCTAGAGAGGGAACGAGTATTGCGTTCCTTGCCGTGCGCCCCGCGGGCTTTTACGCTTCAGAACTACGAAAACCGAATAAACAGCCTGCGAGCCCCGCTTTTATACACGTGGCCACGCCCTACCTGTAGGTAAATGAGGTGAGGAGGGCGCGGAGCGCCCTCATTGGTCGCCACGTCACGCGGGCTCGCCGATAGGCTGTTGCAGTTGCCAGCAGAGCAGCCAGTAGCACGCTGGATTAGCCTGCTATGGTCTGCCAGGCTGCCGCACTGCGTTGACAATGTTACAAAATTAAGGATAATTTTGGGTTTTTCAGTAATCTCGAAGAAAGAAAACTTTCCCGTAGCGTAAGGAACTTACGCAATACTTGTTCCCTCTCTAGAGAGAACCGAGGTTACGTTAAGTAACCGAGTATCGTTTTCCAGGTTATCTAATAAAGCAAACTAAATCATTAGTAATCAGTTTGTGAGTGTGCGCTGTCAGGCTGACAAAGGGAAATCAAAGACAGCTCGTGCCTCTCAATGAGCTGAGGTAATCTGATTGAGGGGTTTCGAGTGGAAGTCTTCTCATTCACTCTTTGAGAACACACAAAACAGAGCCGGAGAGCTGATGAAAATTCATCACCGCTGCATCGCCAGGGCATATTGATTGAGGTTGTTTCGCTCAATGCAATATTCAAGATGAGAGAAATGTTGTCTCAAAAAATATTGAACATAGCAATTATGAGCAATTATGAGAACTGCTCAATATAGACAGCAAATGTTGGTGTACTTGTGCAGACATGTTCAAATAAATAAATAAATGAATAAATAAATAAATAAATATGCTGTTTGTTCATACAGGGCACTGCAAGTGAAGCCAGTCTCATGGCTCTTCTTGCTGCTCGTTCCAAAATCGTCAAACTGATCCAGGCTGACCATCCTGACCGATCCGAGTCAGATATTACAGCCAAACTAGTCGCCTACTCATCTGATCAGGTGAGACAACAAGCCAAGATGAAATTGGCTTATATTTGACCAACAGGACATTTAAACTGGTCTGCAAGATAATACACATCATTTAACAGGCACTGTGACAACAGCGTCCTTTTCTTCGGTAAGGATGAGCATCTGGGGGTGAGTTGGGATGATTAGCAAGATTTCTCATTGAATGGAAATGTCAAACAATGCAGAAGGGCAACACAACAGTTCTCTCATGTATCAGGATAAAAGTGAAGTGCCACTTGTGTGTCTGTAAAAGTCTAATTGGAAACCATGAACATTTCAATAATAGTCATGTTTTTAAAACAATCATTAATTGAGAAATAACATTGCAGTGTTTTGTTGATATTTCAGGCACACTCATCGGTGGAGAGGGCAGGGTTGATAGGTGGAGTGAGGATGAAGAAAATTCCCTCCGACAATAAGTTTTCTGTGCGAGGAGATGCGCTGCAGAGTGTTCTAGATGAGGATAGAGCCGCAGGACTCATACCATTTTTTGTATGTATATCACTACATGCTTCTTTTAAACAGCACATCACTACTAAAACAATAAATAAAGCAAATATTATTATAACTTACTTATTATTTGTTTTACTTACTTACAACATTTCTGTCTGAAAATATAGTTATAATCCTATCCCTATCCCTACCCCTAAACCTAACCCTACCCATAAATTATCCCTAAAATCAGAGGGAAATGTAGGTGAATAACTGATGTAGAAGCCTCTAACCCTGGAATCCAGGAACATTATATACATATATAGAATTAATATTAGTATTATAGCTTCCAGCCACTATACTGTATATTAACAGTGCACAATTACATAATCAGTCAAACATCAAGAAAGATAGCAGCCACTGTTAGAGAGCATGAAATGAAAACAAATTGGACATTTGTCTCTGCTCTTTCTCCGAACCTGTCCCCCACCGTCTGCATGAGGGCTAATGCTGTTTCGAGAGCCTGTTTTCTGAATCACATTAGTCAAATTAGCCCCAGGCTCAGCCAGCAGATCTGTGTTAGAAGAATGACAAAACGAGCAGGAACAAATCTTTTTGTGATCAAAATGTAGGGATCAAATAAATTTTTCATTGAACATTGTAGGTTAGGATAAGGTTGACTTATTTGTTTGAGCAGTACATAAAATATTAAAATCAACACATAATAATAAATCCATTTTATTTTCTGGATGTTTCTTAGTTATGTGCAACACTGGGAACAACTCCATCCTGTGCATTCGACTGCATCACTGAGCTCGGCCCTATTTGTAAGACCAAATACCATTTATTGTTCTTTTCATTTATAACTTATTTGTGGCTGTAATGAAATTAATGAATATTTTGAAACATTGTCAATATTTCCATGTCAGGTAATGCAGAGAAAATCTGGATGCACATTGATGCCGCATATGCAGGGAGTGCATTTATCTGTCCAGAGTTCAGACCCCTCCTGAATGGCGTAGAGGTAAGATAACAATCAAATCACACATTGTGTTCTTAAGCACACTTCACACAAGCTGCTCTTAAAGCCCTGAAAGGTGTGGGTGATAACAGAAGAGCAATCTGTGCTGGGCTCAACTATTGATCCTGTTACTTTGGGAGTGGTGTGTGGAGGACGGAGTCGTGCGTGTGCGATTGAGAATATTTAAATGTCACAAATGATGTGAGCTGGCATGAGCGATGTCTTGTGGAATGGGCTGGAAATTAGAGATCACTGATCGTCCTTTGAGTTGTCATGGCACCCAGCTGGGTGTCACAATGATAAGGGTAAAGTAATTTCCTGAGGCAAAGAAAGACCTTTAGATAAGTTCCTTTTTTCCCTCGCTAAAGAAATATCACTGTTTATTAGCATCACGAGTTCAAACAATAGTGAAGACAGTGCTCCCCTGCTCAGACCATGGTTTTTATTATTGACCGGAATGACAGCAGGCTGCTGTTTCCTGTGTGCAGTCCTTTGCCAGGAAGTGAAAGACAGGCAGGACTCAGCATGGCCATGACAGTGTCTGCCTTCTTTATTGAAGCAGATGGAAAGGATATTGGAAAGGGGAGAGTGAGCAAAAAGATTAGACTTTGAGATAGTGTCTCTGTTCGAATGCTCATTGGACAGATGCTGCAGTTGATTGTGAGTTTGATGCATAATATTCAATGATTCAAGAGTTCATGTCAGACCAAGCCAACACGTAGGTGACAGATGACTCGTCTTTAATTAGAGTCTTTATTTTAACACTGGGATAAAAGAGGCTCTAAAACTGAAGTTTAGAGTTTACATCAAATTCAAGACACTGGTACTCGCCTTCAAAGCAACCACTGGCTCTGCACCAATATACCTAAACTCGCTTGTTCAGACTTTCACACCTTCCAGGAGCTTACGTTCTGCCAGTGAACGACGCCTTGTGGTGCCATACCAAAGAGGCGTGAAATCACTCTCACGGACCTTTTCCTGGACTCCCCCCACCTGGTGGAATGACCTGCCTATCTCAATTTGAGCAGCCAAATCTGTAGCCATTTTCAAAAAACAGCTAAAGACAATCTCTTCCAGCAGCACCTGACCAATCAAGAATAGCACTTAACATTCTATTCATTTTCTGTCTGTCTAATTTATTTATAAAAAAAAAAAAAAAAAAAAAAAAAAAAATTCTGTTCTGTGTTAGATTAACTGAGACTTGTTACAGCACTTGCATACTGTAGCCTTTGACTGTTCTAGTTGCTTCTATTGCTCTCACTTGTAAGTCGCTTTGGATAAAAGCGTCTGCTAAATGACTAAATGTAAATGTAAATGTATTACTTCCTGTTTCTTCCCTTCTTCCACTGTTACTTCCTAATCATGTTGATTAGTTCCCTGATTGTTCCCATCTGTGTTACCCCTTGTGCTTGTTACCCCTTGTGCATAGCCCTTGGCTGTGTCCCATATACCCTAATTCACTATTCTCTACATTATTCCACTTATAAAGTTCACTTGAGGGAGTAAATTGTAATGAGCCAGCGAATTCAGACAATGAGTGTGCCAGAAGGGCTGCCACTTTTGCATAGCTTGTGCTTGCTGTTTAATGATTATTTGAAATAAATGTTTTTTTTTTTTTTTTGAAAACTGGAAGCTCAAGTAGTAAGATATGATTTATCTTGACCTCTGTCATGGAAACTAACATGTATAAATTAAAAAATAATTAATTAAAAATTAATTTATGCATGATATAATGTATGCATAATTTATGCATGATATTTATGCATGACATTTTGGACTAGCAATTTGAAAAATGGATGATGGTTCAACTGTAGGCGCCATCTTCTGGTCAGACATGGGAAGTCATTCAGGACGACCCTCACAGTGTATTATGGGTATTCTCTAGCAGTGTATTCTCGAGTGTACATCAGTTGCACACTGGTTATTGTGGTGCATTGTGCGATTGAATGAGTGCACTCGATAACGTCCACTATGGTTTTGGACACCACTGCAAATGGCTATCCCCTCAAATAGTGCCCTATTTAATGGTATAGGGGGCATATATATTTTGTATATATGTTTTTTACTTTTTCCTTGTCAGTCGATGCTTGCAGTAGTTGTAGATGGTGCGTGTCCCTGCTGTTTCTCTCTGTTTCTTGTGTTGGCTGCATGGTTTCTTAATTATGTTTGTTTGTTTAATAAAACCCCTGTATCTCTTCAGCTCCTGCTTCATTATGGGAGCAATCAGGGAACTAATAAGCATGAAAAACTACAAGGGACTACAAACATGGCACAGAAACAGGAAATCACACAAAAGTCCAAACAAGACATGGGGAACATATAACACATCTGATGTCTTGTGTCTGATATTACTGAACTAGGCAGGTGAAAAATTGAAAGAGGATCTTCAGGATGAAAACTCATTTTGAAATAACCTCATTTAATATGCACACAGGTGCGACACAGTGCACACAGTATCCTGGTTCGATCTCAGTGCAGCATTTGACACTGTGTGCCACTCCATGCTTCTTTCACGATTATCTGCAATAGGCATCACTGGTGCTGCTCTTCAGTGGTTAACTTCATATCTATCAGATATACAGTAATTTGTTAGGATAGGTAAAGATCGATCTGGTACCATTCCTTTCTCTCATGGTGTACCTCAAGGTTCTGTACTTGGTCCTCTTTTATTTCTCATTTATGTGTTGCCACTAGGTAAGATAATCAGACGGCATGGTCTTAACTTTCATAGTTATGCTGATGATATTCAAATTTATTTCACGCTTAAACCCAACTCAGCTTATCTACCCGCTTCTGTTAACTATTGCCTTCAGGAACTTAAAACCTGGATGACTGATAACTTCTTACAGCTTAATGCTGATAAAATTGAAATCCTGTTGATTGGCCCTAAATTGAGCATCAGCGTCAGTTCTGGCAGGCCAGGTAGTCAAGACGCTGCTATGCTATTTGTAACAACACTGTCCCGTCAGCTGATCTGCGCCAGCTGATCTGCGCCAGCTGATCTGCTTCAGCTGGGCTGCATTAGCTGGTTAACTCCCCTCTCTGCTCAATGGCCAAAGCTCAAACAAGGCGCCCTATTTAAAGCACATTCAGTTTGCTCATACATGCTTGCTGCTCGCTACTGCTGCCCGCCACCTCCCCAGCTCCTCCTTATGCATAACGTGGCATTTTGCTTGTCATGTTGCCTGCTCTGTTCACAGGGGGATATTTTAGCTCTCAGTCCTAAACTGTGTGAGCGTTCCCTAATGCTGCTGCTGCTGTCCTCTGACTCTCTGCTATTTCATGGTGCTCATGAAAGGTCAGAGGACTCCCTGAACAGAGCCATACCGCCAAATCTCAATTCAGGAACATCAACTTGTTTGCAATCTATTCAATAAAAATTCTTAATTATTGTTATTGTCTGTGTGTTCTTGACTTAATGGACCTGACAGAAATCACATAGTTTACCACGACATGACATTTTCATTTATATTGATGGTGTTCAAATAAGGCCTTCAAAAACTGTGCAAAATCTGGGAGTATTGCTTGACTCCACGTTATGCCTTGACTCACATATTGGCCAGACTGTTAAATCATGCTTTTTCCACTTGCGAAATGTTGTTCGTGTCCGCTGCTCCCTTAACTTCAGAGATTCTGAAACTGTTATTCACGCTTTTATATCCTCCAGATTGGACTACTGTAACTCCTTATTCAGCGGCTTACATACCAAAGCTGTACATCGCATTTGCACAAATGGTGCAAAACTCAGCTGTTCGAGCCCTTACATCTCACAACAAATCTGCACATATCACTCCTATCCTCAACCAACTTCACTGGCTTCCTGTGGCCAGTCGTATCCAGTTTAAACTGCTAGTTTTGGTCTATAAAGCAAGTCATGGCCCCACACCCCAATACCTGGCTGAGTTAGTGCAACCATATGTTCCTGCCTGGACCCTCAGATCTAGCAATGATAACTTGCTTGTTGTACCCAAGTATAAACGGTCTACTGTGGGTGGTAGGGCTTTTAGTGTTATTGGCCCTAAGCTATGGAATAAGCTGTCCCTGAATCTTCGTACCGCACCTACTCTCCAGACATTTAAGTCTCAACTTAAAATTCATCTTTTCTCTATGCTCAGTAAATAATTATTTTTCTCTCTACTTCTCTGCCTTCAAGTGACCTCACACTTTTAATTTAATGTTATTTGACTTCTTTATTGTATTTAATGTTCTCTTTGATTATATAACTTCTTATGCTAATTATCTGTAGTTGTTTGTTGTCTCCATCTGCTTGTTCTATTGTAATAATGAGCAGGCTGGCTGTAATTGTGATTGTCATTTGATTGTACTCTTGTACTACATTGTGAAGCGACCTTGGGTTCTTGAAAGGCGCTATAAAAAAATAAACATATTATTATTATTATTATTAATAATAATATTTTAATAATCTGATGACATCTATGTTAAGAACATTCTAGTGATCATCCCTGATTTATTTCAAAGTGAAAATCGTATTAATATAACCAATGCCAGGCAAGTTTTGTGGCGTTTTGCCCCAGTCTCAAGAAGAGTAAGTGTTAAAAAACATCACAATTTGCTTCTCTTTTAGTTTGCAGACTCTTTCAATTTCAATCCTCATAAATGGCTCCTGGTCAACTTTGACTGCTCAACATTGTGGTAAGTGTCACTAAGCTTATTTAATGTATCCTCTGACCCCATCTACTGTATCCCAACATACTATTGGTTTTGTCAGTCATCAGAGGAAACGGTTCCAGCTGCCCTTCATATCAGCACCAGACAAAAAGATGCGGTCATGGTTATATATGCAAATAAAGACACAAATTGATATACACCACCATTCAAAGGATTGGGGGAAGTAAGATGTATTTAGGCAGTGGGGGCAGTTTGTTAATATTTATTTATAACAATAATTATATTTCTTAAACACCAAATCAGCATATTAGACTGATTTCTGAAATATCATGTGACACTGAAGACTGTGTAATAGCTGCTGAAAATTAATCTTTGCCATCACTGGAATAATTTTTTTAATAGATTAAAATAGAACACAGTTATTGTAATAATAATAATAATTACTGTTTCTTTGTTGATCAAATTATTGCAGCATTGGTGAGCATAAGAAACTTCTTTTAAAAAAAAAAATTCTTACACATTTTTAAAATGTATGAAATCCATCACTTTGGAAACAAATCTTGAATCCCTGCTTTTTAGTCAAACTAAAAACTTTAGTTTTTCCATCTCCCTTATCTGGGTGCTGAATGGCAATAAAGGCAACCGTAAACCTTGAATCTTAAAACAAATATTGCGAGACCTTTTCTAAGAACTAACTGGACTTTTCTTAGCCACGGACCATTAGTGTGTGTACTGTACTGCAAATACATAGAAAGAAAGATACACACATATATATTATATACTACATATATAAAGAAGTTACTCAGTGGAGAAAAAAATTATTGTATCTCAATGCATAATCCCCTCTTATACCAGTAGGCTCTTTAACAGAACTTGATCAGCACTTTCTTGATTCAACTCTAAGGTGTGTCCAGTTAAACACTGAGTCATTCTGGGCTCACACAAGAACAAAATTACAATGTTATTATTAAAAAATTCTTAATATTGAAAGGGAACAACACTTAAAACAGACTCCCACATTCTTGACACACTGTGAATTATATAGCTTATATATAGTCTCTTCTGTCTCTTCTAACTTTGTTTAAAAATGCAGATAAAGCATTTCCATACATACTTTGTTACATCAGGATCCACAATATAATAGCAAATAATATAATAATTTGCCATTATAAATAATATAAATAAAATATAACATATAAATAATAACAATATATACTGTACACACAATGATCTACAGTAATTGACTGTTGTCTCTGTGTGATGAATGTCAATGTCTCTGTGCAGGGTGAAGAAAAGATCAGACATTATTGGAGCATTTAAAATGGAGCCGCTTTATCTGAAGCATGATCACCAAGAGTCAGGTAATCAATCAGTCACATCACTGCATCACTTGCACCATATATCATTACATTTCAGTTGCAGACACAGTCTTACAAATTTCAATTGCTGGTTAGTTATGAACTGGAAACTTCAGTCATTATTGTAAAGAATAAGACTAATAACACTAATAAAAGATTGTAGTGCATTAGCATGAGATGTAAAGAGGATGACCATGATCCTCATTAATGAGACATGACGTTTTGTGCTGACATCCACTTTACGTCACACTGAAGGCTCGATCAGATTATTCCCTTAGTGCTCAGCTGTATTCTGTAAGCCTCTCTGTGTGCTAGTAAACAACAGCTTTCTAAACTCCTACACTGACCTCAAGTAGATTTAGTGTGTTTCTGCATGTGTTGTGCATTTGTGTTTGGCAAAATACAGTATTTGACATTTTCCCATTTAACCAGCCTCTTTACTGCTGAGCTTTGATGATTCATATAAAAAGTAAGTAATCACAATGGGCATAGTATTACTGAATTTACGGACTTTGTTTAGCTGGAGTCAGAAGCGTAAATCGTCAATAAGACTCACAGATCATCAAGTGATAATAGTCCCCTCAACAATTACCCAGGCGCATTTGCCCCATGAGAAGGAAAGTCACAGCCTTTTTCAACATTCCTCCCTTCCTTGTGGGCCCAGCCTTAGCCACATGCGGCCCAGGAGCAGAGCTCTAAGGTTTATCTATTTCATCTTCTTTAGCTTGACAGTCATTTAGGAATACTGGCCCAGGGAGATCTACCACTAGAAGGAGAAAACATGGGGGTTTTCATTTAGAACAACTATTTACCCTCCTCGCTACATAGAACTCTAAACTCTAAGAGGTCGCAGGGAAGCTTCAGCTCTACTACCACAGAACAATCGCAGAAGAAAGCATTTACTACCTGCCTGGACTAGTCCAGGACCCCAAGACTCCCAGCACCTGAAAAAGGTGCCTGATAACAAGAAGAGCTGCCAGAAGGCAAATTAACCTCTACTTGCCAGGTTCTAAGGAATTGGTTTAGGCTCCAATAGATAATGGAGGACCCTAATTTAAAACCCAGACAGTAGGGGAGGGTTCTACTCTACACTCAACCCAGAAGGACTGCCGGGTCCCAAGACTCTAAGCATTACTACAAAGGCGCACTCTCAGAATTTTTTATTTTTATTTTACCTTTAGGGGTATAGCAGATTGTCACTGAGACAGCACCCTTAAAATGTGCATATTAGTACTTTAGAGTAGCAATAAGTACCTTAAGGTACTACTATGAATCTTTTAGGGGTAAAAAAAAGTACAAAGATGTCCTATTATGGGTACTGCCCCTGTGACAAGGTGTTGTACCCCTAAAGGTAATATTTTTGATATTTTTTCTGACAGTGTGCCTGATAACAAGAAGAGCTGCTTAAAGGCAAATTAACCTCTACTTGTTATGTTTTCTGGGACCATTTGAGGTCTGACAAAGGTGCCTGATAACAAGATGAGTTGCTAAAAGGCAGTTTACTTTCTACTATTTAGGTTCTACAGGACCGGTTGAGGCTCCAACAGGGAGTGGAGGACTCTACTTTAAAACCCAGAAAGTAGGGGAGGGTACTACTTGAAGAACAGCTTGCCAGAGGGTGCCTGATAAGTGCCCCTGGTCCAAGTCTTTAAGCAGATCCGCTTGGTTAGCTCATCATGTGCAAGGAACTACTGGCCTGACCTGCTGTTGCATACGCCCTGCCGTTAGTCCTCAACGCAGAATTGATCAGATTTGAGGGACAGGTTTACAGTTTGTCAAGTTTAGGCTTACAACCACCTATAATTTCCCTCTGTTTTTAGGGATAACATATTGGTAAGGTTAGGTTAAGGGGTAGGGATATGGTTTTGATAAAATTTTCGGATTGAAATGCTATTCCACGATCAACAAAATGGCAGGCTAAGAAAGCTCACTATATGCAATAGCCTCGCCCTAACCACCTAAACTTGGCTGGACAGTGCCAGCAACATTTGCTATCTGCTTGTAGACAGCAAAGGGGGCAGATTTATTAATTAGTCTGCTACGAATGCATCGCTATGAGTGCCTTGAACTCCATTGAGAGCACTTGTACAAACGCTGACTACTATCCCTCAGATGAGAATCAAGGAAGAACAAAGCTTCTTACCAGTCTCTTTCATTCAGTCTCGAGAATGCATCATAATGACCACATCCAGCTTCCCCAAGGAGTCAGACATGCTCCATCCGTAGCATTTGTTTTACACGCACATATAAAGGCACTTTTCAGGCACCTTCTTATATGTGTGGATGTTCTGGTAGTGACATCATGGACTGTCGTCGACCAATGAAATTGCATTGTGTGTACACGTGCTTCAGACACAGGTCACACTAATTGCGTTCCATAGCGTTGATCCAAGACATGCAGTGTTGAGTTTCACTTCAAAAGGGAACCAATAGGAACTTAATGCTTCATACATTCACAAATAATCATCTTGACACCATGGCTAAAAGTAATTGTAAACATCATAATTTGTTGCAGATGCCACTTTTTGATATTTTGATATCTATTTCTATATATTTAATATGATTTCATACTATTTCTGTAGTTTTCTCAAACCCGTCAACCAGTGAGCTGCCTGTTGCTTGTTGGCCATTTAAACATGGCTAAACAAAGACAGTTTCTCTGGTCATGTGTCTGTAGGCAATGTGCAGCTGTGCAGATGATTGTAATAGTGCTGACAGCCAAACAAAAGAGCAGCCCTGTCTCTCAACCCACACACATACACGTGCAAATACGCATGCACACCTTAAAGCCATTTCTATCATGAACAACTTCCTGATTAAATTATCAACAGGCTTGGCCAGATGGAAATGGATTGTATTGCTTGTTATCTGTAAGGAATCATTGTTGTGATGATTCTACACACATATATATTATTTACATCTGAGCTTTCTTGTTGGTGTGATTTGACTAAATATTGTTTTTTTTTTATATATATTTATAGGACTCGTCACTGATTATAGAGTAAGTACACTGCATGCAATGTGTGTGTGTGTGTGTGTGTGTGTGTGTGTGTGAGAGAGAGAGAGAGAGAGAGAGAGAGAGAGAGAGAGAGAGAGAGAGAGAGAGAGAGAGAGAGAGAGAGAGAGAGAGAGAGAGAGAGAGAGAGAGAGAGAGTATAGTTTTCCACTGATCTCTGTAAACCTAAAATAGGTTATTATCTGTATTATTAACTTGTAAAGTTGTGAAAATGTGACCTATTAACTTTATCTATAAGGGTTATGGTGAGTTGTGACTGAAAAAAGTAGGTTGCGGTTCTTCTCTGATAGGGCTGTTATCAGCAGTGAAATGGCAAAGATACATATTTAGGATAGACAAATAAAACATTTTTAAAAGAAGAAAACTATTTCCATATCTTTAAATGCACTTTTATTTTTATTTTGTTTAGCAATATTTATTTCACCTGGTAATCTGGCTAAATTAGAAAGCATATAGCCTAGTGTTTGTTGTTAGGCCAGTAAATCCTGCTGTGGTTTATGAGTTTATGATAAGGATTTTGATGATTTAAGCATTTTTTAAATATAAAAAATATTGGTACACTTTACACTTTACAATAATGGGTTATAGGTATTTGTTAACATTATTTATTGAATTAACAAACATGAAATAATGAGCAATAATTTATTTTACAGCATTCATTAATCTTTGTTAAAGTGGTCCTATGGTGCCCTTTTATGAAGTCTTGATTTTGTTTTCTAGAATATGCTTTCATGCTTGATTGTTAAGAACAACAAACATTATTTTCACATATTTTATATTATTACAGCATCTTTCTCCCCAGTCTGGCTCGAACGCACCATTCAGTTCCTGTTTCGATTAAACCCTTCCTACCAATTCAAGCCTTATTCAGAAGGGTTAGTTCACCCAAAATTGAAAATTCTGTCATCATTTACTCATCCTCATGTCGTTCCAAACCCGTAAGACCTTCGCTCATCTTCGGAACACAAATGAAGATATTTTTGATGAAATCTGAGAGCTCTCTGACCCCTCCATAGACAGCAAAGTAATTAACACTTTCAAGGCCCAGAAAGGTAGTAAAAATATTGTTAAAATCATCCATATGACTACAGTGGTTCAACCTTAATGTTATAGTGACGAGAATACTTTTCGAGCGCAAAAACAAACAAAAATAACTACTTTATTCAACAATTTCTTCACATCCGTGTTAGTCTCCTACGCAGTTTGCGTTGTGAATACAGTGCAGCTCCTGAGTAATCATCACACGCATGCTTCGTGGTGCTCACTTGAACAGCATCGGCTGTCATAGAACTCGAAAGCGCTGCTCTGTTGTGTAAACTGCATAGGAAACTGACACAGGCGAGACAAAATTGTTGAATAAAGTCATTATTTTTGTTTGTTTTGTGCATAAAAGTATTCTCGTCGCTTCATAATTAAGGTTGAACCACTGGAGTCACATGGACTATTTTAACCTTTCTGGGCCTTGAAAGTGGCCTTTGTGTTCCAAAGATGAACGAAGGACTTACGGTTTTGGAACGACATGAGGGTGAGTAATTAATGACAGAATTTTCATTTTTGGGTGAACTAACCCTTTAAGAATGTTAACAACCAAGAGGATCATGCAAAATGGATTTCATGCATGAAATTTGCACACACAGATTTCACAGGACATTTTAGAGTCGTATGTAAAAAAATAACAAAAATAAAAAACGTATGTATTTCAGATACAAAGTTATATACCATTTAATCATGATACTTCTCAAAAAAACCTATGGTAATACAAACAGTAATCGATCACAAAACCATGGTTAATTTTCCTAAGGGGCGGTGAACAGTTTTACAAAAGCTACAGTAAACACTATATCAACACTACAGCAGGCTAGCTGAGGCTAAGCTTTGCCCTTTGTTTACATCAAAGCAACTACATAAAATTTATAATTGGAACTATTAATAGAAAAAGCAACTAGAAATAATAAGACAATAAGACACTTAATAAGACACAAGTTGTGATCCAAATAGGTACTGGAAGCTGTTCTCCATAAGATATGCAACACACAGATAAACGTGTTCAGGAACAGTGTTTAAAATAAATGTAAACCACTCTAATTTCTTCAGCCTTAGGAAGGTCAAACTGAAATGATATTTGGAAACGGGGTGGAAAAAACAGTGTCTCTTTGACTGCAACACTGTCTTCTGTAATGCAGCTCAACCATCATCTCATCTCCTTTTTTGCGTATTCCGTGGGTGGAGTTTATTTAAATGAGGAACATTTTGACTTCTCAAGATCCAGAAAAAACGCATTGTCATCCAAACGAGTTGTTCGTTGTAGTTCTTGGAAAGTGGATGAATCAATACAATATCTCCCTTTGGAGTGGACTTTGAGCTTTGTAACATTGTATAACTTTTTATGCTCAAACAGCAACATTACACAATAACTAAAGTTAAAAAAGTGAAAAAGCATAATAAGACCCCTTTAATGTTAGTAAAAATGCAGTACTTCATTGTTTGTTCAGGTTAGTTCACAATGCAACCAATGGTAACAAATACAACTTTTGATTTTAATAATGCATTAGTAAATGTTAACTAATGAAACCTTATTATTAAGTGTTACATTTTACATTTATGCATTTGGCAGACGCTTTTATCCAAAGCAACTTACAGTGCCCTTATTACAGGGACAATCCCCCTGGAGCAACATGGAGTAAAGTACCTTGCTCAGGGACACACTGGTGACCGCTGGGATCGAACCAGCAACCTTCTGCATATCAGTTCCATGGTTTAACCCACTGGACCACCATCTCACCACTTTCTGATTGACAGCATGGCCAAACATATTTAATGCATGATCTCAATATTTGCTTGCTAATATTATTGCTGTTAATGTAATATAGTTTTTAAACAATGTCACATTTTGGTCCAGGGGGAATTTTTTTTTGAAAACCATATCTAAGAACCACTAAGAACCCATTTAAATGCCAATTAACTGTATAATGTATCTATGTATCTCTATATTCAGTTATTTTTATAGGAAGAAACAAATATTTAAGTATAGGTGATGAGAGGAGAGAGCAGTACAAATTTTTGTATAAACGTTGTATGTATAGTGTGTGTGAATGTGGACTGGTTTGTGTCTGTGTGATTCATGTGTACTTCATGTATTTATGTTTGCACAGTTCATATGTCATATCTTATCTCATCTCCCTTCAGCACTGGCAAATTCCATTGGGACGTAGGTTTCGCTCTCTCAAGATGTGGTTTGTGTTCCGCATGTACGGACTCAAAGGTCTCCAAGCCTACATCCGCAAGGTAACTGCCTTTATTCCATGCTGTCAATCAGATTAGCCCTGCCAATCACATCTTGTTTGGCTCCACAGTCGGTTTGGAATGACGCAAACCAGTGCACTCTTTTTGTTTTTGTAAGACACTATGTGTTCTGGTCTGCACATGTACTCAGAGCCGGATTAACGCAAAGGCAAACTAGGCACGTGCCTAGGGCCCGATTGGCGGGATGGGGCCCAGACAGAGGAAAAAAAAACAAAATAATAATAATAATAATAATAATAATAAAAATAAAATAAAATGTACAAATGTCCTATCTACAATTTATTTCAATATTTATTAATTAACTAAAAATAGTGACGATGTTTATCTTAACCATAGACTGTTACATTATGTCACATTAACGCCAGCCCGTGACTGTATTTATATAGAGGCGCCAGCCAGTTAAGACCGAGGAGACGTCAGTGGCGGTCAGAGGTTAGAGCGGGACAACAAAGCTAGCAGGCAGGTGTGTTTTTTAAGTAGGCTAACATTCAAGATGCTTTCGGGTGCGGCAAAACGTAAAAAGAAAAAAAATGAAGAGGAACAAAAGAAGAGACAGCGGGGGGCTTTACAGAAGTTTCTGTCGGGCAGCCGTCCGACAGCTGTGAACCTGCTCGAGTCAGCAGAGCCAGGCCCGGAGACACGGCCCGAAGACGCGGTGGAAGATGCGGCGGGAAATGCGGCGGAGTACAGTCTGAATACCTTTAGTTTTCCACAGTTTAAATCCTCCATCCTTATATTTATTATTATTTATTGTTAGACAGTTTCTAAATGGTCTTGATGAATGTGAAGGGGTCATGTTTGCCTTCTTGTTCTTAATTACAACATTTATAAGTGTTGTAAGCTATTGCATTTTGCAGAAAATCTTAATTACAACATTTATAAATGTTGTAAGCTATTGCATTTTGCAGAAAATCTTAATTACAACATTTATAAATGTTGTAAGCTATTGCATTTTGCAGAAAATCTTAATTACAACATTTATAAATGTTGTAAGCTATTGTATTTTGCAGAAAATCTTAATTACAACATTTATAAATGTTGTAAGCTATTGCATTTTGCAGAAAATCTTAATTAAATGTGTTGATTAAATGTAAACAGAGCGAATAAGATAAACTTATTTGCTCTGTTTACATAGTTTACTGACACCTATTGGTTATTTACTGGTACTACTGCCTTAACAATGACACTCCCAATGGATGAGGATAATTTAATAGCATTTAATAGAGCCGTGTAATGACGTATAAATAATGAATATCAAAAAATAGTCTGATAGACTGTTTAATATACAACACAACCAATTTGTAACTAAAGACTATGCTATGTAAAATGTGAATTAACTTTTATTAGTAACTTTGGTAAGTTTCAGATTTCAGTTCATAAATAACATCGATGGAGGGGGGCCCAAAAAATGCAGCCTGCCTAGTGTAGTCCGTTTATTTAACCCGGCTCTGCATGTACTATAGGAAGTCTGGTCCACATGCTATATTTGTTGAGAAATATAGTGCATGCAAGACCTATTTTTAACTCTTTGGGCAAGATTTTCTAAACAGAGCAAATTAGCGCGAGAGCACAGTCCCAAAAATGCGCAGATGTGTGTGGAAAGTTCAGCGCGTGATCTACTGACCACGTACAAATTAAAGAACACTGATGCAACCGGATCATTTCCATAATGACCAACACAATCTACCAATCTACTAAGACATGTTTTTTGGGGTGGTAAATAATGGCGCAAATTCAACTAATATACATTATACAGTACTGTATAGTAATATACAGTCAATTGACTAACGCAAACCTTAGTAAATTACCTTTCATGATTTATTTTTGATATTCTCCTCCCATAAATTTTGTATTTGAAAGGGAAACTCATACAATAAGGTCAGCCGCAAAAATACTGCGGGCGTGCCCACGCCTTTTCAGTTCTAATTTTGTCTAATTTTATGTCTTTAGTAAATCCTGAAAGTAGTTTTTTAACACCAAAAGAGGGTTTGCGCTAAACTTGAGCAAGCTGTTAGTAAATAAACAAATATATTTTTGTTCTTATTAGTTTACAAAGTTACACTTTCAGAAGAAAAGGTTCTATTAGGGATTCCCAAGTCCATCATGAGGTAATTTTATGGATTTAGTTTGTATTAACTTATAAATGGCATGCATTAAACAGCTCATAAACATACTTTATCACTAGAAAAAACCTTAAACATAAAAGTATTGTGCATTATATTTAACATGTATCCTTATATAGAATATTTCTTGGCATAAAGGGTTGAGTCAAGAACCCTAGGGTTCTATATAGAAACCCAGTTGAACCTTTTTTCCTAAAAATGTGAAGGTTACTTATTTAATATTGAATTTAATTAATAATATTGAATTAATTACATTTTAATATGGATAATCCAGGTCAATAAAATATCAAAGCACAACATTTCCCCCCACTTGCACTTCTCTTTTCTTCATTCAGTACTTCAATGACTCATATTTAATTGTCAGCTCTTTGTGTGACATTGTGTGGTCAGATTTGAATCCTGTAATCAGCATTAAAATAACGATTACTGATACATTGAATCTGTCAATTTGTTCTAATGCTTAGGACAATTTTTTATATATTTTGGATGTTTATTTTCTACAGACTGCCCTCTGCTGGTATGCATGAAAGAGTGTTTTACCCAAAGAAATATGAAAATTCTGCTACTCTGCATCTATCTACAATGTCGTTGCAAAAAATTGCTGAATCTCATGTCTAAAATGCATTGTTCATCTTGTCTCAGCATGTAGGGTTGGCCAAAGAGTTTGAGTCTTTGGTGAGAGCTGATCAACGCTTTGAGATCTCAGCTGATGTTGTGCTGGGCCTCGTCTGCTTTAGAATCAAGGTCAGAGAAAACACTCTCTCTACAGAAACACAAAAGATCCCTTATTGTGGTCATAATAGATTGAGACAGGGAGTGTCTCAGGGGTGGTTAATTATGAAAAATTGCAGTATGAATTATTTTAATTTCCAAAGATGTGCAAAGAAAGCAATACAAATGACACAAAATGATGTTGTTACAAAGAGTAACATGTAAAGAAAAGTGTCTCTGCCAACACAAATCTCGTTTGATAAAAAGATTCTGTAAATTTTCATGTTAGATGCAAACTTGCATGAAATGATTTACACTTTATTTAGGCAAAGGTAAATTATATATATAAGTTGTTGTTTAAATATCACTGATATAATTATCATAGTTTTTGTTAGAATTTTTCATTACAATTTTAGTTAAAGTTTTAAAAATGTTGTGTGGTTTTGTCATTTTATTATTATTTTTATGCTGGTAACACTTGCAAATAAGGTACCACTGGATATTAATTTAAGTTAGTAATTTCAACATTTACTTTTAAAGTCAAAAGTTGCATATGTTCATATTATTTAATGGAACTAAGCTAACATGAACAAACAATGATATTTCTTTTATTGACTTACATTGACAATAAATACTGTAACAAATATATTGATTGATATTAGTTAATGCATTAACTAATGTTAACTATTGGAACCTTATTTTAAAGTGTTACCAATATGTTTATATAGTTTTTATTATTTTATAAAATTTAGTTTTAGTTCCCTTTCAGTCGGTCACGTTCGACGTATGTCACTTCAGGGAGCCCCTATCAGCTTCGAGATATAGAGAACAGGCTAATGGGCGCCTCTGAGGCGTGGTCGAGACTATGATACCTCAAATGGGGTTGAGTCCCTTCGCTTATACCCCAATCTAGTCTCTTTTCTGGTGCACCAAAAAAGGGGCTACTTTGGCTGATAAGCCTGGGTGACCTGAGGATTACAGTGAGGCTTCCCTGCCGAGTACACCTCCGTGGGTCACCCACTCCTTTATTGCATCGCAAGCATGTTGAGACTGTGTTTGTGGGTGGTCTTTGGTCTCTCATGAGAGCATAGCCACGTCGGCGCGTTGTTTGTCTTGACTTTTTCATTAGGGCTTGAGTGTTCAGCGCGCCATGTGCCATCTCACGGCCACGCTCACTATCTCACATGTCTGCTGGTAGCTTACAGATGGGATTGCTGGTCCTTAAAAGAAGGGGATCTAGCGTTTCATTTGGGGCTCTAGCAGAGGACAGATGTCAATCGCTGCATCGGAGAGAGGGCTGTTATGTGTTGAAAATGAAGATGATGCTGAGATTCCCACTATAATAGTGAGCGCTCGTGCTGAATCAGATTCATACTTGACAGCCATGCTTTCAAGGGTGGCTGAAGCATAGTGCAATGCATAAATCGCCTTGCCTGCCCCTTGCCTTTTCCCAGATGTGCATTGGAAGGCTTTGGCATTGTGGAACTATTGGTGCCAAAATATGGAACACCTATAGGACCATAATCTGTATAAAGTTTTCCTCTCTCTCACTACCCTCATCAGTGGGGTGGCAGTGCCACTGGCAGGCCACCTCCGCCCTGCTTAGTGCACGAGGGTAGTTCTGAGCCGAGGTTGAGCTGCGCACAGCGCTGGCCCTTGGCTAGACGATGTCCACCCTGGTCCAGAAACACCAGTGACCCGGATTTGGTCAGGAACGGTTCTTCTCCCGGAGGAGGGCCGGGTGGAAAACCATTAGTAATTCTGTTCCGCCACTGGTGTTAAAAACAGCCAGTGGTACCCAAATAAAAAAATAACAAAAACAAGAGCAGTTCCAATAACTCTAGGTCTCGGGAGTTCAGGAATGGCAGCGTGTGACGCTACAAAGCCTCGCTGCTCTCATTCCCCTCCCCACAAGAGGGCGAGAATGGCAGTGTGTGACGCTACAAAGCCTCACCACTCTCTTGTTCCCCGCTGAGGAAGGAGGTGAGGCAGACTGTGTGCAATGCCACAAAGCCTTGCCACGCTCAGCCCCTCCTTCATTTGGAGAGCGCGCTTGGCGGTGTACAACGCTCCCATGCCTTGTCAGCCTCTGGTGCCTCTCCAAATCGCCAGCAGGGGGTGCCGGCTGTGGCTCGCATACCCCCTCAGCGGAAGCAGGTAGTGTTGCACAGCACACTCAGACCCCACTCCGGACCGCCCCCATGCCGTCCGAGTCGGATCCCTGCATGCCGCTTCGCTGCCCCGCTGTGGGTACGTCTGTGGTGCCATTGATACCCCTTGCACGGTCTCTGGGAGCCTGGCTAGCGCTTCCCAGCCTGTCTCGGTGGCTCCTCCGTACCATCAGACTCGGCTATGCGATTCAGTTCGCCCGGCGTCCCCCCAAGTTCAGGGGCGTTCACTTCACGATAGTAGTGAAGGAGGGTGCCCCTGTGCTCCGGACGGAAATCGCAGTCCTACTGGTGAAGGATGTGGTAGAGCCGGTCCCTCCAGCCGATATGCATTGGTGGAACGGGTGTTAGGCTGGGTTCCATATGTTGTGACCCCCACGGCGGTCCCATGTGTGTATTCTTCCACGGTACGACTCCCTACGGTGAGCCTGTGTCTTTCCCTCGGCAGAGCCCGCTATGCCATCTCAGGAAGGTGTTGTTCCCCGCCTTTAATTGGCTGGGGCCACCCCTGGGACTTCCGTATGTTGTGCTGCCCACGGCCAGCCCATACGTGTAATCTCCACATGGTAACTCCCTCTGGGCATGATGTGGCTTCCGCAGCGGCCTGCACGGACACACTTTCCCAGCGTTATTCAATAAAGTCAGCTGAATGGGTCTTGCGGAACAGCAGCTTTTTGACTCTCCCTGCGTGATTTTCCCCGCCCGCTAACAGACGGGGTCTGAGGGGCTCATCTCTGGGCGCTGGAAGTGGTAGTAACTGTGGCTTTTTCCAAAGGGATCCCAATTCGTCGGTGACGTCCGACATACGTCCGACTGAAAGGGAATGTCTCGGTTACGTATAGTAACCCTCGTTCCCTGAAGGAGGGAACGGAGACGTACGTCCCGTCGCCACAGTTGCTGTACCATCACTGCATGGCCGAGTCACTAAGTTCGGCTCCCCAGTGAAAAACAGCTTGCATTCGCTCTCGCTTCCTGTTTATACCCGCGGGGCGGAGCGCGAGATGCAAATCTCACACACCAATGGCCCATTGGCCTGTTCTCTATATCTCGAAGCTGATAGGGGCTCCCTGAAGTGATCCCAATTCGTCTGTGACATCCAATGTACATCTCCGTTCCCTCCTTAATTTAAACTAAATAAAAAATTAGAAATGTTGCCTTGGAGAAATAAAATACGTTTTAGTTTTTATTAAAATAAGTTTTAGTTAAAGTATTTATTTTATGGCTCTATTTTTAGTTTTCAAGATAATGTCCTTTCAATCTTGGATAAAGTTGCTCTTATTAAATCTACAGTAGCTCCTTTCACTAATTCCACCCCCAATGAGATAATCAGCATTGGAATATGCTTGAGGATGATATCTAATTAATTATACATTTGTTTAAGCCTCACGAAATTACAAAAATGTCTATTTTTCTAAATTGCAAAAACTCTAAAAGATTGGATGGCAGATAACTCTTGGCATTTTATCTTGTTCATAGTTGCTTTTATAAGTTGAGAAACACTGTCGGGTCAAAAGGAAGCGTGCTAGTGCGTGCCAGGGCCAGTCTTGTTTCCACTGTCACTTCCGGGGCTTGATCAGACCTCCTCGAGGCTTCCTCAGGGCCGGTAGCCGGGGGTTTTGGCCCGCTGAATACCTTGGTCAAAAGCAGGCCAACTGGGGCTTGAGGGGCATGAACACAGAGTCAGGAGAGGGTCAACAGTGCTGCGCATTTTCCGTGTTTTCATATCAGGCAAACCTCTGCATTTAAGACATTTAAAACAATTTTCAGCTCAAAACTCATGTTCAGACACCAGCGAGTGTGTGAAAAAACTTCTGATTGCGATCCGATGGGGATTCTGATCACCATATGAAGCAGAAATATATGTGATGCTAAAGGCTAATTATGCTAATCATTGTAATTAATTATAAATACACATATACTCATGGACTTAGACAAAGCATATATTAATATAGTTATGTATTTATGTGGTTTCATGATACCTTTTGATAATGGACTTCTGCATCCGCAAATATCATATATTACATATACATATTGTTTTTCAAGTAAGAGCGGGCATGGCCATTTGTAATTTTAATGTGTCTGGAGGTGTGTTAAGGGCGGGTTTAGGCTAGAGCTGCGGGGCCACTGACCCAACAATGGAAACAGAGCTTGATTTTGGCCTTGCGACTCAAGGCCCAGCACATTGTTAGCCCTGGCTTGCACTGGCCCAACAGTAGAGAAGCGGATATAGAGATCACGTAACACCAAGTTTCATTTCTTTACATGCTGTTGTGTTTAGAATTGTGCTCCCAAATTGTGGAATGCTTTCCCATTGGATTTAAGATCTGTGAACACATTCAAAAAGCAGCTAAAACCCACTTTTTAAACTTGCTTTTGTCTAAATAGTTTTCTTATCTGATTGTCTGTTTTTAATATCTTTAAGTCTTATTTTTATTTCTGTTTTATATTTAGATGTAAAGCACTTTGTGAAGTTTTGCTCTAGAAATAAAAATGACTTACTTACTGACCTGTGTACCCTGCAGGGCTCCAATGAATTAAATGAAACTCTGTTGAAGAAGATCAACAGTGCACGTAAGATTCATCTGGTTCCATGCCAACTGGCAGGCAAGTTTGTTCTGCGTTTTGCCGTGTGTGCCCGTACCACTGAGTCACGACATATTCATGAGGCTTGGTGTCACATCAGCCACCTGGCATCCGAGCTGCTTCAGGAACTGCCCCACTGACCACTATGGTGACCATTACATGTTAAGTCAAAAGTCTGATCTGTACCACACCTGTATTTCCACACTGTCTTACCTTCTGCTCATTAAGCATTCACTACTAGGCTTTAGAGATATAACCAGTTTATATGGAAAGGAGGTCAAGCTGACTAGCTGAAGAAGTTACTGTAACAATACCCATTAATTGACCCAGTACTTCCTTGAAAAAAATTACAGCACAGCACTACAAAATCATAATGAAATAACCCTTCACAATAGATAATGTTTTACAATGAACTCTGTTAGAGATTTATCTGTTCAATAAAATACCATGTTCACCTGTTGAATAATAAATACTCCACATCACTTTTACAAAATTTTAGATCCCTGTTATTGGCATAAAAGTATCCGAAAATATATCCGAAAAGCCAAGCCAGTGTTGATTCTTGTTTTATTGTAGCATTCTTCTTTCGCGCACAGACTCTCCTCTGTTCTGCTTCTTTTTTTCTTTTTTGGGGGGTGATTCCCATGTCCCATGTCAATCTTTCTTGCTTGTTGTGACAAATAACCTATGCCACTCCCAAACCATACACGCATCAAAATAGCCGGAGCAACTTTTCTGTATTTATGGATATTACAAGACTCACAGGCGAGTGATATATGTGCGTAATTACCCGTGACAACACTCCCAACAGTTCTAGAATATAGACACTTATAATAGGCTTACCATATGAATCAGGGTAAGACAAAAACATGATTTTTTTTTTACTTTAAATATGAAGAAAAATCAAAACACTGGTTTAGGTATTTATCTGACAAAATGATTTGCCAAAATAAGGCAATCTACAGCAACAGGTTTGATTTTACTATGCAAAACAAAACAAAAATATATATAGCATACACTGACTACAACATAATCAGTTATTCAAATTTCATTGGTTCTCTCTTGGTTTTTGCATATGTTCATAATTTCTTTGTATGACAGCCTGTCCAAAAACATATGTCAGCACAATTTGGTATGTTTCATTGCTTTATCACAAATAAAACAATTGATGCCAATGCCACTACATAATAAAAAAATAATAAAAAAATAAAAAGTACAAAACTGTTAAATAAATCAATAATAATATTTCAATAATGGGTGAATATATACATTTTCCAAAGCTGGACATCACTTTTGGCCACTATTGTACTTGTTTATTTGAAAATGTGTCTACATTAAAAATTCAATAAATTTTGTAAGATATTCAGAGAAGGTTTACTCTTGAATATGAGTATAGAGAAAGTTTTCAGAATGCTTTTACCAGAGCATTGGCCTTTATCATTTCTCACTATGGCTTTGCTCACTATTATGCCTTTTCAAATATTAAGCCTACTCATAGCCTAATTCCTCTTTCCTTTCTTTTTCTAAAAGCATTGTTCTTGTGTCTGCTCAGCTTCTGTGATGCAATACCTCACCAACCTTCTTTGACGTAGTTGTTGTGCCACAAAAGATTTGACTGGTACATATTAAATAGTATTGTATATGTATTAACATTCACAATAAAGTGCATTTCTCCCAAAATGTTGCATGTGAATGGTGTACTATTACATTCTTCAGAGGGAAGGTTTATTACATGGTGATCTGTTAATTCACTATGGGCACTAATAATCTTGTACACTCCAAGATGGGTTTCTGGAATATATATACACCAACTGGATTTGTATATAGTAAAAAACATATGCAGTATTTGTGCTGAGGGCCACTGCCACCCTGCCAGTCTGTTGTATTTCTCCCACAGTAACCTAAAGGGCATGATCTTTAATAACGTAAATAATAAATAAATAAAATACAATAAATAGTACAAAAATACAAAGCCTTTGTGATGATGAACATGCAGGTCATCATCTCCGTGAACATCAGTTCACAGTATTATTGAATGTTTTGATTTATAATTTTTCATGATTATGATTTGAAATGTGTAGGGAGACAATGTCTAGTGTTCAAATGGTGTTGTGTAGCGAAGTGCAATAATATTCATGATTAGAATTGTGTTTAAAGGTTTATGTGATAGTACTGTTGATCTAAACCAGTATTCTTGGGTTATGGGGGTTAGTCGAGTCAACCCCCGTAGTTGGTATGATCCGTGAGTGTTTGGTGGAAAATTTGCTGGTACAAGCCGCAGGGGTGTCCAATCCTGCTCCTGGAGAGCTACCGGCTGTGTCCAAAAACCTAGTAGGGGTGGCACGGTACATGAAAAAAACCTGAACCGTTCGGTTCGCTTGTCTCGGTTCGGAGCATGTGCGTCGCACGCATGCGCAATGTATCCTTGTGCCCGTATGTTACCTCAGACAGTGGGTGTCCTTTTCGCGTGAAATAAGGGGTGTGTGTGTGGACATACAGTAAAATAAAGTAAAAGTGAGTGGAGTGCTGCAGGTCACGTCACGTGTAGAAATGCAAGTGGGAGAGATAAGGAAGGCTGCCCGGCGTTGGAGGATGCGCCAGCGACGTATAGCAGGCAGGGCAGATGCAGTGCCTATGCACACAAACTGACCAGCAAACGCAACTTTCTGGGGGCCATCTTTTTTTCCCAGCTCAACTGTCACAGAATGGAAAGCACAGGATTGAGGGATATCAAAGGCAGTGAAGGATACAAATATGCTTCCTTCAAAAATCAATCAGATGAAGGTATCTCAGAAGACAGGAAGTTCCTGCCTTGAAATGTGTCCTCCGAAGGCAGCATTTTCCAGGTTTCGGACGCAGCCACCGTCCTGCAGATTTCAGTTCCAATCCTGCTCTAACACACCTGTCTGTAATTATTTAGCACCCTGAACACCATGATTAGCTGGTTCAGGTGTTTGATTCAGGTTGGAGCTAAAATCTGCAGGGTGGTAGCTCTCCCACTGCATGAAAAGTGGGATTTTCGTCAGTATGTGGCACTGTAGATTGCCGTGGAACTTCAGGTTTACGACTGTGCACGGCAATTTGCAGGCAACACCGAAAACTGCCGTAAATTGTCGGAAATTGACGTGGGCCTTGCTTGGCAGTTGTCCCCCCATGACCCCCCCCTCCCCTTAATTCTAGGGGAGGCTTTATCATGTAAATGAACATGCTGTGAGCTACACAGATGCAAATCAGAGTAGCAGCAGGGGGAGTTTTATCTAGGTTCTGAATTGTTTTAACTAAAACAAGTTTAAAGTTTAAGTTAAAATGTTAACTTAAATTTAAGTTAAATGTACTCGTTTTAGTTCACATTACTACATTTTTAGGGCAACCAGTTTGCTCCAATTTTTTAAGTAGATTCAACTTGTCCGGGCTCACAGTGTAGATTAATTACTCTGTATGTCATTAGCAATAACCAATGTTATGTAAAAAAAAAAATATACAGGACAGCAGTTCATGTCTTCAACCTTTAGAGAGGTTATGTGATGCAACAAGACAATGAACCAAAGCACACAAATAAATCAAGTAAAGCATACAGTTTACATACCAAAATTAATTTTTCCACCCTGCACTGTGAATGATTTTTTAAATGGCTATTAATCATAAATGTGAAAAGTACAAGTTTGTGTGTTATCAATGCAGATTTTCAAGAGGTGGTTTCCTGGACAGGGTTTAAATTATGCCAAGAGTAGGCCTAATCTAGTAAATCGCGAGTTAAAAAATTGTTGTCTGGAACAAAGATTAAGCACAGATTACTAACACCTGGACTATGAGTCCTGAACTAAAATAAACTGGATTCATTTACAGTTTTATCTAATTGCTTACACACAATTTCTGAAAATATGGCTCCATTTCTTGTAACTCTACACACAAAACACACAACATGCAAAACATCAGACATCGCTTGCAAAAGCAAAACTTTGTGCAAAACTGTTTTAACTCTTCCAAAAATGTTGTTTTTGCATATATCTAACTACACACAAATATGCACAACTGAGGAATTTACTGTTGAACTGAAATCAGCTGAACTGAATCAACACTGAAGTCACTTGAGCTGAATATTGACACTATATTGGCTTGTTAGAGCCGGTTACAGCAGAATTTGTTTTGAACTTGTTACTGAAGCTGTTATGAAACAATATATTTTGTTGTATGCATATTCTTTCTTTCTCAAACCTTAGTTTTGATTTCTAAGTGATCAATTTATGTATAAGTGTTTTCACACATGATCATTGGCTGTATGGGTTCTCAGTAAATTAATGTGGCATTTAAATGGCAAAAGTTATTCTTGTCTCTATAACTTATGGCTTCCTAAAGACACGTTTATGGGTAAATAAAATATTAATAATATAAATAAAATGTATATCAAACATATTTTAAATATAATGAAGTCATTTTATTATAGCGCTCATCAGAAACAAAACAGAGACAGAACAGTATAAACAAACTAAACACCAAATTACAAAAACATTATTATGTGAAAGTGAATAAAGTTGTGTGTGTGTGTGTGTGTGTTTTCAGTTATAAATATGTGCTGTGTAAATTAGCCTATATATACTTTTAGAAATTATATATAGCCTAACTTTAAAAAACAAACAATAACCCATATAGATAAATTATAATAATTGTATAATATTAAGCATTTACTTAATATACATTGTAACATTAGGCTACTTTACTCTAGCACTGTAGTCAGTTAAGCAATTAATTAATATCTTATATACCCTCCACCCTCCACCACATCCCGAACCTTCTGGGTTGGATGATTGGTTTCTGAGGGGGGGTCGCACTGGTTCTCAGCGTCCCGCCCCAGTTCCATTCTTCCCGGAAGTGCATGGGGAGCTTACCAGTTCGTGGGCGACACCCTTTAGTGCCAGAAACAGACCTGGTGGCTACTCCCTCCTCGCTACCCTTGACGGCGGGCAGGCCAAGGGATACGGGGGGATCCCGCCTCCAACTGGCACGGTGACCCTCGTCTCCCGTCCAAAGCCTGTAGGTTTTCGTCCAGTCTGACAGCGAAGGCCTATAGGTCCGGCGGTCCTACACGACCGAGTCCCGAGATGGGCGTGGCACAGAGGGTCCCTCCGTGTCCAAGTGACGTCGAGATGCCGCCAAACCTTCAGCCCGTGGTCGGACCCTTCATTTCTACGGGCAGGAGTGCCCCTAGAACAAGTGTCCAGGCATTCTGTTGTCTCCACGGATGCCTCATCCACCGGCTGGGGTGCCACGTACAACGGGCTTGCAGTTTCGGGTCTGTGGACGGGGCCCTAACTGCACTGGCATATCAATTGCCTGGAGTTGTTGGCAGTTCGTCTTGCTCTCAGCCGCTTCAAAGCACTGCTCAAAGACAAGCACGTTCTGGTCCGGACGGACAGCACTGCGGACGTTGCATACATCAACAAACAGGGTGGTCTACGCTCCCGCCGCATGTCCCAACTCGCCCGCCATCTCCTCCTGAATCAGAAGCATCTGAGGTCCCTTCATGCCATTCACATTCCGGGCCCGCTCAATCATGTGTCCGACGAGCTGCCATGGTTACCGGTGCTCCCCGGAGAGTGGAGACTCCACCCCCAGGTGGTCCAGCTGATCTGGAGTCGCTTTGGGGCCACACAGATCGACCTGTTTGCCGCCCCCGACACGACCCACTGCCAGTTGTTCTATTCCCTGACCGAGGGAACCCTCGGCACGGATGCACTGGCACACAGCTGGCCCTGGGGCCTATGCAAATATGCGTTTCCCCCAGTGAGCCTTCTTGCACAGACACTGTGCAAGGTCAGGGAGGATGAGGAGCAGCTCCTCTTGGTAGCTCCGTATTGGCCCAACAGGACTTGGTTCCCGGAACTAGTGCTCCTTGCAACAGCACCTTCCTGGCCCATTCCTCTGAGGAAGGACCTCCTAACTCAGAGACGGGGCACCCTATGGTACCCGCGTCCGGACCTCTGGAAACTCCATGTCTGGTCCCTGGACGGGACGTGGAGGTTCTAGATGACCTACCGCAAGCGGTAGTTGACACCATCACTTCCGCCAGAGCCCCTTCTACCAGATGGCTGTATGCGTTGAAGTGGAACCTCTTCGACGATTGGAGCTCTTCTCGCCGAGTAGACCCCCGATGGTGTTCGGTTAGATCTGTGCTCTCTTTTCTTCAAGACGGGTTGGAGCGAAGGCTGTCCCCCTCCACCCTCAAGGTATATGTTGCCACTATCGCCGCAAATCATGACCTGGTAAATGGTGAGTCCTTAGGCAAGCGCGATCTGATTGTCAGGTTCCTGAGGGGGGCGAGGAGACTAAATCCGCCTCGTCCTCCCTCTATACCCTCTTGGGACTTAACTCTGGTGCTGACCGCACTGCAGAGCGCGCCCTTCGAGACTTTGCAGTCAGCTGAGCTGAAAATCTTGTCTCTAAAGACAATACTCCTGGTTGCATTGGCCTCGGTTAAGAGGGTAGGGGACCTCTAGGCATTTTCGGTCGACGAATCGTGCCTGAAATTCGGGGCAGGTAACTCTCAGGTAACCCTGAGACCCCGGCCTGGATATGTGCCCAAGGTTCCCACTACTCCCTTTCAGGATCAAGTGGTGAGCCTGCAAGCGCTGCCCTCGGAGGAGGCAGACCCAGCCCTGGCTTTTCTCTGTCCAGTTCGCGCCCTGCGAACTGTCTATGTTGACAGAACGCAAAGCTTTAGGACCTCAGAGCAGCTCTTCGTCTGTTACGGAGGCCAGCAGAAGGGAAAGGCTGTCTCCAAGCAGAGGATGGCCCACTGGATAGTGGATGCCATCGTCTTGCCGTATGAATCCCAAGACGTGCCCTGCCCGCTCGGGGTTAGAGCTCACTCCACCAGGGGTGTAGCTTCTTCCTGGGCGGTGGCTCGTGGCGCCTCGCTGACAGACATTTGTAGAGCTGCGGGCTGGGTGACACCAAACACGTTCGCTAGGTTTTATAGCCTACGTGTGGAACCGGTTGCTTCTCGTGTGCTCGCTTCCCATAGTCAGCAACACTGAAGTGCCCATTCTAGTGTCGGCTTGCTGCGCCATTCCCTTCCCCATGGAACGGATACGTGCGTTTATATTCTCCAGTCGAGTTCCCCAGGATTGGGCGAACCCTGTTGAGTCCTCCACAACCCGCGGCAGTCGGATGTGGCGGAGCGTCCGACGCCAGGTCTGGAACTTGTATGCATTGGTGGAACTTGTGTCAGGCTGGGTTCCGTACGTTGTGACCCCTACGGCGGTCCCATATGTGTATTCTCCACGGTACAGCTCCCTACGGCGAGCTCGTGTCTTTCCCTCAGCAGAGTTCCTCTGCCGTCTCAGTACGGTGTCGTCTCGGCCCATAAATCTCAAAGCTGATAGGGGCTCTCTGAAGTGATCCCAATTCGTCGGTATAACCGACGTACGTCTCCGTTCCCTCCTTCAGGGAACGAGGGTTACCATACATAACCGAGGCGGTTTTCTGTTTCAGAATGAACCCGAGAAAGCAGGGTAAGACAAGCCCGTTTCTAAAAGAGAAGTAAATTATACTCAGAGTCTACTCAGAGTTGATTGAACTACCTCAATTCAGCTGTTCTGAAACCACCTTCTTATTGAAACAGGCCCCTGGTAGTAATAGCCCTACAAACCCCAGGTGGCCGTGGTTGTTACAGCTTTCTGACGGCCTTCATAGACTATAAATACTGGACTTGTACAGATTTATATATCTCTCCTATAAAATATAAATGATATATAAATTGTATTAATAATAAGATATGGTGTACTCTTTACGAAAACTTTTGACACTAAGATATTATTTGTTAATTAGCTGACAACATACAATGAGCAATACATTTTAACAGTATTTATTGATATTTAATATTAATAAAAATATAACTGTTCATTGTTTGTTCAAGTTAGTTTATAGGGCACTTACTAATGCTGACAGATACAACATTTGATTTTTAACAAATGAATAAACACTTGAAAAAAAATCAAGTTTAACCATAGAATGCATAAGGGGGTCAAATCTCAAAAACTAATCAATGTCATTTTCTTATTTCGTGTACATAGGGGACATTTTTTTTGTTTTGATTACTACCCCAAGAATGTATAAAGGGGGTCAAATTTTCCTGTATTAATTTCCTGGATTTTGACTCAATACAGTATTTTTGACATTTTTGTTACTATTTTTTTCTCTTGAAATTTTATAGATACTACAAAATGTTGTGATGTGATGTGATGTGACTTTTCTAAGAGCCAAGAATTTTCCTCAGATACCAACCCTGTGTCTGAATATGCATATCTTATTACAATAATAGTAAAGCAGCCCTTTGTGAAATAAGTAGTATTCATAAAACAACATCATCATCGTCATCATCATCATCATCATCATCATCATCATCATCATCATCATCATCGTCATCATCATCATCATCATCATCATCATCATCATCCATATCAAATGGACATTTTACTATCCATAGGCCATGGGAGAAGAGTCATGATTGGCAGAGGAAACAACGTAACTAACTATAGCTCGCATGACAAAGCTAACATGGCAGCAGGTGTAGTGCATTCAGTTCGCACACATATTACACACATTCATGCTTGATAATACTTTATTTATATGGTACACATGCATACTTTCTAAGTGTTCTTAACTTTTTGAAGTTCTCAAATGTAGAAGCTCAGACAGTATGTGTGATTTCAGATGCAGTAGATGAGTAAAGGCTAAGTACAGCGAAAGGCTCACACAAAGAGCAGCATACTTTGCTCAAGAGTTATGTTTAGAAATATTCTGCCTCTGTTTGCAAAGATCATTTTCACATGACTAATGAGAAATGTGGGAAGCAGACTAGAATATTCTTTACAGTAAATCTAGAGTTTGTTTAGGGAAAAGACATTTTAAAAATGATCATATTTCCTCTTTTGCAATCCATATATACAAATCAAATCAAATCAAATCACTTTATTGTCACACAACCATATACACAAGTGCAACAGTAGGTGAAATTCTTAGGTGCAGTTCCGAGCAACATAGTAGTCATGACATGACATGTACAACATTTAAAGCAACATAAGATTACACATCTGATGCGCCCACAATTACTCACAGCACAGTAAACTCTACAATAAACAATAAATAATTTACACAATGTGAGTGTAGTTCTCACAGCTTTAAACAAAATACACATACTTACAATATACATATACTTTAAACAATATACACTAAACATACATTAAACAATATACGTTACGCTATAATAATAATAGTAATATATAATGTACAGTATACAATATTCACAAATAGACATCCAATGTACAATAGATACGCTATATGATAAATAAATGTGTATATAATGTGTGTGTATCTACAGTGGGTTGTGCTGAGTGATATTCTGTCCAGTGTGTGTTATGATCCTGATGGATAAAGAGTTGAGGAGTCTAATTGCTTGTGCGAAGAAGCTGTTCTGGAGTCGGCTGGTGCGTTTTCTGATGCTGCGGTACCGCCTGCCTGATGGCAGCAGTGAGAGCAGCCCATGGCTCGGGTGGCTAGAGTCTCTGATGATCCTCTGAGCTCTCTTCACACACCGCCTGGCATAAATGTCCTGGAGGGAGGGAAGCTCACCTCCGATGATGCAGCTGGCAGTGCGCACTACCCTTTGCAGGGCTTTGCGGCTGTGGGCGGTACTGTTGCCGTACCAGGTGGTGATGCAGCCAGTCAGCAGGCTCTCGATGGTGCTGGTGTAGAAGCGTGTGAGGATGTGGCGGTTCATTCCAAACCTCCTCAGCCGTCGCAGGAAGAAAAGGCGCTGATGAGCCTTCTTCACAACGGCCTCGGTGTGGACGGACCATGAGAGTTCCTCTGTGATGTGGACACCGAGGAACTTGAAGCTGCTGACTCTCTCCACCGGTGCTCCATTGATGGTGATGGGGCGGTGTTCTCTCTCATTCCTCCTGAAGTCGACCACCAGCTCCTTGGTCTTGCTGACGTTGAGGGAGAGGTTGTGCTCCTGACACCACCGTGTCAGAGTGTGCACCTCCTCTCTGTAGGCCGTTTCATCATTGTAAATTGTCAGTGATGAGACCTACCACCGTCGTATCGTCAGCAAACTTGATGATGGTATTGGAGCTGTGGGTTGCCACACAGTCATGTGTGTACAAGGAGTACAGGAGTGGGCTGAGAACAGTGTTGAGAGTCAGTGTTGAGAGTCAGTGATGAGGAGATGTTACTGCCCATTCTGACCACCTGGCGTCTGTTTGACAGGAAGTCCAGGATCCAGCTGCATAACAAGCTGTTTAAGCCTAGAGCCCGGAGTTTCATGTCAAGTATGGAGGGCACAATGGTGTTGAATGCTGAGCTGTAGTCTACAAACAGCATTCTCACATATGTGTTCCTCTTTTCCAGGTGGGAGAGAGCAGTGTGTATAGTGGATGAAATGGCATCATCAGTGGAGCGGTTTGTGCGGTATGCAAACTGCAGTGGGTCCAGTGAGGGGGGAGAACAGAGCAGATGTGGTTTCTGACTAGTCTCTCAAAGCATTTGCTGATGATGGGGGTCAGAGCAACAGGACGCCAGTCGTTTAAGCAGAGTGTTTTTGATTGCTTCGGTACAGGCACAATGGTGGACGTTTTGAAGCATGTGGGGACCACAGACAGGGAGAGGGACAGGTTAAAAATGTCCGTGAAAACTCCAGCCAGTTGGTTCACGCACGCTCTGATGACGCGGCCCGGAATGCCGTCTGGACCTGAGGCTTTACGGATGTTCACCCGCCGGAAGGATCGGGTTACATCCGCTACAGATACAGAGAGTGAACTAACCTCTGCATCTTCAGCCACGAGCTCTCTCTCCGCGAGGGCGGTGTTAGTTCCCTCAAAGCGAGCATAGAAGGTGTTTAGCTCGTCCGGGAGAGAGGCAGCGGTGTTCACGGTGGAGTTTGTGTTCCCTTTATAGTCCGTGATGGTGTTAATTCCCCGCCACATGCTTCTGGAGTCGGTGGTGTTGAACTGTCCTTCAATCTTGTCCCTGTACTGGAGTTTTGCTGCTCTGATGGTTTTCCAGAGGGCATAACTTGCTTGTTTATGCTCCTCCGCATTACCGGAGTTAAAAGTGAAGGTCCGCGCATTGAGTGCCGCGCGAACATCCCCATTTAGCCACGGCTTCTGGTTAGGGTACAGCCGAATTGTTTTGGTCGGAACAACATCTTCTACGCACTTCCTGATGAAACACGTTACGCTATCAGCGTAGACCTCGATGTCATCATCAGAGGCCGACCGGAACATCTCCCAGTCCGCGTGATCAAAACAGTCTTTCAAGGAAAGTGGACAAATAAACATGTTTTATATAATTACTGTAAAACGTTTGTGTATCATCATTTTAATTATTTAATTAATAGGAAACCTTGTTTTTTTTGTTGAAATTTTTACCATATTTATACTTTTGTATTTTTTTTTTGGGTTAATGCATTCTATGGTTAAATAAGATTAATTTATGTAGTATTGTTAGCCCTATTCCCATATTCCATATACAAAAATGTGTTACAAGTTTAAAAACTGCATGACACCTTTGGCTTGCTTAGTTGGGGACACAACTATTCGGCAATATTATTGATTTGCCTGCACAGACACTATTGGACGAGAACTGAACTGAGCTGGATGATGACTGTTTTCTGCAGAACTGCTTTATAGATAAATTTAACTTATTCCATAATTGATGAACTTACATAATTATTGAATGGAACTGAATCAACACTGAACTTACCTTAGCTGGACAATGACACTATTGTCTTTTAGAGCTGCTTTGAATTGAATGACAGTGGTGGCCAAACACCACTTGGCATCTGGGAGTCATCTTATTGGGCCTGGATTTATTTTCGAAGAGGTCAATGACCAGAACTACCTGTGACGGAAGGAATCTGCTGGAACAATGAAAATGATGGACTGGCCCCCTCAAAGTCCGGACCTCAACCCCATCGAGCACATTTGGGGCGAGTTGGACAATAAACTGTACAGATCTATTGTACATTCAAAGGAAAGACTTTGGCTTCAGTGTCAGAAGGCATGGGATAACATTAGTGTTGAAGTTCTCAGAGGAAGTATATTGACACTATGCCAGATAGATGTGTTGCTGTAATTTCTGCAAAAGACATACCAAATTTTCAAGTTAAAAGTGGATAAAAACAGTATGACTTACTTCATCTGATATTTTATGGTCAGAGCAACAATCAGCATTTTTCATGAACATTATTAAATTAAATCATGTTTTGGAGGCGAAAAAGTCAATATTTTCAGATCTGACAGGTGTTCTAATAAAGTTGGCCACCACTGTATGTTTGCATCATTGATCATTACACTCACCTAAAGGATTATTAGGAACACCATACATACACCGCACCAATTAGATTAAAAAAGGTTAGAGAGAAAACTAAAGCACCATGGTACAACAGTGCTACACGTTATCAAGAGAGAAACTCGTAACTTAGAGCGTAAATGGAAACAAACTAATTTAGAGGTCTTTAGAATCGCGTGGAAAGATAGTATGTCACGTTATAAAAAGGCCCTAAAAGCAGCCAGGGCCTCTCATTAAAACCTTTCATTAAGAAGCCACAATTAGATCATAATAACCTAGTGTGACCGGATGCTCTCCTTTCCCTGTTGCCCACTTATATAAATTAAGCCAGAGATTTCCGCCGTACATTTCCCCTTTAAGTATTGGGACACGTCATTTCCGATTGGCCATAAATAGCCTCTTTCAGCCTGTTGGGATACGTTGCTTCCTGTTGACTCGGGGGTTCCCTTTTCGCGTCCCACGTGCGGGCATTTCGAGTGTGGCGTCACGCCAGCGGTTGCGTGCTTTTCTTAAGCTTGTTACAGGCATGTGTGAACTCATTTATGCGACGCTGCAGAATCAAAGCGAGATCAAATAATCGGTGGGCGGTTTGGTGCTTGACTGATTTCATCGTCGGCTTGTTTCAGAGATATACAGACCAGTTTATGCGGCAGGAACAAAGTGAAACCAAACCATCTAAAAGTGGTTCATTATGAGCGATTGACTGACTTCATTGCCGGGTGTTTGAGATCTGTTGAGCAAATCTTTTGCTCTCGATTCAGAGGGCCTATTTAATGCGAGGAATCGCCGTTGTCCTACAATCTATTTCTTTCTTGCCTGTTCACCCTGATTAATGACGATGTTATAATTTGTTTCTTTTGTTTTTCTTTCTTTATGTGGGAATGATTTGTTAGTGAGAGCTATTGTTCCCAGGCGAGTGTTTGGGTTTATTAGTCCTTTATTGTGTATATTCATTTGATTTATTCTGGAATTATTTCTTTATTGTGCTTGAGTGTGTGTGTGTGTTTGAGTGTGTTTCTTTTGCTAGATGCTGGGGGCTCCAGTCAGGAATCCTCCTTTTCCTTTCCTGTGGATTGGTGATGGTTTGAACACAGGGTGTGGTGTGCAGTGAGACGCACGGATTTTGTGTGCAGTGAGACGCACGGATTTTGTGTGCAGTGGTGTGAGTTGCCCCAGAGTGTGTGTGTGAAGCCAGGTATTACCTGTTCTTGAGTCCTCAGCCAAAGCTCTTGAATGTACTGTTATTGTAGGTCATTGTGAGTGTTTGTTAAAACGACCATGTTTCCTTCCCTGAGTATATAAATGAGTATATGAATCAGTTGTTGTGGCATGTCCTGCCTGGCACGCCCAGTTGATTTTAAATTAGATTTTTTTATTGTTAATAAAGAATTATTGTGCATGATATTCACGTCTCTGCTCCTTCCTAATGCAACCAACTTGCGTGCCTTAAGATAAAGGTATCAATTATTCTCTGTGTATGTCAGAGTGGCGTAGTCGGTTCTCTTAAAGCTGCCTGTAATTCCTATTCCATAAGAATTGCAGGCTCTCTCCTGCCACACTAGCAAATTACAGACCAATTTCAAATCTTCCATTTATGTCTAAAATATTAGAAAAAGTTGTGTCCGCTCAATTGTGCTCTTTCTTGCAAGAAAATTATATCTATGAAAAATTTCAATCAGGATTCAGGCCGCATCATAGCACAGAAACTGCGCTCGTTAAAATCACAAATGATTTACTTTTAGCTTCTGACCGAGGCTGTATCTCAATACTAGTTCTACTCGATCTTAGTGCTGCGTTCGATACTATAGATCATAAAATACTCATAGATCGACTTCAAAATTATACTGGTGTTCAGGGACAGGCATTAAACTGGTTTAGATCGTACTTATCAGACCGCTACCATTTTGTTTGTCTAAATGGGGAAAAATCAAAGATGACGTCAGTAGACTATGGGGTGCCGCAAGGAACCGTGTTAGGCCCTCTGCTATTCTCAATATATATGCTGCCACTTGGTGATATTATAAGAAAACATGGAATTAATTTCCACTGTTATGCTGATGACACTCAATTTTATATTTCATCACGACCGGATGAAAACGCTAAATCATCTAAACTGACAGCGTGTGTTGAAGATATTAAATACTGGATGACATGTAATTTTCTGCTATTAAATTCAGATAAAACGGAGGTATTACTTATTGGTCCAAAAAACTGCCCACAAAACCTCTCACAATACAATTTTACCTTGGAAGGATGTCCTGTCACTTTATCCACAACAGTAAAAGACCTGGGTGTTATATTAGACCGCAACTTGTCATTCGAAAATCATATTTCATATGTTACAAGAACGGCATTTTTCCACCTTAGAAACATTGCTAAGCTACGTAACATGCTATCTATTTCTGAGTTAGTTTATGCATTCATGACCTCGAGATTAGATTACTGTAATGCTTTATTAGCTGGTTGTCCTGCATCCTCAATAAACAAACTACAGTTAGTCCAAAACGCAGCTGCTAGAGTTCTTACTAGGTCAAGAAAATATGATCATATAACACCAATTTTATCATCTCTACACTGGTTACCTATTAAGTTTCGTATCAACTACAAAGTATTGCTACTGACCTATAAAGCCCTAAATGGTTTAGCTCCAGTGTATCTAACGGATCTTCTATCGCCCTACAATCCATCGCGCTCTTTAAAGGAGCTGTATGTAGGACTGTGGCCAAAACTGGTACTGCAATCACTTTCAAATTACTGTTGAGCGGGTCTCCCCTCTCCCCCTCCCCTGACTCGAGGTTGCCAGATAGGCTGCAGGATCCAGCAGGAACGTAGGCTGCTACAAGGAGCTTTCAATGGCAAGTGACAAGGTTTTTTTTCTTTCTGTTAATTATGTTTATGCTTCAAGAGCGATGTTTTGTGAAGTAATTATGAATCGCAAAAATTTACTAATGGCGATTAGCCAAAACTAATCGTAAATATGAAAGCTCGTATGTGACAGTACATTCCCACATGAAAAAATACTATAGTAAAATTACAGCAAAGCTAAATAACATTAGCAATGGTCATACAGGTCCACTTGCAGCATGTTTTGTCCACTATATATGCGAAGAACGAATGAGGAATCATTTTTACCGAGGTAACGTTAGGCTACTGTCTCAAATACGTTTTCACATTGCAATAATAAGCGTGCTAATGTTGTTTTCCTCAGCGTCCCCGCATAATGACAGAGGAACGGGCTCTGATAATGCATTACTAATGTTAGCAATGACGACTCTCCGTTTTTATTTACCAAACAATTCCTTTATACCTTTTCAATTCAATGACCCACCTCCTCCATCTGCGCTAACCTAACGTTACTTTGCACGAACATGCATAACTTTGTTCGACTGTCATGAATATTTGAAAATGTCCATTTACATTAAGTACAAGTTAGCCAAACATAGATGAACCTCACCTGTCCAGGAGAAAATTAGCAACGTTGGCATCAGTCTTCAAATTATTCTCCGTTTTCAGCCGTCTCCATCCTTTCAAAGGCATCTCTTATACAAATCCTTGTTTTATCTCGGACACTGTCACAACGTTTTTCTGATTCATAACGAGGTTGTTTAGGTTTCGTAAAGTTAGACATTGTTTATCCAAAAAGTTTGTAGCTGCAGCTGTGGTAACTAGAGCAGAGCTGGCAACCCGAATGCAGAAACACTACTGACTTCGTGATTGGTAGATATGTGGAGGGTGGCGCTTCAGGCCAAAACACAACATGTCAACATCAACATCAGTTGAGGGCTGCAACTTCACTTTTAAAATGACAATATCTTGGCCGGACAACCGTTGTCAGTGATATAAGTATTTGAAATTAACATGATTTCTTAATGTCTAGTGACATATCAGGGCCATTTTATGATTAATTGAAATACATTTCTTACATACAGTTCCTTTAAGGTCACTAAACTCTAGGCTTCTGGTCATTCCTAGGATATCTAAGTCCACTAAAGGAGGGAGGGCATTTTCACATTTAGCTCCTAAACTCTGGAACAGTCTTCCTGATATTGTTCGAGGTTCAGACTCGCTGTCCCAGTTTAAAACTAGATTAAAGAAGCATCTCTTTAGCCAAGCATTCACATTATAATTACCTTTTATACTACAGTTAAATCGGATCAAAAGCATTAATATAATATTCTGAACAGCAGCTATGCTAATTATTTCCCATCTGCTTTTCTGTTGTTATCTCGGGACACTAGTCCCGAGGTAAATAGTTCGTCAGCTCCAGTTTGTATCCAATAGCTCATGGAGACTTCGGATGCCCCAACACCTGTGATGCGACGACTCCACGCCTGTGAAGAGACGACTCAACGCCAGCGTTGTTATGGCCTAAATTAATACACGATTGATTAACTTTTTCGAACATTTTCTTTAACATTGTCTTTCTAACATTTTTACTGTACATTTATGAAATGCACTTTCTGTGAAGCCGCTTTGAAACAATGTGTATTGTGAAAAGCGCTATACAAATAAATTTGAATTGAATTGAATTGAATTGAATAATACTGTTTTTGACACCCTTTCGCCTTCAGAACTGCCTTAATTCTACATGGCATTGATTCAACAAGGTGCTGCAAGCATTCTTTAGAAATGTTGGCCCATATTGATAGGATAGTATCTTACAGTTGATGGAGATTTATGGGATGCACATCCAGGGCACGAAGCTCCCGTTCCACCACATCCCAAAGATGCTCTATTGGGTTGAGATCTGGTGACTTTGGGGACCATTTTAGTACAGTGAACTCATTGTCATGTTCAAGAAACCAATTTGAAATGATTCAAGCTTTGTGACATGGTGCATTATCCTGCTGGAAGTAGCCATCAGAGGATGGGTACATGGTGGTCATAAAGGGATGGACATGGTCAGAAACAATGCTCAGGTAGGCCGTGGCATTTAAACAATGCCCAATTGGCACCAAGGGGCCTAAAGTGTGCCAAGAAAACATCCCCCACACCATTACACCACCACCACCACCAGGCTGCACAGTGGTAACAAGGCATGATGGATCCATGCTCTCATTCTGTTTACGCCAAATTCTGACTCTACCTGATAAATAAAATAAACACAAAGTTTATAGTTCTCACAACTTTATTCAGTGAATGGTAAAGTTCAACACAACAACCATCACTCTCACCTACACGCAGAGAGCCCCTATGCACAAGCGCCCAACCTCTGACACACCGTTCCGTATTCAACAGTGTAGAGGCACCTTGTACCGTAATGAACAACGTAAAGGGGAAATAACATGTTAACAATCTAATTATGCTTTAAACAAAATAAAAGTAAATGTGTATATATATATATATATATATATATATATATATATATATATATATATATATATATATATATATATATATATATATATGTAATAAACATATATAAACTTATATAACAAAGTCAACAGTTACCACAAACAAGACAGTTGTAGAAAGTGTTCAGTCTTTTCAAATGTACCCCTTTTTTTTATATATCCATAGTCCTTAGCAGAGTACTTTCAATAGAACCACAGCCCTTCACTGAGTGCTTTCAATAACAAAAGAGCAGACGGTCCCTTCTTGGTAAGACAGTCAGCGAGTTGGGTTTTTGTGTCTGACCAGATTACCTTCTTTATCTTTTTACTCTGTATGAGCTCCTTTATACTATTATTTCCAGTCGAAGTTGTTTCTCAGTGACCTGTTTTGTTGACTTAAGAGCATCAAACAGAGAGTGATTGTCCGTAACACAGATCAAAGGAGGAACATTAAGCTCTGCATTTCCAGTTGTGAGCTCAGAAAAGATTGTAGCCAGAAAAACAGCATTATCTATTCCATCTGATAGGGCCAGAGTCTCCCCTGCCAAAGTACTCCTCACCACACGTCGAATTCTCTTAGATTGCCAACAGAGAGGAGAAAACTTCTCTCCTTCTCCCATGAGACTGATCAATGTTCCCCCTTGTGTGCCCCCATCAGGGAGATTTCCAAGGGAAGCATCACTGAAAACAATCAAGTTCAGAGCATCATTGTTTCCCAAATGTTGAAACTTGAGAGTCACCTTTTCAGATTTAATCTTTCTAATGACTTTATTTGTCTTGTGAATAGACTGGACTGTGGCATCTTTTATATTTGATGCTGAGCTGCTTGCATCAAACATAATGTCTGGTCTGGTTTGTTTTGCAACCCACAGTATCTGTCCTATTTTTGACCTAAGCTGCTCTTTTTCAGTCTCATTAAGAGAGGCATCTCTCTGCACTGCACGTGCTGCTTGCAGGCCAATAGGCTGTAGATTTTCAATGTAAGTATGCTGATGTACATGAACTTCACCATTAATAGTAACAAAGTCCAGTCCCACGTAGCAGAAATGTTCATGTTCTTCACGTCCAACATGGAATGCAGACTTTTGTATAGGAATTACATCTGTTGAGAAGTTTTCTGAGCCTGCCCAAAGAAAATCATCAACATGACATGCGAGTACTCCAGTAACCTTACACTGTTCATCCAACCAAAAATATACTGCTGGATCTACTTGAGACATTCTACCACCTGTACTCAGCATTATTTCTTTCACCTTGTTGTACCAATATAGTGATGCATCTGCAAGGCCATAAACACACTTGTTTAGTTTCCATAGGATATCTTCCTTTCCAGCTTCAGGAGGGGGTCGGACATAGACTTCTCTGGACAACTGCATACCTTGCAAGAAAGCGGATTTGATGTCCATAGAATGGACATGCCACTTATTTTGACAGATTACTGCTAATAATAGCCTGAGAGAGTCGGAAGCACAGGTTGGAGAGTCTTTCTGCAGCTCGTGAATATTAAGCTCTTCAAAACCTCTGGCTACGAGTCGTGCTTTAGGCACAATACCACTGGGAGTTTCTTTGAGACTACAGACCCATCTGGTAGAGACACACTTTTGACCTGCATCATCAACTTCTTCAAAAACATTGTTTTTGTTCCAATTCATAATTTCATCCTGTTTGGCTGCATCAAATGAAATGTCTTTTGTTATGAGTACATCAGACTCCCTTTCATTTGATTCAATGTTAAGATTTTCAACACATGACACATCCACTGGCTCCTTTTGTCCATCACTACCATCAGGTTCAATATGTTGCAAATTAAACCAGTTTTTGTATTTTCCTGAGGATTTGCCTGCTCTGCCTAAAACCTTGCCTCTTTGTAGACCACTACCATCCTGTTTCACAAATTGTACAGTCTGTCCTGTCTTTAACACCAGCAGAAGAAACATCCTTACCACAAGCACTGTGATCTGTTTCAGTTTGTGTCATACTAGGATGAACCACTTCTCCTGTATTCACCTCATTGTCGCTGATGTTTTCCTGTTCACTGTCTTTGTTTTCTTCACCATCTGAGCTTTCTGCTCCATTGTTTAAGCTGCATTTTTCACTTGTCTCGCTGTGGTCTTGCACAGTTTGTTTATCCGGTGATTCCTGATCATGTGTGTTTGTTTTGCAGAGTCTGGATTGATGTACTCTAACTAAAGTCCCCCCATGTCTTACAAATACAACAGATCCATCTTGACCGATAACAACCCCTGGTCCCTTCCACTCAGGAAAGTCTGCTCTTTTGTAATATACCTTGTCTCCTGTCACATACATGTCGTCAGTGGGCCTGAGCTGTTTACGTAGCACCCTTCTTATCCTCTCAGAAGACTCTGCTTCAGTGAATGCTTTCCTAGAAGCATGTAAAGCAGAAATGTGTTCTCCAACTCTGACGCTCAGTTTTCAGCCATGTCTCTGATTTCTTCATTGTTGAATTCTCCACCATTGTCACTGTACAGCCTCTGGGGGGCGCCATGGACACTTATCCAAGTGTGAATGAAGGAGTTAACAATTTCAGATGATTTTTTGTCTTAACAATGTTTCCAGCGCTGAAACGCGTAAAGTGGTCGATAATGTGGAGATACCACACACCTGGCTCCAACTCGTGCAGATTCACTGCCACTGTCTCATTATATTGTGAAGCTAAGGGCAGCCCCACAGCAGGCTTTGGCTTTGTCTTTTTGTACTTCTGGCATTTCACAGTCAGATACTATTTGTTGTAAAATGGTAAAGCATTCTTTGTCGTTGTTTCCTGAACTGTGAATGAGTTTTTGTAGCCTGTCTGCCGACACGTGACCAAACTGTTTGTGGAGCTTCAGAAGGACTTTGCGTTTCTCATCTGGAGACATATCTTCTGTCACTGTTAGGACTTCCTCTTCAGTTTTACCTTTTTTAGTTTCTTTGTCTCTTATATCGACACAGTAATGTCTAGAACTAGTAAATTCAAGAGGAATGGATTGTTTGAACATCACTGCACTGTCCTTTTCCATGTCCAAAATGGTCCCCGCCTTCTTCAGGGATGTTTTACTCAGCAGAAGTGGAATGTCAACCTTGACAACTTCAGTCTCAATTTGGCATTTCGTCAGTCCTATTTTAGCTGGCAGTTTCACATTTTTTGTGGAATATACCAAATTCCCATCACCGAATCGAAATGGTCTGCAACTGGGAGTTTCTGTTTGCATCAAGTGGTTAACTTGATCCTGGGTGAGGTCATCAATATAGCTTTCCAGCCATTTCTCCCCACACACAGTACGGGTACAAGCAGTGTCAATAATAGCTGATCCCAATGATTCAGTCATAAATATCTCTGCATCTGAGATGGCGGCCTTTGTAAACAATGTAATGTTACATTCCTCTATATTTACATCTTCAGTTACTCTTACTTGTTCCGTTTTTTTGTGGGGACAGTCTTTAGCCCAATGAAATGTACACTGGCAAATAGCACATCTGGATCTCTTACCGAACTTATCCAGTGGATTAGTCCCGGGTAATGGCTGCTTTAGTTGTCCACTTTGGAAAGTTGTGCTCCGTTTTCCCCTGCCTTGTGGTCTTTGATCTGTGAAAAACGCCACGTCCTGGTTCACTTGTATTCCGCTCGACGAGACTGTCGATTTCCCCCCGAAAATCCTTTTTAGAGCAGACTTCATGGAGGAGAACGTCAACTCGGTGCATGCCGTCAATGCTAGCTGTCTGCTTTTATCGTCGAGACAGGCCGTGTCTAATAGTTTAAACGGCAGTACAGCATCAGGAAGCGTCATACTATACTTTTTCATCCGGTTGTATCGCTGTTCAAAGTCAATTATGTAGTCCTCCATGGAAACTGAACTATTCTTAATTATGCCATCAAAATATGAATAGGCTTCATACGCGCAATCTTTTTCCTCTTTAAGGAACACGCCGTCCAGCTTTGCCATCAACGTTGTCATGCCGTTATCACTGTCCAAATCTTCCGCAGGTATTTCCATCGCCGTTTCACGGGCTCTCTCTTCAAGCCCCAAGGCGACAGCAAGGGCTTGCTTCTTTTTATCGAGATCGGTAACCCGCGTCCAGACATTGACTTCATTCTTCCAACACTCATATGGCCTGGCTTCATCAAACTTCGGTGGAACTTTATAACTAGCAGCCATCTTTCAACCATCCTCTGCTACCATGATAAATAAAATAAACACAACGTTTATAGTTCTCACAACTTTATTCAGTGCATGGTAAAGTTCAACACCACAGCCATCACTCTCACCTACACGCAGAGAGCCCCTATGCACAAGCGCCCAACCTCTGACACACCGTTCCATATTCAACAGTGTAGAGGCACCTTGTACCGTAATGAACAACGTAAAGGGGAAATAACATGTTACGACTACCATCTGAATGTCTCAACAGAAATCGAGACTCATCAGACCAGGCAACATTTTTCCAGTCTTCAACTGTCCAATTTTGGTGAGCTTGTGCAAATTGTAGCCTCTTTTTCCTATTTGTAGTGGAGATGAGATGAGTGGGATCTTCTGCTGTTGTAGCCCATCCGCCTCAAGGTTGTGCGTGTTGTGGCTTCACAAATGCTTTGCTGCATACCTCAGTTGTAACAAGTGGTTATATCAGTCAAAGTTGCTCTTCTATCAGCTTGAATCAGTCGGCCCATTCTCCTCTGACCTCTAGCATCAACGAGGCATTTTTGCCCACAGGACTGCCGCATACTGGATGTTTTTCCCTTTTCACACCATTCTTTGTAAACCCTAGAAATGGTTGTGCGTGAAAATCCCAGTAACTGAGCAGATTGTGAAATACTCAGACCGGCCCGTCTGGCACCAACAACCATGCCACGCTCAAAATTGCTTAAATCACCTTTCTTTCCCATTCTGACATTCAGTTTGGAGTTCAGGAGATTGTCTTGACCAGGACCACACCCCTAAATGCATTGAAGCAACTGCCATGTGATTGGTTGAGTAGATAATTGCATTAATGAGAAATTGAACAGGTGTTCCTAATAATCCTTTAGGTGAGTGTACGTTCCTGTTTATTTCTGTAAAGCTTCTTGGAAACAATCTGTATATAAAGTGCTATATAAATAAAGGTGAAGAAGACAAATTAATGAATGAGCCACACTTTTATTGTTGCAGTGACTATTCAAACCCAGCAGATGGCAATATGGCTTCAAAAACAAAATCAGTGTGCAGATAGGAGTAGATAGGAGTTGTCAGGTTGTATTGGAAGTCATTTGGTTGGAAACAGATGTACACAGAAAAGTATCTCTGTCATGCTCTATCTATCTATCTATCTATCTATCTATCTATCTATCTATCTATCTATCTCTCTCTCTCTCTCTCTCTCTCTCTCTCTCTCTCTCTATCTAAATCTTCAGGAGTTATAGGGACATAACAGAAGATGAACAAGGACACATTAATAAAAAAACATAAAAAACTAAAATTAAAAACATCCATCCATCCACTGGTTGCGTGGTCGCTTTGTTTATGTGTATGACTGTATGCATGTGTGCTTTTGGGTGTTAGCATATCTGCCACTCATATGAATTAGGTGATTATTAGGTGTGCATATATTGTACTTTTAGACTGTATGAAGAGCTGTCAGAAAGTGCTAATGACCTCTGTTATGAAACAGAGATACTGTTGAAACATGTTGACTAAGATATGAAATACTTTCTCCTGTCATCATCAAAATTCATGTTTAATTTGATATCACTCAGTACATGTATAGTCAAGTCAAGTCAACTTTATTTATATAGTACTTTTTTACAATGCAGATTGTTTCAAAGCAGCTTCACAGTGTTAAACAGGAAAGTAATGCAATTTTATTCGGCCGTACAGCCAGTCCGGAGAAAACGATGATGTCATCTAGCTCATTCCAATGATCATACAGTGACAATGTGGGCAGATCAGTAATTTAGTTTATATGGTTATGTCACAGGTCGGAGCGGACCGCGTGAGTCCCGCTCCTCCCTTCCTTTTCACCTCGGGGAGGTTCCCAGTGATACCCCAGACGACCAGACACACGAGGACACTGGAGTAAGGTTTAAAATTACACTTCTTTATTAATTTACTTAAAATTTGGGGGGGGAAAGGGGAAGTGAGGGGGCTAAAATCCAAAAGGACTGGAGAGTGAGGACGCCGCCTCAGAGCTCGCCGGCTCTTTCTGCAGGAGGACCTCAGATAAGTCGTTTCGTCCTGTTTCTCAATGTCTGGCTTCCATATCCTGCTACGTGCTCACTTGTCTCTGTCTTTCTGTTTCCCAGGGCGGACCTTTCGGGGGATTTACGCCACGGCTCGCTCCTTCTCAGACTCCGTAGACACGGTTCATCCGTTCTCTCTCCTTGTTCCAGGCTCTGTGATAGCGGTGGCTCAAAGGGCTTAACCGCGGCGATGGGGCTGGATCGGCCGCTTCTCTAGGTGGCTACACACAGGTAATGGCAGGTAAGTATGACTTTGCTCAATGGATATCACTCACAGACTCCGTAGACACGGTTCATCCGTTCTCTCTCCTTGTTCCAGGCTCTGTGATAGCGGTGGCTCAAAGGGCTTAACCACGGCGGTGGGGCTGGATCGGCCGCTTCTCTAGGTGGCTACACACAGGTAATGGCAGGTAAGTATGACTTTGCTCAATGGATATCACTCACAGACTCCGTAGACACGGTTCATCCGTTCTCTCTCCTTGTTCCAGGCTCTGTGATAGCGGTGGCTCAAAGGGCTTAACCACGGCGGTGGGGCTGGATCGGCCGCTTCTCTAGGTGACTACACACAGGTAACGGCAGGTAAGTATAACTTTGTTCCGGGAGTATGTAGCGTTGTCCTCTCCTCCGGCCCTGCACACGCACACAGTTTCCTCCGACACAAGCACGTAACAATGGCTATTCAAGAGAGTGCTTACTTGGCTCCGGTCATGCTACCCCCGTAGAGACAGAGAATAGGGTGAGGTTCACAGCGTGAATGGTTAGAGCTAGTTACTCCGCCAGCTTCGGGATCGTACCTTTCCCAGAGAGTGGGTCAGCCTGGATAATGGTCTCGGGGACGACACGCACACACACAGCACAACACAGCAGATTCCAAGTGTACGCTCTCAAAGTCAAAATGCTGACTCACCCACGGCACTCTTCACACCAACCAGGTGTACTTAAGGTCCAGAGACCACTTTTCCCGCGTCGTTTATCTCAGGGGGAAGGGAAGATCGCTGAAGCGCTGGTATAGCGAAGAACCAACGAAAAGGACGTTGCTGCTACACCACCCCGGCGGCTTTCACTGCCCGCCGGCTCTGGCTCTCCCACGCTCACTCTCCGCGGTGGGGCCACTCGTTTTCCTAGTTTCAACGTCACAAGGCTCACAGATGATAAACCTCCGATGAAGGCGTTACTGTATGTGTTTCTCAGGGTACTCACACATTGATCAACCCGTGTGCTCGTCTTGTTCTCTCTTCCAGTGTCTGGCTCGCGTCCTGGCCGCTGTGCTCTCTCTCCCGAAGGGATTTGCTCATTAGCACTTCCGGCAACTGTCCTGCATGTAACTTCTCAGAATCGAACACACACAGCACTTGAATCACAATGCAAACTCAGTCTGTATTATACTCAGCCTCGTCTCTTTTCTTCTCTTTATAGCTCTCCAGATCTTTGATCGCTCAGTCCACAATATCCACCTTGTGTTTTCCTGTGTTTGCCCAGATGCCCAGATCCTCTCGCCGCAACGGCTGGAAGCGGCTACCACCAGGCTCGGGCTGAGCCCGACCCGGAGCTAACAGCTGCGGCTGTGTGTGACCGCTGCAATGACTGACACAGACTGACTTCTGGAGGCCCTCTTTATACTCCTCCTACCTCCCCTTCACCCAATCCAGAGATCGCGCCGTTTATTGGAGCACCTGTCGCCGATTTCCTATGATTTTGGCGCGGGGACGGGAACCCGGAAGTAGTGGTGTTTGATCCGGGCGGAACAAATCTCCGCCACTATGGTTCCGCCCCAGGAAAAGTCACACCGTGACATCCTCCCCCGCCAAACCGTTCTAGTCCCTAGAACGTCTTTCGGCTGCCCATTCTCCATAGCGTGCTGGAGGCCGGCCACGGTTCTCCCGCTGGGACCGTCGTGGTGGCGAAACCGGGTAGGCGGGACGGGTCGATACCTTTCTCTGCTGGGCTCTGCCTCCCCCGTGGGGATCCGGTGCTGCACGACATTGGTGCAGCCGTAGTCCTCCTCGTGTGCCGAGAAGACATGTTGCCACTTGCCCAGCAGGTCTCGCAACTTCCTGGCCTGTGCTGGTCCCAGCTCCTCCCCTTACAGGGAATTTCCCCTCAGGTGGCCGGGCACCTCCTCCATATTTCTGGACCCAGGGGTTTCCCATGAATACTGGCATGACTCGGGGTGGGGCCTCCAGTGCCTCGTCGTCGGCCATCTGAGGATCCCTGGTCGCTCAACCCGAGGTGAAACCCTGCCGACTACGCCAAAATCTGTCACAGGTCGGAGCGGACCGCGTGAGTCCCGCTCCTCCCTTCCTTTTCACCTCGGGGAGGTTCCCAGTGATACCCCAGACGACCAGACACACGAGGACACTGGAGTAAGGTTTAAAATTACACTTCTTTATTAATTTACTTAAAATTTGGGGGGGGAAAGGGGAAGTGAGGGGGCTAAAATCCAAAAGGACTGGAGAGTGAGGACGCCGCCTCAGAGCTCGCCGGCTCTTTCTGCAGGAGGACCTCAGATAAGTCGTTTCGTCCTGTTTCTCAATGTCTGGCTTCCATATCCTGCTACGTGCTCACTTGTCTCTGTCTTTCTGTTTCCCAGGGCGGACCTTTCGGGGGATTTACGCCACGGCTCGCTCCTTCTCAGACTCCGTAGACACGGTTCATCCGTTCTCTCTCCTTGTTCCAGGCTCTGTGATAGCGGTGGCTCAAAGGACTTAACCGCGGCGATGGGGCTGGATCGGCCGCTTCTCTAGGTGGCTACACACAGGTAATGGCAGGTAAGTATGACTTTGCTCAATGGATATCACTCACAGACTCCGTAGACACGGTTCATCCGTTCTCTCTCCTTGTTCCAGGCTCTGTGATAGCGGTGGCTCAAAGGGCTTAACCACGGCGGTGGGGCTGGATCGGCCGCTTCTCTAGGTGGCTACACACAGGTAATGGCAGGTAAGTATGACTTTGCTCAATGGATATCACTCACAGACTCCGTAGACACGGTTCATCCGTTCTCTCTCCTTGTTCCAGGCTCTGTGATAGCGGTGGCTCAAAGGGCTTAACCACGGCGGTGGGGCTGGATCGGCCGCTTCTCTAGGTGACTACACACAGGTAACGGCAGGTAAGTATAACTTTGTTCCGGGAGTATGTAGCGTTGTCCTCTCCTCCGGCCCTGCACACGCACACAGTTTCCTCCGACACAAGCACGTAACAATGGCTATTCAAGAGAGTGCTTACTTGGCTCCGGTCATGCTACCCCCGTAGAGACAGAGAATAGGGTGAGGTTCACAGCGTGAATGGTTAGAGCTAGTTACTCCGCCAGCTTCGGGATCGTACCTTTCCCAGAGAGTGGGTCAGCCTGGATAATGGTCTCGGGGACGACACGCACACACACAGCACAACACAGCAGATTCCAAGTGTACGCTCTCAAAGTCAAAATGCTGACTCACCCACGGCACTCTTCACACCAACCAGGTGTACTTAAGGTCCAGAGACCACTTTTCCCGCGTCGTTTATCTCAGGGGGAAGGGAAGATCGCTGAAGCGCTGGTATAGCGAAGAACCAACGAAAAGGACGTTGCTGCTACACCACCCCGGCGGCTTTCACTGCCCGCCGGCTCTGGCTCTCCCACGCTCACTCTCCGCGGTGGGGCCACTCGTTTTCCTAGTTTCAACGTCACAAGGCTCACAGATGATAAACCTCCGATGAAGGCGTTACTGTATGTGTTTCTCAGGGTACTCACACATTGATCAACCCGTGTGCTCGTCTTGTTCTCTCTTCCAGTGTCTGGCTCGCGTCCTGGCCGCTGTGCTCTCTCTCCCGAAGGGATTTGCTCATTAGCACTTCCGGCAACTGTCCTGCATGTAACTTCTCAGAATCGAACACACACAGCACTTGAATCACAATGCAAACTCAGTCTGTATTATACTCAGCCTCGTCTCTTTTCTTCTCTTTATAGCTCTCCAGATCTTTGATCGCTCAGTCCACAATATCCACCTTGTGTTTTCCTGTGTTTGCCCAGATGCCCAGATCCTCTCGCCGCAACGGCTGGAAGCGGCTACCACCAGGCTCGGGCTGAGCCCGACCCGGAGCTAACAGCTGCGGCTGTGTGTGACCGCTGCAATGACTGACACAGACTGACTTCTGGAGGCCCTCTTTATACTCCTCCTACCTCCCCTTCACCCAATCCAGAGATCGCGCCGTTTATTGGAGCACCTGTCGCCGATTTCCTATGATTTTGGCGCGGGGACGGGAACCCGGAAGTAGTGGTGTTTGATCCGGGCGGAACAAATCTCCGCCACTATGGTTCCGCCCCAGGAAAAGTCACACCGTGACAGTTAATTTAGTTTACCAATTAGATTTATTTGGATATTTAGTTGAAAATTTAGTGTCCCCAAGTGAGCAAGCCAAGCCAAAGGTGACAGTGGCAAGGAACCAAAACTCCATCAGATGGCATAATGGAGAAAAATAAACCTTGGGAGAAACCAGGCTCAGTCGGGGTGCCAGTTCTCCTCTGGCCAATTAACAAACAGTGGATGATCTGGCAACATGATCCGGAATATTCAAAAGATTGGAGGCAACATGCCGGAGACGGGTTTATTTAGGATGACGTATCGATTAAACAATTATTCAATTTCAATATTCGAAAGATCGGAGCCGTCAGGCCGGAGACGGGTGTATTGAGGATGACATATCGATTAAACAATTATTAAATTGCAATATTCGAAAGTCTAGATTTAAACTGACAGAGTGTGTCTGCCTTCCGAACAATGCTAGGAAGACTGTTCCAGAGTTTGGGTGCTAAATAGGAAAAGGATCGACCGCCTGCAGTTGATTTCGATATTCAGTATTATCAACTGGCCAGGATTTTGAGACCGCAGTAGACGTGATGGAGTATAATATGTTAAGAACTTTCTCAAGTACTGGGGAGCTAAACCATTTAGTGCTTTGTAAGTAATAAGCAATGTTTAATAGGGAGCCAGTGCAGTGTTGACAGAACCGGGCTAATATGGTCATACTTCTTGGTTCTAGTAAGAACTCGAGCTGCTGCGTTTTGGACCAGCTGGAGTTTGTTTATTAAGTGAGCAGGGCAACCACCCAGTAGAGCATTACAATAATCTAGCCTTGAGATCATGAACGCATGAACTAACTGTTCAACATTTTGCAATGAGAGCATATGCCGTAATTAGGGGTTCAAGCACCTGGCCAGATGGTAGGCCTCAATTTGGGGACAACCTATCAGAGTATGACCCCGAATGGCCCATAGGTGGCGCTACAGCAACCAAAAGTTCAAAATTGCTCATAACTCTTAGACCGCTTGTCCCAGGATCAAGTGTCTTATATCGTTGGAATCCGTGGCTCAAGGCGGACAAAAGGCTATCTCCAATTTGCTCGCCCTTCAGGCGCCAATTTCGAGTAAATTGCATTTTTTGGAAAAACCTATTTTTGCAAACTTCTCCTAGGTTTTTGGCCCGATCGGAACCAAACCACTGCAAGAATATTCTCTGGAGTCTGACAATCAATAATCATCCAAAAAACTCTAAATTTCAATTAACGGTCGATAAGGGGAACCAAAATATTTGATGGCACCAGGGCCACTTTTACTAAAATGGTTATAAATTTATATTTTAATATTTTATATTTTATATTTTAAATTTATTATAAATAAAAAAAAATGGTAAAGAGATTTTTTTGCTAAACTTGGGATACATCTTCCTGAGCTCAATTTGAGATCACAATTGGCCACTTGGCCGCACTATAAAACGGTTTTAATTTGTGAACGGAAAGAGATATTTTCGCAAAACTTGGGACACATGTTCATGAACTCATTCGAGTTGAGTTGACATGAAAAAATTATGACAATTGGCCACTTGGTGGCGTTATAACAGTGAAAAAAATCATGAAAATAGCTACAAGCGCACCCAACTGTTAGTCTACTGAAAATTGGCATGCAGTGTCTTTGTCCAGGGTGCCATGATAGTGATCATTTGAAACGAACAATGATGGATTGTGTTGAAATTTGTTTTGAATTGGGACTGGCGAATCCCCGTCCATACTGTCAATGACCATTCGCAAAGACCTGCCCACTTTAGTTACTGTTGCTATGTCTGACAAGCGACGCCACTCTCACACCACACCAGATGTGAAAAATACATTGCGGATCAGAGAGGAGACTGCGCGCTGTCAGACAAGTACTTTTGATATGAAACAAATGGTGCTTTTCCACTACACAGTACCAGCTCGCCTCGCCTCGACTCGACTTTGTTTGGTTTTCCAGTGTGTAAAAGTTGTACCTGTACCTACTTCCAGGTACTTTTTTTCGTACCACCTCCGGCGAGGTCCTAATCGAGTTGAGGCGATACTAAAATGTGATGTGAAAACACGGCAGACTGCTGATTGGTCAGAGAGAATCATCACTATTCACGGCGTCATCATTGCACACGCCAGACGGAGTATCCTGAATAAAAAACAGCAAAAACAAAAACATCCAAAAACAGCATACACTCGATTTCCTCCATTGTCCTGTGTGTGTGGCAGCGGATGTATCTCGCTTAGAAGATTAAGTCATGACAGTTTCCTGCTGCGTCGCTATGACGATCGGGTACTATTGTGGAGGTACTATCTGCAATGGAAAACGGAGCGAAAAGCGAGCCGAGTCGAGTCGAGTTGAGTTGAGCTGGTACTGGTAATTGTGACAATTGGCCACTTGGTGGCGCTATAACAGTGAAAAAAATCATGAAAATAGATACAAGCGCACCCAACTGTTAGTCTACTGAAAATTGGCATGCAGTGTCTTTGTCCAGTGTGCCATGATAGTGATCATTTGAAACGAACAATGATGGATTGTGATGGAATTTGTTTTGAATTGGGACTGGCGAATCCCCGTCCATACTGTCAATGACCATTCGCAAAGACCCGCCCACTTTAGTTACTGTTGCTATGTCTGACAAGCGACGCCACTCTCACACCACACCAGATTCTCACGCAGTGAAAAATACATTGCGGATCAGAGAGGAGACTGCGCGCTGTCAGACAAGTACTTTTGATATGAAACAAATGGCGCTTTTCCACTACACAGTACCAGCTCGCCTCGACTTGACTCGACTTTGTTTGGTTTTCCAGTCAGTCAGGTACTATTGTGGAGGTACTATCTGCAATGGAAAACGGAGCGAAAAGCGAGCCGAGTCGAGCTGAGTTGAGCTGGTACTGGTAATGGAAAAGCGCCAAAAGTCTCAACTTTCAAATGTAGTCATTTTTTAGAGACATTTAAACAATAAAAAACGTTTTGTGACTCTTTAATGTGTCTGACAGATCGCTGTAGACTCGACCCATACACAAAAGAAATTTATTTGAAATATATTTTCTGAATATATTTTTGGAATATATGCAAATATTTGAAATTGGCCCAATAAATATATTTTAGTTAAATATATGTAAATATATTTAGAAATTTAAAAAGTCAACATTTTCACAAACAAACAACACATTTTCAATTTATTTTTTAGATAGACCACTTCAGCCATGGATGTGGGCATGGGAGAGCAGTGCTCTACTTCACCCACCCACATTTTTCCTACTGATCGGTGATCGAACCGGCAACCCTTCGATTACAAGCCCGAAGCCCTAACCAGTAGACCACAGATGCCCCTTTACTGACTTTATTGGCCTAAAATGACAATTTTATGTAGGAAACAACATACAGAATGCAGAGTTTTTTTCCCCCCTATTTTTACAGAATTGAATACAGATATTTAATAGTGTGTGTATGCAGTGTTAGACATTGAGTTCTATCTATTGTTTAAGTGCACTTCACTGTTGGAGTATCATTATTATACTTGCATCATAAATATTGTGCATATTTTCAATATTTAAATGACTTCAGGAAAGATGTCAATAAAACAACAATAAATCTAATAATTGCAGTTAGTTTTAGGTATGTGCCACCTAATATGGCCTAATAGTCCTAGGAAAGCAACTATCTGTAATTTTACATTGCAGTCATTTAAAAGTAAGTACAGTATTTATTATAGCTGTGTGTCATAATACAGTAGTGAAATATGGTAGTCTACTCTTGTGTATTGGGGAAAAGGTAGAGGAATTACTATGATCAAAATATATTTTCGACCCTTCTTTAGCAAGCTAAACATTTTATGACCATATATTTTGTCATATATTTTACATTACATGTTATAAATGTAAATATATTTCACACTTAACATCATATATTTTTGTTATATTTCAGAATATATTTCAAAATGATAACTATAAGTGGACAACGTCAGTGTATTTGGAATATATGCCACATATATTTTTGACACTTTAAAATATATTTAATTTTTTTTTTTTTGTGTATGGGGAGGCTCAGTTAAAGCTGCTCGTGAACCAATCATCTCTTCCTTCTAGTTAATTTATAGCATTAAAATAAACATGAATGAACATAAAAGGAATGTTGTTTTAAAGTGCTATGACGTCTGCACACTTTGGTTTTCAAATTTAAATCCTCCAATGTTAATCTACTAACTCTCCTGACTGCTTTGTGGGACAAAATGGCGGATTATGATTAGTCAGATCGCCTGTCAATCAAACTCCCTGCGAAGGGTCAATTGAGAATGCCCGTGTGCACAATCCTGATCTAATCGACAACTTTGCAGTTGCACATAGGAAAGCCCCGAAAATCCCGGTATAATTTAAGAGAGCATCTTTTTTATGTATTTGGACCTAGGCCTAACAATGTGTTATGGTGCGCTGTCACCAATGGGTTTTTTTTGTGAGTTTTTTTTGGTGAGCGTAGGCTCCTCCTGATTTTGTTAGTCATCTCATCTCTTATATGCTGTGTATGATCATATTGTAACGATCACCAGCTGGAGTGCCCTTGAGAGCCACCAGAGGGCACTCCACACATAAGACTATATTCACTCACTAAATACATTTCCCATAACTCACTGCCCGGACTCATAATCACTTATCACTGATCACATTCACCTGTACCTCATTTACTGATTGCATTTCACCTGTGTCTCACCATCCTGTTATTTCCTGTCTATTTATACCTTGGTCATTCATTTACTCACGGCTAAGTTGTTCAATGTTAAACTGCAATTCTGAGCACTCTCCCGGTTTTCTTGTTTCTTGTTTTTGGATATCTTGCCCTGTTCCTTGGATTACTCTCTTGCCTCTGGTCCCTGCCTGTTTTGTTTGTTTGTTTGTTTGTTTGTTTTGACGGCCTGTCTGTGTATGACCCTTGCCTGTACCTTGGATTACGCTTCTGGATTGCCCTCAAATAAAAGCTGCATTTGGATCCACCTTCGAGTCTCGGAGCAGTTCATAACACATATCCTGTCCTATTCATGGTAGACTACTCGCGGACATTGCGTCATCAAGGAGCCCGCCTTGATAATCCTACTCAAGGGCCCAGTGTTGGCTCGTTACGCCACTGAATATAATTGTCTAAACTCTTAATCAAAATTACATATTTACAACAAATTTGACACATATATATGGGCACACTTTAAGCACTACTAATAAAAGTGGTGGAGATCAGGCAAGACTATAAGAGGACTCTAAAACTGACTGTAAGACTGTAGACTGTAAAGACTGTAAAAACGCTTTAAAACCATATATGTCCTATGGTAAACTGCCTGTATTGGCTGTAAATTGACTTTTTCATCTATTACGGCAGTTGTTAAATGCTTGCTAAATAACACGTAATGTCTTTTGATGCTTGTGTGCTTCAAGGCCTTAAAGGCCTTAACTGCTTGAACCCCGATAAATGCTGCTTGCAGCTTTAATTTAGATATATATTTTTAAGATGGTCGAATGCAGTTTTACAGATGCTAGAAACAAGGCTTTCAAATGAGAGATTGGTATCAAAGAGCACACCCAGGTTCCTAACTGATGACAAGGACTTGACAGAGCAGCCATCAAGTGTTAGACAGGTTACTACTTACTACTTACTACTTACCTAGGTTACTACTTGTGGAGCTTTTTTGTCCAATAATTAAAAATTAAGTTTTTTATGAATTAAAATGTATTCTAGGCAAGACAAGGCATGGGAGCGTTGTACACCACCAAGCGCGCTCTCCAAATGAAGGAGGGGCTGAGCGTGGCAAGGCTTTGTGGCGTTGCACACGGTCTGCCTCACCTCCTTCCTCAGCGGGGAACAAGAGTGGCGAGGCATAGCGTCGTGCGCTGTCGTCCACACACCGCTGAGAAGAGGGAAATGAGAGTGGCGAAGCTTTGTAGTGTCACACACTGCCATTCTCGCCCTCTTGTGGGGAGGGGAATGAGAGCGGCGAGGCTTTGTAGCGTCACACGCTGCCATTCCTGAACTCCCGAGACCCAGAGGTATTGGAACTGCTCTTGAGAATTTGGGTACCACTGGCTGTTTTTAACACCAGTGGCGGAACAGAATTACTGATGGTTTTCCACCCGGCCCTCCTCCGGGGGAAGAACAGTTCCTGACCAAATGGTGAATGGTGTTTCTGGACCAGGGTGGACATCGTCTGGCCAAGGGCCAGCGCTGTGCGCAGCTCAACCTCGGCTCAGAACTACCCTCGTGCACTAAGCAGGGTAGAGGTGGCCTGCCAGTGGCACTGCCACCCCACCGATGAGGGTAGTGAGAGAGAGGAAAACTTTATACAGATTATGGCCCTATTGGTGTTCCATATTTTTGCACCAAATAGTTCCACAATGCCAAAGCCTTCCAATGCACATCTGGGAAAAGGCAAGGGGCGCGCAAGGCGATTTATGCGTTGCACTATGCCTCAGCCACCCGGGAAAGCATGGCTGTCAAGTATGAATCTGACTCAGCACGAGCGCCCACTATTATAGTGGGAATCTCAGCATCATCTTCATTTTCAACACATAACAGCCCTCTCTCCGATGCAGCGATTGACATCTGTCCTCTGCTAGAGCCCCAAATTAAATGCTAGGTCCCCTTTTTTTTTTAAGGACCAGCAATCCCATCTGTAAGCTACCAGCCGACATGTGAGATAGTGAGCGTGGCCATGAGGTGGCACACGGCGCGCTGAACACTCAAGCCCTTATGAAAAAGGCAAGACGAACAACGCGCCGATGTGGTTTTGCTCTCATGAGAGAACATAAACCACCCACAAACACAGTCTCAACATGCTTGCGATGCGAAAGAGGAGTGGGGGGCCCACGGAGGTGTACTCGGCAGGGAACCTTCACTGTAATCCTCAGGTCACCCAGGCTTATCAGCCAAAGTAGCCCCTTTTCTGGTGCACCAAAAAAGAGACTAGATCGGGGTATAAGCGAAGGGACTCAACCCCATTTGAGGTATCATAGTCTCGACCACGCATCGTAGGCGCCGAGTGACGCGCATCGGGTTGCCACGGCAACCTGCGCTGTCACCCGGCAGCTAGATGGCACACGGCGCGCTAAACACTCAAACCCTCACGCGGAAGGTGAGATGAACAGCGCGTCGACGTGATCCCATTCCCCTGAGAGAACATGGATCACCCACGAACACAGTCTCAACATGTTTATGCGAGAGGGATCGTGGCCGTCAGGACAGGAAACAACTGCATCCAGAAACGCACTGGTGGAATGTGTAGTCCCACCGTCCCACAATCCCACCGTTCTGTAGAGAATCAACAACTGGCTGAGGATCTGAATGCATTCAACTGCAGGTTTGAAAAGCCTAGTCTCACACCACACACCCGCTGTGATCTGCACTTCACACGTCCCCCATCACCTCCTGCAGGTGGTTGAACAGTTGGCTGTCTGGTGCAGTTATAACAACCTTGAGCTCAACATGCTCAAAATGGTGGAGATGATAGTGGACTTCAGGAGGAACAGCCCAGCACTCTCACCATCATAAACAGCACTGTGGAAGCAGTGGAGTCATTCAGATTCCTGGGCACTACCATCTCTCTGAAGTGGGCCAATCACAACTCCATTGTGGAAAAGGCCCAGCAGAGACTGTACTTCCTTCGTCAGCTGAGGAAGTTCACCTCCCATAGGAGCTGCTGATTCAGTTCTACTTGGCTGTCATTGAGTCTGTTTATGCACTTCCATCACTGTCTGGTTTGGTTCAGCTACCAAATCTGACATCAGGAGACTACAGCGCACAATCCGGACTGCAGAAAGGATTATTGGTGCCTCCCTGCCAACCCTCCAGGACCTGTACTCTTCCAGAGTGAGGAAGAGAGCATGTAAAATCATCACAGACTCCACTCACCCTGGACACCACCTGTTTCGAACTGTTAACCCCCCCCCCCCCCCGTTAGTGCAATACTCCAACTGTTTAGTGCAATATCTTCTAAACTCAGGAGATATTTATATTTATTCATACTACTCATATACTGTAAATATGTTTATAATCTGTAAATGTTTATTCTGACTGAATGTATATTTTTTTATATTTTAATAAAAAATGTTATATAAAAATATTTTCATATTTTTATTCTTAGAATTTGTATTACTATGTTCTTGTTGTGTTTGTATTGTATATTAGCACTGGAAGCTTCAGCACCAAGAAAAATTCCTTCCACACTTCTGTATTGTGCCCTGGTGGCCTGTATACAGTAGCCAACACAAATGTCAAACGGGATTTATCAAGTACCCTACATAATGTTACGTAAAGCACCAAAACTTCAAAGGAATTATATTTGAAACTAGACTTCTGAGTAATACTGAAGATATTATTATAAATTACACCAACCCCTCCCCCTTTACCTTTCAGATACGGATCGTGTTTATAACAACAATCTTGAGGGGTGGACTAATTTAAAGTAATGTAGTCATCAGGTTTTAGACAGGTTTCTGTCAAACACAGCACATCAAGTCTCGTTTCAGTAATTGGCGTGGAGAGACCACATTTAAGCCGCTGCTGGGAGAGAGAGAGAGGAGAGAGAGACCGGGACTGGGACTTCAAACGCCTGCCTACCACTGCCAGAGTACTGAGAAAGTTATTGAACCTGAGAGCAACGTTGCCTGTTGTTATTTGAATGTTTTGAGTTTGAACGCCTTCGTGCGTATCACAGTCTTGAGGATCGTGAGATCAATAAAAGAGTGCAGTCCCAGTTACGCCGACTCCGTCTTCTTCCTTCCCACACCTACACAAACCAACACTACACTGGTGCCGAAACCCGGGAAGGGAGAAGGTTGCCGCCGCTATGCAGACTCTGCCAAAGATGCCGCTTGCGGACATCATCCAATCGCTCACCGGTCTTCACCAGGAGACCCATCAAGACCTGCTGGCCGTGAGGGAGGAGCAGCAAAAACGTTTTGAAGCCCTCCTTCAGGCCCAGCATGAAGACCGGGAGCTGTTCCGGAGCTGGATGGACCGGGAGATTTGGGCTGTCCCCCACACCACCACCGACTTGGCCACCGCCATCCACCTCTCGAAGATGGGCCCAGAGGATGATCCGGAGAGGTCCGCCGAGTCCCGGGGATGGCCCCAGTCGGACTGGCCAATGCGGCTCCTGCCGCTGCTGTCCGGAGAAGCGCAGGTAGCCGCCCACCAACTGCCAGTCCAGAATCTCCTGGTCTACGACAACCTGAAGCGCGCTATTCTTCAGCGGGTCGAGGATGTCATCGATCGTGTGGTGCTGGAGCAGTTCATCGCGCGGCTCCCCCGGAAGACCGCGCAGTGGGTCCAGTGCCACCGCCCGGCGTCGCTGAACCTGGCCATCCAGTTGGCAGAGGATCACATGGTGGCGTGCCATGGGGTCAGCGAACCCTTACCAACCGCTTCTCTCTCTCTCTCTCTCTCTCTCTCTCTCTCTCTCTCCCTTCTTTTGTTCCTTCCCCTTCTCTTCCCAAACCTGTCCCCGCTCCCAGGTCTTTCCCCTGGAACAGTCCCAGGATGAGTCGCTTAAAAACGCGTTAAGTCAGGTCCGTTCCATCAACGGCCACCTCCTCCGCTCTCTTATTCGTATTTTTCTATTATAAAAGATAGGTTGTATCGGGTGACCCAAGACACCCAGACAAAACAAGATACAACCCAGTTATTTGTACCTAAAAGCCGCCGGGAAATGTTTTTCCAGGCGGCTCATTCTAATCCGATGGCCAGGCATTTAGGACAAACGGGGACACTTAACCGTCTCATGGCCTGTTCTTCTGGCCGGGCATTCACGAGAATGTGCGCAGGTGGTGTGCATCTTGTCATGAATGTCAGTTGGTGAATCCACCGGCCACCCCAAAAGCACCATTGTGCCCACTCCCTCTGATGCAGGTCCCCTTCGAGAGAATTGGTATGGACCTCATCGAGCCATTAGAACTGTCAGCACGTGGGCATCACTTTGCATTGGTTCTGGTGGACTATGCAACGCGATACCCAGAAGCAGTTCCACTCCGCACTATTTTGGTGAAAAGTGTGGCGAGCGCACTGTTTTCGTTAATCTCCTGGGTGGGAATCCCGAAAGAGATTCTCAGCCTTCAGAGCACGGCATTCATGTCACGGACAGTTTGCGAACTTTACGAGTTATTGGGCATTAAATCGATTCGCACCCACAAACAGACGGCCTGGTCGAACGATTTAATCACACGTTGAAAAACATGATTCGTAAATTCGTTCACGAGGATGCCAAAAATTGGGATAAGTGGCTAGAACCTCTGTTGTTTGCTGTCCGCGAGGTCCCGCAAGCCTCCACAGGGTTTTCCCCCTTCGAGCTTCTCTATGGTCGCCAGCCTCGGGGGTGCTGGATGTCCTTAGGGAGGCTTGGGAGGATGGACCTTCCGCGAGTAAATACAAAATTCAGTATGTCCTGGACCTGAGAACAAAACTCCACACTTTGGGGCGGCTATCAATGGAGAATTTGTTACAGGCTCAGGACAGACAAAGACAACTGTACAACAGAGGGGCTAGACTTCGTCAATTTGCACCGGGAGATAAGGTACTTGTATTACTCCCCACTTCCAGCTCTAAATTGCTTGCAAAGTGGCAAGAGGTCACACGGTGAGTTGGCGATCTCAACTATGAGGTGGTGCGCTCAGATAGGGAGGGACCTCAACCTCCTAAAAAAATGGTCGGAGGCGGAGTCAGTGATGCTTGCGACGGTGGTGAGCGGAGAGGAAGATCTCGGGCCAGAAGCGGTTCAAAAGCCTCAGTCCCTCGCTCTGGCCCCGGGCGTGGATCACCTCTCGCCCTCGCAGCTCACTAACGTGAAAACATTACAGGCAGAATTTGCTGACGTGTTCTCGCCCCTACCTGGTCGCACAGACCTCATCCAACACCATGTTGAGACTGAGCCTGACTCGGTCTCGACCCTTCAAAGTCTTGGTCTTGTCTTGGTCTCGGTTTAGGTGGTCTTGACTACAACACTACTGATCCTGAATCGCAATGAACCAACAAAACCACAAATAAAGGATTATTCAGCCTCTGACAGCGTGCTAAGGTATGTACAGTTAGACATGTACACATAATCAATACGATCTGTAACAATGCAATACTATAAAAAACATGTTTTACTATTAGAATCCGAAGGAAGCTTCTGCAGGGACTATGTTCTTCCATAACCAGGCACAGCGCAATATATTACTCTCTTCGGCATGTTTGGCATGTTTATTGCTTGGTAGCGTGATCCATTTAGCTCCACGAGTTGGTGGGCGGGACCACAGAAGCAGGCGTACATATTTATCTGTTGAAGCTGTGTTTCAGCATACAATGATGTCAAGGGTCGACATATTCTGAGATTGAGAATTTTCTGGGCCTGTTGTCAATAAAAGCTTTTCTTTGACTAATTTCATATGTTGTATAGTTCATTTTCATCAATATCCTGATTTCAGATTTTAATTTCTTTACATTGGCTTCTAGTTTAGAATTCAATTTAAAAGTCTTGTGATAGTGTTTAGAGCATTGCATGGTTAAGCTCCTGTTCATACTGTATAAAATAGTTGGTGCAACCTTATAATTTCAACAGGAATCTGAGATCCTCTGAAAAACTCTTGTTAGATGTCCCTCGCTCTAGACTAAAGACTAAATGTGACTGTGCCTTTAAAGTTGTTGCTCCCAAATTGTGAAATGCTCTCCCATTTGATTTAATATCTGTGGACACTTTTTTTCACTTCTTTACACTTGCTTTTGTCTAAATAGTTCTCTATTACTCTGTTTTCTTATCTGATTGTCTGTTGTAGCGACAATGAGTCAGATAAAATGATAACTCAACGGGGAATTTGAATTAAAATAAAAGAGACTCGAATTGCACTATAATTTATAAATAATTCAGAATTAATGTTTACACCTTAACTTATTCGTCCACCGATGTGTAAGAACTTAAAGGGGAGTCTGTTAAAGGGAACAAGTCTCTGTAGCTCAAATGAATGAATTAATGAATTCATAGGGAATTTTGCGAGTCTAATGTACAGCCGAGCAAATGAGCGTTCATTTGAACGGGCCGTAATTATCAACTCTGCAGCGGATATTAATATCCGTACAATAGTGAAACACTATTTAACAGCCAGGTAACTTAGATCGGCAGTTCAAGACATTAAATTCATAAGCACATAACACAAGAACAGTTATCTTTGACTACAAACGAAACTTTATTGATTACTCTAACACATCAAACTAATATCTAACATAAACACACGCACTCACACATTCATACGTTGCAGAAAGGAAGAAAGTGAGGAAAGAATAAGAGAGAGAAATTATGAAATCCCAAGCAATGTACATTTATGACACATGACCTGAAGAAACCATTGATCAGTAATTCATCCTCCTATCGTTTCTTAGGCGGGGTTATTACATTTGATCTAATGCACCATTTCAGCTTAAAATCTAGAGGTATTATTTGCGTTTGTCTCACGTGTGTCGTCTGACAAAGGCTGCCCTTTTGGTCCTGGCTGGAGAGGGTTCCCTCGGGTCTTTGATTCGCTGAAGGTCTGGTCGTGTCTTTGATTGACGTCTTGGGAAGCCAATCACGTGGCGTGTTTGGCGGCTGGAGGAGAGTCTTGTGGGCGTTGCTGGAAGTTGAGGCACGCTGTTGGAAACTCGTTGAGTAACTTTGCGGCGAACTTAACATAACCCGAGACTTACGGAAAGAAAATAAACTTTAAGTAAAAGAAAGGAAGGTGAGAGAAGAGCAGATGGCCTGAATTAAATCTGTTAACCCATTTTCTCTGATGGTCTGCCACGATCGCCTGATCGTCGCTTTGCCGGAACCGAGCTGCGGACAGCTCTTGACTGAACAATGAACAGAGCGTGAACACGCGTGAACACCCAGCGGTGAACGTCCCGCGAACAACACACTCTGCTCGAACCTAAAAAAAAAAAACCCTACAGTCTTCAGCTGTGGTCTGAGGTTAAAACTCAAATTTGTCCATCCCCTGGATGGGTTCTGGCCAATTAGGATTCAGGGGTGACTGTCTCCACCCCTCCCATACAATTGGATTATCTATAGTCATTTAGTTTCCTGCTCTCAAGCAGAGAGTACATTTAGACCTAATTTCTTACTATAAGGACATAATTAATTCTATAAAGATTTCATTCAACTCATCTGCTTTATCATGTCAATACGAGCACAAGGGTATGAAACACAGTGTCTTTTGATCCACTCATTCAATAGTTACATAATTGCATGAATTTGGGAATGATCTACATGCATACTAGTCACGTGTATCAGTTGTAAACACGCTAACAAACCATGTTGAAGGCTATTTGAGTGAAAGTCCAATAATTATAATCTTATACATTCTTATATGTACATTTCCTGCTTGTAGCTTTGGAGTCTTAAACTGTGTCACTTGGAGTTCATTTAGCAGTCCTTGAAAAAGACAAAGATCTGTTTGTTTCTTTGTCTTGCGATCACAACGAGTCTGTCAGAATAAGTCTCGGAGTCAGATGCAAGTTCTCAATGTTTATTATAGAGGAATAGAGAGAGCGTCAGATGAATCACAAGTCACAGTCCACGGCACAGAGACCACCCGCGGCGTCCCACGAAGTAATCCACTCTGGTCGGTGACCGGGAAGAAATCCTCACAAGGCGAGAGACTGACGATAACCTCAGAACACTGGACAGAAGGCAAAACAACGTCCGACAGAAAAAGGTAGCTCACAGGAACCTGGATGATGCTGGATCTCGCCTGAAAACAAAGCGCACCAGTAATACCAGAAAACAGAGCAAAGTTCACTCGAGGTCAAGTTCACAATATCCACAGGCGGGTAAACTCTGGGCTAAGACGAGCCTCCAGATGCCAGCGACCGAACCTGAAGAAACAGAAAGAGCAACCGACTGGACTCGGACAGCGAGACTGAAACCAACCAAGACAATGAGCACGCGACGAGAGACAGGACAGAGTGCTATAAAAAGAGAACAGCTGATGAGACACGACAGGTGAACAATCACTGAAACGAGTGGGAGGAGCCAGTGAACCAGTGAGGAACCACCACCAACAGGTAAGACATACATACACACACGATCACCCAGGAGTCCTGACAGTATCCCCTCCCCCATGACCGGCACCGGACGGGCACGGAGGAGACTCACCCTGTCGCCGACGGAGATCCTCGATCAGACCAGGGTCCAGTATATCCCGGGCCGGAACCCAAGACCTCTCCTCCGGACCGTAACCCTCCCAGTCCACTAAATACTGAAAACCTCTGCCCCTGCGACGAGAATCTAGTAATCTCCTAACAGTATAGGCAGGAGCACCATCCACTAGACGAGGGGCGGGGGGTTTAGGGGCAGAGACAGGGGGATTGTTCCGGGCAAAAATCACAGGTTTAACCCTGGATACATGAAAAACTGGGTGAACCCGACCAAGAATGGGAGGTAACTTAAGCTTGACCGCTACCGGATTAATGACCTTAGATATACTGTATGGCCCAATGAAACGAGGAGCCAGCTTACGAGAAGGCTCACGGAGAGGCAGATCCTTGGTGGAAAGCCATACCTTTTGTCCACACACATAACGGGGTGGAGGTCGCCGGTGACGGTCAGCCGCAGCTTTGGTTCGTCTGGAGTTTTGCAACAAGAGTGATTTAGCTTTCTTCCAAGTGCGTCTGCACCTGCGCACGAAAGCTAAAGCAGACGGAACCGCTGCGTCGGGCTCCTGTGATGGGAAAAGAGGAGGTTGATAACCGACAGATAATTCAAACGGAGACAAATTAGTGGATGCGACGGGAAGAGAATTATGAGAATACTCGACCCAAGGAAGCTGTTGGCACCAAGAATTCGGATATTTAGACGACAGACAGCGAAGCGTTCGACCGAGATCCTGATTAGCCCGTTCGCATTGCCCATTGGTCTGCGGATGATAACCAGAAGACAGGCTGGCAGTAGCGCCGATCTGTCTACAAAACTCCTGCCAAAAACGAGAGATGAACTGAGGACCCCTATCTGAAACTACATCAGTCGGAATACCGTGTAACCGAAAGACGTGATTAATCAAAACCTGAGCCATCTCCTTGGCAGAAGGAAGTTTAGGCAGGGGAATAAAATTAACCGCTTTGGAAAAACGATCCACCACAGTCAATACGACAGTGTTATCATTCGACGCCGGTAAGCCGGTGACAAAATCAAGGGCTATATGAGACCAGGGGCGGGAGGGGATGGGCAAAGATTTAAGCAGACCAGCGGGAGGTTGATTAGATGCTTTATTACAAGCACAGACTGAACAGGCTAATACGAACTGTCTGACGTCCGAAGTCATAGAAGACCACCAAAAACGTTGACGGATGGCAGCCAACGTTCTCCGAATTCCTGGATGGCCGACAAACTTGGATTCGTGACCCCACCGGATGACATCGGAACGTAGGCGCTCAGGAACCCATAGACGACCCGCCGGACACCCCTCCGGAACTTCCCCCTCTCGGCCGGCCTCTCTCACCCGCTGCTCGATTCCCCACACGAGGGCACCGACCACCCTCCTCTCCGGGAGAATGGTCTCGGTCCGCTCCGAACCGGAACCCTCGAACAGACGGGAGAGAGCGTCAGGTTTAGTGTTTTTAGACCCCGGCCGGTACGAGAGGGTGAAGTTAAACCGCTCGAAGAAAAGTGCCCAGCGAGCCTGTCTAGATGTTAATCTTCTGGCTGAACGGATATATTCCAAATTCTTATGATCCGTCCAGACCAGAAAGGGTTCCGAGGTTCCCTCCAACCAGTGACGCCACTCACCCAGAGCGAGTCTAACCGCCAGCAGCTCCCGATTACCTATGTCGTAATTTCGCTCCGCTGGGTTTAACCGATGAGAGAAAAAAGCGCACGGATGCACTTTCCCGTCAACAGAGGATCGCTGAGATAAAACGGCGCCTACCCCGACATCAGATGCATCCACTTCCACTATAAATTGTTTCGCCGCATCTGGAATAGAAAGAACAGGTGCAGAGATGAAACGGGACTTTAACTCATCAAAGGCCTCCTGAACTTCAGTACTCCAACGGAAACACACTTTAGAGGAAGTAAGAGCGGTAAGAGGTTTAGCGATCTGACCAAAGTTTCTGATGAAACGCCGATAAAAGTTGGCGAAACCCAGAAATCGCTGAAGCTCTTTACGAGTGTCGGGCACTGGCCATTCGGCGACCGCTTTAACTTTAGCGGGATCGGGACGAATCTCTCCCTCGGCTATTACGAAACCCAGAAACGAAACCGACTCCTGGTGGAACTCACACTTCTCCGCCTTAACAAAGAGCTGATTCTCTAACAACCGTTGTAAAACCTGGCGAACATGCTGGGTGTGTATCTGCATAGAGGGAGAAAAGATGAGAATGTCATCGAGATACACAAAGACAAATTTGTTAATCATGTCACCCAGCACTTCATTGACCATGGTTTGGAAGACAGCCGGTGCGTTACAAAGACCGAACGGAAGAACGCAGTATTCCCAGTGCCCTGATGGTGTATTAAAGGCTGTCTTCCACTCATCGCCCTCTTTGATACGTACCAAGTGATAAGCGTTGCGCAGATCTAACTTGGTAAACACGTGCGCTCCCTGTAATAACTCGAACGCTGATGACATTAAAGGCAAGGGGTACTTATTCTTAACAGTAATGTCATTCAGCCCTCTGTAGTCAATGCACGGACGAAGAGACCCGTCTTTTTTCTTGACAAAGAAAAATCCAGCGCCAGCTGGAGACGAGGAGCGGCGAATGAGACCGGCATTAAGAGATTCGTTAATGTACTTATCCATAGCCTCTCTCTCTGGTTTAGATAGGGAAAATATGCGACCCTTAGGCGGAGAAGTGTCTGAGAGAAGTTTGATTTCACAATCATACGACCGGTGAGGAGGTAGGGAAGTGGCCCGAGCTCTACTGAACACCCGACACAGATCAGAGTACTCCGCCGGAACTCCCGAGAGATCAACATCCGGAACCTGAAAAGTAGAACACACAACAGGAGAAGGAGCAGGACCGAGACAAGAAACATGACACGAAGACTTCCAAGATAACACAACACCGTTCTGCCAATCAACGTGAGGATTATGTTTGGTCAACCAATCATGCCCTAAAATGACGGGTGATTGAGAATGTTCTAATAAAAAGAATTCAATCTCCTCACGATGATTGCCAGAAACAAACAGACTCACAGGGGGGGTGCGATGGGTGATAACAGCCATATGCTGTCCCTTTAAAGTCCAGGCGGAGAGAGAAGAAGACAGAGGAATAAAAGGAATATTCCATGATTTGGCCACACCGGCATCCAGAAAACTCGCCTCCGCACCAGAATCCAGCAACGCCTGTGAATGATAAGACTGTTTATAGTTTATGATTACTGGAAGTGTGGTACAGCTTACGGGAGACTTTAATGACGACACGCCCACCGAAACTCCCGAAGTCATCGGCGGGCAGACTCTTTTACCGGACACACAGCAGCGATATGTCCTGCCTTACCGCAATATAAGCACAAACCACAGGACAGACGACGATGTCTTTCAGTGGCAGTAAGACGGAGCTTGCCCAGTTGCATGGGTTCCTCCATTTGGAGAGAAGATGCGGAGAATTCCACCGGTTCAGAGACGGCGAGATGACGAAACGACCGGCGGATGTCACGTTGACGGTGGCGTGTCTCGATCCTCAACGCCAGATCGATCGCCGTCTCTAAAGATGTCGGCGGATCCCGTGCAGCGATCTCATCCTGGATAGCAGGGTTGAGACCCTCGAGGAACTGAGCCCGTAATGCAGCGTCATTCCAGCCGCAGGTGATGGCTAGCGTCTTGAACGTGATGGCATAATCCGTGACGGAAGAGGTCCGTTGCAAAAGTCTCACTAATTCGGCTGCTGCCATGTCCCCCTGAAGTGACCGATCAAATAAACTCAACATCTCCGTTTCAAGAGCCTCAAACGAAGCCGTGCACGAAGCCCTGGCTCCCCATGCAGCCATTCCCCACTGCCTTGCCCTTCCGGTGAGAAGTGTCAGTACATACGCCACCTTAGATGATGAAGCGGCGAACCGCCGTGGCTGAAGGGCAAAGACAAGGGAACACTGCTGTAAGAAAGCCCGGCAAGACTTGGGATCGCCGTCGAAGGACGGGGGTGTCGCCGCGTGTGGCTCGCGGTCTGCAGGTGCACCTTCGACTGGTGCAGGAGGAAAACGCTCACCGACCTGGGAAACCATCTGGTCTACCCGGGTACTGAGTTCAGTAAATTGTTCGGACAGGACACGAAAATCTCTGGAAGCTTCATTCAACAGAGATGCATGCTGATCAATGATCACTCCCTGCTGCTGAAGTGCGGTGTACATCGGATCCGAACTCTCCGAACTCGCTGACTCCATCGGTGGCGTGCTCATTCTGTCAGAATAAGTCTCGGAGTCAGATGCAAGTTCTCAATGTTTATTATAGAGGAATAGAGAGAGCGTCAGATGAATCACAAGTCACAGTCCACGGCACAGAGACCACCCGCGGCGTCCCACGAAGTAATCCACTCTGGTCGGTGACCGGGAAGAAATCCTCACAAGGCGAGAGACTGACGATAACCTCAGAACACTGGACAGAAGGCAAAACAACGTCCGACAGAAAAAGGTAGCTCACAGGAACCTGGATGATGCTGGATCTCGCCTGAAAACAAAGCGCACCAGTAATACCAGAAAACAGAGCAAAGTTCACTCGAGGTCAAGTTCACAATATCCACAGGCGGGTAAACTCTGGGCTAAGACGAGCCTCCAGATGCCAGCGACCGAACCTGAAGAAACAGAAAGAGCAACCGACTGGACTCGGACAGCGAGACTGAAACCAACCAAGACAATGAGCACGCGACGAGAGACAGGACAGAGTGCTATAAAAAGAGAACAGCTGATGAGACACGACAGGTGAACAATCACTGAAACGAGTGGGAGGAGCCAGTGAACCAGTGAGGAACCACCACCAACAGGTAAGACATACATACACACACGATCACCCAGGAGTCCTGACAGAGTCTTTGTGAAGCTTTGGTCAAAAGTCCATAGGAAATCACGTAATTGGAATGTAGAACTGATAGCCTTAGGCTGAAAGGAGCCTCGTGACAACATGATGATTTCCTGTGGTCTGGAGCTGAATTAGGCTTTGTTGAAAGGGGATTGTTCATCTAATGAATAATTTGGAAGATTCATTCAATGTCTGCTGCATAATCGTTACATTCCCCCCTTCGTTAGTCGATGTGTTGGGATGAAGACATCGGCGAACGCTGTAGAGACACAGGGAGTAGAAGCAGACACATACACAACAAACAACAAGACAACACCTCCATGATTGGCCACTGTACTGGTGCAGGGCATTAGATTATCTGAGTACTAACGGGTTTAAACTTTAAACTTAAGGTTAACTTGAAGTTTATGTTTTAACTTTCCTCGGATTATCGTGTCGACGTAGTGTAGTTTAACTTTGGTATTGTTATTCTAATTTGGCTCGGTACGGTGACTCTTTGACCACATTCTGTGACTAAAATAGTTTTGTTTGTTTTCTTCTCTTCTAAATCGTACTAGGTTGAGACCGTTGTACCTTTCTTCACGACGTGGTGACATCATTTGTGGTAAAAATAAGGTGACCCCTTAATCATGGAGCTCTCTAGCTCACATTCGTTTAAAGGTGGCCTGCCGATATTAGGCGTGGTGCATCAATCCCTATATCGTGACCTTGACCCTTATGGGGTAGACAGGTATTTTACCTAATGAAAGAAGAAGGAGAGGGAAGGAAGAGGTGAAACAAAACAAAGCGGTTGCGTGTTTCTAGGTCTTGCCTACAACTACTCGTGCAGCTAAGGTGTCGTGTAATCTATCTTAATGAGAGGTGTTCTACTTGTTGGGTAGATTGTGCAATGTTTCCTATGATGAGTGTAGCCGGGTCCATGCTAAGCTAGTTTCTGAAGCTAGTTTCTACCTATGAGAAGAACATGTTTGTTGAATGTTTTCCATGGCAGATGTCGTTAACTTCTGTATGTTAACGAGTACGTAAGTTATGTAGTGTATGTAACAGTGGATGTATGGTCAGATCTGTTCTAGTCTGTTTTGGTCCCCCCTTTCCTGGAGGGCGTGTCAATCAGAATCTGACTCGTCCCATTTCCTGTCCTCTTCATTGCGTTCGAGGACTTCTCTCACTAGCTGCATGACTTCTTGTGAATCGCTGCTTTGCGTGTGCCAGTGGTCGTTTGGTTGTTTGGGTCTGGCATTGGCATGAGAGTCTTGTTCTTGGGCGTACTCAGTGCTGTGCTTGACTGAGTGGTGCCGAGGTAGGTTTTGTCGTCGCTTACCCACGTTAGATGCTCTGGAATGTGTGGGACGATGATGGCCTTTGGCATCTTTAGGGTTTCTTGAGAAGCGAGGCTGGTCCCATGGCTTTTCCCAGCGGTTGGTGTGGTAGGTGTCATGAGAGTCACGTTCTCTGTGCTCTTCATGATGGACTGTAGTGTAGTCATGCCACTGGGTGTCGTCCAGTGCAAGGACGCAGTCTTGGCTGACGGAGTTTGACACTGCGGATGTTTTCAAACCTTTCTTTGAGGCCATCTTTTGTTTGATGTAGGCCTTGTGTGTCAGGTCACGCAGCTGTTGGGTTGTCATCGTGTATGGGCAGGCCATGATGCCTAGATGACGACTCACTCCAGGGTGCAGGTTTCTCAGGAAGAGGATTTTGAAGTTCACATCCTCTTCAAGTTCAGGTTCGTTATATGCACCAAAGTAGGCTTGTCGGAAACGGCGGTAGTAGGCCTGGGGAATCTCTTGTCGACCTTGTTTGGTTTCCCAGGCGATTAACGGTCCGTGTTCAGACTCTGGGCCTGTAAACTCTTGGGTCAGCGTCTCACGTAGTAGCTGGTAGTTATACTTTACGTGAACAGGTTGCCGGTCTAGAAAGCTTTGTACCTCGGGACTGGATGTGGCTCTGAGGAGGTACAACCTGTCTCGGTTCGTCACATGAGGTCTTGCCTCTAGGTAGAAATCGATATCTCGGAGGTAGGCCTGGATGTCATGGCCCTCCGTGGAGTTTGGGTTGAACTGGGTGATGTTCTTAGCGAGCTTGTCGAGGTTTTCACAGGTCATCTTCTGTGCAGGTTCGGAGTCTGCTTGGATGAGCTCTCTTTTGTTGGCCGGGACGAATTCTGTTGTGAAGGCCGGTGACGTTTTGGGTTGTGGCCATTCACTTCGTCCGTTGTGTGGCAGTTCTTGGAAGGGGAACTGTGTTCTACTCAGCAGTAGTGATGCTGAGGGAGTTCTCTCCCTTCTTGGCTCTTGTCTCTGTTTGACAGCATGATTGAGTTCATATCTGACCGCGTAGAGCTCGTCGTTGGCGTCGTCTCGCTGTCGGGTCAGATGGTCCATCTCAGTGCTGTACCTTTCAAGGTGGTCTTCCAGAGCCTTGATTTTAGAGTTCTGGTCTTTAATATCAGCGTTGGCTTTCTCTAGCTGACGTTCAGCAGACTGGAGCTGGTTTACCAGATGTTTATGTGCAGTCTTTAACTCTTGTTTGTCGCGTTCAGCGACTGCAAGGGCTTCTTGGAGCTTGTCAACTTGTTTCTTTGTTTCTTGCTCCACTTCGTCGGGCACCTTGAGTTTGTCTTGAGCTTTAGCATTGAGCTGGTCGGTGCAGCGTTGAGTGTGCATCAGCTCTCTCAGGAACTCAGTGGTCTGACGCTTGAAGTCATCCTGGACTTTCACTTCCAGCTTGTCTATGCGGTTTTGGGCACGTGTCAGCTCCTCTTGAAGGTGGATGACGTGCTTGTCGCGTAGTGTCAGCTGGGCTGTGAAGGCGTTGCTTAGGGAACAGGTGATCTTGGCTAGTTCCATGTGGTTGTCGTTTTGGCTTGAATCATGTGTCAGGAACCTTCTCAGAATCAGGATTATTATTAAAAATAATAACAGTTCAATTGTCTTTGGTGTGAGGCAGTCTGTAATGCCTCTGAGACAGGCGTCCACATCTTCCCCTTGGGCAGTGGGGTTTGTCGTCTGCGACATGTTGGTACGCTAGGAGAAGAGACTGACACAGATCTGTGTGGGGTATAAGCCTATGTGTGGTGGAACAGCTAAGTGTCGTTTCAGTGATTGTACACCAATAGTGACGTGTGGTAATGACTAAGTGTTGGTCTCAGTGTAGACAGATAGGCTAGTGATGTGAAGGCTTTGTCACTCAACTAGGTAAGGGAAAGAGAGAGAAAAGAGTTATAACAAATCTCAATAGATTGAAACAATTTTCTTTTCACTTGGAGAATTTCTCTTTTTTCTAAAAACAAAATTCTATCAATGGAAAGCTGTTTCCAAATCGTGATGCGAGGACTATGTCACTCAGCTTAGTAAGGGAGAAAGAGAGAAAAGGTTAAAAACCTATTTCAATTGAAAGAAACAAAAGTACTTTCACTGGGAGAAATATTTTTTTTTTCAATAAAATACTTCCTATCACTGAAAATCTGTTTTTCAAAACAGAAACAATATTATTGTTTATGTTACAGATGAAAACAATACAATAATAATGCTGATACCTTTTTTCTAGTCTGATAGGATTGACACCACACACCTTACAGGCAGACCGCTTACGCAGGGATGCGTTGAAGGCGACGGTGGCTCAACAGTTGTCTCTGTTAAATGAACTTGGACATGTCAAAATTTTAAATTGCGTTTACAAATGCAGGGAAAGTATGGAGAACAAAGGAGGGTTTGATTACCAATCAAATGCCTACTGGTTTGTTTCTCTGGGAAGGGTTATCGTTCTCTTTCTTTTAGAAATGATCAATGGTTCTTCCAGGCTTGTTCCCTATAAATATGAAGAATAAGATGGAATAGAGCAGGACAGAACAGGGCAGACGTGAGGAGAAGGGAGGAAAGGAAGGAGATCCGGCCCCGCAAATGGCTCTGAAGCCTTTGTCTGATTACGAGTATAAAAGTGATAGTTGATGGTCAACTAATCACACAAAATAAAAATTTAGTCACCGAGGATTGTCTCGATTTGTCTTGATTTATTTTGAAACTCGTAGGAATCTGGCACTGTCGTCTATTGAGGCTCAGGTGTGTTGCTCCCAAGCTAGGCTACAATGAGAAAAAGAAATGTTAAATAAAGAGATAAATGAGTAAATAAAATAGAGTGGCTAAGTGAATAGCTACAATAGGAATAGAGGATAAAGGAGGGTCTAACGCAATAAAATAATGAACAAGTGTGAGTCCAAAAGGTTTGGTAATAGGTATCAATTTAGTGGTTCACTTGAACTTCTAAGGTTCCAGACTTTATACCTAAAGTAATTGCATCTCAATGAGAAATTTAGAAATTCTGAAAATGAGTAAATTCCAGAATATTTAGAATAACTTTAAAATCATTTTACATGACTTTGAGGAATGACTCTTGAATTTTTTTTTATTAAATTCAAACTTAACAATTAATAATTGCAAACCATTATCTTTCCTTTTCAAGTAAAATGTAGTTAAAGTAATTAATAATTGTGAACCAATATTTTCCCTTAAAGTAGAGTATAACGTAATGTTAGAAAGATAAGAGAAAAGTAAGAAAGACCAACAGGTGTACATAAAGTTGAGGTGTTTAAATGGTTAAATCACTTTAAAGTGACTCAAACCGACACTGTATTTACACGTATGTTAATACGGTGGATACCTGAAACTAATGCTAAAGCTTTAGCATTTAGGCTTCAATGTAAACAACTGCTTTGATTAGCTTAGCCAGTAGCTACCGTAAGGTTTGTTTACGATATGGCTTCGACGCACTGCGCATGCGCTGAGTTTATCCGGAAGCGCTGGTTGACTTCCGTGCCGCAGTCGTGACTATGGCGACAAACAAACGCTAGCGGCCAACATGTGAATTGCAGACAGTCTACAGTTATGGGTAACTTAGGAAAGTTAGCGCTTTCCACCCTTTAAGTTACACATAAGTTTAGCACGTGCAATCGCGTGTATCACGTGAAACGTCCGCACATTTCAACAATGAAAATCAAAATAAGGAACACCACTCGCAGCTGGTTTTGCTCTGTGGGGCTTATCACTCAGTTTGTTAAGAGTGAGATTAAACTTTAGTTACAGTTCAATGTTACAGTTTTGTGCTGCAAATAGAACACTAGTGATCTCGGCGGATCTGTCTGTGCATATAAAAATAACAGTTTTTCAGACAACTGTTGATTCTTTCAGTATCAGCTTTACTCGGGTCAAATCATTCTCCTTTAAGTCACACTGGGACACGCAGTGTTTCAGGAAATGAATATACGAGATGATATATCAACCGGAAAGCCCTTAGCTGTTTAGCACAGGGAAGATATAGCTTCGAGTTACAGTGGGACACGCACTGAATTAATAGCTATAAATACATTTAAGGCTTTAATAAATCGATCAAGGAACACGCTTGATCTGTCTGTGCATTTAAAACAACAGGGTTTTCAGACAACTGTTGATTATTTCAATATCAGCTTTACTTGGGTCAAATCATTCTCCTTTAAGTCACACTGGGACACGCAGTGTTTCACGAAATGAATATACAAACCGGCAAGCTTTCAGCTGTTTAGCACAGGGAAGATATAGCTTCGAGTTACAGTGGGACACGCACTGAATTAATAGCTATAAATTCATACAATGCCTTAATAAATCGATCAAGGAACACGCTTGATCTGACCGCGCTGTGAGGAGATTAATCCTCGCAGGATATTTCAACTTTTATGCAGTTTTTAGTTCGTTCAGTTCTCTGGCTGACTGATATATGTATAGCTTAATGACACTGGAACACGCAATGACATCAATTCGGCTATAAACGAGGCATTCTAGAAATTAAGGAACACGCTTAATTCTTACCTTATCGTATAGTGTGAGATCTCAGATCTTAAATTACTCTAATGCAGTTTTAGAGTAGAGACAGACTGGGTTTACACAGCATTCATTCACAGGACTTTCAAATAGGCGCGCGCCCTTGCGTCACTCGAGCGCGCGCACACACACACAGAGACGCGTCTGGCGCCGCGGGTCTGATCTCTCAAAATGTAATGCAAAGATAAATTCTCGATATATATGCTTATAATTTAGATTAAACTGCCCGCATTCTCCACCAAAATACTGTAGCGACAATGAGTCAGATAAAATGATAACTCAACTGGGAATTTGAATTAAAATAAAAGAGACTCGAATTGCACTATAATTTATAAATAATTCAGAATTAATGTTTACACCTTAACTTATTCGTCCACCGATGTGTAAGAACTTAAAGGGGAGTCTGTTAAAGGGAAACAAGTCTCTGTAGCTCAAATGAATGAATTAATGAATTCATAGGGAATTTTGCGAGTCTAATGTACAGCCGAGCAAATGAGCGTTCATTTGAACGGGCCGTAATTATCAACTCTGCAGCGGATATTAATATCCGTACAATAGTGAAACACTATTTAACAGCCAGGTAACTTAGATCGGCAGTTCAAGACATTAAATTCATAAGCACATAACACAAGAACAGTTATCTTTGACTACAAACGAAACTTTATTGATTACTCTAACACATCAAACTAATATCTAACATAAACACACGCACTCACACATTCATACGTTGCAGAAAGGAAGAAAGTGAGGAAAGAATAAGAGAGAGAAATTACGAAATCCCAAGCAATGTACATTTATGACACATGACCTGAAGAAACCATTGATCAGTAATTCATCCTCCTATCGTTTCTTAGGCGGGGTTATTACATTTGATCTAATGCACCATTTCAGCTTAAAATCTAGAGGTATTATTTGCGTTTGTCTCACGTGTGTCGTCTGACAAAGGCTGCCCTTTTGGTCCTGGCTGGAGAGGGTTCCCTCGGGTCTTTGATTCGCTGAAGGTCTGGTCGTGTCTTTGATTGACGTCTTGGGAAGCCAATCACGTGGCGTGTTTGGCGGCTGGAGGAGAGTCTTGTGGGCGTTGCTGGAAGTTGAGGCACGCTGTTGGAAACTCGTTGAGTAACTTTGCGGCGAACTTAACATAACCCGAGACTTACGGAAAGAAAATAAACTTTAAGTAAAAGAAAGGAAGGTGAGAGAAGAGCAGATGGCCTGAATTAAATCTGTTAACCCATTTTCTCTGATGGTCTGCCACGATCGCCTGATCGTCGCTTTGCCGGAACCGAGCTGCGGACAGCTCTTGACTGAACAATGAACAGAGCGTGAACACGCGTGAACACCCAGCGGTGAACGTCCCGCGAACAACACACTCTGCTCGAACCTAAAAAAAAAAACCCTACAGTCTTCAGCTGTGGTCTGAGGTTAAAACTCAAATTTGTCCATCCCCTGGATGGGTTCTGGCCAATTAGGATTCAGGGGTGACTGTCTCCACCCCTCCCATACAATTGGATTATCTATAGTCATTTAGTTTCCTGCTCTCAAGCAGAGAGTACATTTAGACCTAATTTCTTACTATAAGGACATAATTAATTCTATAAAGATTTCATTCAACTCATCTGCTTTATCATGTCAATACGAGCACAAGGGTATGAAACACAGTGTCTTTTGATCCACTCATTCAATAGTTACATAATTGCATGAATTTGGGAATGATCTACATGCATACTAGTCACGTGTATCAGTTGTAAACACGCTAACAAACCATGTTGAAGGCTATTTGAGTGAAAGTCCAATAATTATAATCTTATACATTCTTATATGTACATTTCCTGCTTGTAGCTTTGGAGTCTTAAACTGTGTCACTTGGAGTTCATTTAGCAGTCCTTGAAAAAGACAAAGATCTGTTTGTTTCTTTGTCTTGCGATCACAACGAGTCTTTGTGAAGCTTTGGTCAAAAGTCCATAGGAAATCACGTAATTGGAATGTAGAACTGATAGCCTTAGGCTGAAAGGAGCCTCGTGACAAAATGATGATTTCCTGTGGTCTGGAGCTGAATTAGGCTTTGTTGAAAGGGGATTGTTCATCTAATGAATAATTTGGAAGATTCATTCAATGTCTGCTGCATAATCGTTACACTGTTTTTAATGTTTTAAGTCTTTACTTACTTACTGACCTGTGTACCCTGCAGGGCTCCAATGAATTAAATGAATTAATTGAATTAAATGAACGTGCACGTAAGATCCATCTGGTTCCATGCCAACTGGCAGGCAAGTTTTTCTGTGTTTTGCCGTGTGTGCCAGTACTATTGAGTCACGGCATATTCATGAGGCTTGGTGCCACATCAGCCACCTGGCATCTGAGCTGCTTCAGGAACTGCCCCACTGACCACTATGGTGACCATCACATGTTAAGTCAAAAAGTCTGATCTGTACCACACCTGTATTTCCACACTGTCTTACCTTCTGCTCATTAAGCATTCACTACTAGGCTTAAGAGATGTAACCAGTTTAGATGGAAAGGAGGTCAAGCTGACTAGCTGAAGAAGTTACTGTAACAATACCCATTGATAGACACAGTACTTCCTTGAAATAAATTACAGCACAGCTCTACAAAAACCATAATGAAATAACCCTTCACAATAGATAATGTTTTACAATGAACTCTAAAATAAAATACCATATTCACCTGTTGAATAATAAATACGCCGGCGGGGGGGGGGGGGGGGGGGGGGGGCATGCGCACGTGACCTCGACGAAGATGGCTGCATAGTGTGAGAGCTCTCTACAACTTCGCACATAAACCCCTAACTTTTACAAACCTGATCTTTTAACTCAGTCTCGATTATGTCTAAGCCCCTCTCAGTTAAAGAGTGCGACATCTTTTCGAAATCATGTAAAACAAGTACTCGAAGTGCGAAAACCGTATCGTCTACTGAGAGCGTGGATGGTAGCAGCATGACGGAGATGGCCGAGGTGCTAACCGAGCTAAAAGCGCTGCGCTCAGAATTCGGATCAAAGCTAGACGGCATTAACTGGGCGTAATGGCAAGCTCCATTTTAGCTTTGGAGAGAAACTTAACTGATATTAAGCAAGATGTGTCAGCTAATGGAAATGCATAGACGAAACCGAGACCCGTATCGCTGCAATGGAAGTCAAGATTGACGGAACGGAATCCGCACTAGTTTCGGCGACAAAACGGATTGCACAGTTGGAAAGCAAGACGGACGATCTAGAAAATCGTGGGAGAAGAAAGAATATCCGGGTGTCCGGTCTCAAAGAGGGAGCCGAAGGCAGGCGCTCCTTACTGGACTTTATACATGATATGCTTCCTCAATGGTTGGAACTCGGACCTCAGAAAACTTTCACCTTGGAAAGGGTTCACCGCACGCTGGCACCTGCAAACCCTAACCAGAACAGAGCGGTGCTCATTCGTTTTCTCAAGTTCCAAGATAAGGAGCTTGTTTTGCGCTCCGCGAGACAGCGAGATATCATCCACAACGGATCCAAACTATTCTTCGCCCAGGATCTTTCAGCAGAAACGATTCGACTGAGACGTGAGTTCAATGAAGCTGTTTATTGAGAGGGGGACTTTCCGTGGCTTTCATCACTATCCGTGCAAGCTAAGGGTGCTACACAACGAGAAGATCAAGCTGCTCTCATCGCCGCGCGAGGCTGAGGAATTCTACCGTGACACCGGTGCCGGATAAATTATGGTCGATCAGGTTCGATTTAACTTAACTGCTGTCAAAACAGGGGAAATATGATTGTTAACGTTACATGCAAACACTTATCTTCCCAAACTTTATTTCATACTCCCAAGTGAACCGTTCATCTGTGACGAAAATACGTTTAACAACACACAGAGACAGTTTGAACGTTCATTTCATTTTTATATTATTTTATTTTTTTCCCCCTATTATAAGCATGTTAACACGCATACAATGGGAGTTACACAAATTATTATTTAATTTTTATTCTGTGTAAAGTATACAGACTTTTCTTTTTCTTTTTTAAGTAAATATATGTACTCCTGAACTCGACGTGCGTTGTTGGGAGGGTATTTACTATCAGCTGTACTAGTTAAGGGCTCAAAGTATTCCTGCTGTTATAGGGATGTCCGGTCATTTGGGGACCAGGCTGTTCTCGGGGAGGGAATGGGGGTTGTTTACGTATGTTCTCATATATTTTATCTTTTTCTTTTTTTCTGTTCTTTTTTGTTTTACTTTGCATTCTCCTGTCTAAACAACTTATGGTCTACATTTACATTTGTTACAAACATAATACTCATAAATGGTCAGCACACTTAATGTGATATCATTTAATGTCAGAGGCTTAGGCCATCCAATTAAACGTAAGAGAATCCTTACTTTTCTGAAAAAAGAAAAGGTTGATGTAGCACTACTTCAGGAAACTCATCTTTCCAGTGAGGAGCATAGAAAGCTTAAGAGGGATTGGGTTGGACAGGTTTACTTTTCAAGTTTTTCAAGTAACAAAAGGGGGACAGCAATACTTATCCATAAAAATCTTCCTTTTATATTTAAAGAGCAGCACAACGACCGTGAGGGTAGGCACGTATTAATTTGTGGAACACTTTATGGTCAAGACTTAGTACTACTTAATGTCTACGCACCAAATGCAGATTGTCCCAAATTTATGACACAAACTATCACCCTATTCACTCAATATAACACGCATCTTGGGATAATTGCTGGAGACTTCAATTGCTGCATGAATAGCTGCTTAGATAAATCCTCACCCTCTGTATCCAATCCCAATGCATCAAAGGCATTAAAGAAAGCCTCCAGAGATGCAGGACTTGTTGATGTATGGAGGGAGTTTAACCAATCAGTTAAGGACTATACATTTTATTCTGCGAGACACAAGACATACTCTCGATTAGACTTCTTCCTCTTACCCCAGGCTTATCTTTCCTCTGTCGCCTCCTGCAGTATAGGTTCGATTCTTATATCAGACCATGCGCCAATTTATCTCAGGCTATTTCTACATCAACAGATATACCCAACCAGGTACTGGAAATTTAACTCTTCGCTCCTTACAGATAGCGATGCCTGTAAAAATATCAGACAATGGCTGGAACAATATAGGCAGGACAATGCCGCCTCCCCTGTTTCCCCTGCAGTGATATGGGATGCGGCCAAAGCGGTGATCAGGGGGCAGCTGATCTCATATACATCTAAAAGGAAAAAATCTATGATCGAACGGACTGAGCAATTGAAAAAGGAGCTTGTTAATTTAGAAAAACTACACAAACAATCACCCACAGAGGCAAATTTAAAGAAGCTCAATACACACATTACATAAAATGCATACGTAACCCATCAGGGCAACTTAAATATGACATGCAATCTATTAAGTCCTCTTTTCATAGCTTTTATACACAGTTGTACACATCAGAGAATCCTTCTCTGGCAGACATTAACTCGTTTCTAAAAAATATATCTCTACCCTCATTATCAGATGAAGACAGGGTGCAGCTGAATTCTTCTTTTACTCCAGAGGAGGTGCTTCAAGCTATTTTGTCACTCCCTTCTGGAAAATCGCCAGGCCTAGACGGATACTCTGTCGAATTCTATAAGACCTTCTGGCCTCAAATTGAGCCTTTGTTTATGCCCATGATTGCAGATTTTGTGCAAAACGGAACTCTTCCGGAAACAATGAAAACAGCTGTAATTTCACTGATACACAAGAAAAATAAGGATGCTGCTGAATGTGCATGAATGCCTGTCGACTTTAAGATAATATCTAAATTAATCGCTCGTAGACTAGAAGATTTAATGCCTCGTTTTATCAATCCAGACCAATCCGGTTTTATTAAGGCCAGAAACGCTTCTGACAACATTCGGAGGTTATTGAATGTGATTGACCACTCGGCCCTGCACAATCGTCCAGTGTTAGTAATATCTCTGGACGCAGAAAAAGCATTTGACAGGGTCGAGTGGTCATACCTATTCTCAGTATTGAAGAAACTTAACTTTGGTGATAGATGCATTGGGTGGATAAAATCCATGTATAGTGACCCACAGGCACAAATATGTGTAAATAGTAATCTTTCTGAGAAACTTAGCCTACATCGGGGCTGTCGCCAGGGATGCCTTCTGTCCCCTTTTTTTATTTAATCTAGCTATCGAGCCGCTGGCAGAAGCCATACGAATCAGTAAAGAGATTACGGGAGTCAACACTGGAAAGATAAAAAATAAAATTTCTTTGTACGCGGACAATATAATTTTGTATTTATCAAACCCGTAAAACACAGTCCCAATAGTGCTCGACTTAATAAATAAATTTGGGAAGTTATCAGGATATAGGATTAATTTAACCAAGTCTAATGCCTTTTCTCTGAATATGTCAGTTTCCAGTAAGTTAAAGAACATTTCACCTTTTACTTGGGCTCAGAATGGATTGAAATACCTTGGGGTGAATGTATCTCCCAAGCTCAAAGATTTATTCACCCTAAATTACCCCCCACTTCTTAAAAAGATTAAGGAAGATCTGGAACACTGGAACCTGCTTCCTATCTCTCTTCTTGGAAGAATTAACGTGATAAAAATGAATATACTCCCATGGCTCAGCTTTTTATTTCAATCACTACCCTGCTACCTTATAAAGAATTGTTTGAGCCTGTAAATAAATTAATAAGCTCCTTTATTTGGAAGAACTCAGCACCCAGAATATCTTTCAAAACATTAACTAGAACCAAAGAAAAAGGCGGACTGGGTCTCCCTGACTTTCAGCTGTACTATTGGGCCGCTCAGATAAAGGGTATGATTATCTGGATAAACGAACGCAGAACTGCTCACTGGACAGATATTGAAGAAGACCTTTGCGCTCCTACACCTCTGACCTCTTTGCCTTTTATTAACAACATAAACAAATTACATTCAGTGGCAAGAACTTATGTTGTTTATAATATGCTTAGGGCCTGGCAAGATGCAAAGAGGTTTTGTGGATCCTCCGCTAAAATTTCTAGTTTAGCTCCCCTGTCCTCCAATCCAGACCTGCCACCCGCTTTTGGAAAATCTCTATTTAGAAAATGGAAAGAACACGGTATACACCAGTTTCAACATTTATTTACTAATTGCTCCCTTAAGTCCTTTTCAGATTTAGTCTCAGAGTATAAGATTCCAAGACAAGAGTTTTACAAATATTTGCAAATCCGGCATTTGATAATCACATCTGAAAAGACAGGACGTCTATCACTGGAGCGGTCTGGGATAGAGGATATTCTGATGAATTCAACAACATTAAAAGGGAAAATCTTTGTCAAATATTGTGCACTGTCAGACCACCATGACTCCTCTCTGGCCTCACTCAAAAATGTGTGGCAGAGGGACCTTGGGTGCAGCTTTGATGAAGACCAGTGGGGGACTATATGTAATAATGTCTTTACTTCATTATCCTGCAACAAAATCAGAGAACAGAACTATAAGTTTATGCATAGGATGTACCTCACCCCACTACGCTTGAGCAAAATGTATCCTAATGTATCACCTAGATGTCGGCGATGCAAAACGTATATAGGATCAATTATGCACACCTTCTGGGAATGTAGAAAACTTAAATATTTTTGGAAAGAGGTACATGATTTGACAGCTAAAGTTTTGGAAACTTCTTTAGACATTACGCCTATACGATATCTTTTTGGTACAGAACCAGACAAGACACTTGATCCTATATCTGTAAAAAGAATTGGCATACTATCACACATAGCAAAAAAATGCATCTTGCTTGACTGGAACCAGCAAAGGCCTCCAACATTTGATTTGTTTAAACGACTTCTGAACGATACATTACAAATGGAACAATGCACCTACTTCTTGAGAGACAAGGCTGATGTCTTCCGGAGAATATGGGTACCTCTCATGGACCTCTGACCTTCTGGCCACCACAGATGGAGACTCTTTAAAAACTGTAGACCACACATCTGACCATAGTTGGAACTGTACTCTTCTCTGTTTTTTTTTTTATTATTATTTTTAATTATTATTATTTATTTTATCTTTTTATTCATTTATCTTTCTTATTTTATTTTATGTAATTTACACAGTTAGTGTTTATTTGCATATCTTTGTTGGTAAGACTTCAATTATTCTGTCATCTATTACTAGATGCTTGGCGTGCTCAGTTGGGGACACTATATTTTTCAACTAAACATCGAAATAAATCTAATTAATAAACTAATTTAACCATGTAAACTAAATTACTGATCTAATTATTGATCTAAAGCCCACACTGTCACCATATGGAAATTGAAATGAACTGATGACATCAAATGGCTATACAGCTGAATAAAATTAGGCTGCATTATTTTGCTGTTTAACACTGTAAAGCTGCTTTGAAACAATCTACATTGTTAAAAGCGCTATATAAATAAAGTTGACTTGACTTGACTTGACTAATTGTATCTGTTGTTGTTGCTTGTTTTTTATTTTTTTATTTTTATTATTTTATTTTTTATTTTTTATTTTTTCTATTATGTTAAACACAAAAACCAATAAAAAGATAATACAAAATAAATAAATAAATATATAAATACGCCATCTCCACATTGCTTTTACAAAATTTTAGATCCCTGTTATTGGCATCTCTGAAAAGCCAAGCCAGTGTTAATTCGTCTTTATTACGAGCTCTGTCGCATTCTTCTTTCGACCGCAGACTCTCCACTGGTCTGCTTCTTTTTTTCTTTTTTTTAAATGGGAGATCCGTTCTTCCTTGTTGTGACAAACAACCTATGCCACTCACAAACCATACACGCATCAAAATAGCCGGAGCAACTTTTCTGTATTTATGGATATTACAAGACGCACGGGCAAGTGACATATGTGTGCAATTTCCTGCAAAAACCCTCCCAACAGTTCTAAAATATAGACACTTATAATAAGCTTACCATATGACTCAGGGTAAGACAAAACATCTCAGGGAACGAGACGCTGTGTCAGCTGACGCTACGGGGAATGCCTCCAGCGTGACAGGTGCCTGAATCACTATCAAATCATGTCAATCCTATTGACCGGCGACAGCCTATGATGTCACCCCGTAGCAAGTTACCTTTCGAAAGGGAAACACAACATTTTGAACAACATTTTGAACAAAAAAAGTTACAGTGTACCTTTAAATATGAAGAAAAATCAAAACATTAAACTTGGTTTAGGTATTTATCTGATGATTTATCTAATGATTTGCCAAAAAAAGGCAATCTACAGCAACAGGTTTGATTTTACTATGCAAAACAAAACAAACATATATAGCATACACTGACTACAACATAATCAGTTATTCAAAATCCGTTGGTTCTCTCTTGTTTTTTGCATGTGTTCATAATTTCTCTGTATGACAGCCTGTCCAAATAAATATGTCAGTACAATTTACTTCTGTGATGCAATACCTCACCAACCTTCTTTGACACAGTTGTTGTGTCACAAAAGATTTGACTGGTAAATATTAAATAGTATTGTATATGTATTAACATTCACAATAAAGTGCATTTCTCCCAAAATGTTGCATGTGAATGGTATACTATTACATTCTTTTGAGAGAAGGTTTATTACATGATGATCTGTCAATTCACTATGGGCACTCATAATCTTGTACACTCCAAGTAGACGGGTTTCTGCAATATATATACACCAACTGGATTTGTATATGTAGTAAAAAAAAAAACATCTGTCAGTCTGTTGTATTTCTCCCACAGTAACCAATGGGCATGATCTTTAATAGCGTAAGTAAAAACTAAATAAATAATAAATAAATAAAATACAATAAATAATAAATAAATACAAAGCCTTCATAGACTATAAATACTAGACTTATATAACTCTCCTAAAAAATATATAAATTAATCATATTAATAATAAGATATGGTTTACTCTTAGAGAAAACTATTGACTATTGACACTAAGGTATTATTGGTTAATTAAACCATAGTGAGAAACGATAAAGGCCAAAACATCATCATCATCATCATCATCATCATCATCATCATCATCATCATCATCATCATCATCCATTTCCAATGGACATTTTACTATCCATAGGCCATGGGAGAAGAGTCATGATTGGCAACTAACGTAACTAACTTTAGCTCACATGACAAAGCTAACATGGCAGTGGGTGTAGTACATTCAGATTGCACACATATTACACACATTCATGCTTAATAGGCCTAATACTTTATTTATACGGTACACATGCATACTATTTAAGTGTTCTTAACTTTTTGAAGTTCTGAAATATGTGTGATTTCAGATGCAGTAGATGAGTAAAGGCTAAGTACAGCGCAACAAAAAAGCGAAGCGGAAAACAAATATTTTGTGTGCGAATAGTTCGCGTCAAAACCATTCACATTCCCGTCTGTGACGTTTCAGAGCTCCATCATTCCAAAACATTTGCAGCGACAGCTGAGAAAACACGGACACTTCATCATCCAGTGAAGACGAGCTTTTCATTTTATTTAAAAGGCAGAGAAGAAGGTTTTGGGTGCACCCAGTCTTAAAGAACAGAGAGTCTGAAGGGGAGCATGCTAATCTTGTACAGGAGCTAAAACTTTATCATGGCCGGTTCCGCACTTCAAATGTCCATGGGTCAATTTGTGGAGCTCGAGAGAGACCGTAGCACCGCATCTGACGAGACAAACACACACTTCAGGAACCAATCGATCCAGACCAGGTATATTTCCAGCTATGTTTCCAGTTGAGTCACAATGTAAACATTTAAGTGCCACAGTCGTACTTGATGGAAACACATTTACTTCCCATAGTCGCGGACACAAAAGGTTTAGAAAGAACGAGTTTTAATGCAAAAGGTTCTGTTATCGTTGTCTGTAGCCTACAGTGGGCAAACAGCTGCAGCTGTACAGCTGTAATCTCATGAGAATGCGATGCCTGGCAAAGGTTAATGTTGATTGAATAGCTAATGACATCAACTGGACATTTCGTGACCTTTGTTTCCTTGTATGTGATTGGTTTAAGCCTTTTTTGTCGCTGCGAGTGTTAAAAAAAATCGGCATCGAAAAGGAAAAAATAAACATTGTTTTTTCGCCGCAGCACATTTGCGTTCGGTGTGGAAGCACTCATTACACAAACAGCCGATCAAAAAATAAAACCATTGCGCAAATTATTTGCGCGTCAAACTCGTGTCCAGTGTGAAAGGACCTTAATGCTTAGAAATGTTCTGCCTCTGTTTGCAAAGATAATTTTCACATGGCTAATGAGAAATGTGGGGAGCAGACTAGAATATTCTTTACTGTAAATTTAGAGTTTGTTTAGGGAAAAACATATGCATTTTAAAAAGAACACATTTCCTCTTTTGCAATGCACATATACAAGGAAAGTGGACAAATAAATTAGTTGTATATAATTACTGTAAAACGTTTGTGTATCATCATTTTAATTATTTAATTAATAGGAAACCTTTTTGTATTTTTTAAGAACCCTTTAATTCCAGGGTCATTTTGACCATATTTATACTTTTTTGGTTCATGCATTCTATGGTTAAATAAGATTGATAAATGTAGTATTGCTAGCCCTATTCCCATATTCCATACCCAAAAATGTGTTACAAGTTTAAAAAGCTTTCTAAGCATAACACCTTTGGCTTGCTTAGTTGGGGACACAACTATTCAGCAATATTATTGATTTGCCTGCACTGACACTATTGGATGAGAACTGACCTGAGCTGGATGATGACATCACTGTTTTCTGCAGAACTGCTTTATAGATACATTTAAATTATTCCATAAATGATGAACTTACACAATTATTGAATGAAACTGAATCAACACTGAACTTACCTTATCTGGACAATGACACTATTGTCTTTTAGAGCTGCTTTGAATTGAATGACAGTGGTGGCCAAACTTATTAGAAATGAAAGGTTGGATTCTGAAATCCACTGCCGCTTCAATATATCTATATATCTGAATTAAATTCATAATCAAAGCCTTAATCAATATTTATCTTTCTATATTATTATAATGATTCTTTTCAGTTATGATATTACTAAATCAATAGGACCAATGATTGTTGTTTCTTCCTTTATATTTTTTAAAGTTTGTATTTGGTTTCTGAGTGGTGACTGAGGGTCCGTCCGGATGTGTGATGTGTCCCTAAATGCTTGATTTCAGTTATGTGTTTGGATTTTGGAGGCATCACACACCCCTAACCTGACAGGAGTGCAGTAACTTGGGAGCGCTTGCTCACTTAGCCCGGCTTCCAGAGATGAAATATGGATTGGTCTTTCATTTTTTTAATATTATATTTTATTCCTTTCATATTGCCTTTTACTGAAACACTAAATAATTGTATGAATATTACCTGTGCCTCTCACTGAGAGAAAGCACATGTTATCATGTTTTGGGAAACATTTTTTGGTCAGTACTAGAGCTCAACCAACTCCAACCTTGGAGAGACTGGGTATCTGGTGTGTGTGCGTATTATTCTGTGTTACAGGTCAGTATTGGATGTGGATTACGGGCATCCTAATAGATTGGTGAACTTGTTGTTCTGGGCAATCTGCGCCTGCTCCAGAATCTGGAAGGTAGAGGGAACGTGGCCTACGAACTCCTTGTGAGACTTGAAGCTGGCTTCTGCTGATGAAACTGCAAACTAAGTAAAATTTAAGTAAATTTTTCTTTAATTAATTGCACTCCTGACTCTTGGTCTTCATTTTTCACTATTGGTCCTGGGTCCTAACTTGGCATCTGGGAGTCATCTTATTGGGCCTTGATTTATTTTCCAAGCGGTGACCAAAATGACCAGAACTACCTGTGACGGAAGGAATCTGCTGGAACATTGAAAATGATGGACTGCCCCCCTCAAAGTCCGGACCTCAACCCCATCGAGCACATTTGGGGCGAGTTGGACAATAAACTGTACAGATCTATTGTACATTCAAAGGAAAGACTTTGGCTTCAGTGTCAGAAGGCATGGGATAACATTAGTGTTGAAGTTCTCAGAGGAAGTATATTGACACTATGCCAGATAGATGTGCTGCTGTAATTTCTGCAAAAGACATACTGAATATTCAAGTTAAAAGTGGATAAAAACAGTATGATTTACTTCATCTGATATTTGATGGTCAGACCATCAGCATTTTTCATGAACATTATAAAATGTTTGAGGCAAAAAAGGTCAATATTTTCAGATCTGACAGGTGTTCTAATAATGTTGGCCACCACTGTATGATTGCATCATTGATCATTACGTTCCTGTTTATTTCTGTAAAGCTGCTTTGAAACAATCTGTATATAAAGCGCTATATAAATAAAGGTAAGGAAAAGGAATTAATGAATGAGCCACACTTTTATTGACTTGTTGCATTAACTATATTTATTTATTTTTGAGTGGTTTTTAACCTGACCTTAGTACAAAATTTCGTTCCAGCTCATGTTCCATGTTTTTGGAATGACAATAAAAAACCCTTAATCCTTAATCCCTAATCCTTATTCAAACCCATTAGATGGAAATATGCACAGCATAATTATGATCTCCCCAGACAAAATCTTTTTTGATCAAGGTTTTTTGATCAGTTGGCAGGTATGTAATTATTATGTATTAACTGCATGTGTGCTTTTGGGTGTGTTAGCATATCTGCCACTCATATGAACGTTTTATAAGTGCGTGTATATTGTCTTTTTGGGCTGTATGAAGAGCTGACAGAATTAAAGTGCTATTGACCTCTGTTATGAAACAAATATAGCTACTGTGCAGAGTATGGCTTCAAAAACAAAATCAGTGTGTAGATAGGTTTCCCACATGTTGAAAATCTTATTTTTAAGACTGTGTTATGTTATTTTAAAACAGAGCAATATTGCAATGGGAGTTGTCAGGTTGAATTGGAAGTCTTTTGATACACAGAAAAGCATTACTGTCATCGCTGCATCTGGACTAATGCTCTATCTATCTATCTATCTATCTATCTATCTATCTATCTATCTATCTATCTATCTATCTATCTATCTATCTATCTATCTATCTATCTATCTATCTATCTATCTATCTATCTATCTATCTATCTATCTATCTATCTATCTATCTATCTATCTATCTATCTGTCTGTCTGTCTGTCTGTCTGTCTGTCTGTCTGTCTGTCTGTCTGTCTGTCTGTTTGTCTGTCTGTCTGTCTGTCTGCCTATCCTTTTAAAACTTCAGGAGTTATAGGGACATAACGTCTCGGTTACGTATGTAACCCTCGTTCCCTGAAGGAGGGAACGGAGACGCCACGTCGGAGTACTGACGAATAGGAATCTCGCTCGCGAGAGCCAATCTACTTCGAGTGAAACTAAACGAGCCAATGCACATTATGCAATGATTGCACCAGGTTTCATGCCCCGCAGCGTGGGTATAAATGAGACACAGGTGCTTGCATCAAATCAGCCTTTTGCTGAGGAGCCGAGTAGGTAGCCGGCACCCCAGCAGGGTACAGAGGACATGGCGACGGGACATGGCGTCTCCGTTCCTTCCTTCAGGGAACGAGGGTTACATACGTAACCGAGACGTTCCCATTCAATCGGTCACTCTCGACACCACGTCGGAGTACAGACGAATAGGAATCCCTACCAAAGCGCCATGGCCTCTGTCCCCTTCCAGTGCCCTGTGTGAGCTGCCTGAGCTCTTTACCTGATGAGACGGGGCTCACACCGGGAAGACCATCACTGCTGTTCCGCATTACCCGCTCAGTGATTATTGGATAACACTGGGAAAGCGTGCCCTACTGAAGGGGAACGCTGTGGAGCCCACATCGTACCCCGAAGGAGTTATGTAGGAGTACAGGCTGAGCCGTAGCCCGCGACAGAGAGAGGGGGCTCAATCCCATTGATGGGAAGGCTCTCCCAAGGGAAAGACACAGGCTTCCCGTAGGAGCGACCATGGACAGATATATGGGATCACCGCAGGGTCACTCATATAACCCAAGCCCAAAACCGGTTCTCAAGGATTCAGCGGCAAGGGGCCTGATGCCAGACGCTCCGCCACGTCCATCACCGAGGGTGATGGAGGACTCACAGAGTTTGCTTCTGGAGAAAATAACGCCGTAGAGCAGCAAGCCGAAAAGAGCCGGGCCTCTCAGTGTTTCTACCCATTTGAGGTGAGAACACAGGAGGAAACCGGCTCTACACGTAGGCTATAGAATATAGCGAACGTGTTAGGTGTTGCCCAGCCCACAGCTCTACAGATGTCTGACAGCGAGGCGCCACGTGCCAGCGCCCAGGAGGATGCAACACTTCTAGTAGAGTGTGCTCGCACCCTGAGCGGACAGGGCACACCTTGTGCTTGGTAAGCCAAGGTGATGGCATCCACTATCTAGTGGGCCATCCTCTGCTTGGAGACAGCCTTTCCCTTCTGCTGGCCTCCGTGACAGACAAAGAGCTGATCTGAGGTCCTAAAGCTTTGAGTTCTAGCCACGTAGATCCGCAGGGCGCGGACGGGACAGAGCAAAGCTAGGGCTGGGTCTGCCTCCTCCGGGGGCAGCGCTTGCAGGTTCACCACCTGGTCCCTGAAGGGAGTGGTAGGAACCTTGGGCACATAGTCAGGCCGGGGTCTTAGTACCATGTCGCCCGACCCGAAATCTAGGCACGAATCGTCGACCGAAAATGCTTGCAGGTACCCTACCCTCTTGATGGAGTCCAATGCAGCCAACAGCAAAGTCTTCATAGAGAGAAGCTTTAGCTCTGCTGACTCCAAAGGCTCAAATGGGGCATTCTGAAGTGCTTGGAGCACCAGAGCAAGATCCCAAGAGGGTATGGAGGGGGGACGAGGAGGATTTAACCGTCTCGCCCCCCTAAGGAACGTGCTTAGCAACCGTCTTACCATCTACGTGGTCATGATAGGCGGATATCGCAGCAACATAGACTTTGAGGGTGGAGGGGGACAGCCTACGCTCCAACCCTTGCTGAAGGAAGGAAAGCACAGACACGATCGAGCATCTTCGGGGGTCTTCTCGGAGAGAAGAACATTACTCGACGAACAGGTTCCACTTCAGGGCGTAGGCCTGTCTTGTAGACGGTGCTCGCTCCGAAGTGATGGTGTTAACTACCCCTTGGGTAAGTCACCTAGAACCTCCGCGTCCCATCCAGGGGCCAAACATGAAGCTTCCACAGGTCTGGACGAGGGTGCCACAGGGTGCCCCGTCTCTGAATTAGAAGATCCTCAGACACTTCTGACTCCAGAGGAGGAGATGGCGGGCGAGTTGCGACATGCGACAGGAGCGCAGACCACCTTGTCGTTGATATACGCAACGGTCGCAGTGTCGCTAGCAACTTGAGGCAGTTGATGTGTCAATGCAGGTGCGGGCCCGTCCAAACCCCTGACACTGCATGCCCGTTGTACGTGGCTCCCCAGCTCATGGCAGAGGCATCCGTGAAAACCACAGCATGCCTGGACACCTGTTCCAGGGGCACTCCGGCCCGAAGGAACGAGGGGTCTGACCATGGGCTGAAGGATTGGCGGCAGGCTAGTGTGATGCTCACCCAGTGAGTGCCGCGTTGCCACGCCCATCTCGGGACTCGGCTGTGTAGCCAATGCTGAAGCGGTCTCATATGAAGCAGGCCGAGCGGAGTTACTGCCGCAGTGGCTGCCATATGCCCCAGGAGCCATATGCCCCAGGAGAAACGTGTTCAGGCAGTTCAGCATCGACTGGACGCGCTCCTCTGTGAGGTGCGCAGTTCGTTCGACCGAATCCAACTCCATACCGAGAAAAGAGATCCTCTGCATGGGGGCGAGTTTGCTCTTCTCCTAGTTGACCCGAAGACCCAACTGGCTGAGGTGTCTGAGCACCAGGTCCCTGTGTTCGCACAACTGATCCCTGGACTGTGCTAGAATGAGCCAGTCGTCGAGATAGTTGAGGATGCGAACGCCCTGTTCTCTCATGGGCACAAGGGCCCCCTCCGTGACCTTCGTGAAGACACGGGGGGACAGGGCCAGCCCGAAGGGCAGGACTTTGTACTGATATGCCCGACCCTCGAACGCAAAGCACAGGAACGGCCTGTGTCGAGGAAGAATCAAGACATGAAAGTACGCGTCCTTCAGGTCGATCGCTGCAAACCAATCTTGGGGACGGATGCACTCGAAAATGCGTTTCTGCGTGAGCATCTTGAACTGTAGCTTGTGGAGGCTCCGATTCAGGACTCGCAGGTCCAAGATAGGTCGTAACCCACAGGTTTTCTTGGGTACTATATCTGATCATGCCAATGTGCATTGGCTTGTTTAGTTTCACTCGAAGTAGATTGGCTCTCGCGAGCGAGACTCCGACGTGGCGTCGACTGAATGGGAACAGAAGATTAACAAGGACACATGAAAAAAAACAACTACATTTAAAAACATCCATCCATCCACTGGTTGCCTGGTCACTTTGTTTATGTGACACAGAGCTGCCAACTCTCACGCTTTCACCATTTGCCAACACTATCTCATGACCAATTTGTACGTATTTTACGAGGTGGCAAATTCGTCCGAATTTGTACGACCTCACTCATACGAATTTGTACGTTTTGTCTAAACCCCAGTGATTTACGAGGTTTACGGGCGGGGTTTGAGGTAGGTAATTCGTACAAATTCATACGAATTTGGCAACTCGTCAAATATGTATAATTTAGCAAAAATCATACGAATTCGTATGAGTGAGGTCGTACAAATTCATACGAATTATCCACTTCGTAAAATCTGTACGAATTGCCGTGAGATCGGGTTGGTTTTGCCTGTTTTCACACACACTCACGCCACACATCCAATTTCTCACGCAAAAAAAATAAATAAATAAAGTTCGATCTTGGGCCGAGACTCGTTCGCTCTTTTTAAATCTCCGACGGTATGCCGCTGATGAGCGCGACTGAACCCTATGCGCTGCTGTCCATAGATATGTTTAAGTAGATGCAATAGACTGAAGCAGAGGATTTTATAGGATTTAGTTTATCATTAACGGAAGATAATTCTGCATATGCTAAAACAATTGGTTACAGATCTTAACATTATCTTAACATGATCATCATTAATATTATTGATCATCAGAGAACAATACAGACACATTGCTCAGCTTTTAATGCAAGCAGTGAACTCATTATAAACAAGTTAATTGGAAATAAATCATAATCCATAAACCAATCAGCCATCAAAATAAATAAATTATAAATTTAGTAATTAATTAGCTTATGTGTTTAATAAACATCAATATAGCCTATTTATTCAAACCAAGTTTTAAGTAGGCCTAAGTATTATAGGTATTATTTGAAAGCTTAAATTCTCAAAAATCATCCTGTTTTGCAATCGTTATATAAAAAAGCTTTATAAAATGATCAACATCACATAACTGAATATAATTTTTTTTTTAATTCAACAGCAAATGCCCTTTATCAAAAACACTAAATTTTCAACTTCAAAATTAGGGATATATCATTGTTTTACCTTTTTTTTGCTAAAGGAAGTTTGTATTAGTCTTCACACGAGTGCTTTGTAAACACGGGGGCAGTACTTCTGCCTATGTCTAGCGTGACCGTTCCAAAGTGATTACGTCATTCTTAGCACCTCGCAGAGCTGCACAAGATGAACAATTTAGGTTAAAAAGTATATTCATTTTATTTTTTATTTTGTTAAAATGTTTAAATGACCAATCGTTTCACTAGATAAGACCCTATTCCTCATCTGGGATCACGCAGAGCCTCTTGAGCCCATTGAAGCGCTTTGGAACTGCATTGATTTGGACCGTCTGCATTTTGGTTGCAATTGAAAAGCATTATATGATGAAAGACCCTGGAACGTTTTCTTCAAAATACTTCTTTTTTTTCGACTGAAGAAAGAAAGACATGAACATCTTGAATGGCATTGGGGTGAGTCAATTATCAGGAAATTTTCATTTTGGGTTGAACTAATCCTTTAATTCCAATTCTCTGATATCTGAGCCACCATCTCCCCTGACAAAATCTCACTCCAAGGTTTTTTGATAAGTTGGCAGGTATATATTATGTGTAGGCTATGCATGTGTGCTTTTGGGTGTGTTAGCATTTCTGCCACTCATATGAACGGTTTATAGGTGCGCGTATATTGTCTTTTTGGGCTGTATGAAGAGCTGTCAGAATTAAAGTGCTATTGACCTCTGTTATGAAACAGAGATACTGTGCAGAGCTGCCAACTCTCACACTTTCGCCGTGTGACACACAGTTTTGCCTGTTTTCACACGCACTCACGCCACACATTAAATTTCTCACGAAAAAAAAAATCAGATCTTGGGCAGAGACTTGTTTGTTCTTTTCAAACTCCCCGACGGTATGGCGCCGATGAGCGCCACTGAACCCTATGCGCTGCTGTCCATAGATATGTATAAGTAGATGCCTCCTTAGGGACTGTTTCTATGGGCCACTATCCGGTTGTTAAGTCTGATGTCACGCGGCAGAGATTCCGGGTCCAAGCGCTCTATCTCATACCACAAGAAAAACAAGAAACGGTGCTAATGTACACACACAATGTGGTGTAATACTAAAAATACACACACATATATATATATATATATATATATATATATATATATATATATATATATATATATATATATATATATATATATATATATATATATAACCATAACCTTTATCTCCATACCAAAATTCCAGATGGCCAGACAGTGATTCATCTTTTATAAATTGTTAAAATATTAATGTCTGTGACGCTGTGAGCACAGAGACTGTTGTGTAGACTTAAGCAAATAGTCAATTCATCATTTATAAAGCATTAATAGACATTACTAAGCAGTTTATAAATACAGCTATAAATTCTTTATTATTGATTTATAAGCATATCTACACTCTAAACCCGGATTTTGTGTTGATGACACATTTTAAGTGGTCATTACTTATTAATTGTTGTTTTTTAAAAAATGTTTTCAATACTAAATCAAATTAGTTGTTTGTACTAATCAGACGAAATATTGAGTGCAATGATCATGTTAAGTTGTGATAACTCGGTATGTTACGCTTTTGTAAGGGAGGGGCCTATTGAAACATGTGACAGTGAGAGCACGTATGCACGTTATTGTGCTTGTAGCTAACGCTAGCATATGTTTCTTTGGTGTATTAAAGGGATAATTCACCCAAAAATGAAAATTAGCCCATAATTTACTCACCCTCAAGTCATCCTAGTTGTATATGACATTCTTCTTTCAGACAAATAAAATCGGAGTTATATTACAAAAATCCAGGCTAATCCAAGCATTAGAATTGGATTCATAGTTGCTCTGTTTTTGAAGTCCATAAAAAGTGCATCTGTCTGTCAAAAAACGTGCGCCACGCGGCTCCGGTGTGTTAATAAAGGCCTTCTGAAGCGAATCGACGCGTTTGTGTAAGAAAAATATTAATATTTAAAACTTTATCAAGTAAACTTTCAGCCGACCGCCTTCCCTGTTCAATTTATAGAAAAATTGTTAAAAGATCCCCTGCTTTTAGTTTTCATTTTGAGTGAGCTATGCTTTTAAACTCAAGGTACGTTTGAACCACAGTTGCCTGTGTTCACATTTCCACACATACCGTAACAGTATTAATGTTGGATATGACATGAATACTCACTTCCTCTGAAGATCATGTGGCAGATTTCCATTCCCAAAACTTCTGGATCATGAGGGGGGAAGAAACATACACACACACAAATGAATATTAATTTGTTTGATAAAACATTAATATTAATTATCAACTTACTGACAGAGACATGGACTAGCCGAATGTACTCACCAGGTCCATACAAAAACTTCACAGTAGATCCAAAATCCTGGTTTGCCTATAATTCTTCAGAGTCCAAGAATGGTGGTTTCCTGTCCTCTCTGTTGAGCGAGTGAACATGACAGTGTTCTCAGATTACTCATTCCAAAGCTCCTTTACTTTTTATGACAAGCTTGATCTTAAAACTAGCTTAAAACTTGATCTTAAAACTACCAGTAGGGATGGGCATTATGATATCTATATATCATATACACTCACTTAAAGGATTATTAGGAACACCTGTTCAATTTCTCATTAATGCAATTATCTAATCAACCAATCACATGGCAGTTGCTTCAATGCATTTAGGGGTGTGGTCCTGGGCCGGGTTTCCCAATAACGATGTATCTTAGCTCTAAAGAGCGCGTTCTACGAGCGAAGTTACGATCACTCGCAGCAATTCCAAGTGCGTGTCCCAAAAATTTACTTAACATGAAACTTACTTAACATACTTAACTAAGTGCTACTTAAGAGTCGCTGTCCATTTGCGAAGTGCTGAAATATAACCTTATATGGAATCGTTTCCTCTGAACGTTTCACCTAATAATGGTCATCTGATGTGGATTATCAATCAAAACACGTCTATATAAAGCAACTACCTACAGGCTGAGGCACTGACAAAATGGCGGAACAAAAAAAACCTTTCAAAAAGATGAAATAAATATCCTTCTAGAGGAGGTGGAGTGGGGAAAAAAATATTATTTTCAACAGATTTAAAGGGCATCATACAAACAAAGAGAAACAACATCTGGGAGGACATTGCTACCAAATTAACAGCAACCAGGGGGGTTAAAAGATCGGGTAAAGAGGTCCGCAAGAAATGGCAGGATTTTACAAGCCTGGCAAAAAGGAAGAGGGCACTGCAGAGGACTGCAATTAAAAAAACAGGTGGTGGGACCAATGAGTCCCCCCTTCTCACAGCAGAGGAAGAGAAGGCCTTGTCAATACTTGGCACAAGTGCTTCAGATGGCATTAGTGGAGGTATTGAAATCCATGGAGCAGTAGGGTTAACTCAACCTGAGTCTGAGCCTGAGCCAAGTCTTTCATGTTCACCAATTCATCTGTGGGTCAGGAGGCACACAACTCACAGGGACAGTGGAGGCTTCTTGGGGACAGTGGTTACCCACTTAGGCCATATCTCTTCACCCCTGTGGCTAATCCTATGAATGACAGGGACACAGATTTCAACGAAGCACACCGTGTTGCACGTAGTATTGTGGAACGCACAATAGGGAGGTGGAAGCTGCGCTTTCGGCTATTCACCAGTCCAGCGGTGGTCTTCTGTTTGCTCCACAAAAGTGCTGTGCAGTAATAATAGTAACAGCTATGTTGCACAACATTGCGGTGCAGATGAGAGTGCCCTTACTTAACAGAGAAGAAGGTGAAGAGGTGGTGGAGGAGGAGGAGGACGACGAAGATGGCATGGGACCACATGCTGGCCAACTAAGAAATGTCCAATACATGGCTGGTTTTCGTGCACGTCAGCAAGTCATTGACAGATTTTTTTGAGTTTATCTCTATTTTTCCCAGTCTTTGAAGTATATTTCCTACATTACTTATTTCATTCTTTTTTTTCTTTTTGCTGTAATTTATTTCAGATGTGTATTTATAATTTTTTTGTTTGTTACCTGCCCTCATAAAAAAAACGTACAATAAAGTACAATCAAAACCTTATAGTATTATCACAATGCACTTGAATAAAGTTAAGGGTGTAATCTGCCGGTTGTCCTGTAGGTGACCTCATAACTCTGCCTTCGTACGATACACTTAGAGCTTTACGATTACTCCAGAGCACTCGTAGATCTACGATCATTTTCAAGTGCTACTTAAGTTACGATGCTTTTGGGAAACAGACCTTAATATTAAGATCACTCGTACGATCGTTTTTACGATCAACTTAGGCTTACGATGCTTTTGGGAAACGCAGCCCTGGTCAAGACAATCTCCTGAACTCCAAACTGAATGTCAGAATGGGAAAGAAAGGTGATTTAAGCAATTTTGAGCATGGCATGGTTGTTGGTGCCAGACGGGCCGATCTGAGTATTTCACAATCTGCTCAGTTACTGGGATTTTCACACACAACCATTTCTAGGGTTTACAAAGAATGGTGTGAAAAGGGAAAAACATCGAGTATGTGGCAGTCCTGTGGGCGAAAATGCTTTGTTGATGCTAGAGGTCAGAGGAGAATGGGTCGACTGATTCAAGCTGATAGAAGAGCAACTTTGACTGAAATAACCACTCGTTACAATCGAGGTATGCAGCAAAGCATTTGTGAAGCCACAACACGCACAACCTTGAGGCGGATGGGTTACAACAGCAGAAGACCCCACCGGGTACCACTCATCTCCACTACAAATAGGAAAAAGAGGCTACAATTTGCTCACCAAAATTGGACAGTTGAAGACTGGAAAAATGTTGCCTGGTCTGATGAGTCTCGATTTCTGTTGAGACATTCAGATGGTAGAGTCAGAATTTGGTGTAAACAGAATGAGAACATGGATCCATCATGCCTTGTTACCACTGTGCAGGCTGGTGGTGGTGGTGTAATGGTGTGGGGATGTTTTCTTGGCACACTTTAGGCCCCTTAGTGCCAATTGGGCATTGTTTAAATGCCACAGCCTACCTGAGCATTGTTTCTGACCATGTCCATCCCTTTATGACCACCATGTACCCATCCTCTGATGGCTACTTCAAGCAGGATAATGCACCATGTCACAAAGCTCGAATCATTTCAAATTGGTTTCTTGAACATGACAATGAGTTCACTGTACTAAAATGGCCCCCACAGTCACCCTGGATGTGCATCCCACAAATCTCCATCAACTGCAAGATGCTGTCCTATCAATATGGGTCAACATTTCTAAAGAATCAATGCCACGTTCTGAATTAAGGCAGTTCTGAAGGCGAAAGGGGGTCAAACAAAGTATTAGTATGGTGTTCCTAATAATCCTTTAGGTGAGTGTATATAAAAGAACATAAAAGGAAACAAGCACAACACAGAGGAATATAGCACATATAAATGTTTATTTCAAAATGCAAAAATGGAGACTGTACAACTGGTAACTTAATATAAAATTTAAATTAAACCGCTTCAATGTCATAGAAAATAATATTCCTGTAGGCCGCCAGAAAACATAACTGCAGTCAAATGAAACTAAGCCTTAGCAAGCTGATATAAAAATACATTTCTGTACAAGTTTCTGTGGATTATACTGGATTACAGGAGTGCCAAAATACAACAAATAAAACTGATAAAGCAATAATAATACAATAAAATGTTAACTAAAATGAATAACTGGTTTGTAAATAAGGTAATACTTAATAATTGATCATTTATAAAGTATGAAAATACAATTATTAAACACATTGTAGATGTGCTTATAAATAAAAAATAAAGCATTTAAAGCTGTATTTGGAAAACTGCTTAGTAATGTCTATTAATGCTTTATAAATTATGAATTAACTATTTACTAATGCTTAACTAATGCTTCATAGCGTGTAGTTATCAAATCAAATCAAATCACTTTATTGTCACACAGCCATATACACAAGTGCAACAGCAGGTGAAATTCTTAGGTGCAGTTCCGAGCAACATAGTAGTCATGACATGACATGTACAACATTTAAAGCAGCATCAGATTACACATCTGATGCGCCCACAATTACTCACAGCACAGTAAACTCTACAATAACAATAAATAATTTACACAATGTGAGTGTAGTTCTCACAGCTTTAAACAATATACACATACTTACAATATACATATACTTTAAACAATATACACTAAACATAAATTAAACAGTATACATTAAGCTATAGTAATAATAATATACAATGTACAGTATACATTATTATTCACAGTAGAGATCTAATGTACAATAGGTGCTATATGATAAATGATAAATAATAAATGATAAATAAATGTGTATATAGTGTGTGTGTATCTACAGTGGGTTGTGCTGAGTGATATTCTGTCCAGTGTGTTATGATCCTGATGGATCAAGAGTTAAGGAGTCTAATTGCTTGTGGGAAGAAGCTGTTCTGGAGTCGGCTGGTGCGTGTTCTAATGCTGCGGTACCGTCTGCCTGATGGCAGCAGTGAGAGCAGCCCATGGTTCGGGTGGCTAGAGTCTCTGATGATCCTCTGAGCTCTCATCACACACCGCCTGGCGTAAATGTCCTGGAGGGAGGGAAGCTCACCTCCGATGATGCAGCTGGCCGTGTGCACTACCCTTTGCAGGGCTTTGCGGCTGCGGGCGGTACTGTTGCCGTACCAGGGGGTGATGCAGCCAGTCAGCAGGCTCTCGATGGTGCTGGTGTAGAAGCGTGTGAGGATGTGACGGTTCATTCAGCTAAAGACACGTCTTTTCCAGCAGCACCTGACCAATCAAGAATAGCACTTAACATTCTATTCATTTTTTTTGTCTGTCTAATTTATTTAAAAAAAAAAAATTAAAAAAAAAACAAATTGTCCTGTGTGTTCTGTGTTAGATTAACTGAGACTTGTTACAGCACTTGCATACTGTAGCCTTTGACTGTTCTAGTTGCTTCTATTGCTCTCATTTGTAAGTCGCTTTGGATAAAAGCGTCTGCTAAATGACTAAATGTAAATGTAAATGTAAATGTCATTCCAAACCTCCTCAGCCGTCGCAGGAAGAAAAGGCGCTGATGAGCCTTCTTCGCAACGGCCTCAGTGTGGACGGACCATGAGAGTTCCTCTGTGATGTGGACACTGAGGAACTTGAAGCTGCTGACTCTCTCCACCGGTGCTCCATCGATGGTGATGGGGCAGTGTTCTCTTATAAAGTGTTATTATATTATGTTATTAAGTTATTATAAAGTGTTACAGATTTATGTATTTATTCACTAACGGGAAGAATCTCGAGACTAACGATATATGAAGCAAATCAATGCAAATATGGAATGATGGAATAAGTTAATTTTATCTATAAAGCAGTTCTGCAGAAAACAGTGATGTCATCATCCAGCTCAGGTCAGTTCTCATCCAATAGTGTCAGTGCAGGCAAATCAATAATATTGCTGAATAGTTGTGTCCCCAACTAAGCAAGCCTAAGGTTTTATGCAGTTTTTAAACTTGTTACACATTTTTGTGCATGGAATATGGGAATAGGGCTACTATTTATTAATCTTATTTAACCATAGAATGCATGAACCAAAAAAATAAAATAAAAAATAAAAATAAACATGGTCAAAATGATCCTGGAATGTATGGTTTTCTTAAATAAAATAAAAAAAGTATTTATGTTCCTATTAAAGAAATAATTAAAATGATGATAAACAAATGTTTTACAGTAATTATATAAAACGTGTTTATTTGTCCAGTTTCCTTGTATATGTGCATTACAAAAGAGGAAATATGATCTTTTTAAAATGCACATTTTTTTTCCCCTACACAAAATACATATTTACTGTAAATAACATTCTATTCTGAACATTTACTCCCCACATTTCTCATTGACCATGAGCAAAACAGAAAAAATGGCTGGCCACACACTGAATCCAAAATACATAATTTATTTTGTCAGTTGCATGGTGCAATAAAGTGTAAAGTGCAAGTGAGTTAAAAAAAATGACATTGATTAGTTTTTGAGAAACAAGTGTTTTGAAGAATTCATGGAATATCAAATAAATAAATGTTTTTATTGATAAAATATTTTTAAAAATCATATGTGTCGGGTTCAATTTGACTATCAGCAAATAGTGCCCTGTAAACTAACTTGAACAAACACTAAACAGTTATATTTTTATGAATATTAAAGATGAATAAATAGTGTTAATATGTATTGCTCATTGCATGTTCATGTCAGATTAACTAATAATACCTTAGTGTCGATAATTTACTCTAAGAGTAAATCATATCATATTATTAATATAACTTATTTATGTATAATTTATATTTTATAGGATATATATAAATCTGTACGAGTGTAGTATTTATAGTCTATGAAGGCTTTGTATTTTTTTAAATATTTATTATATTGTTTTTTTTGTGTTTTTTTTACTTACGTTATTAAAGATCACTGTGGAAGAAATAAAACAGACTGACAGGGTGGCAGTGGCCCTCAGCACAAATACTGCAGATGTTGTTTTTACTATATAACTATACAAATCCAGTTGGTGTATATATTCCAGAAACCCATCTACTTGGGGTACAAGATTGTACAAGATTATGAGTGCCCATAGTGAATTAACAGATCATCATGTAATAAACCTTCTTTCAGAAGAATGTAATAGTATACCATACACATTTTGGGAGAAATACGCTTTATTGTGAATGTTAATACATATACAATACTACTTCATATGTACCAGTCAAATATTTTTGGGCACAACAACTTCGTCAAAGAAGGTTGGTGAGGTAGCGCGTCACAGAAGCTGAGCAGAGACAAGAACAATGCTTTTAGAAAAAGAAAGGAAGGAGGAATTAGGCTATGAGTAGGCTTAATATTTGAAAAGGCATAATAGTGAGCAAAGCCATAGTGAGAAATGATAAAGGCCAATGCTTTGGTAAAAGCATTCTGAAAACGTTCTCTATAATCTTATTCAAGAGTAAACCTTCTCTGAATATCTTACAAAGTATATTTAATTTTTAATATAGACACGTTTTCAAATACACAAGTACAATAGTGGCCAAAAGTGATGTCCAGCATTGGAAAATGTATATATTCACCCTTTATTTAAATATTATTGATTTATTTAACAATTTTGTACTCATATTATGTAGTTGCGTTGGAGTGAACTGTTTTATTTGTGATAAAGCAATGAAACACACCAAATTGTGCTGACAATATTTATTTTTTGACAGGCTGTCATACAGAGAAATTATGAACACATCAAAAAACAAGAGAGAACCAATGGAATTTGAATTACTGATTATGTTGTAGTCAGTGTATGCTATATATGTTTTTGGTTTGTTTTGCATAGTAAAATCAAACCCATTTTTTGGCAATTAATTTTGTCAGATAAATACCTAAACCAAGTTTAATGTTTAGATTTTTCTTCATATTTAAAGGTACACTATGTAACTGTTTGTTCAAAATTTTGTGTTTTTGTTTTAACCTGATTCAAATGGTAAGCCTATTATAAGTGTCTATATTTTAGAACTGTTGGGAGGGTTTTTGCAGGAAATTACTACTCGCCCGTGCGTCTTGTAATATCCATAAATACAGAAAAGTTGCTCCGGCTATTTTAATGCGTGTATGTGTGGGAGTGGCATAGGTTATTTGTCACAATGAAGAAGAAAGGTTGACATGGGACATGGGAATCACCCATTAAAAAAAAAGAAAAAAAAGAAGCAAAACAGAGGAGAGTCTGCGGGCGAAAGAAGAATGCGACAGAGCTCGTAATAAAACAATAATCAACACTGACTTGGCTTTTTGGAGATGCCAATAACAGGGATTTAAAATTTAGTAAAAGCGACGTGGAGATGGCGTATTTATTATTCAACAGATTAACCAGTTTTTTTATTGAACAGATACATCTCTAACAGAGTTCATTGTAAAGCATTATCTATTGTGAAGTAAATCAAATTAGTTATTTGTACTAATCAGACGAAATATTGAGTGCAATGATCACGTTAAGCTGTGATAACTCTGTATGTTACGCTTTTGTAAGGGAGGGACGGGCCTATTGAAACATGTGACAGTGAGAGCACATATGTACGTTATTGTGCTTGTAGCTAACGCTAGCATCTTTGGTGTATTAAAGGGATAGTTCACCCAAAATGGTGAAAATAATTTATTTTCAAGGGGCCTATTTGGGTATAGTTACAGTAACTTTAGCTAGTCAGCTTGACCTCCTTTCCATCTAAATTGGTTAAATATCTTAAGCCCAGTAGTGAATGCTTAATGAACAGCATGATAACCATATTCATTAGCACAGTCACGCAGAGCCAAAGTACAAAACAAATATCCCCTCCTGACATAATTTTTGGCCACTACACAAAGGTACATTTATTAATTTCTTAGAAAAAGACATTTTGACAATAGTAGCATATAAAGAATTGCGGCAGTAGAGTGAAGGTAAGACAATGTGGATAGCAGGTGTGGTACAGATCACCCTTTTTGACTTAACATGTGATGGTCACCATAGTGGTTAGTGGGGCAGTTCCTGAAGCAGCTCGGATGCCAGGTGGCTGATGTGGCACCAAGCCTCATGAATATGTCGTGACTCAATAGTACGGGCACACACGGCAAAACGCAGAACAAACTTGCCTGCCAGTTGGCATGGAACCAGATGAATCTTACGTGCACTGTTGATCTTCTTCAACAGAGTTTCATTTAATTCATTGGAGCCCTGCAGGGTACACAGGTCAGTAAGTAAGTCATTTTTATTTCTAGAGCAAAACTTCACAAAGTGCTTTACATCTAAATATAAAACAGAAATCAAAATAAGACTTAAAGACATTCAAACAGACAATCAGGTAAGAAAATAATAATAATAATAGAGAACTATCTAGACAAAAGCAAGTTTAAAGAAGTGGGTTTTAGCTGCTTTTTAAATGTGTCTAAAGATCTTAAATCCAATGGGAGAGCACACCTTCAGACACATTAACATTACAAATGGCCATGCCCGCTCTTACTTGAAAAACAATATGGATATGTAATATATGATATTTGTGGATGCAGAAGTCCGGTATCAACAAAGGCACAGGGAAGAGATAGATGAAACATGAAACCAAATAAATACATAATTATAATCACATATTCTTTGTCTAAGTCATATGTGTATTTATTATTACAATTTATTATTACAATGATTAGCATAATTATCCTTTACCATACAGTGATTAGAATCCCCATCGGATCGCAATCAGAAGTTTTTTCACATACTCTGTGGTGTCTGAAAGTGAGTTTTGAGCTGAATTTTTTTTTAAATGTCTTAAATGCAGAGGTTAGCCTGATATGAAAACACGGACAATTTCACTGTTGACCCTCTCCTGACTATGTGTTCATGGCCACCCCTCAAGCCCCAGTTGGCCTGCTTTAGTCCAAGGTATTCGGCAGGCCAAAACCCCGGCTACTGGCCCTGAGGAAGCCTCAAGGAGGTCCGATCAAGCCCCGGAGGTGACAGTGGAAACAAGACACGCACGCACTAGCACTCTTCCTTTTGGCACGGCAGTGGAAACACGGCTTTTGTTGACTAAGTTAAAAGCTTTGCACCAGCTTTTTGAACCACTTGTAATCATATTTTTAAGGATGAATTACTAAGAGTAAAAAAAGAGAATTACAATAAACAATGCAGGAGGAAATTAAAGCATGTACAATGTATAATCATCTCCATCTCTACTGTGGACACAATTGGCCTTTTTTTTAGCAATGTTTCTCAACTGATAAAAGCAACTATGAACAAGATAAAATGCCAAGACTTTCCAATACCCTTGGGAAAACACCAGCAGGACCAGAAATAAGAAATTCAGTTTTTTTCAGTATTTAACTGCAAGTAATTATCTGCCATCCAATCTTCTATAGTTTTTGCAATTTAGAATTTTAATTTGTGCAATTTCATGAGGCTTAAACAAATGTATAATTAATTAGATATCATCCTCATAACAATGATAACAAGCAACCTTAAATGTATTAAATGTATAGCAGTATTAAAGAGGCAACAGATATAATGCAAAAAGCAATGGGGCCAAAACAGAACCATGGGGAACACCACAGGACAGAGATACTCTTGATGAGAATACTTTTGAACTCTGACTTACACTTGTCCGATAAGTATTCTTTTATTAAGAGAACCACTTCAAGGCCAGAGACACCAACACACTTTCTGAGCCCCTCAATTAATATACAGTGATCAACAGTATCAAAGGCAGCGGTACAATCTAAACGAACAGTACAAGTAAAATACTTTTAAAGTAAATCAGGCACTCTTAGACTTTTCTTCCAGTGGTATTTAAATTGGTGTAACTTGTAATGGAGTCATTTTCACTGTAAGGTATGTACACTTTATCAAGTATGGTTTGCAGGTACACTTAACACCTCTGCACCTGCATCACCTTGCATTAACAAATCATTTAAAAAAATAAAAATCTAAGGAGAGCAGTTTCAGTAGAATGAAACTGATGGAAACCAGGCTGAAATTTGTCAAACATATTATAATCATCTAAGACCCACTTTTTCCAAGACTTTAGCCATAAAAGGTAACTTAGAAACAGGTCTATAATTTTGGGGCAAAAACTGATCAAGATTTGTTTTCTTGAGAAGTGGTTGAACAACAGCTTGTTTGAAATAAATTGGAATATAACCAGATGCCAGTGAGTTATTAATTATAGAAAACACACAAGGACCAATGGTGTCAATAACATTTTTAAACAATGCAGTGGGTACCACACCAAGAGGACTAGAGGAGATTTTCATAGAGCTAAACAGTTTGGTGAGATCTTTATCAGACTGTTAGCCTGGAGATACAAGGTATTTGAAGGGAAGAAGATGGAACAATGTTATCTCATTGAGGGTGGAATTAGTCAAAGGAGCTGCTATAGATTTGATAAGAGCAACTTTATCCAAGATTGAAAGGATATTATCTTGGACTAAAAATACAGCCATATAAATAAATAAATAAATAAACTTATTTTATTTCTGCCAAGGCAACATTTCTCATTTTCATTTAGTTTAAGTCGAAGTACAAAAATTAAACTTAAACTTAACTTAATATCTTAATAGACTATATAAACATATTGGTAACACTTTAAAATAAGGTTCCAATAGTTAACATTAGTTAAGCAATATATTTGTTACAGTATGTAAGTTAATTGTTTGTTCAGCTTAGTTCCATTAAATAATATGAGCAGATGCAACTTTTGACTTTAATAGTAAATGTTGAAAATACTAACTAAAATGTATCCACTGGTACCTTATTTGCAAGTTTTACTAACATATCTAATAATAATACAAATGACAAAAACAAACAACATATTTAAAACTTTAACTAAAATTGTAATTCGAAATTCTAACAAAAACTATGGTAATTTTATCAGTCATATATTTAAATAACACTGAAATATATAAATTATATGTATAATTTACCCTTGCCTAAATAAAGTGTAAATCATTTCATGCAAGTTTGCATCTAACATGCAAATGAACAGAATTTCTTTATCAAACGAGTATTATGAAATGTTTTGTGGTGGCAGAGACACTTTTTTTTTTTACATGTTACTCTTCGTAACATCATTTTGTGTAATTTGTGTTGCTCTCTGTGCACATCTTCGGAAATTAAAATAATTCCTACTGCAATTTTCCATAGTTAACCACCTCCCTGTCTCAATCTATTATAACCACAATAAGGGATCTTTTGTGTTTCTGTAGGGAGAGTGTTTTCTCTGACCTTGATTCTAAAGCAGACGAGGCCCAGCACAACATCAGCTGAGATCTCAAAGCGTTGATCAGCTCTCACCAAAGACTCAAACTCTTTGGCCAACCCTACATGCTGAGACAAGATGAACAATGCATTTTAGACATGAGATGCAGCTATTTTTTGGAAAACTTACAACGACATTGTAGATAGATGCAGAGTAGCAGAATTTTCAACCCAGGCTCATTGGAAATACGTGACTCTGCCTATATTTTTGCATGCTCTTTCAAGCATATCAGCAGAGGGCAGTCTATAGATTAAAATAAACAAGCAAAATATATAAAAAAGTTAATGATCTTGTCCTAAGCATTAGAACAAATTTAAAAATTAAATGTATCAGTAATCGGACCTTATGGCTACTGTCCAGCAGTTGAGAGCTGACAATTAAATATAAGTCATTTAGAATCATTGAAGTACTGAATGAAGAAAAGAGAAGTGCAAATGGGCGGAAATGTTGTGCTTTGATCTTTTATTGACCTGGATTATCCAAAATAAAATGCAATGCTTTAAATATTGTAACCGACACTCTTAGGAAAAAAGGTTCAATTGGGTTTCTATATCGAGCCCTAGGGTTCTTGACCCAACCTTTTATGCCAAAAAAAGGAGAAATGTTTAATATAATGCACAATACTTTTATGTTTAAGGTTTTTGTTTTTGTTTTGTTTTTAGTGATAAAGTATGTTTACCAGCTGTTTAATGCATGAAATTTATAAGTTAATTAAAACTAAATCCATAAAATGACCCAATGATGGACTTGGGAATCCCTAAATGGTTCTATGTATATGCACCTGACAGAACTCTTTACAGTTCTATATAGAACATTTTCTTCTGAAAGTGTAACTTTGTAAACTAATAAGAACAAGAAACTAATTCTTATTCTTATAAGAATAAGAAAAAAAAAAATTAAATACAAAGGGACAGATTTACTAATAGCTTGCTCCGAGTTCAACGCAAACCCTCTTTTGGCGTTAAAAACCTACTGTCAGGATTTACTAAAGACACACAGTAAAAAATTAGAACTGAAAAGGCGTGGGCACACTTATTTTTGTGGCTGACCTTATTGTATGAGTTTCCCTTTCAGATGCAATATTTATGGGAGGGAAATATCAAAAATGAATCATGCAAGGTGATTTGCTAAGGTTTGTGTTAGTCAATTTACTGTATATTATATACTGTATATTAGTCGAATTTGCATCATTATTTACCACCCTCAAAAGCATGTCTTAGTAGATTGATAGAGTCTGTTGGTCATTATGGAAATGATCCGGCTGCATCAGTGTTCTTTAAATTGTACGTGGTCAGTAGATCACACGCTGAACTTTCCACACACATCTGCGCTTTTTTGGAACTGTGCTCTCGCGCGAATTTGCTCTTTTAGAAAATCTGGCCCAAAGAGTTTAAAATAGGTCTTGCATGCACTATATTTCTCAACAAATATAGCATGTGGACCAGACTTCCTACATGTGCAGACCAGAACATATAATGTCTTAAAAAAACAAAAAGAGTGCACTGATTTGCGTCATTCCAAACCTACTGTGGAGCCAAACAAGATGTGATTGGCAGGGCTAATCTGATTGACAGCATGGAATAAAGGCAGTTACCTTGCGGATGTAGGCTTGGAGACCTTTGAGTCCGTACATGCGGAACACAAACCACATCTTGAGAGAGCGAAACCTACGTCCCAATGGAATTTGCCAGTGCTGAAGGGAGATGAGATAAGATATGACATATGAACTGTGCAAACATAAATACATGAAGTACACATGAATCACACAGACACAAACCAGTCCACATTCACACACACTATACATACAACACTTATACAAAAGTTTGTACTGCTCTCTCCTCTCACCACCTATACTTAAATATTTGTTTCTTCCTATAAAAAGAACTGAATACAGAGATACATAGATACATTATACAGTTAATTGGCAATTTAAATGGGTTCTTATTGGTTCTTAGACATGGTTTTCAAAAAAAAAATTACCCCTGGACCAAAATGTGACATTGTTTAAAAACGGCTCGGGTTATGTATATAACCATTGTTCCCTGAGAAGGGAACGAGCACTGCGTCGGAACGACACTTTGGGGATACTCCCTAAGCATTAGCGAATCTGAAGTCCGTATAGAAACTAAACCAATCTGATTGGCGTGCGTGATGACGTCACTGTGACGGCATACCCGGAAGTATAAAAGGGAAGCCGGTGCATTGAAATGGCAGCTATTGCTCTGAAGCATGCGCTCCAGGCGTGCCGAGGTGTGGTGACGCGACGCAGTGCTCGTTCCCTTCTCAGGGAACAAGGGTTATATACATAACCCGAGCCGTTCCCTTTCGAGGGAACTCTCACTGTGTCGGAACGACACTTTGGGGAACGAGTACCCACTAGCCCACACCGAGGGTAGCGCCTGCCCTAGTGTGAAGCCGGAGACCGGGCACAACTAGGACTGGAGTACCCTAGCGCCAGGCGCCTTAGGGAGATACTTCTCCAGATACACTCTGAGAGCCCTAACTGGGCAGAGCAGGTGAAGTCTCCCTTCTTCCGCCGTCACATGAGGTGGGGGATGAAATGCCTGAAGAACCAAAGACCTGGCCACCCCTGATGGAACTTTGGGCACGTAGCCCGGCCTAGGGTGTAGGACGGCTTTAACTCCTCCGGGGGCAACCCCCAGGCAAGTCGGCGTTACCGCCAAGGCCTGGAGGTCCCCCACTCTATTTTCAGCGATGTAATCGCCAGAAGAAAAGCCACCTCCAGGGTCAGGTTCCTTGGTTCAGCCGACTCCAATGGCTCAAAGGGGGGCCTCAGCCAACCCTTTGAGAACCACTGCCAGATCCCAGGTTGGGAGTCTGGAACGAGCCACAGGCCTCATCCTCCGAGCCCCACGGAGGAACTGTACAACCAGCTGGTGCCTACCCAAGGCCCATCACCCAAAGGAGTGTGGAAAGCCCCATGGCAGCCACGTACACCTTGAGTGTGGACGGGGTTAGACCCGCAGAGAAGCGATCTTGGAGGAACTCCAGCACTGAAGCCACCGGCCAGTTAACTGGGTCCACCTCACGCTCCCTGCACCAAGTGGCTCACCACTTGAGGCTGTACAGTCTCCTCGAAGACGGAGCCCTGGAACTGAGTAATGTCTCTATCACCTCTGCCGACAGGCCAGCCTCTAGGTACCTGACCCCCTCAGGGGCAAGACCCAAAGGTTCCAAACCTCCGGCCGGGGGTGAAATATTGTGCCCCCCGCCTGAGATAGGAGATCCCTCCTCAGAGGAATCTGCCATGGAGGACCTGCCAGCAGAGCTATGATATCCGAGAACCAAACTCTCGTCGGCCAACGGGGTGCTACCAGAAGTAGGCTGACCCCCTGTTGACGGACCCTCTCCAGGACTCCCGGAAGCAGAGCAATCGGGGGAAATGCGTACAGACACAGCCTCGGCCACGTCTGAACCATAGCATCCAACCCCAGCGGGGCTGGATGCGTGAGGGAACACCACAATGGACAGTGGGATGTCTCGCGAGACGCAAACAGGTCCACTTCCACTGGGCCGAACCTCTCACACATGGCCTCCACCACCTCCGGGTGGAGTTGCCACTCCCCGGGCCTCAGCCCCTGCCTCGACAGGATGTCTGCTCCCTGATTTTGGACCCCCGGGACATACATTGCCCTAATGGACAACAGTTTCCCTTGGGAAAACAGGAGAATTTGATGCGCCAGTATGCATAGAGGGCGCGACCTCAAACCCCCCTGATGATTGAGGTACGCTACAACAGACGTATTGTCTGTTCGTACCAGGACATGTTGGCCGCGGAGGTCCGTGAAAAAGCTCCTGAGAGCTTTGAAGACCGCCATCATCTCTAGGCAATTTATGTGCCAGGAGGAATGACGGCCCTCCCACGGGCCCCTCACAAAGCGGCCGTCCATGACCGCACCCCAACCAGTGAGGGAGGCGTCTGTTGAAACGGATTTCCGGCAACAGGACGCTCCCAACACTGGCCCCTGGGACAGAAACCAAGGTTTCTTCCATATGACTAGGGAACGAAGGCATCTGCGCGTTACCCTGATCATACGGAAAGGATTCCCTCTGGGGGAAAACCCCTTGGTTTTCAGCCACCACTGTAGGGGTCTCATGTGCAGCAGGCCAAAAGGTATCACGTTGGATGCTGCTGCCATGTGCCCCAGCACTCTCTGGAAGTGCTTCACAGTGATGCTGTGGCCTAGCCATATTCCTGAGACCATCGCCAGTATGGTCTCGACTCGCGTGGGAGACAATTGTGCCCGCATCGTCGTCGAGTCCCATACAATCCCTAGGAACTTAGTCCTCTGGGACGGCGTCAACACACTCTTTGTTGTGTTGAGTCTCAGCCCCAAGCACCTTATATGGGCCAGAACGACATCTCAATGCCGAACTGCCATCTCGTACGACTGGGCCAATATGAGCCAGTCGTCGAGATAATTCAGCACACGGATGCCCTGGAGTCTCAATAGAGCCAGAGCTGCATCCATGCACCTCGTGAACGTGCGTGGGGAAAGAGCTAGACCGAAGGGAAGCACTCGATATTGGTACACCTCGCCCCCAAAAGCGAACCTCAAGAACTTCCTGTGACATGGAAGGATGGAGATATGGAAATATGCGTCCTTTAGATCTATCGTGACGAAACAGTCCTCAGGCTGGATCTGACTCACGATGATGGGAACCGTGAGCATTTTGAATCTGAACCTCCTCAGAGACCGATTCAAATACCTCAGGTCTATAATCGGACACAACCCTCCATCCTTTTTGAGAACTATAAAGTACCGGCTGTAGAACCCGGACTACCTCTCCGGCGGAGGAACGCACTCTATGGCTTCCTTCGCCAGCAAGGATTTTACTTCTAGTTCCATTACCCGAACCCGCTCTGGTACCACTGTGGTCCAGTTCAACCCCCTGAAACTTGGCGGAAGTTGACCGAACTGCAGTCTGTAACCCTTCTCTACAGTACGCAGGACCCATGTAGAAATATTCGGAAGGCATTTCCATGCGCCGAGATAATCTACTAAGGGAACCAGCCTCTCGAGGCTGGTGTCGGGTGTTACACGAGCCTCGTCCCCAACCCCCTGAAGTGGATGACCGGCAGGAAGTGGTTGGGAACTATTCTCTGTGTGCGGACGCGTTAGCTGCCCAGCCGCAGGTCTTTCCAGAGGCGGCTGGAGCAGCATGCGTTCGCGGGAAATCGATGTGGCCCGAAGCGTCATAGACGGCGGGATTCCACATCGATTTCCCCAGGGCGCCACAGAAGAAGCAACCTCGGTTGCCCCTCTGCTGGGGGGACCGCCCTTAGAAGCCCTGCCGCAGCTAGGGCTTCTTCCCAGCAGCCTTCCGCTCCTAGAGGCGATCTCCTCTAGAGCGGAAGGCTGCTGGTGAGTCTGCTGAAGAGAGCGCCGTCTCTGTTGCCAAGCTCCCGGAGGAGGGGCTCTAGAGGCGACGCTCTCCCTCTGCAGCTGTCGGTGCGAGGAGCTGTTGGACGGCTGAGGCTGCCCCCTAGGGGCCGCCTTCCCCGGCTCTGAGCGGCAAGGGACAAATTGACGAAAGGCTGCCGACTGACTTTTCGCCTCCTGGTATTTGGCCACGACGGCCTCAACCGCGTCGCCAAATAGACCCGAAGGCGAAATCGGGGAGTCTAGGAGAAAGGACTTGTCCTTCTCCTTCATCCCCGACAAGTTCAGCCATAGATGCCTCTCCACAGTCAATCGATGTTAGTCGATAGCACGGGCCGTCTCCTTGGTGATGCGGAGAGACAAATCCGCAGCCTTCCTCAATTCTAAAACATCCTCATCGAGCTCCTTGAGGAGGTCGGCCTGGTAGGCCTGCAAGATCGATAGCGTGTGCAGGGAACTACCAGCCCGCCCAGCCGCCATATATGCCTTGCCCAACAAGGATGAGGTATCCGGACAGGGCTTGGTGGGCAGCACCGGGGCTTTGAGGGACGATGCAGAGTCGGGTGAAAGATAACTCGCGAGAGCCTCCTCCACCCGAGGCATCGTCCCATACCCTGCCTCGCGTGCCCCCAGTACGTTTGAATAATTCAACACTGGAGGATTGTTAACACGCAAGGAGAAGGGTTTCTTCCAAGATCTACACACCTCGGTGTGCAGATCCGGAAAGAACGGCAAGCCCCGGCGAGGCATTTGGACCCGGCGAGAAAGGAACCGGTTGTCCAGCCTACTAGGTGGCTGGACTTCCGGCACCTCCTGTGGCCAATCGATTCTTAACTTGGCCACCGCATGGGTCAACACCTCTACCAGCTCCTCTTGGGCGGGTGGATGAAGCGATGACACACTTCCTGCTTCTCCACCCACCCCGATGCCACCCTCGTCCGGCTCCTCGGAACCAGAGAGGATGAGCATTGGATCCTCCAACCCGGGGGAAGAAGCCGCAGTGCGAAGATCCTCGGAACTGTCAGAAGAGGATTGAGAAAGTGCCGCAGCAGTCCCAAAACCTTCTGACAAGTCCCGTTGTGAACCCCATGATCTGCGACGCCGAGCCGCCTCAGCGACCGTGGGTCCAGAACCATGGGGCTCACGAGGCTGGCCGCCCTCATCAAATACGGCCAGCCGAGAGCGGAGCAGTCTGAGCGGGAGCAGCTCGCAATGTTGACAGGCGGCTCCCTCGAGAGCCGCCCGAGCATGCTCCACACCCAAACAATGCACACAAAGCAGGTGTGCATCCGAGCCAGAAATATAACGGGGGCACGGATGCACACACTGCCTATACTCTCTCTCACTCATATCGCTGTTTCTTTCACACACTTTGACAGACAACAGTAAATAGACAGACTTGTAACACAGAGCGCAATGCTGAAGAGCAATAACTGCCGTTTCAATGCGCCGGCTTCCCTTTTATACTTCCGGGTATGCCGTCACAGTGACGTCATCACGCACGCCAATCAGATTGGTTTAGTTTCTATACGGACTTCAGATTCGCTAATGCTTAGGGAGTATCCCCAAAATGTCGTTCCGACGCAGTGAGAGTTCCCTCGAAAGGGAACTATATTACATTAACAGCAATTATATTAGCAAGCAAATAAAAATTGAGATTATGCATTACATATGTTTGGTAACGCTTAGGTTTCACTAGTTGTATTTGTTACCATTGGTTAATGCATTGTGAACTAACCTGAACAAACAATGAAGTACTGCATTTTTACTAACATTAAAGGGCTCTTATTATGCTTTTTCACTTTTTTAACTTTAGTTAGTGTGTAATGTTGCTGTTTGAGCATAAAAAGATCTGCTTCAGGCACTTTCTTGAATTTTGTTGCCTCTTCATGACGGATTGCTTCTTGTACTCCTCAGTTGTAAGTCGGTTTGGATAAAAGCGTCTGCTAAATGCATAAATGTAAATGTAAATGTACAAGGAGATGAGATGATGGTTGAGCTGCATTAGAGAAGACAGTGTTGCAGCTATGTCAAAGAGACACAGTTTTTTCCACCCTGTTTCCTAAACTCATTTGTTTGACCTTCCAACTTTTGTCTGTGTGCTGCCCATCTTATGGAGAACAGCTACCAGTACCTATAAACAGTACAATGCCGGCTACGCACAAAAGCTTCTCCTGAAATGGAGCAGTTGCCACTTTGTTGGGACAATTGTTGTTTTTGGATCACAACTTGTAAGTATGTCTTATTATTTCTAGTTGCGTTTTCTATTAATAGTTCCAATTATACGTTTTATGTATCTGCTATGATGTAAACAAAGGACAAACCTCTGCTAGCCTGCTAGCCAACATTAGTGTTGATATAGTGTTTACTGTAGCTTTTGTAAAATTTCACCGCTCGCTAGGAAAATTAACCATGGTTTTGGGATTGATTACTGTTTGTATTACCATATATTTTTTTCTGACAAGTATCATGATTAAATGGTTTATAACTTCACATCTGAAATGTATAAGATTTTTTTTTTTTTAAACATATGACTCTAAAATGTCCTGTGAAATCTGTGAGTAGAAAGTCCATGCATAAAATACATTCTGCATGATCCTTTTGTTTGTTAACATTCTTAAAGGGATAGTTCACCCAAAAGTGAAAATTCTGTCATTAATTACTCACCCTCATGTCGTTCCAAAATCGCAAATCCTTCGTTCATCTTCGGAACACAAAGGCCACTTTCAAGGCCCAGAAAAGTTAAAATAGTCCATGTGACTCCAGTGGTTCAACCTTAATTATGAAGCGACGAGAATACTTTTTGTTCACAAAAACAAACAAAATAATGACTTTATTCAACAATTTCATCTAGTCTGTGTCAGTCTCCTATGCACTTTATGCAACAGAGCAGCACTTTCGAGTTCTATGACAGCCGATGCTGTTTAAGTGAGCACCACTATGCATTCGTGTGATGATTACTCAGGAGCTGCACTGTATTTCCAACGCAAACTGTGTAGGAGACTGGCACGGATGTGAAAAAATTATTGAATAAAGTCGTTATTTTTGTTTGTTTTGCGCACAAAAAGTATTCTCGTCACTTTATAACATTAAGATTGAACCACTGTAGTCACATGGATGGTTTTAACCCGTTCTCACTCCCAAGGCGTCAAAGTCCGAAGCATGGTCAAGTGCTAACCCTAAGACGCTAAAGGTACCCCTAGGCGTACTCCATTCATTTCAATGAGAAACCTTTGGCGTCATACACAGTTTGAAATCATTTTTGGGCATGGGAACGTTATCGTCATGATGATCATATATTGGGTTATGATTTTGCCATTATGACATGTTGGCCTGTGATTCTCAATTTAATCAGCCAGCATAATTGTATTTACGTTATCTAGACACGTTTTAACATTCCCAATTCCATCTCTAAACCTACCCATTTGTGTGGTATATAAAACACATATATAACAGGCAGATACAACTGCATGCACAATTTATTCAAAAAGTACAAATATTACTTTTTACTTTAGGCCAAGCGATTGATTTGTGTGAAGGAAATCCCCAAAAGCGATCAGTGTCTCCATCCGCAGAAGATCATGAACACATTAAATTTAAAATATTGCCACACGTTACGGCAGTTTTCATAGTAAAATTGCATTGGCTCTCGTATGTCTCGTGACCAATTGCGTCATTACGTCAGCTTTGATTGTAAAATGTCATTGGCTCTTGTGTGTCTTGTGACCGAATGCGAATGCATCATGCTAAAGAGTCATGTGTATTATTTGAATGAGATATGAATGAGTGCGTTAACGGAGCGGCGGGATTATCACCTCAGCGATTAAAACATTAAGATCAACTCTGTTCTTTACATAAAGACATCGTGTGACTTCAGAAGACTTGGAATGCAACATGAGTTAATACTTTTATACTGTTTTTGGTCAGTTTTTGCAATAAATACATGTGACTGTCCTTGTATTTTCCTGTTATGTGTTTTATATTGTTTAGGAGTGGGTAGGTTTAGGGTAGGAGTTGATTTAGCTGCTCCAAAATATAAAAGTAACCTTTAAATATTAATAAAATATTAACAAAATCATGTCTGCTTTTACAAATGCAAAGAATAACATGCGTCTTGATCTGACGCATTGGGTAAACAACTGAAATGAATGGAGCACCCAGAGCGTCGATATAGTGACGACTAGGGGTGACTTTAGCGTCTTTGTTGTAATGCGGAAGGCACTTGACCATGCTTCGGGTTTTGATGCCTTATGGAGTGAAAATGGGTTGTTTAACGATATTTTACTACCTTTCTGGGCCTTGAAAGTGTTAATTACATTGCTGTCTATGGAGGGGTCAGAGAGCTCTCAGATTTCATCAAAAATATCTTAATTTGTGTTCCGAAGATAAGCGAAGGTCTTACGGGTTTTGAAACGACATGAGGATGAGTAAATTATGACATAATTACATTTCTTTGGGTGAACTAACCCTTCTGAATCAGGCTTGAATTGGTTTAAAATGACATTTCCTGAACACACTCTAAGTGGTGCCAATGATGACACATTTCGTATTTAGGAAGACATGGTTTAATCGAAATAGGAACTGAATGGTGCGTTCGAGCCAGACTGGGGAGAGAGATGCTGTAATAATATAAAATATGTGAAAAATAATGTTTGTTGTTCTTTGTTGTTTGACTTAACAATCAAGCATGAAAGCATATTCTAGTACACCCCAAAAACAAAATCAAGACATTGTAAAAGGGCACAATATAGGACCACTTTAACAAAGATTAATGAATGCTGTAAAAAATTAATTGCTCGTTATTTCATGTTTAACTAATGTTAACAAATACCTATAACACCTTATTGTAAAGTGTTACCAATATTTTTTTATATTTTAAAAATGCTTATCATAAATCATCAAAATGCTTATCATAAATGCATAAACCACAGCTGGATAACTGGCCTAACACATGGAACAAACACTAGGCTATGTTCTTTCTAATTTAGCCAGATTACCAAGTGAAATGAATTTTGCTCCCAAAAATAAATAAATAAATAAATAAATATAGATAAACACCAAGTTAATAGGTCACATTTTCACAACTTCTTTACAAGTTAATAATACAGATAATAACCTATTTTAGGTTTACAGAGATCATCGGAAAACTATACAAACATGATATCTCTCTCTCTCTCTCTCTCTCTCTCTCTCTCTCTCTCTCTCTCTCTCACACACACACACACACACACACACACACACACATTGCATGCAGTATACTTACTCTATAATCAGTGACGAGTCCTATAAATATATATATATAAAAAAAACAATATTTAGTCAAATCACACTAACAAGAAAGCTCAGGTGTAAATAATATATACAGTACACAGCACAACAATGATTCTTTACAGATAACAAGCAATAAAATGTTCAAGAATAACAGCTATTTTTTAATCTGGCCAAGCCTGTTGATAATTTAATCAGGAAGTTGTTCATGATAGAAATGGCTTTAAGGTGTGTATGCATATTTGCACGTGTATGTGTGTGGGTTGAGAGACAGGGCTGCTCTTTTGTTTTGCTGTCAGCACTATTACAATCATCTGCACAGCTGCACATTGCCTACAGACACATGACCAGAGAAACTGTCTTTGTTTAGCCATGTTTAAATGGCCAACAAGCAACAGGCAGCTCATTGGTTGACGGGTTTGAGAAAACTACAGAAATAGTATGAAATCATTTTAAATATATAGAATTAGATATACTATCAAAAAATGGCATCTACAACAAATTATGATTTGTACAATTACTTTTGTAAGCATTATGTTCCCTTTTGAAGCGAAACTCAACACTGCATGTCTTGGATCAATGCTATACAGACTACCGGCACATCCGGGAACTTAATTGTCAATTTCATCAACGCCCCTTTTTAGGGGAAAATAAACTATACCAAATAAACAAAACCATGTCCGTACATAGCCAGCAGGCGTGAATAACTTAAGAAATCACTAAGATTAAACATTGTCAAGTAATTATATGTCCAGCCTGCCTGCCAAGAGCGTGAAAGATACATCCACAAACTTAATTTGGTCAATTTAAAAACATGTCCCTTCATTCTCCCACCGTCAAATTGGTGTAACAAGTGAATGATTTTACTTCGTTTTTGCAAATAAACATCTTTAAATGTATATATTATGTCTTTATATTTAGAGTACTGAGTGCACTTTTCTGTCCAGCCATAAAACTAGCTTGATTTAGCTTCCGATAGCATCATCCTTACTTCATGATTCAAAAACGAAGTTAAACCATTTACTGGCTTACCTGGTGACTTGATGTGGTACGAGTAAATGTTCGACGGTGGGAGAATGAAGGGACATGTTTTTTTTAATTGACCAAATTAAGTGTGGATGTGTCTTTCACGCTCTATAGCAGGCAGGCTGGACATATAATTACTCAACATGTTTAATCTTGGTGATTTCTTAAGTTATTCATGCCTGCCAGCTGTATACGGACGTTGTTTTGTGCCGCTATTTTGTCTATGGGAAGTCTAGTTTATTTTCCCCTAAAAGTGGGTGTGAATCTGTTCAGTGAAATTCTATGACGTTGCGGCAGTTGTGCATGTGTGGAACGCAATCAGTGTGACCTGTGTCTGAAGCACGTGTACACACAACGCAATTTCATTGGTCGACGACAGTCCATGATGTCACTACCAGAACAGCCACACATATAAGAAGTTGCCTGAAATAGACATCATCAACTCTTTTTGTCTTCAGGAGACGCTTGTTATATGTGCGTGTAAAACAAATGCAACGGATGGAGCATGTCTGACTCCTTGGGGAAGCTGGATGTGGTCATAATGATGCATTTGCAAGACTAAATGAAAGAGACTGGTAAGAAGCTTTGTTCTTCCTTGATTCTCACCCGAGGGATAGTAGTCAGCGTTTGCACAAGTGCTCTCAAGGGAGTTCAAGGCACTCATCGCGATGTATTCGTAGCAGACTCTGGTGATAAGTATCTGGCTCTCAAGGGAGTTTGCATACAAGCTTTGTAGTCGCGGTGAGAAGCACCACCTATGCTTCACTCTCTCGAGGGATGAGAGTTCAACACCTACACCCCACCGTTTGGGTCGCGTGGCCACTGTAGCTGCAATCACGTGGATTGTAGGTGGAGCATGGGAGGAGTCTGACGGGAAATCCTTTTCCTTTCAGGACTCCTTATGCTAGCTCAAATACTTTCATGCCAGTTTCTAATCTCAAAAAAGAGAAGAAAACAAACTGATTAATGTGGAATGTTTAATTCTGAGTGATTAGATGCAGAAAGAGTTGATAGCAAATGTTGCTGGCACCGTCCAGCCAAGTTTAGGTGGGCTTTCTCAGCCCAAAAATTTCAATCCAAAAATTTGATCAAAACCATATCCCTACCCCTTAACATAACTTTACCAATAAGTTATCCCTAAAATCAGAGGGAAATTATAGGTGAATAACACTGATGTAGAAACACCTAACCCTGGTTGTAAGCCTAAACTTGACAAATTGTAAACTTGTCCTTCAAATCTGATTGGTTGATTGGAATATTGTTTCAGGATCAACAAAGATGTTGATCAATGAACATGTTGCACTTGGTGGAATCAGGTTCTGCATTGAGGACTACCTCACGTTTGAACGGCAGGGCGTATGCGACAGCAGGTCAGGCCAGTAGTTCCTTGCACATGATGACGGTGTTGTAAACATACCAGGCGGATCTGCTTAAAGACTTGGACCAGGGGCAGGGACTGTTTTGGCTACCAAATAAACTCCTGCTGCCATTGGTTGTTCAAGAGAAGCAATGATGGCCAAAGAGAGGCATCTGTGGTTGAACTTGGCAGACATTAAGGAGTACAAGAAAAAAATTCTCCTTGATGCACCAGTCTTGCCCTCTGAACTTTTTGGCATGTCTGCGGAGACAGTAGTTGGAAGGTTCAGAGAGGTGAGGGCACGGTCAACAGCTTTCAGGGGAACCCACGTAGGTCTAAGTCTTCATCTACTACCTCTCGGTTCCTGGTCCATCACAAAGTTAGGAGTAGTGGCAAGGACAGAGGCTAAGCTTGGCCACTTGTGCTCCTCCTCTGGCGAGGAGTAGAGTACAGAGGAGGCAAGGCGCTAGGAGGAAGCAATTGAAAAGAAGATATTTGCTAAACAAGACTGAATTGTTAAAAAGTAAGATCCCTCCTTATTAGAATGATAGTCGTTTTAGGGTTTTGTAGCTAGCGCTTATCAGGCTCCGTCTGGCAAACTGTTCTTCAAGTAGAACCCTCCCTACTTTCTGGATTTTAAAGGGATAGTTCACCCAAAAATGAAAATGTTGATGTTTATCTGCTTACCCCCAGGGCATCCAAGATATAGGTGACTTTGTTTCTTCAGTAGAACACAAATGAAGATTTTTAACTCCAACTGTTGCAGTCTGTCAGTCAATGCATGTGAATGGTAGCAAAATCTGTGAGAGTAAAAAAAACATGCACAGACAAATCCAAATTAAACCCTGCGGCTCGTGACGACACATTGATGTCTTAAGACATGAAACAATTAGCCTGACAAGCCAGACCCATATCAAGATGTTGGGTCTGGAAACTCACCATTAGCAGGACTCAATCTGAGGGGCGGGATAAACGGTTGTCTTTCAAATTCCCTCTGCATGCAATTGGATAGCGTCATGAGCGCCACAACCAACCAGGGCAAAGAAGAAGGTTAAGCGGTGCTAACGTTAGTTGATAGATTAAACTTTTACCGTATCCGGTCGGCAAAACTCCGAACACATCTTCTTTTCTTAAGAATGACTTCAGTGCCATTCTTTGTTCTTTTCTCAAAGAAAAGCTTAACTCCAAGTCTTCCAGAGTCGCAGCCAAAGCCGAATGGAAAGACCGCTGTTCACCAGCTTCTTTGTTTACGAGTAGCATGCAGAATCGGCGCAACTCTGCCGTCATTATGTTAAGCCCGCCCACCGACTCTATACACGTTGTGATTGGCCTCACCAGAGTTTGGTTTTTCCAGCTCGCAGGTCCACCAAAAGTTGCTAGACTACACTCGTGGCAAATTAGATTTGCTTCCGCTAGGGTGCGTCTAGATTTCTAGGCTACGAAACAGTTGGTTTGTGTGAGAAACCGAACAGTATTTATATATTTTTTTATTGACCTCACTTATGCTGAAGACGTTGAAGGCTGTTGGACATAGTTGTGTATTAGAGGTAAAGAATGATACAAATACTGTTCGGTTTCTCTCACAAACCGATCGTTTCGTGTCTTAAGACATCAATGTGTCATCACGAGCCGCAGGGTTTTAATATGGATTTGTCTGTGCATGTTTTTCATAGATTTTTCTCTCTCTATTTAGTTATCATTCACATGCATTATACGACTGACAGACTGCAACAGTTGGAGTTAAAATTTTTAATTTGTGTTCTACTGAAGAAACAAAGTCACCTATATCTTGGATGCCCGGGGATAAGCAGATAAACATCACATTTTCATTTTTGGGTGAACCATCCCTTTAAAGTAGAGTCCTCCACTCCCTGTTGGAACCTCAACCGGTCCTGTAGAACCTAAATAGTAGAAAGTAAACTGCTTTTTAGCAACTTATCTTGTTATCAGGCACCTTTGTCAGACCTCAAATGGTCCCGGAAAACATAACAAGTAGAGGTTAATTTGCCTTTAAGCAGCACTTCTTGTTATCAGGCACACTGTCAGAAAAGAAAAATAGCAAAAATATTACCTTTAGGGGTATAACACCTTGTCACTGGGGCAGTACCCTTAATAGGACAGGTTAAGGGTTCATAGTAGTACCTTAAAGGTCCCATGACATGAACATTTCAATTTATGAGTTTTTTTTTTACATTAATATGAGTTTCCCTGGCCTGTATATGGTCCCCAAGTGGCTAGAAATTTAAATAGGTGTAAACCAAGCCCTGGGTGTCCTGCTCTGCCTTTGAGAAAATGAAAGCTCAGACGAGCCGATCTAGAATCTTTCCTGTATGTCGTCATACGGGGAAAGGTTACCTCGCTTTTCTCTGCTTTGCCAGCCCAGAGAACTTGGAGAAAATGGATTCAGTTTATTTTAGTTGCAATGTCAGCACAGGCTTTAAAAACAGACTTTAGGATATGGATTTGACAGCACCGCCACAAACAGTGAGTAACAGTGTTCATTCTAATGCTTGATCTGTGATAAACCACGCCCCCTCTGCCACAAAATCTAATATTCATTTCAAATGCAAAGATGTCAGCCAATCACAACAGTGGGCATTTTCACTGAAGTCTCACAGCAGACCCGCCCCTTCAAACAGAGCATTCAAGCCAGAGGGCTAATATCAGTATAGAAAAAAAGCCTTTTATTTCTAAATTATGACATTTTATGATGTAAAAATCATACTAATAATATAAGTACACCTCAGGAAACATTATATAATAATTAAAAAAACCACGCCATGGGAACGTTAAGGTATGTATTGCTACTATAAAGTACTAAATGCACATTTTAAGGGTAGAACCCTCCCCTACTGTCTGTTTTTTTTTTTTTTTAAGTAGAGTCCTTCATTATCTATTGGAGCCTAAACCAATCCCTTAGGACTTGGCAAGTAGAGGTTAATTTGCCTTCTGACAGCTCTTCTTGTTAGCAGGGACCTTTTTCAGGTGCTGGGAGTCTTGGGGTCCTGGACTAGTTTCTTCTACGATTGTTCTGGGGTAGTAGAGCTGAAGCTCCCATGCGGCCTCTTAAAGGTTAGAGTTCTATGTAGCGTGGAGGGTTAATAGTTATTCTAAATGAAAACCCCCATGTTTTCTCCTTCTAGTGGTAGGTATCCCTGGGCCAGTATTCCCAAATGGCTGTGTAAAGCTAAAGAAGCTGAAATAGCGAAACCTTGCTGGTTAATAAATTCAATAAATGGGAAAACAAAGCATTACTTATTTGAAAAAGTAGCTCAAATATTTTTTTGTAAATTTAAAAATAATTAATACTTTTTTTTTTTAATTCTTGTGCCCTCGTCATATTTCATTAAAATAACTCCTCCTCCCTCTTGCAACAGCATCTCTTCTTTAATTATATTATAATTATAATATTTGGCTATTTTTAGGTGCATCTCAAGCATCCAAATAATTTTCAGTCAGTATATTTGATATAAATATGTCAAATATTGTATTTTGCCAAACACAAATGCACAACACATGCAAAAACACACTAAATCTACTTGAGGTCAGTGTAGGAGTTTAGAAAGCTGTTGTTTACTAGCACACAGAGAGGCTTACAGAATACAGCTGAGCACTAAGGGAATAATCTGATCCAGCCTTCAGTGTGACGTAAAATGGATGTCAGCACAAAACGTCATGTCTCATTAATGAGGATCATGGTCATCCTCTTTACACCGCGTGCTAATGCACTACAATCTTTTATTAGTGTTATTATTCTTATTCTTTACAATAATGACTGAAGTGTCCAGTTCATAACTAACCAGCAATTGAAATTTGTAAGACTGTGTCTGCAACTGAAATGTAATGATATATGGTGCAAGTGATGCAGTGATGTGACTGATTGATTACCTGACTCTTGGTGATCATGCTTCAGATAAAGCGGCTCCATTTTAAATGCTCCAATAATGTCTGATCTTTTCTTCACCCTGCACAGAGACATTCACATTCATCACACAGTGGATGAGACAACAGTCAATTACTGTAGATCATTGTGTGTACAGTCTATATTGTTATTATTTATATGTTCAATAATGGCTAATTAATATATAATTTGGTATTATATTGTAGATCCTGATGTGACAAAGTATGTATGCAAATGCTTTATCTGCATTTTTAAACAAAGTTAGAAGAGACAGAAGAGACACTTAAGCGAAAAATAAGCTATATAATTCACAGTGTGTCTAGTGTGGGAGTGTTGTTCCCTTTCAATATTAAGAAGTGTTTTGTACTTTTGTTTTAGTGTGAGCCCAGAATGACTCAGTGTTTAACTGGACACACCTTAGATTTGAATCAAGAAAGTGCTGATCAAGTTCTGTTATAGAGCCTACTGGTATAAGAGGGGATTATGCATTGAGATACAATCATTGAAATTTTTCTCCACAAAGTAACTTCTTTATATATGTAGTATATAATATACAGTATAAATGTGCATATCTTTCTTTCTATCTATTTGCAGTACAGTACACATTTCCCATAACTACTCGTTACATCATAAAAAGAATGGTATCTACGCTAATGTTAGTCTCTCTGTTTATCCCAAGGTTTACTGCAGTCAGCCGGATCCAGATCAGATGGTGGTCCTGCGCCCAGACATGACCAACGCATCCCTGAAGTGTCTGCAAAGACCGTGTCAATTAGACTCCCCCTGAAATTGCCTCATCAACACGGCATCCTCAATAAACCCGTCTCCAGCGTGATGACTCCGAACTTTAGAATATTCCTATCTAATAAACTGCCTTATCTACACGACATCCCAATATACCATCTCCGGCGTGATGACTCCAATCTTTCGAATATTCCTATCTAATAAGTTGCCTCATCGACACGACATCCTCAATAAACCTGTCTCCTGCGTGATGACTCTTATCTTTCGAATATTCCAATCTAATAATTGCCTCACTGACACTGCATCCTCAATAAACCCGTCTCCGACGTGATGACTCCGATCTTTCGAATAGTCCTATCTAATAATTGCTTAACCGACACGGAATGATGGCCAGAGGAGAACTGGCACCCCGACTGAGCCTGGTTTCTCCCAAGGTTTATTTTTCTCCATTATGCCACCTGATGGAGTTTTGATTCTTTGCAACTGTCGCCTTTGGCTTTTAAAAATTTGTTTTTGAAAGCTTGGGGGTTGGTTAGAATGTTTTTTTTTATTTATTTTTTTAAGAAGTTTCTTATGCTCACCAATGCTACCATTATTGGTAACACATTATTTTAAGGGTCCAGAATAATGCATTAGTTAAGCATTAATTAAGGATTAACTTGTTCACAACTAAGCATTAGTTAAGCACAAACACACTAGTAATTAATGATTAACTTTACATTTTAAGAGTCCATAATTATGCATTAGTTAAACTAGTAATTAATGATTTGCTTGTTCACAATTATGCATTTATTAAGCATGGACACAATAGTAATTAATGATTAACTTAACATTACAGTAAGGGCATATTAGCCATTATTTACAACTTAATAAGCCATACATTATTTTTGTGTAGCGATGTAATTATATTTCTGTGTATTTTCTGTTAAGTTAACTGAACAATAAGCTAGTAACCTATGTTTAATTACTGCTGTTTTGCAGTTATAAATTGCTAAAATAGTGTAGTAAAGACACTTTGACCCACTATTCTGAAGTGAAAGTTTTATCCTCATTAATTATGGCACTTATTGAGTAATATTTAAGTTTATTGACCAGAATAAGTCATTAATTAAGCCTAACTACCATTAATACAGTACTAATAAAGGCAATTTGACTCCCTATTCTGAATTGAAAGTTTTATTCTCTTAATTATGGCACTTATTGAGTGATATTTAAGTTTATTGACCAGAAGAAGTCATTAATTAAGCCTAACTACCATTAATACAATACTAATAAAGGCAATTTGACCCTCTATTCTAAATATAAGTTCTTATTTACACTATTGGTTTGTTTAGCAGTTATTCTGCAACGTGATCTCACGAGAATGTGTATTTTTATGTAAAATGTCTGGTTCAACATTCATCTAACACGTACAACATTGACATCACTAAACATTTCGCTGTTAGTGACTTCTGCTGCAAACTCGGTTCAAAGGATTACGTTAAACAAAACTACACTTTAAAACTCTAAAATGAATAACATTTCTGTAATTATTTAACCATTATTTATGTAAGGAATAATTGACGACGGGCCGTTCAATTATTAGAACAATAATGCACACCCGAGGTGGTGATGCGGTCACGACGCGAAGCGGAGTGGCCGTTACACCTCGGGTGTGCATTATTGTTCTAATAATTAAATGCCCCGGAGTCAATTATTCCGCTTATACTACGGTTACCACACCTCAAGACATCGATCCGAAGATATATTTAAAGGGATTCGTCCGGTTTTTGTACTTAAATCGCTATTGTGAGTAGGACTATTTCTTCCGCGTCTCATCCAACGGCTCTTTTGCTAGTTCTGAAACGTCATTTTAAAGCTGTTAACGAAGGCTTGAGCCGTTGATAGCATTCTACTGCAGTTATTAATAAAGTTATTAGAGCGAGAGAGAGAGAGAGAGAGAGAGAGAGAGAGAGAGAGAGAGAGAGAGAGAGAGAGAGAGAGAGAGTCTCTAAACAGCGCTGTTATTACCTCGCTAGTGAAAAAATGTCACGTGTAGCCTTTAAGTTGCTCCACTATATAGGCTAACTGATCAAATCGTCAGGGCAGCACTGACACCTTTTTGTGCAAACTGTAGTGTGTGTGCGAGCATGTGTGATTTCAGTAATGAGACAGAAAAGCTTGCCTTTGATGTCCGCTTCCGTCTGTTGGTTTTCATCTGGACTGTCTAATACTGCTGCCGCCCAGTTGTTGAACGTTTTATATTCACCGTAAATATTAAGATTTACTTTAGGAAAATCGTCTGTCATATTGGTGTTTTTTAGTCCTGTAATTTCCGTTATTACAGTTAACTATGCGAAGTGATATGGAACTGTAATGCGGTCAAGAGCTGCCTGGAACTACGTTCGCTGTGCATCTCCCAGAAAATAATTGCACACCTCAGAACGTTCATCAGCCAATCAGATTCAAGCATTCAACGGCCCCGTAGTATAACATGTAATAACTTATTTTGTTTGCCGTGAGACAGACTAGAAAGTACACCAAAACGCAACATAAATTCACAAAATACACCAATTTAATTAGTTCGCTGTAATCCAAATCTTTAGAATCCAATACGATGATCTTCTTTATCCAGCGATCTTCATGTTCAACAGCGACCGTAAACAAATCCTGCGCACGTTATGAATTCAAAAATCTTGTTTAAGGCAGTGATGTCAAACGCTCATTGGCTCTAGCCTGCTTCATCACAAATTGTAACATGTAGTGTTTTAGTGTTTGAATGAGAAACCAAACGCGTGCGAGCCTTCAAATAGTGGAGTGAAGCTTAAATTGAATAACTTAAATTCTCTATATCGCCAGAGAGGACTCCTATAGGTACCACTTTTGACATTTTCACAATAAAAAACATTATTGTGATTACACTTTTGTTATGTTTTTTCTTTATAAGTTCACCCTAACGTTACATACTTTTAAGAAATGGTTATGTGTAGGTTTAGAGGTTTGAGTGAGATTAGTGGCTCAACATATAATTTTAATGCTACTGTATATTGTTACTAAAATTTGAATTTTCCCAAACATTTCTGCTCATTAAGATGTATTGTCATTTTTTTATTCTCTGTTTGTTATGTTTGGGTTTAGGGATATAACATGTATCTATAAAAGATAAAGGGATATTGTACATCTTGTTTTATGATATAAAATATATTTTAAGTTTTAATTTTTTCTCTGTAAAATCATAATACATTTGTTTAATTTGTTAACGTTACCTTTCACCGTTTATCCAAATATACAAAGAAAAGTATGTTTTGTGTCTGTAAAAGCTGCTTATTAACTTAGGCTTAATTATTGGCTTATTCTGGTCAATAAACTTACATATCACTCAATAAGTGCCATGATTAATGAGGATAAAACCTTCACTTCAGAATAGGGGGTCAAGTTGCATATATTAGTACTGTATTAATGGTAGTTAGGCTTAATTAATGGCTTATTCTGGTTAATAAACTTAAATATCACTCAATAAGTGCCATAATTAATGAGGATAAAACTTTCACTTTTGAATAGAGGGTCAAATTGCCTTTATTAGTACTGTATTAAAGGTTGTTTGGCTTAATTAATGACTTATTCTGGTCATTAAACTTAAATATCACTCAATAAGTGTCATAATTAATGAGGATAAAACTTTCACTTTAGATTAGGGGGTCAAATTGCCTTTATTAGTACTGTATTAATGGTAGTTAGGGGTCAAAGTGTCTTTATTACACTATTTTAGCAATTTATAGCTGCAAAATCAGCAGTAATTAAATAATTACTAGCTTATTGTTTAGTTAACTTAACAGAAAATACACAGAAATATAATTACATCGCTACACAAAAATAATGTATGGCTTATTAAGTTGTAAATAATGGCTAATATGCCCTTACTGTAATGTTAAGTTAATCATTAATTACTATTGTGTCCATGCTTAATAAATGCATAATTGTGAACAAGCAAATCATTAATTACTAGTTTAACTAATGCATAATTACGGACCCTTAAAATGTAAATGTAATCATTAATTACTAGTGTGTTCGTGCTTAACTAATGCTTAGTTGTGAACAAGTGCATCCTTAATTAATGCTTAACTAATGCATTATTCTGGACCCTTAAAATAAAGTGTTACCAAAAATTATTCCAGTGATGGCAAAGATGAATTTTTTGAGTCTTCAGTGTCACATGATCTTTCAGAAATCAATCTAATATGCTGATTTGGTGTTTAAAAAATATAATTATTATAATAAATAAATACATTAATAAACTGCCCCCAATGCCTAAATAAATCTTACTGCCCCAATCCTTTGAATGGTGGTGTATATCAAAGTCAATTTGTGTCTTTATTTTCTTTCTATATAACTATGACCGCATCTTTTTGTCTGGTGCTGATATGAAGGGCAGCTGGAACCATTTCCTCTGTTGAATGACAAAACCAACCCATAGTATGTTGGGATACAGTAGATGGGCTCAGAGGATACATTAAATAAGCTTTTTGATACTTACCACAATGTTGAGCAGTCAAAGTTGACCAGGAGCCATTTATGAGGATTGAAATTGAAAGAGTCTGCAAACTAAAAGAGAAGCAAATTGTGATGTTTCTTACTCTTCTTGAGACAGGGCAAAACATCTCAATACTTGCCTTGCATTGGTAAAATTAATACGATTTTCACTTTGAAATAAAACAGGGATAATCACTAGAATGTTCTTAACATAGATGTCAACAACATCAGATTATTAAAATATTAAATGAGGTTAATTCAATATCAGTTTTCATCCTGAAGATCCTCTTACAATATTTCACCTGCCTAGTTCAGTAATATCAGACACAAGACATCATATGTGTTATATGTTCCCCAGGACTTGTTTGGACTTTTGTGTTATTTCCTGTTTCTGTGCCATGTTTGTAGTCCCTTGTAGTTTTTCATGTTGATCAGTTCCCTGATTGTTCCCATAATGAAGCGGAGCTGAAGAGACGCAGGGGGTTTAATTAAAAATGTAAAACATAATCAAGAAACCATGCAGCCAACACAAGAAACAGAGTGAACCAAAAGGCAGGGACATCGACTGACAAGGAAAAAGGGAAACACAAGGGCTGTGTCTGAAATCGCCCCCTATATGGCACTATTTGAGGGAACAGCCATTTTTAGTGGTGTCCAAAACCCTAGTGGATGTTATCGAGTGCACTCATTCAATAGCACAATAGCACAAATACCCACAATGCACTGTTAGGGTCATGCTGAATGACTTCCCGTGTCTGACCAAGAAGGTAAGCATAATATCATGCATAAATTAATTTTTAATTAAGGTTTATACATTTTAGTTTCCATGACAGAGTTCAAGATAAATCATTTCATCTTACTACTTGAGCTTCCAGTTTTCAAAAAATTATGCTAAATTTCAAATAATCATTAAACAGCAAGCACAAGCTGTGCAAAAGTGGCAGCCTCATTTACTCCCTCAAATGAACTATATAAGTGGAATAATGTAGAGAATAGTGAATGAGGGTATATGGGACACAGCCAATGGATATGCATAAGGGTAACAAGCTAACACAGATGGGAACAATCAGGGAACTAATCAACATGAAACATTTTAAGGGACTACAAACATGGCACAGAAAAAGGAAATAACACAAAAGTCCAAACAAGACATGGGGAAGGTATAACAGAGTTGTATAGTTTTACATATGATATTTTGCTTAGATATTTTTTATTACAACCATGACATCCGAATCCAAAATTCTTTTGGGATTTTAAGATCATTTTCATCATATTAAATAGGTCCTAACAGTATAGCAACACCAATAATGGAGGTGCCAATTCAGTTGATGAAGCCTAAGTCCTGTAGTCTCAATTCTGTTATTGATTTATTAGTATTTAGTATTATAAGTGATTAGTATTATAAGTGATTGCTAGATTTATAATAAATATTGGACAATATTTTTGTATTTGGGCAAGAAAAAACAATTTGTGAAAGCAGGGATGGAGATTGCACCCACATATAGGTGAATAACTTTGAATAATTTAATCCAAAATAATTCCTTGATGCATACTCTAAACTTCCGTTTTAGAGCCTCTTTTATCCCAGTGTTAAAATAAAGACTCTAATTAAAGACGAGTCATCTGTCACCTACGTGTTGGCTTGGTCTGACATGAACTCTTGAATCATAGAATATTATGCATCAAACTCACAATCAACTGCAGCATCTGTCCAATGAGCATTCGAACAGAGACACTATCTCAAAGTCTAATCTTTTTGCTCACTCTCCCCTTTCCAATATCCTTTCCATCTGCTTCAATAAAGAAGGCAGACACTGTCATGGCCATGCTGAGTCCTGCCTGTCTTTCACTTCCTGGCAACGGACTGCACACAGGAAACAGCAGCCTGCTGTCATTCCGGTAAATAATAAAAACCATGGTCTGAGCAGGGGAGCACTATTGTTTGAACTCGTGATGCTAATAAACAGTGATATTTCTTTAACGAGGAAAAAAAGGAACTTATCTAAAGGTCTTTCTTTGCCTCAGGAAATTACTTTACCCTTATCATTGTGACACCCAGCTGGGTGCCATGACAACTCAAAGGACGATCAGTGATCTCTAATTTCCAGCCCATTCCACAAGACATCGCTCATGCCAGCTCACATCATTTGTGACATTTAAATATTCTCAATCGCACACGCACGACTCCATCCTCCACACACCACTCCCAAAGTAACAGGATCAATAGTTGAGCCCAGCACAGATTGCTCTTCTGTTATCACCCACACCTTTCAGGGCTTTAAGAGCAGCCTGTGTGAAGTGTGCTTAAGAACACAATTCGAATGATATCTCACCTCTACGCCATTCAGGAGGGGTCTGAATTCTGGACAGATAAATGCACTCCCAGCATATGCGGCATCAATGTGCATCCAGATTTTCTCTGCATTACCTGACATGGAAATATTGACAGTGTTAATTGATTTCATTACAGCCACAAATAAGCTATAAGTGAAAAGAACAATAAATTGTATTTGGTCTTACAAATAGGGCCGAGCTCAGTGATGCAGTCGAATGCACAGGATGGAGTTGTTCCCAGTGTTGCACAAAACTAAGAGAAACATCCAGAAAATCAAATGGATAGATTATTATGTGTTGATTTTAATATTTTATGTACTGCTCAAAAAAGTCAACCTTATCCTAACCTACAATGTTCAATGAAAAATTAATTTGATCCCTACGATTTGATCACAAAAAGATTTTTTCCTGCTCGTTTTGTCATTCTTCTAACACAGATCTGCTGGCTGAGCCTGGGGCTAATTTGACTAATGTGATTCAGAAAACAGGCTCTCCAAACAGCATTAGCCCTCATGCAGACGGAGGGGGACAGGTTCGGAGAAAGAGCAGAGACAAATGTCCAATTTGTTCTCATTTCATGCTCTCTCACAGTCTGAGTGGCTGCTATCTTTCTACCATGATGTTTGACTGATTCTATAATTTTGCACTGTTCATATACAGTATAGTGGCTGGAAGTTATAATACTAATAGTAAAACTACTACTCAGTGTCGGTGCTGTGGTGGGGCATTCGAGGGCCGTGCCCCCCCTAACGGTCATTGATACCCCTCCTACCACAGGCCATGGCGTGTGGCCCAAAAAATATCCATTTTGGTTATTCTTTTAATAACAGTAGCCGCGTTTCCTTTACAGATTTGCACAAAAACTTTTGCGATTATTTTCTAAATTTCAATAGAAAACTATTGCGAAATGACAGAGTCTCCATTATGAGACTAAAACTTTTTTTTTTCCTATCACAATAAGTCATTCCAAATATCATGCCATGGATGTTAGTTGTTTATGTATCCCAGCCATCGCCTCGTGCACATTAAGGCTGTAAGGAAAGCACCTTATAGCCACTTGAGCGGCACGTATGAGGTGTTTGTGTGTTTGTCCCTCATATCTGCTTCAAGGTCTTGATCAATTGTGGCATTTCTTAGTTTAAAATCCAGTATTCCTGTAATTCTATTGTCTTTTATGAGTTTAATAACGAACACGTTGTCTTCTGTCTGCGTAGGAATTATCGATAAGGTGAAGCGCATCTGCCACATCATATATATTATTTTTTTCACTATTCTTTTTATTTTTTATTTTGTTGTAATAACGAGATATGTCATTAAAATAGACTGTGAAGTTTGGATTTTTTCCTTAGGCATAGTGTAACAACTTAAAATAGCCTACTCTATCATCTATGCTATTGTATATTGTAGTATGCAATATGTTGTAGAATATTTGAGTTTATTTATTAAGTTGTGTATTTGTTTATTATTATTATCACTAGGCTATGTGCATGTTTATTTAGAACATTTAGTTCATTAGGCTACCGTTCCCCTGTCGGGTAGTCACCGCGAGAGAAGGGCGAAATGTTTCATTTGTATGGTGGGTTCTTTTACCACTTCGTTATTTTGGCTCGGAATTTCGTTTATTGGAAATATGAAATTAATTTTGAAATGCTTTTTAAATGAAAAACTTTGCTTTTAATAAACAACTTTTTTTTTTTTTAAATGAAGACAGCGTTTGGAGTGGAGTGAAAAATAATCCACGGCCTTTGTTGGTGTTGCGAGTGTACACAAATAAAAGTAGTAAAAGTAGTAAAAGTAGTAGTAAAAGTAGTAACAGTGTATAGTTTATAATTATGTCTTGCACTTATCTGTATGGCTAAAAATAACGGAGTGCAAGTCATTTCCGCTGTCATAAAGGAAAACATGCGCGGGCGCTTTCGTCGGACAGAGGGTCTATTTAGTTTCATAGTTAGGCTATGTTTAAATATTAGCATAGGCCTATAACATTATTTTTTATAAACTAATATAAACAAAATTTATATTAGTATAAATTTGCATACGTAACTCCGCCTCACCGCGTGAGTATAAAAGGAAGTACTTGGCAATATCGCATTATGTTACCTGCTGAGGAGCCAAGACTGAACTCCTGCGTTCCAGGTAGCACAGCTGAAGTGGCAACGGGACGTACGTCTCCGTTCCCTCCTCAGGGAACGAGGGTTACATCCGTAACCGAGACGTTCCCTTTCGTTCAGTCACTACGACGTACGTTAGTGACTAACGAATGGGGGTCCCAATATAATCACGCCACTCAGCCATCTTCCAGTGCCCTGCATAAGTGTGAGTTCCCTGTCGTAAAACTAGTACGGACGAGGGACTCCCACTTATCACAGGAATACCAAGGTACACTGGGAAACATATTCCAGAGGAGGTATGCAAAGATGCCTGCCCGTAGGGAGGTCTTAGAGAGTGCACATATGACCTGCTGAGGGCTGCATATGGGAAAACTCTAGGGAACCAGCCGAAGGTGGATTTTTAACCCCAGGGTGGCAGGGACTTGCCAAGGGAAAGACACCTGCTCACTGAGGAGGCTTACGGTGGAAAATCCACGTGTGGGGGTCGCCGAGGGGAACCATGCACACGGGGCACCTGGCCGAACACGAGGGTCTAGGCTCGTTAGAGGGCAGACACACAGGTATTGGCGTAAGCAGTGCTGGCGGGACTCAGGGCTCTCGGGGAGCTCACCTGATGGAAAATATCGCACGTATCCAATCCGTGGAGTGGAATGGCGAGCAAGCGATGACACCTGAGCCTGGTCCATTACCGGCCCCTCGGGGGGGCGAGTACATAGTCGGACACTGGCTCCACTCGGAGATTGTAGAATCTGGCGAATGTGTTCGGTGTCGCCCAGCCTGCAGCTCTGCAGATGTCTGTTAGCAAGGCGCCATGCACTAAAGCCCAAGAGGAGGCCACACTCCGAGTGGAGTGTGCCCTAACCCCAAGGGGACATGGTCGACCTTGCTGCTGGTAAGCCAAAACAATGGTGTCCACTATCCAGTGAGACAGCCTTTGCTTTGAGAGAGCTCTTCCCTTCCGCTCTCCACCATAACAGACAAAGAGCTGGTCTGAGGTCCTGAAACACTGCGTGCTGTCTACGTAAGCGCGGAGGGCGCGTACTGGACAGAGCAGTGCCAAGGCTGGGTCTGCCTCCTCCAAAGGCAGCGCTTGCAGGTTCACCACCTGACTCACTGAACGGAGTGGTGGGAACCTTGGGCCAGTGAGAGTAGGCCGGCCCGAATTCCAGGCATGCTTCGTCAACCGAAAATGCCTGCAGGTCCCCGACCCTCTTAAAGGAGGCCAATGCAGTCAGGATCGCTGTCTTCATTGACAAATATTTAAGATCCACTGACTGCAAAGGCTCAAAAGGAGACCTCTGCAGAGCATCTAAAACTACTGAGAGGTCCCAAGAGGGTACGAGAGGAGAGCGAGGAGGATTCAGTCTCCTCAGAGAGGATTCAGTCTCGCCGCCCTCAGGAACCTGATGATCAGGTCGTGCTGACTTAACTTTTTTGTTCTCCAAGAGATCGTGGTGGGCAGATATTGCGGCCACATAAACTTTGAGGGTGGAGGGAGACAGCCTTCGCTCCAACCCTACTTGGAGGAACGAGAGCACAGACCCGATCGGGCATTTCCAGGGGTCTTCTTGGCGAGAAGAGCACCAGGTGACAAAGAGGTTCCACTTCAACGCATAGGCATGCCGAGTGGACTCTGCCCTAGCGGAAGTCATGGTAGCGACCACCACAGGTGGTAGGCTACTCAAACCTGCCGCGTTCCAACCAGGAGCCACACGTGGAGGTTCCACAGATCGGGACTCTGAGTAAGGAGGTCTCAGAGGAATAGGCCAGGAAGGGGCTGTCGCAAGGAGTACGAGTTCGGGGAACTAGGTCCGGCCGTGCCAATACGGGGCGACCAGAAGGACCTGCTCCTTGACCTCCCTGAGCTGCACAAAAGCTGTGCAAGTAGGCTCACTAGGGAAAACGCATATTTGCGTAGGCCCCGCGGCCAGCTGCGCGCCAGTGCATCCGTGCCGAGTGTGCCCTCGGACAGGGAATAGAACAGGCTGCAGTGAGAAGAGTCGTGGGAGGCAAACAGATCTATCTGCGAGTCCCCGAACTGTTCCCAATCAGCTGGACCGACTGGGGATGGAGTCTCCATTCTCCCAGAAGAGGCTGAAACCGTGAGCTCGTCGGCTGCACGGTTCAGGACTCACGGAATATGGACAGAACGAAGGGACCTCAGGCGCTTCTGACTCCATAGAACGAGATGGCGGGCGAGTTGAGACATACGGCGGGAGCGTAGACCGCCCTGGTGGTTGATGTACGCTACAACGGCCGTCTTGTCTGTCTTGTCTGGCCTTCGCGACCCAGCAGACAGCCCCTGAAGCTGTAGCCAGGCTCCAGGAACTGACCAACGGGGTTGCTCGAACCACAGACGTACCCAGGGTGGGGCAGCGAGGCAGCGTTACCGGCCTTATGTTTTTACCAGCGTTACATGGGAGGCGTAGCGTCCCGGTGTGGGGGCACGGTTAATGGCTGCGTCCTGACAGAGGAGACCAGGGAAGGATGCACGTTCCACTGGGGTCTGCTCTGAGAGGAGGCTGGCAACAGGGATGAGAGCGGCGCGGCCCGGGGGGCGGCACACACTACCATCACCGGTCTCTGGGACCTCAGAGATGGGGACACCAGTTCTTTCCAAGTGCCGCCAGCCCAGGGGCCAGCAGCAGAAGGATTGTCCCCCGGCCCTCAGTACGTGTTACAGCCTCAGTCTGCTCTGGGGCGGCCAAGAACCGTTGGGCGCAGTTATCAGCCTCGCCGCCGAAGAGGCCAGCCTGGGATATGGGCGAGATGAGGAGGTGGGCTCACTCAACCCCCCATATAACCAGGTAAGGCCAGGAAATTCTCCCAGACCGCAGCTGTGGACATCGCCCGACGAGGGAGCGTGTGACCACCTTCACCAGCCAGAGGGCGTGATCAGTGGTGGCAAGCAGCTCATAGAAGAGTCCTGGGTCAGCTCCACCCTTGTGCATGTGCAAAGGGGCAGCGGCCTGCCCCGTAGCTCTGCAGGACCACGCCACCGAAGTAGACGAGCCCACAGGCTTAGGGAGGGTGCTTAGGACAGCCACGCCACGTCAAAGCCCTCTGTGGACACCGTAGTACGCAACAGAGTGTTCAACAGTGGGGGGGGGGCCCCAGTGTACCCTTGGCCGCGGCCCCAACAAGGGCAGAGAAGGAGGAGGATGCCACCAAACGGTCGCGGGAAGCACGGACTTCCAGGACCGCGTGATCTCCTCATGCACCTCAGGAGCGAAAGCCAAAAACCAATCGCGCAACCACGAGCACTCGCAACAGGGCGGAGTTCCACACCAGCGCGAGGCTCGCGGCTGCCCGAGATAACATGGCTGTCAACTCTAGGTCGGATCAGGCAGGGCTGGCACACCCGAAGGCGGAGCACAACCTAATCGTCATCCCCAAAGGACTCTAGCCCACCTTGGGATGCGGCGATCGACATCTCAGTGTTATCTGGAGTGTGAACGAAACGAACGAGGCGTCAGAGACGGGCCGCTGTTTCAGTCCAGCACTCGCGGGAAGCAATGTGCGAGAAGGGGGCGTGGCCCGAGGAACGTATTGTCGGGGTTCTTAATACCACAGCACCGCCCTCAGGTCACCTTGGCCACCAGCCAAAGTACCACCTCTCTCAGAGACCCCAAGGTAGATTGGGGTGTGGCAAAGGGGACTCTCTCTCCTTGCGGAGATCACTGAGTCTCGACTGCGACATCGCAATGGTTACGTTCCCGCAGTGGGAACATGACACATCCACAATCACTGCCTGAACGTGCTGAAGCCCAAACACGTCGAGCAGTGAATGTGCCCATAGACAGCAACGGAGATCGATCGCACCCGGAAGTGCACGGGCGAACGTCTTGAAAAAGACGTGCCACGCGCAAGCTCTTTTTGTGAGAGGAAACCTCGCAGTCGATGCCGAAGCGCCCAGGGAAACACACACCAGCCGTCTATCAGACCACCACGCAGATCAGCAGGCAGGAAGTATGCGATCACTGGAACGCGCCGTCACACCACAGAGTGTGACAGAGGACAGAGCCTCAGAAGGCTTGTGAGGAGTGAAGAGGTAGGTACTCTTGGCTCCGAAAGCAGAAACATAATGCGATATTGCCACGTACTTCCTTTTATACTCACGCGGTGAGGCGGAGTTACGTATGCAAATTCCGCATGCCCATGGCATTTGCACGCCATTGGGCATTTTCGAAGTGCTCGAAAATGATAGGCTTCTAAGCGAAACCCCCATTCGTTAGTCACTAACGTACGTCGTAGTGACTGAACGAAAGGGAACTAATTGTCTGTATATTTAATAAATAAGAAGCAAACCAAGATCGTCGGGAATGGATTGACATCCATAGCCTACGTTTTCCTGTTTTCTTAACACAGTTAAACAGAATTGTCAAATATTCGGGCTCATGTTATACGAGCAAAACTAAACTTTATTTTGGGGAAATATTATTCCTGACCACTTTTACAGTCTATTGGCCTTCTAAAGAGATGCGTTAAAGCACAGCCTGCGTAATGGAGATTCCAAATTGCTCTTCTTTGGTCAGAATCACGGAGAGCGATCGCGGACAGGTCCGTCCTATGCACCGAAAAAAATTTAAATTCAACAAAATATTTAAAGAGCATCAAGCTATTCAAATCTCTATTATGTAAGCACAGACAATATAGCAGTATATTAGTCAGTCATTTTTATTAGGTTAAACAGTGATTTGATAACTTTTTAATTTAAGGCCAACCCACAATTGGTCAGACTCATCCAAAACTGGAATCCTGATGCCGTGCCTGATTAATATAATAATAATAATAATAATAATAATAATAATAATAATAATAATAATAATAATAATAATAATAATAATAATAATAATAATAATAATAATAATAATAATTATTCATTTCTGCTGTGTTGGACTATGATGTCGCAACTACATCAAAATATTTCTCATACGGCAGTGCCCCCCCTGCCGATGACCCAATGCCCCTCTAGTAGATCTGCTCTGGCGCCGACTCTGCTACTACTATATATTTATATGGTGAACATGATTTCACCAAGTACAACATGTTCCTGGATCCATGTCTTTGTAGATCCTGGGACAACATTCCAATCAACCAATCAGAATTAAAGGACACATTTACAGATTATGACAAGTTTAGGCTTACAGCCAGGGTTAGGGGCTTCTACATCATTTATTCACCTACATTTCCCTCTGATTTTAGGGATAACTCATGGGTAGGGTTAGGTTTAGGGGTAGGGATAGGGATAGGATTATAACTAAATTTTCAGACAGAAATGTTGTTCAAGGATCAATAAAACATGTTGAATAATACAAATAATATTTGTTTATTTATTTATGTATTGCTTTATTTATTGTTTTAGTAGTGATGTGCTGTTTAAAAGAAGCATGTAGTGATATACATACAAAAAATGGTATGAGTCCTGCAGCTCTATCCTCATCTAGAACGCTCTGCAGCGCATCTCCTCGCACAGAAAACTTATTGTCGGAGGGAATTTTCTTCATCCTCACTCCACCTATCAACCCTGCCCTCTCCACCGATGAGTGTGCCTGAAATATCAACAAAACACTGCAATGTTATTTCTCAATTAATGATTGTTTTAAAAACATGACCATTATTGAAATGTTCATGGTTTCCAATTAGACTTTTACAGACACACAAGTGGCACTTCACTGTTATCCTGATACATGAGAGAACTGTTGTGTTGCCCTTCTGCATTGTTTGACATTTCCATTCAATGAGAATTCTTGCTAATCATCCCAACTCACTCCCAGATGCTCATCCTTACAGAAGAAAAGGACGCTGTTGTCACAGTGCCTGTTAAATGATGTGTATTATCTTGCAGACCAGTTTAAATGTCCTGTTGATCAAATATAAGCCAATTTCATCTTGGCTTGTTGTCTCACCTGATCAGATGAGTAGGCGACTAGTTTGGCTGTAATATCTGACTCCGATTGGTCAGGATGGTCAGCCTGGATCAGTTTGATGATTTTGGAACGAGCAGCAAGAAGAGCCATGAGACTGGCTTCACTTGCAGTGCCCTGTATGAACAAACAGCATATTTATTTATTTATTTGAACACAAGTACACCAACATTTTCTGTCTATATTGAGCAGTTCTCATAATTGCTCATAATTGCTATGTTCAATATTTTTTTAGACAAATTTTCTCTCATCTTGAATATTTTATTGAGCGAAACAACCTCAATCAATATGCCCTGGCGATGCAGCGGTGATGAATTTTCATCAGCTCTCCGGCTCTGTTTTGTGTGTTCTCAAAGAGTGAATGAGAAGACTTCCACTCGAAACCCCTCAATCAGATTACCTCAGCTCATTGAGAGGCACGAGCTGTCTTTGATTTCCCTTTGTCAGCCTGACAGCGCACACCCACAAACTGATTACTAATGATTTAGTTTGCTTTATTAGATAACCTGGAAAACTATTGCCACATTTGTTTGTATGAAACAAATTTCAAATTTGGAGTGAAAATGTCAGTCAAATGTTAGTTATCACAAAGCAAATAAACATTGCTTCAATGACAAAAAGGATTTTCAATTCTAAATTATTTTGTTGCGTGCCTTGCGTTGCTTGACATGCCTAAATACTGTCGCCAACATACACTGTCGCCGGAAGTCAGCAGCTCTCCATTGAAAATGCATGGGATCATGCAGCTTTATTGCTGGCTGTGTAAACGTGGCCTCAAGCTTCGTCTGCTCATTGTCTTGTTTAAACGTTTTGTGCTAGTCTTTCTGCTTGGTTCCTAGTGTTTATTAAATGTTACTTCATCGTTCATCTGCATCAAGCCTCGTTGTTGTACCCTTCACTGGAATCTAGCTCAGTATATTGACTTTGACATACGCAACACTGTGTATTCTGACACCTTTCTATCAGAACCAGCATTAACTTCTTGAGCAATTTGAGCTACAGTAGCTTGTCTGTTTGATCGGACCACACGGCCCAGCCTTCGCTCCCCATGTGCATCAATGAGCCTTGGCCGCCATGACCCTGTCGCTGGTTCACCACTGTTCCTTCCTTGGTCCACTTTTGATAGATACTGACCACTGCAGACCGGGAACACCCCGCAAGAGCTGCAGTTTTGGAGATGTCGGAAATTGTTGTCTAGCCATCACAATTTGGTCCTTGTCAAACTCGCTTAAATCCTTACGCTTGCCCATTTTTCCTGCTTCTAACACATCAAATTTGATGACAAAATGTTCAAAAATGTTTGTTTTTTATTTATTATTTTGTTTAAAGGTTTGATAAACTGTTCTATATGAATAAAAAAGCTACATCCTAAAGTTTTACTTGGATAATTTACTTATACCTACACCTGTTCTCCTCCCCTCTCTACTATGCCCACCTTTGTTGAGAGTCTTTGATTATAAAACCCACAAACTCCCTCATTAGTGCGTGCTATCGGTGAAAATAATGCTTGTTGCCATAGTGAGCTCTCTGAAAAGCCCAGAGACAAAACCATCCAGGGGAAGGACACACACTCCAAAGCGGCCCTAATGACAGAGCATCAAGCCGACTGTCATCAGTGGGCTTTCCATACGCTGTGCTTCCTGTGTCTCTTTCTAAATGGTCACAGCTGCTCAACTGCTGCATCAATAGTGATGCAATGAACACAGACTGCTCTCAACACACGCCTGCCTGACTGTCTCCTCTCATGTCTAGCTGACGTCTTAAAAGGCAATTTCTACTGGACGTAAAAATTGTCAGGGCCTAGAGAAGAAATCAATAAAAAACAAGTTGTTGTGTGGGACAAGTATTTGAAATTTGACGTTGTTCAGAAGAAATTACCCGTAAACACGGATTGAGCGTATGGCATTTAAATAGTTTGAAACATCCATTTTGACACCTGACACAAGATCCTGTTGCCAATTCAGATATGTAATTATATTTAAAGCAAATGTTCTATATTTCAATGTGTGTTGTCTGTTTCAAAACACATTTTGATTATATAAATCAACCTTGCAGTCCTACAGATGCTTAAAAGTTAATGTTCATTCACAGAGTAATATACACTATGTTGCCAAAAGTTTTGGGATGCCTGATTTTACATGCGCATGAATTTTAATGACATCCCATTCTTAATCCGTAGGGTTTAATATGGATTTGGCCCACCCCTTGCTGCTATAACAGCTTCAACACTTCTGGGAAGTCTTTTCACAAGGTATAGGCAAGTACTGTTCTCCTGGTAACCGCCAAACCCAGACTCGTCCATCGGATTGCCAGACAGAGAAGCGGCATTTATCACTCCAGAGAACACGTCTCCACTGCTCTTACACCACTGCATCCAATGCTTAGCATTGCACTTGGTGATGTAAGGCTTGGATGCAGCTGCTCGGCCATGGAAACCCATTCCATTAAGCTATCTACACACACTGTAAAAACAATTCAGGTCTCCAATTGAAAATTTTCTAGTGACCGATCACATCAAAATTTTTCAGTTGGCCAAATTGAATTTCTGTGAATTTATGCAAATTAATTCACATTAATTCAATTTGGCCAACTAAAAAAATTAGATGTGATCAGTCACTAGAAAATTTTCAATTGGAGACCTGAGTGCAGTTCTTGAGCTAATCTGAAGGCCGTATGAAGTTTGCTGGTCTGTAGCTACCAGGGTTGGGAGGGTTACTTTTTTCCGTTACAGTTGTGTGGTCACTGATTTGAGCTGATCAGATCATCAGCGCCAGCTGCGGCTGATCATTGTGTCTATTTAACGTCTTATTATCCACCTTGTGTTTGTCAGATTGTTTCGGAGTTCTCCTGTGTGCATGTCCTGTTCCTGGCTGTCTCTGTGTTCCTGTGTTTCGTGTCTGGATCCAGTGTTTATCTTCACAGGGAACAGACGACCAGGTTCACAGAAGACTGGTTGCCCATTCGCGTCCCTGCGCTGCCAAGGGAGGACTACAGAGCACGTTGATTCATCTGACCCACTGCTACTACTCTTATTGGATTATTCTTGAATAAACACTGTTATTCTTACTCGCATTTTAATCCTCCTTCATTTAACCTGACAGCCTCAGCATGCGCTGTCCCCGCTCTGTGATTTTACGTGGCCTACCACTTCATGGCTGAGTTGCTGTTGTTCTCAATTGCTTCCACTTTGTTATAATACCACTAACAGTTGACCATAAAATATTTAGTAGTGAGGAAATTTCAAGAATGGACTTATTGCACAGGTGGCAACCTATTAGGGTACCACGCTTGAATTCACTGAGCTCCTGAGAGCGACCCATTCTTTCACAAATGTTTGTAGAAGCAGTCTGCATGCCTTGGTGGTTAATTATACACCTGTGGCCATGGAAGTGATTGGAACACCTGAATTCAATGATTTGGATGGGTGACCATATACTTTTGGCTATACAGTCTCATCAATTAAAAATGATATACAGTTTATAGAAATTATCTTCTCAAATAACCTTCATGTACCCCTGGTTGGAACCCTTTAAGTGATGCCATACAAATAAATTTACAGTACTAGCAGCAAAAATATTTTCTGAATTATCTCACCTGGATGACCCCTCCCCCTTTGCCCTCTGTACCAGCAAGAAAATCTTCTGGTAGCTTCAGCATCTTTCCCAGCCAGTCCAGCATCACTGTCTCCAGCTCCGTACAGGCCGGACTCGCTGCCTACAAAACAAAAAAATCCTGCATCAGCCTACAAGAACAGACAGGTGGCTAAACGGACAGATGGATGGATGGATGGATGGATATACAATGGCTAACTGGATGGATGGATGGATGGATGGATATACAAATGGTTAACTGGATAAATGGATGGATGGATGCACAGACAGGAGGCTAAGCAAATTGATGCAATGATGGGTGGATGTATGCATGTATGGATGAATGGATGGATATGCAGATCGCTAACTGGATAAATGGATGGATGCACAGACAGGTGGCTAAACAAAATGCAATGATGGGTGGATGTATGAATGGATGGATGGGCGGGCAGGTAGGTTTAGGTTCCTAAACTAAATGGATAGCTGGATAGAGAGAAAAACATACCCAAGAGAATCCAATGCAACCAATGGCTCCACACAGCATGTCTGCGAGCATTGCAGGAAAAGAGTGGCCAGTAGGGAAGTATGCATAGAAGTACGGGCTGTGCCAGTGAGTCACCTGAAACAGTGCAGTAAACATGTAGAAATAATTGTTTAAAATTGATATTCAATGTTCATAAAAATACATATAAGAGATGTTTACAACCTATTTATTTGCTTCAGTATTTGAACATGTTACCAGGCGAAAGAGTAAGGGGACTGTGATCTGTCAGATTTAGTTTGGTTGTTCTGTTGTTGTTCACCTTTGCTCTTTTGAACAGGAAGCATGACTTCAGAAATAGTGACATTGGGTTTTTCTCTCGGAAAGTTAAAGGTTAGATGAAATTATGAAGGCTAGATTAATTTTTTCCATGTGTTTTTTAGCTGAGAAGAGAGAGCTTGAGGCACTGTGCGTCTGTCTTTCTCTTGCAGGATTTTCCTATTGTGAGTCATTCATTAGCTCCAGCACACACTTTTAAACAAGCATTAAAACAGGACTTCTGAAAGGGAAAATTGATCTAATTGGACACATTGGGAAGGTTAACACCTTTAACTGAATTAAACTGTTTGTTTTTTCCTTTGAGCTATGAAATAAAGGGGTGGGGGAGACTTTGCTCTGACCCAAGGTCAGAGTTTAATGATTAATTTCCTAAATCAGATTCCAGACACAAAAAAAGACATGTCTAATGAGAGAACATGAGGTGAGGTGTGGCCACATTTTAAAACAAAATACAGTGTATCTGTACAAGATAATACCTGTACAAGATAAATCACGCAGATGAATATTTGCACTTATCGGCATAGTGGATAACATAACTACATCATCAGAATCAGAAAGAGCTTTATTGCCAAGTGTGCTTGCACACACAAGGAATTTTTCTTGGTGCTGAAGCTTTCAGTGCACATATACAATACAAACACAACAAGAACATAATACAAATTCTAAGAATAAAAATATGAAAAATAGTATACAAAATATAAGGTCACAGTTACGTTTAGTCAGAATAAACATTTACAGATTATGAACATATTTATAATCTTTAAAGGGGGGGGGGGGTCTATCAGTTTAAATGGTGGACCAAAGCCATATTCGGATGGTAATTGTTTCTTGTGGGGTCATAAGGTATTTTCATCATTGACAGGGACTAGTCAATGATTTTATTGCTGTCCGAATCCATAATGTCAGTGTTTTTCTCCCACCAACCATGTAAAAATCCCCAGCCGGATTACCTACTGTTTTTTGACAAACACCAGGGTCGTGTGGAAATTTAATTGCCGTCCGAATCCACATCTCTGCGTTTTCAAGAATATATCATCTCACAATTCACTGTTTAAATACTTTTTGATCACTGTGGAGCACCGTACACTCTAAAAAAAAAGGTTTTATATGGCACCAAAAATGGTTCTTAGCTCGTAATCATAGGGGAACCTTTTTAAGTGCTATATAGCACCAATTTTGGTGCTTCAGTGGTTCTTCAGAGGTTCTTCACCGGTTCTTTGACTAAGGTGCTATATAGCACCTATATTGCACCGCTAACTATGGTGCTATATAGCACCGCTACCATATACAGAACATGTTAAGATATGGTGCTATACAGCACCAAAAGTGGTTCCTCTATGATTACGACGAAGAACCATTTTTGGTGCCATATAGAACCTTTTTTTTTAGAGTGTACGGTTGCTCTTCGCTGTAATTTGGATGCATTTTAAAGATCTACACTTTTTTTATTTAAATGCTGGCAAGTATTTACAATTGCAATATATTTCATCAACGCTCAAAAAATAAAAAGAAGAAAAGCACGTAAACATTTGAAAGCAATTATATATGCTGGTAACACTTTACATTAAGGTTCCCTTTGTAAAGGGTTTATAAAGGTGTTTGTTAATGACTAATAACTCATTTACAAATGCATTATAGATCGTTGATTAGCAGTTATTACTGCATGAATAAAAAGAGTGACTTTAAAGGGGTCATGAACTGCGTTTTTTTTTTTTATTGTTTATGATGTTTCCTGGGGTGCACTTATAATGTTAGAATGCTTTTTACATAAAAAAATTGTCATAATTTACAAATAAAAGGCATTTTTCCTACCCTGATTTTGGCCCTCTGCTCTGAACGCTCTGTTTTAAAGGGTGTGCCCACTGTGAGACTTCAGTGTAAACACCCACTGCTGTGATTGGCTAACGTCTTTCCAATTGAAATAGCATTACTCCCTCTTTTAGCTCGTTTTTACAATTACAGCTCTCATAGTTAACTAATAGTGAAAAGCGTTGCATTACATTTAGATCTATGGCATTATATTTTTATTTACACACGTTGAGCGCATGAAAGCAGTGATCTTGTCATTGCAACTCAGTTTCTGCACACTAACTAATGCCTTCATCTTTACTAACAGTGCAAATGTGATATAGTTGAATAAAACAGGAATCATTGATAAACGAATCACCTTTAAATAACAGATTATTTTCATCCTACTAAGAGAAACAACGCAATTTGCCATTTAGTCACCGGTCTGATTAACTGACACACAGACAAAGAACATCTGACTACATTAATCATTACATTTCAGATCAGGCCTTAGAATGAACACAGTTACTTACATGTTGCATTACTGTTGATCCCAGGCACTGCACAATAATTGTAATCCTCAATCCGCATGTTTATTGCCTTTAACACAATACCTGCCAAATAGTGAGCCCTTTTTAACTCACATGTTATAGATGCTTAATAAATGTATTTATTCACACTTATATACCTCAAAACCAGATCCCGATTTACTTCATGATGCAGCAAAATAGACTATCTTAGTGAGACTGAAGGGTGTTGTATTTGTGGTTTTCTCATTAATATCTCATGACTGCCACTTTTCTTAAAATGTTCCCTACAAAAAGTTACTGTCTCACCCATGATATTCCACAAAAGGCTCATGCCTATCCACAGCAGTGTATAGAACTGATTTCTTGCTTATCAAGATGAAATTATCAAACTTTATTTTGAAATGTAAAGTGAACACATGTGAACCATTTATTAATGAGTTACAAACATTAGTAACCTGTGAAAATGCACCTTAATGTAAAGTGAACACATGTGAACCATTTATTAATGAGTTAATCACATAAATAAAGCACACATGTTCTGGCGTGTGAGTTGGAGATAGTGAGCATGTGAAAGTGAAGTGTGACCAAGTATGGTGACCCATACTTGGAATTTGTGCTCTGCATTTAACCCATCCAAGTGCACACACACACAGTAGTGAACACACACACACCGTGAACCCACACCCAGAGCAGTGGGCAGCCCGGGGAGCAATTGGGGGTTCGGTGCCTTGCTCAAGGGTTTCAACTCAGTCGTGGTATTGAGGGTGGAGGAGAGCGCTGGTTATTCACTCCCCCCACCAACAATTCCTGCCGGACCTTTTGGTTACAAGTCCGACTCTCTAACCATTAGGCCACGACTGCATGACTGAACCTTAATGTAAAGTGAACACATATGAACCATTCATTGATAAGTTACAAACATTAATAACCTGTGAAAGTGAACCTTAATATAAAGTGAACACATGTGAACCATTTTTTAATGAGTTACAAACATTAGTAACCTGTGAATGCACACACAGAAGATGAATATTTCTGATGAAATAGTTTATTGTTGATGCATTGTATCCGTAAACACAACTTTAAACTTGAACATTAACATATTAATACGCAATCAATAATTATTTTGATATGATAAAGGCCACTGTAACCTGAGCATCTGGCCATCCACACTTTAGTTACAGTAACGTTATGCGCATGACAGAACTGTCCGAGGGAGCGCCGGAGCGGTTATTTGTGTGAGGTAACTACAAACTAACACATCGACTACACAATTAATATAAATACTTGGAAAACATAGTCTGCAATGTCACCTTAGTTAGCTTACCCATCAAATCAGTAACACTTAAAAATTAACTTCAGAGCACGATAGAACCATAGACAGTAAAAGAAATGGACACAGCAACCCCATTGACTTCAACGGAGAAAAGTGAAGTCAATTAGAAGCACTCACTTCCTGATGGCTGAAAGTACTGCACAGCCTCAGACTGAGCTTGACGATGTAAATGTGACGTGAGCAACCTGTCTGACAGTTGTAAGTCTTCTAGTAGTTGTGCTAAGTGAAATCTGTTACCGAATCTTGCAGAGACGGAGAGCGTGAGCAACTTTTGGTAAGTATTCTGATTAATTATTTTGTCATTTTGCATAGTATTTATTTATTTTAATAAATTGCCTCATAGACAGTAAAAGATTGCCTGCGAGCTTCTCCTCCTGTCTATATGGGTCTATACAGTTATTTCTCTACTGTGCGACTGTGTGAGTGTGAGAGTCCCGTGGTTATGACGCAATCATTAGCCTATTTTTACAAAAATGGCTTCTACGCGGCGATGGTGTAAGATACAAGGTAACGGCTTTTATACATGCACAATACAAATTGAGTCTTTAAACGCCTCAGATGTAAAGTTATTCACTGTCAAAGTGACGCCAAAATGAATGAGAGTCAATGAAATGCTAACAGCAGGTGATGGCTTGGTTAGCAATGGCTACCCCTATGGAAGGTACGCTTTCCGGGTGCTGGATTACCCCCTTGGATAGAACAGCGTGGCTTCTTCTCACGAAAAGTGGCTTTATCTTTATCGGATGCTCACTAGCGCCAACTCCTGCACACGCCAAAACACGCATGCTTTAGTGATGTGATTCATTCATTAATAAATGGTTCACATGTTTACTTTACATTAAGGTTCACTTTCACAGGTTATTAATGTTTGTAACTTATTAATAAATGGTTCACATGTTCACTTTACATTAAAGTTCACTTTCACAGGTTATTAATGTTTGTAACTTATTAAAGGTCCCGTTCTTCGTGTTTTTTGAAGCTTTGATTGTGTTTACAGTGTGCAATATAACATGTGTTCATGTTTCGCGTGTAAAAAAAAACAGTATTTTTCACACAATTTACTTATCTGTATACCGCTGTTTTCACTGTCCTAAAAACGGGCTGACGAGTTCCTTTATTCTATGAAGTCCCTTCAGAAATACTTAACGTGTTCTGATTGTGCCAGCGGTTCCTGTGTTGGGATTTGACCGCAGCTTAGCAAACGCGTCACGGTTCCTGTGTTGTGATTCGACAGCAGCTTAGCGCACGTGGAAAGGTCACGCCTCTTAACGGGGTGATGTATGCACTCAATGATCTCTACAGCGTCCCTGGGAAAGCCAAACAAAGGTGATTTGACTCTGGGATGAAAATAACAGCGTCTCGACGACATGGCGACAAACGCACTCAAACGCAACACTTCCTTTTCTCCACGCGACACGTCCTCTTCTCCACGTGGGACAGCAACAAGACCACGTCCCCTTTTTGCGCGTATTCTTGTGGGCGGAGGTTAGTCTGTTCTACTGTTCTACTGACGTCATTTATGAAGGAAGTACCAGGATGTAGTCCAAGCCAGCCGTTCGCTGTAGGCTTTGAAAGGGAACTTCTGTTAAATAAAATATCTCGCTTGGCATTGAACTTTGAGCTTTATAATTTTACAGGTATTATTTATGCTCTAACAGCAACATTACACACTAACTAAAGTTTGAACAGTGGGATCACGAAGAACGGGACCTTTAATAAATGGTTCACATGTGTTCACTTTACATTAAGGTTCACTTAGGTTACTAATGCTTGCAACTCATTGATGGGCTTTCCTGTAGCTCAAACAGTAGAGCATGGCAATAGTAACGCCAAGGCCATGGGTTTGATTCCCAGGGAAAGCAAGAACTGACAAAATGTAAAATGTGTACCTTGAATGCAATGTAAGTCGCTTTGGATAAAAGCGTCTGCCAAATGTGAATGATTCACAGGTTTACACTTAAGATTCACAAGTAACTAATAATATTGGAATTAAAATATTCATTATTAAGATCTCATCAAGTTATGTTTGTGCTCTTGTTTGTTAGTTTTTTTTTTAAATAAAGTTTGATCATTTCATCTTGATGAGCAAGAAATCAGTTTTATACACTGCTGTGGATAGGCATGAGCCTTTTGTGGAATATCATGGGTAAGACAGTAACAGACATCTTAAGAAAAGTGGCAGTCATGAGATATTAATGAGAAAACCACAAATACAACACCCTTCAGTCTCACTAAGATAGTCTATTTTTGCTGCATCATGAAGTAAATCGGGATCTGGTTTTGAGGTAAATAAGTGTGAATAAATAAATGTATTAAGCATCTATAAAATGTGAGTTAAAAAGGGCTCACTATTTGGCAGGTATTGCATTAAAGTCACCATTTTTATTCATGCAGTAATAACTGCTTATCAACGATCTATAATGCATTTGTAAATGAGTTATTAGTCATTAACAAACACCTTTATAAACCCTTTACATAAGGAACCTTAATGTAAAGTGTTACAGAGGTTGTATTAACTTAGCTCATTTCCATGTGGAATAAAATTACATCCTTTATTTTTAGATAAATTACAAGACCATTTTACCTATAATGTGCATCTATATGTCTTCCTATTTTAAAACAGATTTAAATAATTAAATAATTATTAGGATATTATTTTCCTTCTTCCTATCGTCCACATGAGAAACAATTACCTTTCGAATAGGGCTATAGTGTCAGTAAGTGCAATTTAGATGAAATTTGGAAAAAGGTTAATTCCAATCTCCTGGCTCTAAATTGATATAAAAAAAATAAAATCACCAAAAACTAAAAAACAGATTCAACTAGATGTTACAAGCGCTCTATGACTATAACTAGACAATGCGTTTTTTTTCTAGCAACAACTTGTCCTGTTGAATTTCTAATTCAATTTTTTTTTTTTTTTGCTATAGTTGTTGGATAATAGCCTAGAAATCTAGACGCACCCTAGCGGCAGCAAATCTAATTTGCAGCCAGGTAGTCTAGCAACTCTCCATTGCGAGCTGGAAAAACCTAACTCTGGTCAGGCCAATCACGTCGTGTATAGAGTCGGTGGGCGGGCTTTACAAATTAACATATGTAATACTTTTAAACAAAGAAACTGGCGAACAGCGGCCTTTCGAAACGGCTTTGCCCATGGCCCTCTGGAAGACTTTAAGAGTGGAAGAGTTAAGCTTTTCTTTGAGAAAAGAACAAAGAACAGCACTGAAGTCATTCATAAGAAAGGAAGATGTGTTCAGAGTTTTGCCGACCGAAAGTTTAATCTATCAACTAGCTCCGCTTCACCTTCTTCGTTGCTCTGGTAGGTTGTAGCGCTATCCTATTGCGTGCAGAGGGAATTTGAAAGACAACCGTTTATCCCGCACCTCGGATTGAGCCCTGCCTATGGTGAGTTCTCAGACCCAACATCTTGATGTGGGTCTGGCTTGTCAGGCTAATTGAATAAGCAAATTAACACAAACCCACACTAACATACATTCAGGAAAGGGTAGAATATACTGAACACTGTAAAAAATAAATCAGTAAAAATTTACTGTTATTACTACAGTAAGTATATGTACATGTAACAAGGACACTGTGAAATAAAGTGTTACAAATTAAATTTAAATGACTGGTTATTTACAATGACCAAAACCTCTGCATGTGGTAACCTAGAATAATGCTAACACTTGATGGCTGCTCTGTCAAGTCTCCGTCTTCAGTTAAGAACCTGGGTGTGCTCTTTAATACCAATCTTTCATTTGAAAGCCATGCTTCTAGCATATGTAAAACCGCATTCTTCCATTCTTCCAAAAATATATCTAAATTATGACAGACACAAAATGCAGAACAGTTCGTTCATGCGTTCATGACCTCAAGGCTTTAGTTAGTTCATGCGTTCATGACCTCAAGGCTAGATTATTGTAATGCTCTACAGGGTGGTTGCCCTGCATGCTTAATAAATAAACTCCAGCTGGTCCAAAACACAGCAGCTTCCATACTAGGAAGTATGACCATATTAGCCCGGTTCTGTCAACACTGCACTGGCTCCCTATTAAACATTATACAAATTTTAAAATCGTACTAATTACTTACAAGGCACTAAATGGTTTAGCTCCCCAGTACTTGAATGAGCAGTACATAGCCCTTCACATCTATTGCAGTCTCAAAATTCGGGCCAGTTGCTAGAATATCAAAATCAACTGCTGGCGGTCAATCCTTTTCCCATTTAGCACCTAAACTCTGGAAGCTGACACACTGTCAGTTTAAATGACTAGTTCCGGCATTAACTAGGTCAGCCGGAACCGGGAAAACTTCCCATAACACCTGATGTTCTCGTTACGTCATAAGAAGAATGACATCTACTAATATTAGTCTCTCTTTTTATCCAGAGGTTTACAGTAGTCTCCTGGATCCAGGCCGAATCCAGATCAGATGTTGGACCTACACCTAGACACGACCACAATGCAGCCCTGAAGTGTCAGCAGAGACCGTGTCAACTAATTTCTCCCCTGTGAAAGCCTCCTTCACTTCACTTTCGGTCTGTACAAATGAAAACGTTACCGAAATTAAACTAAAACACTGTATTATGCAATGCAGAAAAGTAATGTGGCAGTCATTTTGTAGAGAAAAACTTCACGCCTGCTTACATACGTATCAGACGCACTTGCCTGTAGACTAAACACGTAATGCTTATGTGCATGCCGTCATCATTCTCACAGATTCATGTTTTTTTTTAAGCTTACACAATGATAACTGTATCGTTTCAAAACTATTTCAAAACCTGTTTTGGGGTTTGAGTTCTCCTGCTGCCGGGCGCTGTTGTCCGGTATGGGATGAGCGGCCGGAACGCATTGAGAGTTTTCTATTTTGGTTGAAAATGTTGTCGTGTAAGTGGCCCTTAGTTATAAGTAAATAACTAATGATTCTTTACAATGGAAATCAATCAAAAATTTACTTTAGCTGGACAATAACTTTTTTCTAGAGCTGATGTAGAGCAATCTCTCTTCCCTTAATTTCCTATTATCACTGTAAAGCTACTTTGATACAATCTATATTTTGAAAAGCACAATAATTGAAGGTGTAATAGAAGGTGACTTGACTTGACTAGCCATCTAGACTTAAAATAATTTACTGTACATAAATTGACTTAAATCTAGAGATAGATCCTATAAAATATGACGCATAGACAAATCTCACCAGTCGAAAGCAAAGTTTAACTTCAGTCAGTAAAACAGTGTCAGAACTGGTTAGCATTGACTCACCCCTGGCATGATCACCCTCTCTATGTCTTTGAACACATCCTCATAGTTCTCTGCCTCCTCCGGGGCCTCCTCGGGAATCAGTGGCCTCAGATATCCAGGTTCCACATCAGGGTAAACCTGCCTCGTCTCAATGTTCTCTATATAATCTGCCATATAGTCCACCATCTCCTTCCCGCGTCTCCGGAACTCTGCAGGGTCCATCGTTTTGGCTGAAAGTGGAGTCTTTCAGTGGGAAGAATAAAAGTCAATCTGATGTTATGTATGGGTTCTTCTCATTGTCCTCAAATGAGGAGAGCTGTAATTATATTAGTGTGATTGAGACTGTTTGGACAAAATTACTCTCAGTATCTTAACAGGAAAACTAGAGCCAAAGGCCACATGTTCAATAATTATAGCAAATCCTCAACAATACATTAGTTTCAGAGAGTATTTTTATTTTTTATTTTAAGAATTACTATCAGTAAAAAATCCTGCAGCATATAAGTGTTATTTTTTAGTATTATTATTCGTATAGTCTTTGGTTACACTTCATTTTAAGGTGTCTGTGTTACAGTGTAATACATCTAAGTACTAATAATAATTAACTACATATACTTACTATAGGTTTAGGATTAGGATTAGGGTTTGGTTTAGGGGAAGTTGCATAATTATGCATCATTTAAAGTCCATTATTATTATTGCCAATTTGATTATATTATATTACTAAAGTAACTACATGTAAGGTGCAACACAGACACTGTAAAATACAGTTTTGAATTTGCTTTTATTTTTATATTTTCAGTTTTAATTTATTTATTTATTTAATATGTATTTAATTTTGCTATATGCTTTTGTCATTTTAGTCATTTTGAAATATTTATATTTGGGGTTATTTTTTATTTCAGTTTTAATTTTAGTTTTAGTTCGTTTTTTTCCCCAGTTTTATTGTTTAAACTTAAAATTATTATTTATTTAAATGTATTATTATTATTATTATTATTATTATTATTATTATTATTATTATTATTATTATTATTATTATTAAATTAACAAAAAGGTTTGTAATAGTTTCAGTTTTAGTAAACGTTAATAACCTTCCAGAATATCTTGTGATATAATGAATTCACCTCATACAGAGTACACAAACGAAATATATTTGTGTGAATATGAAAAAAAAAAAAAAAAACGATTAAAAATGTGTTAAAACATAATCAATCATTATCCCTGCACATGAGGAGCAATATTCTGCTGATAAGAACATCACAGTTTGCCAAATACATACTGTAAAAAATGAACAATGATGTGAACTTTCCAACCTAAAGTTTGAACAGTATGCTGGCACAGGTATTGCACTAATTTTACAAATTTCTTACACTGATTTTCCTCACACAAACACATGTAGTCCATTGGATAAATTTGACCTTAAATTGGAATTGAATAGAGCACATATAACAGAAAGAAACTGCAATATATCAGTGAAAGCGTTGTCCTAAAAGAGTTCTATCAGCAGGGTTGGTGACAGCGACTACTACTAATTATTTGCATGCCTGTTATCTCTTCACCCTAATCCACATAATACAAATGTCAGTGTCTGTGTGTGTGTGTGTGTGTGTGTGTGTGTGTGTGTGTGTGTGTGTGTGTGTGTGTGTGTGTGTGTGTGTGTGTGTGTGTGTGTGTGTGTGTGTGTGTGTGTGTTTGTCTATGTGATTTACGGGGACATTTGACCTGAATACACACCACATTATGAGGACATTTTGAATAATGAGGACAGGGCCGGTGTCCTCATAATACTAACAGTGTAGAAGTGTTTCTATACATAGGGGGAGCTCAAATCCTGAATTTCAGCCGAAGTCTCCATAATACACAATGACCTGATTTTGTGTATCAGCTGTGTATCGCCACAGCGCCCCTGGACGTGGGTCCGCGGTACTGCGCCCCTCATGAATATTCGCTCCGTGTATGAATCGCAGCTTCTGATTGGCTGATCGCCTGAAGTCCTCGTAATGTCAGATTTTGTCAGACCACTGTGTACAAGTGGGTTTATTCAATTTACTCGTTATTTAAACATTATTGTCTACAATTGATCAATCGTAAAACATATTTATAAACGTAGAGTGATCCTTGAATGAAATGTAATCCTTAAATATCATATAATATTATATAATCAGTTAATTTCCTCGTTGGACTGGATAGAAACAGCACCTGAGAAAACATCTGTGATTTGGACCTGTCTGCAGCAACTATTAAAAGAAAGGTAAGTTAATCTGCAGTTTAATCTCTTGTGGCTAAGTTTGGCTTGTTTGTGTGTGTTTTATAAGCTCTTTTCTGCTCGGTTTACAGTCAGAAAGCAGCTAGCGCCTGATGCTAACGGCGCTAGCATAACGTTAGTCATTCTGATCCCACTGTCAGGAGAGATTCAGAGATGCTTGTCAGATTTAACTTGTTTTAGATTCCAATATAATTGTAAATAACTTATTTTGAGCACATAAATCAGTCTAGCCATCGTAACAGTGCATTGTCATGACTAAGTTACAGTCTGTGAAGGGCATACAGTATCCTGACATGCTACTGTTAAATATTACTGCAGTTTAACGTTAGCTTGGTTTAAAGGTATTATTATTATATTATTAAGAAACAAAGAGATCAAAATATGCTTTTATTCCTCCTGAATGTAATAAAATATACTCTGTACCAATAGAACTGTAAGTATTAATGTTTATTATGAAAACAATCTTGCTGAAGAATGTCAAATTAAATGCAATGCTCATAATTATTGATGTTTTTCTCTATGACAGCAGACACGTCAGATAATGGCTGAAATGAGAAAGCTCAAGCCACTGGAGGAGGCCGTAAAGTTCTCTTCAGAAAAAAGAATGGTCTGATAGAGCTAAGTTTAAGTGAAATTAATCTGTTTAATAAAGCTGTGCCAGGTACATATGTTGTTTACAGTGATGATTTTTCTTCTGTTGTTCAGTTGTGCTGAGTTTAAGAAAGGAGATTTCCTGCTGGAGACTCATAAGCAAAGAAGGAGGAGAGTGGAGGCAAAGAACATATCTTCATGATGCCCTGAAAGTGTTCATGTTTGAGTTTCGTTATGATGGAAAACTCCTCTGGTAAGAGTTTGATGTGTATGCAAGTTTATAATTCTGGCCCTGTTTACAGTAGGGATGCACCGACATTAACATTTTGCCCGATACTGATAATTCTTTATATCACTTTTCCTTATTATTTCCTTATTATCACTTAATCTCAACATTTTCATATCCAGCCTCGGATCTGTTAACATTAGTCAATGCACTGTGAACTAACATGAACACAAATGATATATTAACTACCATTAACAAAGGTTATTGCTTTATATTGGTTCATGTTAGTAAATGCATCAACAAATGAGACCATATTGTAAGTGTTACCAAAAAACCCACTGCCTGACAAAAACAAAAAAAAACCTAATAGGGCTGGGCGATATGGCTGAAAACTGTATCACGATATAAGTGTTTCATATCGGTCGATATCGATAATTATTTATATTTATTATGACCTGTTTAAAATAAGGACCAGGAGAAAAATATGATACATTTAAATATTTTTATTTTAAACGTAACCTTCCTCTGATTATAATCCCCTCAGTTATAAAGGCAGAAATGTCAACACAACCATAGAAAACACTCAAATAATTAAAATATAAACAAGTCTAAAATCACAATGAACACTTAACAGTTGTCTCTTAACATTAAGGTGCAGTGGTTCCGTTATTTATTTGTAACTGTTAGCGTTTAGATGTTTTGTCATAAGGCAGTGATGCAGATTAACATCACCTCTGCATGTGTTTCAAAGGCTGACTCTGAAATCGCCCCCTATACCCTTAAATAGGGCAGTATTTGAAGGGACAGCCATCTGTAGTGGTTTCCAAAACCATAGTGGACGTTATTGAGTGCACTCATTCTATCCCACAATGCACCGCAATAACGAGTGTACAGCCGATGTACACACTGTCCGAAATCACTCACTCGTTCTCATTCACTCCTTCAAGTGAACTGTATCAGTGGACTAAAGTAGGGAATAGTGATTTGAGGGTTTAGGGTGCGATTTCGGATTCAGCTGAAGAATAGCTCAACGGCGAGCGCGTCGAGTATAAACACGTCCCCAAACGAACACACTGTCAGCGGAGGTGGTCAACCAAACTGATACTGTTACATGATTGGCTGTTAGCCTGTCACTCCCTATGTTGCTAGGTTACCATAGAGCGAGTGCCTTTGTTCATGCAACCAAACTTGCTTCGCAACCTCTGGTTTCTTCCAACGAAGAAAAAAAAATTATCGAACACATTTTTTATTGATATCGATTACGTGTCTATCGCGATACATATAGTTATCATTTTATCGCCCAGCCCTAATACCTAAATAATGCAAACAAGTCATTGGCCAACATGACTTAGGCTACATATAAAGAATCAAAATGCCTGTGCCATGGATAAGTCTCCGCACGGAGAATAAGAAAATGATTTAAATCAAACCATATTGTTGATTAAAATAATGCGAGAACAATAAAGGTGCCAGTTATTAATAATAATGCATCAATGCTTTATATACTGTATATATTTTTAAATGAAACAATTTTAATATTACAGTGATGGTAAACCTCTTTAATATGACTTAAATAACTTGTTTGAGCTCTGCTGAAGAGAATGACCCATAAACTGAAGCGCTTTGCTAGAAGGTTATTAACTCAACAGAACGCATCCTTTATACGATAATGCAGATATTTAAAAAATATCAACATGATATTGCAACTTATATTTGCACAAAATCTATTATCTAAGTTATGTGGTATTACACAAGTACAGGTACAAGGCAACGAAATGCAGTTTAGATCTAACCAGAAGTGCAATAGCAGCAAGTGCAGGATATACAACGGTTGCATAAGTGCAGGACATGGATATGTACTGAACATATTTATATATATATTCAGTACATATCCTTCAGTTATTTTCATGCCTAATTATGCCTGTTAAACTGTATTGTTACTTCCACTGTTCATTCTATTGCTGTATCACAGGCCCGGCTCCAGCTTTGAGATGCAGGATGGGCCAATTGAAATTCCTGGTGGGCCCAGACTTTTAACATTATTTTTCCCCATAACAACTACATTTTATAACAAAAGAGGCAGGACTTGAAAGGAACTCTATATTTGCAGGGCTAAATGCAAGCAGTAGCACAAATAAATAGAATCAGGGTAGGACTAGGGGCTCTGGGCTTGAGTTTATGTTTGGGCCCTATACGCTACAAATAACCTCAACTACAACATCATTATAGAGTAGCACAAAATACACAAAAATGAAAAAAACTCTGAGGTTCCTAGAGCAATTAATATGCAACATGCCTAGTAGGGGTGTCGGAATTAATCGTTTCTTCGATGCATCGTGATGCAGATGAGGACGATTCGGTATTGGTTCAGTAATAGACCATAACCGATTATAATGTACTGATGCTTTTCTGCCATCATTTGTCACGTACATGTGTTGTTGTGGTAGCATACAATGGTAGAGGGAGGCGAGACGCAAGTATGAGTAGTTAAAAATGCTCCAACTACTGTAAAAGCAGACATCTGGGCACATTTCGGCTTTTATGAACAACCTGGTAAGCACGACCTGGAGAAGACACGCGCTGTGTGTAAATCATGTCACGCACAAATCAAATGTGCATGGGGTAATACCACTAACTTGAGAAACCACGTCAGCCGTTTTCATCGTGAGCTGTTAACGCCTGTCAGTGCCAAGCGGACTCAGCTCTGCCAAAATAGATCAAATTATATCAATGTTAGAGTTCTTAAAGGGCCTGTTTACACCTGGTCATGCGATTTTACAGATCAGATATCTATCTGATTTATCAAAATTATTTCATTTACACTTGGTCACATAACTGTATCTCCGCAAAACGGATATTAATCCGATCTCCAATTCCCGCACAATATGCAGATTTAATGTAGTTAATGTCACTGAAATCAACAGATATGAGCTGCATTTTATTAATCATCAGCTAATTTCACAATCAAAGACCGCAATATGAGCGAGTGCGGCAACAGCGCTGGTGAGATCATTCGGTTTCTTTACTTTTAATGAATATGATTGTATGTTGTTGAGCACCTGCGACTTGCTTTCGGTTTTATTTGCGGTAGTGTGTGCACTGGCTTGATAAAGAGATACTCAGCTGCTCGTCTGCTGCGATGTGTGCTTTAGTAGCGCTGTCATATCTGGCTATAACATATAGCCCATAACATGCTCTCACACGTTTATTTTTTAACATTGTTGGGAGGAGTAAATTGTTTCAACAACCAGATGCATTTATACTTTAGCTTTCACTGTAATGCGGCCCAGACCTCCTCCTGAAGTGGCTTTTAGTTTTGTGTATTTGTTCTAAACGCTCCTGTTGTCTTCTGTGCCCAGACTTGAGTTTTGTTTGATACATTCAAGAAGCATGTTTTCTTTGAGCAGGTAAAATTAAAGGTTCAGTTCATTTAACTGACTGACAAAATTATATACATGAGGATAAAGTGCAACGTCAATGCATTGTGAGGCATCGTGATATTGAACCGAACCGAATCGATGGCATGATAATCGTAACTGAACCGTGAGACCAGTGTAGGTTCACACCCTTAATGCCTAGCCTCGCCAGAGGCGAGGAAAGATCAAAACCCTGAAATAACACTGAGCACTGAATTTTAAATGCATTAAATGCCATATCTGTGTCCTCTTATGTCAGATCAAAATTGTACATCTTTTGTTAAAATGTAATGTAACCTTCACCCTTTAAACACTTTGGTCAGTTCAATAATAATTTATGCAGTTTTATATTATTTATTTGGTAGAATTAAAAGAGCAGTATCATGTCTATATTTATATTGTTCAACTGGTCGAGGTTGATATGGGCTTTAGAAAGTTGGCTACTTAGTAATAACAAGTAATGGAATGGTTTTTAGAAAGAGAGTAAATGGTAAAGTAATCTAATTACACGTTTGAAGATGTAGCCTGATTAGTCTAGCTAATAATTAATTAAATAATAGGCTACTTTTTAAATCTGAAATTAAAATGGCCATCATGGTGCTGTATTGAGTGAGTTGAATCCTTCATTCAACCGATTTGTTCAAATTGCAAACTTTATTTATGAATGGGTAGCTTAAATAAATAATTTTACTCATCTGATTCGTTCAAATACGTTGATTCTTTGAGAAATAAAACAGTGTTGCTCGGAGACACAGCGGTTCAAGAACTCATTAAATAGATTGTTTTTCACACATTCTGGTGACATTTCTGCCACACTATGGCCATGAGATGGGAGAGAGCACTGGGCCTGCTGAATCATATTTTATCTTTAATTTAATAGTGAATATGTAGAGCTGTCTTTTGTTGTTAGATTACCATTGATTAGATTACCAGCAGGTTTATTAGGCTGCTATCACTTTAAGAGCTGCACATATCCAACATGCTGTTACACACGTGTTTTTCTTTCGGTTGTTTACGTTCACTTAAGACATAATCGACTAGGTTTTATTTTGACAATTTTGTTTGAATAATTTGGTCTGTTCAAGTGCAAGAAGATATGAAAGACATTTGCGCAGTGTCTAAGAGGCAGCTTTTTGGGCGCGTGCTTTGGATGTTTGCCCACTGAAAACTTCTTGAAAACTTTGTGATAACTGTACCGCCTTCCTGTAATAACACAAAGAACCACTAATTATACAAAAATCATGTAATAGTTAAAGTTTTTACTTGCATATACAGTGTATTTTTAATCCAAATGTGTGCTGGTGAGTGGTCAGCAGTCAAGAGCATGCAACAGAAGTCTGTGTAATTATGGGCCATAATTTCCAGCGATAATTTCGTGCACAGCAGCTATAGTATGGATATTTCATTTGTTTAATATTCTGTTTATTAGATACATTTTCTTCATCTTTCTCTGATATTCACATTGTGCTCTGTGTTTGCTCTGTTGTCTGTGTTTCTTTGTCTGGACGCAAACACTACACACGAATATCAATACTGGTATCGGAGCATCTCTAGTTTCCACATTAGGTCAGTCGGCGGAGAGCAGGCGGTCTTTTGTGACTGTTCGAACACATTCTACCACAGACGTTTACACTACGAAAGCAATCCGGTTGAATGCATTTTCCAACTCCTGGAAGTGGTTGAAAGTTGACGAGCTCAAAATGTTTTAGACTCCATTTACACCTGTATTTAGCATCATCCACTTGTGATCCGATCGACCAAAACACATCTTAATACCAAAAGCTATTAAACTATTAAATAATTGGTGATCACAAAGAATATATTTGAATATTTGTTATTAGATTTTCAGCTCTAATATTGTCTTTTTTGTGTGTCTAACAGGAATAAGAATTCTTAATTGAAAGTTGAATTGTCATTTATTTAGTGTCAATCAGCCGAGATGGCGGTTCCCTTGGATGATCTCTGACCATATGAACCCAAACAGCTGGATGAAGACGATCCGTGTGGATAGGAAAAACTTCACCTATGCTTATTTGCTGTAAGGAGCATCTGTCCTGATGAAGAGATCACATATAATTACAGTGATTCTGAGTGGCCAAGGAAATGCACGGTACGGAAAACTTTACATAACCTATTTAGCATTTGTTAGATTATTTTAACGGTTTATGTTATCCAAGGTAATGTTCCTGTCTTTTTATGCATCACAGTATGTCAGGTGTGTGTGGCTTACACATGTTTTATGAGGACATCATCATAAGATGTTCCTGATGTTTGACTTGACTGAAGAATCTCAGTGTTGTGTGTGTGTGTGTGTGTGTGTGTCTTACACCTGGTTTATGAGGACACGTGTTATTACAAGGACACTGGTGCACTGATAAGGAATATTAGAATTGATACTGATAACCCATAATTTTCAGCTCACTGTGGCCATTACCGATAAAGAAGACTCATATTTGAGCTGGGGAAATAAATACTGTAATAATCAGTCCACAAAAGTGTTGGAACTGGTGGCGTTGCATTCCCAAATGCACATTAAACTCACAGCACATGCAGAGATGGAGTTCACTGCACTTACTGTGAACTGATACGCTGAAAACACCAGAAAAATATGTTTGGTTCATTATGAAACTGGTGGGCCGCCAGACTATAGGTTTACTATATCGTTTACTAGGGTTAGAGTTTTTTAGGTTTAGCTTATAACCAGGTATAACTTATCTACTGTATTGTTTGTATTGTCTTTCTATTATGTTTGACTTCACGTGTATTGTACAGCACTTTGAGTCAACCATGAGTTGTGTTAAAGTGTGTTATTCCATATCCCTGTAACGTGTCCTCATAAACCAGGTGTAAGCCACACACACACACACACACTGAGATTCTTCAGTCAAGTCAAACATCAGGAACATCTTCTTATGATGTCCTCATAAAACACGTGTCCTCATAAAACACATGTCCTCATAAACCAGGTGTAAGCCACACACACACACACTGAGATTCTTCAGTCAAGTAAAACATCAGGAACATCTTATGATGTCCTCATAAAACACATGTCCTCATAAAACACATGTCCTCATAAACCAGGTGTAAGCCACACACACACACACACACACACACACACTGAGATTCTTCAGTCAAGTAAAACATCAGGAACATCTTATGATGTCCTCATAAAACACGTGTCCTCATAAACCAGGTGTAAGCCACACACACCTGACATACTATAATGCATAAAAGAACAGGAGCATTACCTTGGATAACATTTAAATTGGGGCTGAACGAGTTTGGAAAATAATGTAATCGGATTTTTCTTCCAATATTGCAATTTAATATGTGATTCTTTTTAAAGCTCCTTATTTCCTCTTTTCTAGTGATTGTTGAATCTTCTGAAAGGGGCGAGGTGAGAAGAAAACCACAGATATGATCTCCAGGAGAATCTCTGTAGAACTGAGCACATTTCAGTGGGTAAACTGCGGAGCAGGAGTCCTGCTTTAGCTTCTCACACTCCGCAAAACAGACCAGACTTTGGCAGGAATCGGGGATTAGCACTAAAGAGGAAATTGTTGCAAAATGTTTGGGTAACACTTTATAATAATGTTCAGTTATAAGTTATTAGATAATGATGATCTAATCATTTACAAAACATGACATTCATAAATGACTAAGTAATATGCTAACATTTTGTGAATGTTTTGTTAATTCAGTTATCAGTCATTTAGAAGTTATTGGTTAATACATTCATAAATGATTAGTGGTATGCTATAGCATGTATTCATATATAAGTGTAGTGTAGACTTTAGGGGATGCAGAAAGTGTTGTAAATGAGTTGCACAGGTGTTGAACACTAGTGTAAGTGCTGAGCGCTGAGGGTTAGAGCACTGTCTCCTCTTTAACCGCTCTACAGCACCTGATCAAACCGCTTCACAGGCATTTACACATGATTATCAGCTTCAAAACTAATCATCTTCTCAATCATCCTGCATGTGTGTGTGCTTTTGAACACAGACCAGCTGAAAACTTAAAGATGCATCGATAAATTACTGATCATTGACTAATGGTCTGTTCATCATTTGTTCAAGATTACCCATTGTTTATTGAGACGACACTAAAAGAAGTTTGACATAAATACTCCATTAATTTATAAGTGATAAATAGTGCATCAACTAATAACTCAAACATCTACTATTGATCTGTTTTGATTTATTTCATGATTTACAATTGTTCGATAATAAACAGCACATTTGTAAATGGTTAGCATATCACTTAATAATCATGTATGAATGTCATGTTTTGTAAATGATTAGTTCATTATCTAATAACTTATAACTGAACGTTATTATAAAGTGTTACCCATGTTTTGTTTTGTTTTGCTGCTGCTGGTCATTTAGTTTTGATATAATGTATGGAATGTCTTAAACTTGTGTTGAAAGCTTTAAAGGGATATTTAAATTGTCCTCATTTACTCATAACCTGTGATTCTCTTTCATCTTTTTGACAGAGCAGAAGATATTTTGAAGAATGTAAGTGTTTTTTCTGTGCTGTGGAACTCGTCTGATCACCAACATTCTTCAAACTATCTTCCTTTGGGTTCAGCAGAACAAAGAAACTCATAAAGGTTTAGAAAAACTTTACGGTATGACAATTATTTTTCATTATTGGGTCAACTGTACCATTAATTTATGTTCAGTAATTTTTGTTAATAATTATGTTTATGAAAGGTTTCAAGTTCTTCATCTCCATGCATTAGTGTATCTTGTGATTTATGTAATATTGTCAGGGCAACAGCTGTAATGTTGTAAACAAGCACTAATAAACTTCTTATTCTCTGAAGGTGTGTACTGTTATATGTCCTCATGTCTGTTCAAATGTCATATGGTCATGTGACCACACAAATAGCCGGTCCTTGAGTGTTGGAGTCTGAGCCACAGGTGAGGATGTGTTTGTGTTCATTTGTCCTCATAAATCAGGTGTGTCCTTATAATGCACAATGCCTTCACGTTTGTGTTTGTGTATTGCCATGTCCCATTAATTCATGTTTGTCCCTCTAATACACATTAATGTCATTTGTGTGTGTGTGTATCCACTGTCCTTATAATTTTGGTTTTGTCATAGGCGGGGCTTAGACACTTAATTAAGGTGTCCTCATAATTAAGTATATAGTCAGGTTGTTATATTATAAGTTGTGTTGTGTGTATACAAATTCTGAAGTGAAATCTGTGTTGTATGGCTCAGAACAACATTTTTGATACCCTCCACATCACTGTAGAGCAAGTGGAAAGGGGTGTCCCCATAATACACCAAACAACTGGTTTGGGCTGAAGTGTCCTCATAAACCACATAAACCCGTATGTGTGTGTGTGTGTGTGTGTGTGTGTGTGTGTGTGTGTATGTGTGTGCGTTTCAGGTATTCCCTACATTATGGGGACAAAATGTCCCCACAAATATGCCAATATCAGTAATCCTTTTCCTTGTGGAGACATTTTTTGGTCCCCACGAGGAAAACAGCTTATAAATAGAGTGATGTTTCTTAGAAAATGTAAAAATGCAGAAAGTTTTCTGTGATGGGTAGGTTTAGGGGATAGCATAACAGTTTGTGCAGTATAAAAACCATTATGCCTATGAAAATATAACATGAAAACCCAGCGTGTGTGTGCACACGTGTGTGTGTGTGTGTTTGTGTGTATTCAAGTGATGCCTCATCCAGAAGTGTTTTGATCACGTACTAGTAAGTACTCTTAATGTTGTACATCTTTGCACATGTGTACAAACATAAATGTGCTATTTGAGGACAAACCATGGACATTTTTTTAAATGATATTTGTATTTTGTAAACATTTTTACTATACATTTCCGTATGTCGTGAATGAACATTAAAGCTAATTAAACTTAAGCATACTTCTGAAGACAAACCAGCAAATGCAAATAAGCATTTAGGATCAATCATTATCCTAATGTTCCTAAAACAAATAAGAACAATTGCATATAAAAGCTTGAATTAATAATTTTGATTTGTAAAGCCACAGGCATCTCAGAAAACACTTTATGGTTTGTCAAGTGGAGATATCTTCATGGCATGCCACACTACACTGAAGCAGGTGTTGTAAGTCTGCTGATTACATTTAACTGGAGCGGACAATGCAGAAAGAGAAAGAAAAGTCAATCCACCTCAGTAGTTATGCATGTCATCAACCTGACAAAATCCTACAATATCCTATAATATTTGGATCCTGTACCTGGACTGTGTTCTGAATGCTCAACAAGTGTTACACTCTCTCTTTCCTCTAATAGCTTTCAATGTACTTACAGTGTCAGGCAAAAAAAGAAGAGTTGTCCCTCTCGTCGGTCCTCACACGCTTTCTGTTTGTTTCAAACACACATATGTAAACACATACACACAGAGCAAAGCAGAGTGATGTGGAACAGCAGGGAAGCCTGGGGGTTTATCAGCCCTGCCAGCGTTCAGACAGCCAATCAGAACGAGGCTTTCATTCAGAGCAGCTCACACAGGCAGGGCAAAAGGAGCTGATTCATAAGGAGTTAATGAGAACTTGTTCACTTTCCACAAACACTAATACAATTGCAGAAATACAGACCAATACAAGTCCGCATAAAAAATTGTATGTACAGTGCAGACCATTATAGCAGTTGAAAAAAAGGTTAGCATACGAGATCTCACATATTATCCTGGTCAATATTTTATATTTAGCAGTTATAGGGGCATCTGAAGTGCCTCTGTACAGTTTACAGCTATTTCACAACGAAATGACTCAACACTATGCCAATAATATATGTTTTCTTGTAAAGTTGAAAAGCTATCCATAAAAGCCACATATTGAAGACAGATATAGCCACCCATTAATCAATGTACGTGGTCAATAAAACCACAATATAAAGATTAGTGATGCAACAGTTAATTGCATGTCTGCCAAAACTAATTTCACAGTTTTCTTCATTTTTTTTCTTCTAAAAGATGGTTTGTAATTCCAAATAGTGATTTCTTTTTTCTTTTCTTTTTTTAAACTGAATATTCGTGGAACAACTCAATAAGTTCGACAAATGATGATTTTAAAACTAAATGATGTGGGGTTTTTATTTCTGAAGACTAAGATTATATTATTTAATATTATATTCTGTATTATTCTTTATCAATATTCATAATCATTTGTATTATGTTTATTCAGTCAGTGTGACATGGAGAGACACGGAGAGGAGATCATTTTAACAGGAATTTGAAGCATGAGTTTTCCAATTATGCACAGGTGACAGAAATTCTCTGTAAGGAAGAATTATGTAGCAGGTCCAATGAACAATGAACTTGAACAATGAACAACAAGTTTCTCTATGTATATGTCTAAGAATTGTGCCACGTGAAAGCACGAGGTATAGCCTAAACAACCTGTTTTTCTGGTAATACAATTTATTTTTTCTGTTTAAGCAACCTATAAAACCAAACCTTCTGTCCAGAAAGACCATCTCCAAGAAAATTGTCTTTGTATCCTATGCTGACATATATATATAAAAAAAGAGAGATCTCTTGGCAAAATAACAATGGAGAAAAGCTTAATTTTTAAGTCTACGATTCCATGCTATCTTTTCATGCATTTATTTCCATTGCCTCCTAAATAGGCCTATTGGTATTCCAGTTCAGAACAAATCATGGATCTTAAATCAGTCTTCTGTAGGTCCTGTATATTGACACAGTTAGCATGAATAACTCACATTGTTGGGGACTCATTACTGATTGACCTTACAGGACGTTCAGAACTAGTTTAGTTAATTTAAAACAGAGGAATAAACCGTTCTTCCATCAGGTGAGGATGATTGAGATGGTTTACTGTTAATGAGATTGTCTGCCCTCTAGTGGACGTGAACATGGCTTGCATCACACTGTAACAGGTGATTGTACAAAATAATGCAGCATAAAGTCTTATTGTTTATAATGTTGTGTAATATTTGCTGATCACAACTCTCTAACATTTAGAAACGTTATGAGAAGTGCTCACTGTTGTGTATGGGTTTGAGATGCAGCAGAACTATTTAAAGTCTATAATAATATTTCTGCATCAGATTTTTATTTTGTTACAGAAGGTGGAAATTATTACAATTAATTTTGTCAATGTAATGCACATTTTAAATTCCAACATGGCCTTCAAAATTATTTATACTGCTGACCAAATTAAAAAAAAATAAAAAATTGAGGAAACTCTCATCCATCCATCCATCCATCCACCCACCCACCAACCCATCCATCCATTGTGCAATACTATGAATGCAATTTACTATAAACCTGCCCTACCTTAAAGTAAAATTGCTGTAATATTTATTACAGCAATTTTATTATTTTTTACTTGGCAAAATAACTGGTGTCCGGTCCCGTGAATTACAGTTTTTCTCCATTGGTTTGGTTCATTTCTTGAAACAGAAATTACATTCTCAAAATTGTAAGATAATTTGGCATTGTGTAAGCACTGCAAGTCAAAATGTTTAGATCTTTTGTCACTATGGCAGAGGACCATTGAAATATCCCTCATGTCCACCTTTCAGTCTTAGCCCAGTCCTTCATTTTTGTCTAGCTAACAGAATACAATTGTGTATAAAACTGAAAAAAAGAAATAGGATTTTAGGGTAAGAGTAGCCTCCAAGGTTTGACATCACACATTGCACTCATACTGCCAAGGAAATTGTAACCATTATCATTCACAAACATAAAGTAACTTCCATACATCAGAGTAAAAAGAAAATGTATACAGCATAACATACTGTAATATAACACACAAACAAAAAAACAATGAAAATTACCATCGTCACTCTCCTGGCCATCCACACGCTGCTGTTCTCGATCTTACTGTAAACACTTGTCAAATTTCTACTTTTCTAATGATATGATCTGGGTTTGATTTTTTTTTGTTAGAGTAAAGTATATGAATATATTGACCAAACAGTACACACAAGACCAGTACTACATATTGATGAAAATATTTATTTCTCTCCACATTTGTAAAATCATTGATTCATTCATGCATTTTCAAAGGTTTGTTTTGCTGAGGTTGGGCTGAAGTCTCTGTCCAGCCTCTCTCAATGTCAACCCATGGGTACTCAGTAGAATCGCATCTCATAAATTTGGTCCCCGTCTTCTTTGGCCACATCCTACTCCAGGTCTACCTCTTCCTACCCCCCTCTTCCCCTCTCATTCCCCCTTCCCCTCTCTTCCCCTCTCTACCCCTCTCTTCCCCTCTCATCCCCCTTCCCCTCTCTACTCTCTTCCCCTCTCATCCCCCTTCCCCTCTCTTCCCCTCTCATTCCCCTTCCCCTCTCTACCCCTCTCTACCCCCTTCCCCTCTCTCCCCCTCTCTACCCCCTTCCCCTCTCTTCCCTTCTCTACCCCCATCCCCTCTCAACCCCTCTTCCTCCACGGGCTCCCCCTCTCATCCTCACTCTTTCTCTTCCACAAGCAGGCAGTTGCCCTTGTTCATTTACTTGGCCAGGTGCCTCCATGTTCAGAAATTTTACTGGTCCTTCATGGTCAAGCTCTTTACATATATGTTTGTTTGGCAGCGTTCACAGTCATGGAAAGCACCTGTCAGGTAACTAAACATATACTGTTTGATTTGTCATCTGAGATGTGTGAAAGTCCTCCTTCATTAGTCAAGTTCTAGTTTCACCTGACTGTCAATTGCTGTAATAAATTTATCAAATGTTCCATGGGATTCATATATGGTATTCATGGTATTATGTTCTTGGCTAATTTTGACAATTGAACAGACTATTGTGCATGTGATGACTTATACAATGAAATTGCGCTGATATGTTTTGGAGCAAACGACCATTAGACTGAGAATCAAACAATCAGTTTAGATCAACAAGATCTATTCACTTGGAAATTGTGCTAAATGTAGGCTACCTGTACTTAATCATTTGCAGAGATGTACTGAGACATTGAGACATGTACTTAGACATTTGCAATTTGATGAAATTAATGAGAAATGCTATTCTGTTGTGAACAATTGCCAAGTGGTTTGGAGATTTGTCCATGTTGTTTTGAGAATGTAATTTCTGTTTCAAGAAATGAGCCAAACCAATGGAGAAAAACTGTAAACAAAAATGGGAAAAAGTGTAATTTTTAAGTCTATAATTCCATGCTATCTTTTCATTATGCTTTCATGCATTTATTTCCATTGCATCCTAAATAGGCCTATTGGTATTCCAGTTCAGAACAAAACATGGTTCTTTAAATCAGTTTTCTGTTGGTCCTGTATATTGACACAGCTAGCATGAAAAACGTCTTGGTTATGACTATAACCCTTGTTCCCTGAGAAGAGAACGAGCCACTGCATCAGAACGACACCCCTCAGCGTAGTGCGTCTGAAGCATGCATGAAATCAACCTCCAATCCTGACTGGTGCTGCGTCATGACGTAGTATGTATAGACGGCAAGCAGGCGCTCCCAATGTGATGAGGTGTGGCAGGGAGACACAGTGTATCGTTCCCTTCTCAGGGAACAAGGGTTATAGTCATAACCAAGACGTTATTCATGCTAGCTGGATGTCTTTCGAGGGAACGTATGAAGGTGTGTGGGGTGGCCCATCCGGCCGCCTCGCAGATCTCCTGAAGCGAGGCTCCAGAAGGAGGGCCACCGAGGAGGTCATGCCCCTGGTGGAATGAGCCCTCACGGCCATAGGTGAAGGAAAATTGTGCACCTGATAAGCCGTGGCTATAGCCTGGACAATCCAATTATTGATTGTCTGTTTTGAAGCAGGCAGTCCTTTCCTGGGTGAGCCAAAGCACACCAACAACTGGTCTGACTTCCTCCACTGCGAAGACATCTCTAAGTAAATTCTTAGCGCTCTGACTGGGCAGAGCAAGTGAAGTCTCACCGCTTCTGCCATCAAGTGAGGTGGGGGATGGAAGGCCTGAAGAACCACTGACCGTGCCACCCTCTATGGCACCTTGGGCATGTAAACCGGTCTTGGATGTACGATGGCCTTAACTCCAACAGGGGCAAACTCCAGACAGGTCCCCCATTCTCCTCGGAGAAGTGATAGCAAGGAGAAAGGGTCAGGTTCCATCCTCAGAGAGACCTGCCACAGGAGTCTAGCAGTGCTACAATGTCCGAGAACCATACCCGGGTCGGCCAGCAGGGTGCTACAAAGAGTAGGCTGATCCCTTCTCGGCGGACCCACTCCAAGACTCCCTGGAGCAGATTGATCGGGGGAAATGCATACAGACGCAGCCTAGGCCACATCTGCATCATGGCGTCCAACCCTAGCGGGGCTGGATGCCTGAGAGAAAGCCACAGTGGACAGTGGGATGTTTCCTGAGACGCGAACAGATCCACTTCCACTGGGCCGAATCTCTCGCAAATGGCCTCCACCACCTCTGGGTGGAGTCGTCACTCCCCGAGCCTCAGCCTATGTCTCGACAAGACGTCTGCTCCATGATTTTGGTCCCCGGGGACGCACATCGCTCTGAGAGACGACAGTTTCCCCCTGGGACCACAGGAGGGTCTGGTGAGCCAATCTGCATAGAGGGCGCAACCTCAGACCCCCCTGATGATTCAGATACGAAACTACAGACATATTGTCTGTTCGTATCAGGACATGGTGGCCGCAGAGGGCCAGGAAAAAGCTCCTCAGACCTCTGTAGACCGCCAGCATTTCAAGGCAATTTAAGTGCCAGAAGGAATGCCGGGTCTCCCACAGACCTCTCGCAAAGCGGCCGTCCATGACCATACCCCAGCCAGTGAGGGAGGCATCTGTTGAAACGGTTTTCTGGCAACATGATGCTCCCAGCACCGGCCCCTGGGACAGGAACCAAGGTTTCCTCCATATGACGAGGGAATGAGGCATCTGCGCGTTACCCTGATCATACGGAATGGATTTCCCATTGAGGAAAACCCCCTGATTCCCAGCCACCACTGTAGGGGTCTCGTGCAGCAGGCCAAGAGATATTCTGTTGGACACAGCTGCAATGAGCCCAGCAGTCTATAAAACTGCTTCACAGTGATGCTGTGGCCTAGCTTTATTCTAGAGACCATCGCCCGTATGGACTCGACACACGCAGGGGACAGTTGTGTCTTCATCAAAATGGCCAAGGACGACATCTTGATGCCAAACTGCCGCTACTCGCGACTGGGCCAATATGAGCCAGTCGTCAATGTAGTTCAGTACATGGATGCCCCGGAGACTCAGTTGGAGCCAGAGCTGCATCCATACACTTGGTGAACGTACGAGGGGAAAGAGCCAGGCTGAACTGAAGAACCTGATATTGATACGCTCACCCAGGAAGCGAACCTCAGGAACTTTCATTGACACAGAAGGATGGATACACGGAAGTATGTGTCCTTTTTAGATCTATCATGACAAACCAGTCCTTAAACTGGATCTGACTCACGATGGTTGGAATTGTGAGCATTTTGAATCTGAATCTCCTCAGAGAACGATTCAAGATACCTCAGATCTCAAATTGCAACCTCCCATCCTTCCTAGGAACTATGAAGTACCGGCTGTAGGTGGAACACGTGGAACACGTTCTATGGCCTCCTTACCAACAGGGAGTGAACTTCCTGTTCTATTACCTGAACCTGCTCTGGGACCACTGCAGTCCAGACCACCCCGTTGAACTTCAGGGAAAGGTAACTGAACTGCAGTCTGTATCCATTTTCTACAGTTACAGGGCCCATGCAGATATATTCAGAAGGCATAACCATCTCGAGGAGGTTCAACCGAACCTCGTTCTCAGCCCACTGAAGCGGCTGACAGGCAGGGAGTAGTCGACAAAGATTTTCGGTGTGCGGACGCGTTTGCTGCCCAGCCGCAGGTCTTTCTAGAGGTGGCTGGAGCAGCATGCGTACGCGGGAAATCGATGTGGCCCAAAGCGTCTTTGACGGCAGGAGCACAGCATCGATTCCCTGAGAGCTCCACGGAGGAGGCGACCTCAATCACTCTTTCCTGAGAGAGGGGGCTGGCCAGCAGGGGCCTCATCTAAGGGAGCAGCTCCACAGGGCCGCAATGACTTAGAGCGGACACCAAGATTAGCAATTCCTGGAACCCGATGTGTCCCGCAGGCACAAGGCGGCGAGAACAAGCATCAATTTCCTGAGGGCTGAAGGAGCAAGAACCTCACCATGCACAAAAGCAGCCCCCTCAGGAACTGCCCATGCATGTTATGCTCTTATCTAAGATGAATATTCAAACACACTTGGATGACAGGCTGATTTAAAATATCTAACTTATCAAAGTCAGATAATATGCCATTTAATTAATAATTATAAAACGAAATGCCATCATAGTCACCCAACCAGTGAAACATGGTTTGAATGATAGGCTGAATAAAAATATCTAACTCCTTAAAGCCAGATAATATTTCATTTTAATTCCTCAGAATTAAATGCAGCCATAAACACCCAACCAGTGAAACATGGTCTGAATGATAGGCTGAATAAAAATATCTAACTCCTCAAAGTCAGATAATATTTCATTTAAAGTCTCATAATCTATATGTTGCCTCAGCAAAGTCAACAGGCGCGAGGCTGAAACACCCGAAAGGTGCACGTCTGTACGCGTCGAGACTGGGAGTTGTCGAGACTTTAATCACGCGGACTGGGAGATGTTCCGGTCGGCCTCTGATGACGACATCGAGGTCTACGCTGATAGCGTAACGTGTTTCATCAGGAAGTGCGTAGATGACGTTGTTCCGACCAGAACAATACGGCTGTACCCTAACCAGAAGCCGTGGCTAAATGGGGATGTTCGCGCGGCACTCAATGCGCGGACCTTCACTTTTAACTCCGGTAATGCGGAGGAGCATAAACAAGCAAGTTATGCCCTCCGGAAAACCATCAGAGCAGCAAAACGGCAGTACAGGGACAAGATTGAAGGACAGTTCAACACCACCGACTCCAGAAGCATGTGGAGGGGAATTAACACCATCACGGACTATAAAGGGAACACAAACTCCACCGTGAACACCGCTGCCTCTCTCCCGGATGAGCTCAACACCTTCTATGCTCGCTTTGAGGGAACTAACACCGCCCTCGCGGAGAGAGAGCTCGCGGCTGAAGATACAGAGGTTAGTGCACTCTCCGTATCTTTAGCGGATGTAACCCGATCCTTCCGGCGGTTGAACGTCCGTAAAGCCGCGGGTCCAGACGGGATTCCCGTCCGCGTGATCAGAGCGTGCGCGCACAAACTGGCTGGAGTTTTCACAGACATTTTTAACCTGTCCCTCTCCCTGTCTGTGGTCCCCACATGCTTTAAAACGTCCACTATTGTTCCTGTACCTAAGCAGTCAAAAACCACCTGCTTAAACGACTGGCGTCCTGTTGCTCTGACCCCCATCATCAGTAAATGCTTTGAGAGACTAGTCAGAAACCACATCTGCTCTGTTCTCCCCCCCTCACTGGACCCACTGCAGTTTGCATACCGCACAAACCGCTCCACTGATGATGCCATTTCATCCACTACACTGCTCTCTCCCACCTGGAAAAGAGGAACACGTATGTGAGAATGCTGTTTGTGGACTACAGCTCAGCATTCAACACCATTGTGCCCTCCATACTTGACGGGAAACTCCGGGCTCTAGGCTTAAACAGCCTGTTATGCAGCTGATTCCTGGACTTCCTGTCAAACAGACGCCAGGTGGTCAGAATGGGCAGTAACATCTCCTCATCACTGACTCTCAACACTGGAGCCCCTCAGGGTTGTGTTCTCAGCCCACTCCTGTACTCCCTGTACACACATGACTGTGTGGCAATCCACAGCTCCAACACCATCATCAAGTTTGCTGACGCTACGACGGTGGTAGGTCTTATCACCGACAATGATGAAACGGCCTACAGAGAGGAGGTGCACACTCTGACACGGTGGTGTCAGGAGCACAACCTCTCCCTCAACGTCAGCAAGACCAAGGAGCTGGTGGTCGACTTCAGGAGGAATGAGAGAGAACACCGTCCCATTACCATCGATGGAGCACCGGTGGAGAGAGTCAGCAGCTTCAAGTTCCTCTGTGTCCACATCACAGAGGAACTCTCATGGTCCGTCCACTCCGAGGCCGTTGTGAAGAATGCTCATCAGCGCCTTTTCTTCCTGCGACGGCTGAGGAGGTTTGGAATGAACCGCCACATCCTCACACGCTTCTACAGCAGGACCATCGAGAGCCTGCTGACTGGCTGCATCACCACCTGGTACGGCAACAGTACCGCCCGCAGCCGCAAAGGCCGGCAAAGGGTAGTGCGCACGGCCAGCTGCATCATCGGAGGTGAGCTTCCCTCCCTCCAGGACATTTACGCCAGGCGGTGTGTGAAGAGAGCTCAGAGGATCATCAGAGACTCTAGCCACCCGAACCATGGGCTGCTCTCACTGCTGCCATCAGGCAGACGGTACCGCAGCATTAGAACACGCACCAGCCGACTCCAGAACAGCTTCTTCCCACAAGCAATCAGACTACTTAACTCTTGATCCATCAGGATCATAACACACACTGGACAGAATATCACTCAGCACAACCCACTGCAGATACACACACACATTATATACACATTTATGTATCATTTATTTATCATTTATCATATAGCACCTATTGTACATAATTGGATCTCTACTGTGAATAATAATGTATACTGTACATTGTATATTATTATTATTATTATTATTATAGCTTATACTGTTTAATGTATGTTTAGTGTATATTGTTTAAAGTATATGTATATTGTAAGTATGTGTATATTGGTTAAAGCTGTGAGAACTACACTCACATTGTGTAAATTATTTATTGTTTATTGTAGTGTATACTGTGCTGTGAGTAATTGTGTGCGCATCAGATGTGTAATCTGATGCTGCTTTAAATGTTGTACATGTCATGTCGTGACTGCTATGTTGCTCGGAACTGCACCAAGAATTTCATCTGCTGTTGCACTTGTGCATATGGTAGAGTGACAATAAAGTGATTTGATTTGATTTGAGATATTTCTCAATGAAAACAGCCAGCACCCTCAGGAGCTGACTGCATGCCTCGCACCCAAACAGTATCACATGCACACCAATCGTGTGTATTAATTGCACTTTAATTGCAGACCGTAATCTACGCGCTGCCTCAGCAACGCAAGATCGAGCCTTGCATTATGAAGTGGAGAGCTCTTGATACAACTTCAACTGCCTCGATGCTGAGCACGTCTTATTCCTCAGAATCAGACAGCTCAAGCATCGGGTCCTCCACCCCGGGGAAAGAAGCCGCAGCGCGGGCTTCCACACAGGGAGGGAGAACAATGGAACTGTTAAACGAGGAAGGAGAAGATGCCTCAGCACTCTCAAGTTCCCTTGACAGACCCATCTGCGAGCCCCATGATCTGAGCAGCCGCGCTGCCTCAACAGACACGGGACCAGCCCCCAGACACGGGACCTCGTTTAAACATGGCCAGCCGCGAGCACAGCACTCTAAGAGGCAGCTTATCATACTCACAGGTAGCCCCCTCGAGAGCTGCCCAAACGTGCTGCACACCCAGACACTGCACGCACAATTGATGTGTGTCTGTGCCTGTAATAAAACGAGGACACAGGTGCACACATATATTGTACTGCTCGCTCACCATAACAATGCTTTGTGAACAAGTGACAAACAACACCAAATATGACTGACAAGAACACAGAGCGCGCCTTGATGAAGAGCAAAAAGCTGTTTGTATTATGTGCCGGTGTTCCCTTTGTAGCTTCTGTGTATGCCGTAACATACTACGTCATGACGCAGCACCAATCAGGATTGGAGGTTGATTTAATTCATGCTTCAGATGCGCTACGCTGAGGGTCGTTCCCTAGTGTCGTTCCGTTTCAAGGCAGTGCCTTGAAAGGGAACTCACATTGTTGGGGACTCACGGTACAGGACGTTCAGAACTAGTTTAGTTAATTTAAAACTAAATTAACTAAACTAAAAAATGATTCAGATGGTTTACAGTTAATAGTCAATATGTGTTCCCCATACTAAAGTGTTACCATATTTTCATTTAAATTCAGTTCATATGTGTTATTTGCAAGGTATATACCAACCAACATTTTGAGAAATACAAAGGTCTGTCATGAAACTCTAGATGGCGCAGGCTAATAGGTCCTTTAACTACCTGTTCGTAATCACATCGTCATCTTTAGGGCACAGCAGATTGGTTCCTGCTGTATCAGTAGCCAATAAGCTTGCATGCTCAACCTTCAACCTTCAAATACTCAGGTAGCATTGCTTTAGCAGTGCAGCGTGCTTTTAGGATTTTAGAGGGGTACTTTAAAATATTTTAAGATATGTCAGTGCAAGTTGCTCTCAGTTAAAACAGTTCAAACATGCAGCCTTGTCTTTGAAACCGGGGGATGTTTTTTAACACACCCCTCAAAGTCCAGACCTCAACCGCATCGAGCACATTTGGGGTGAGTTGGAAAATAAACTGGACAGATCTATTGTACATTCAAAGTAAAGACTTTGGCTTCAGTGTCAGAAGGCATGGGATAACATTAGTGTTGAAGTTCTCAGAGGAAGTATATTGACACCATGCCAGATAGATGTGCTGCTGTAATTGCTGCAGAAGGTGGACATACCAAATATTAAAGTTAAAAGTGGATAAAAACAGTATGACTCACTGCATCTGATATTTTATGGTCAGAGCAACCATCAGCATGTTTCATGAACATTATGAAATTAAATCATGTTTTGGAGGCAAAAAGGTCAATATTTTCAGATCTGTCAGGTGTTCTAATAATGTTGGCCACCACTGTATGTTAGCATCATTGATCATTACTTTTCTGTTTATTTCTGTAAAGCTGCTTTGAAACAATCAAAGCGCTATATAAATAAAGGAGAAGAAAACGAATGATTGAATGAATGAATGAATGAATGAATGAATGAGCCACACTTTTATTGACTTGTTGCAGTTACTATTCAAACCCAGCAGATGGCAATATGGCTTCAAAAATGATATAATTGTGACTTGCTGCAGCTTAATTTCCTGGCGCACTGACTACAAAATATAATGAACAGTAGATAGGTTTCTATCTATCTATCTATCTATCTGTACCTAACAGAACATGAACAAGGACACATGAAAAAAGAAGAAGAAGTAAAACATCCATCCATCCACTGGTTGCGTGGTCGCTTTGTTTATTTGTATGCATGTGTGCTTTTGGGTGTTAGCTTATCTGCCGCTCATATGGATGTTAGGTGCGCGTATATTGTCTTTTTATCTCAAGTGTTGATTGACTAAAAAAGGGCTGTATGAAGAGCTGTCAGAAAGACCTCTGTTACGAAACAGAGATACTGTTGAAACATGTTGACTCTGAAATGAAATACTTTCTCCTGTCATCATCATAATTCATGTTTAATTTGATATCACTCAGTACATGTATACTCTAAATGGGTTACAAGGGGATACATACTAAAAAAGGCTGGTGTTGTAGATTGTACATCACAGTCCTCTTTACATCTGACAGTTCCACTGAGAAATTTGTTGGATTTTTTTTTTCTTCAGAAACTTACCCTAAACTAGTGCTGGACGGTTTGACCAAAATCTGTATCACATTTTTTTCTGGTAGAATTCAAGATTCTGGCAGTTTCACGGTATGTCATGTTTTTTTTTCACTGTACCTTTAGTATGGCTTAATTTACTGTCAGGAGTAAACATTGTAAGGACTAATAAAAATGTATTACATTTTTTAAATAAAATCAGCTCATAAAGCTAAAAATTTTGATAAAATTTAATTCAATGAAAATTGAAAGGAAAAAAAGGTGCCGACCAACGTGATACACCCCATTACTGGAAAAAAACAACTGAACCTTGTGTGTCCAGTGAGAACACTTCTTTATGGTTAGTTTAAATGCCACTTTGGCTGAATGGCTTTAACCTTCAGAATAATTCATTAAATACATTGCCATTCACTGGTTATTTTATATAGGTGACATGTATAATCTACTTTTTTAGAAAACAGAAATTAATGTGCAGTCAGGAAATTCAAGTCTGAGATGGAAGAAAGGAAAGAGAGCAGAAAGTAAGGCGAAGCATGAAGCTGAATCTGTGGAGTGAAGAAAGGATTAGAGGAGCAAAATTTAGATGCACAAATGTTGTTGTACAATGGTTACTATTTTAAATGTTCAGTTTTATATATTCAGTTTTTTTTTGTTAGCCTATTTGTTGTTTTATAGTCACATTCATATTTCATAAAATTTAATGTCAACACATCAGTTGTTTATAATGTTTTAATATGTTTGTTTAATAATATGTGTTACTAAGCCATCCCCCGATTTCAAAGACAAGGCTGCATGTTTGAGCTGTTTTAACTGAGAGCAACTATCTTAAAATATGTCAGTGCCATTGTTTTGCAATATGCACATCAGTAATTGTTTTGTCTTTGAAACCAAGCGCATGTATTTTTAATTAAGATACAGGATAATTTTTGATAAATCAAATCTGGCCGACTTTACCTGAAAAGAAATGTGTTTCTGTCATGACAACTCTTGTTGTCATGTCTCAATGTTGATATGTTTGGTCTTGGCGGAATACATCTGCTACTGCTGTTGGTTATTGTTGCTGCTGCTGCAGAGCAAGTATGGGACTTGCTACTGCCAATACATACACAGACACGCTGCTGTAAGCAAGTAACACATGCTGCTGCTGTACAATAGAGTGTACTGGAATTGCCCGTAGCAGATCTATGCAGGTGGAGCTGGGGAAGGTGGAGGGTTTCTGAAAGCATGCTGCACTGCTAAAGCAAATGCTACCCGAGTATTTAAAGATTGAGTATGCAAGCTCATTGGCTACTGATACAGCAGGAACCAATCTGCTGTGCCCTAAAGATGATGATGTGATTACGAGCAGAAAGGTTAAAGGACCGATTAGCCTGCACCATCTAGAGTTTCATGACAGAACTTTGTATTTCTCAAAATGTTGGTTGGTATATACCTTGCAAATAACATTATATGAACTGAATTTAAATGAAAATATGGTAACACTTTAGTATGGGGAACACATATTGACTATTAACTGTGGCTTTTGCCTAAATAAATTACTAATTTACCGCTTAGTAAGTTCTTAAAGGGATAGTTCACCCAAAAGTGAAAATTAGCCCATGATTTACTACACTGTAAAAAATAAAACGGAAAATGTACTGTTAATTTTCTGCTAGTACATTATACAGTAATTTTACGGAAATTTCCGTTAACCACCAAAAACACAAACTAATGCAATGTGTAATTCAAAATACAGGTAAATTCTTTCATATTTTTACAGTACATTGTGCCCTATTTTTACAGACTTTTTTTTACAGTGTTACCCTCATCCTAGGATTAAATGACATTCTACTTTCAGACGAATACAATCGGAGTTATATTAAGAAATGTCCTGGCTCTTCCAATCTTTATAATGGCAGTGAATGGCTGTTTCTGTCCATAAAAGTGCATCTCTCCATCATAAAACTGCTCCACGATGCTCTGGGGGTTAATAAAGGCCTTCTGAAGTGAAGCGATGCGTTTGTGTAAGAAAAATATCCATATTTAAAACTCTACAAACTGTAATCTCTAACTTCCGCTAACTGTCATACGCACATTCACGGGAGACTGGCATTCCAGCGTATGACGTAGGACGCTCCGGTGAGAATATGCCAGTTCTTGTGAGAACCAAGTTTCGTCACCGGAACTTACATCCTACGATGGAAAGCCAGTTTCTTGTGAACACACGTACGACAGGGAGCCAAAGTTGTAAAATACTGTAGCATCTGATAAGATATGGGAAGCACTTTCTCCCCCCTTAATCCCACAGTTTAATGATACGCCTATTTATTTTACTTTCCTAATTGTGAACTATTATGTGTTTCGGTTATATGGATTATTTTATTTTCTGTGGGTTTTTTTTAAGGATACAGAAGAATGTTCTAATGGGAAGAGATCCCAATAGTTGTGATATTATGTGCTAATGCACTTTGCCACGGGCCTATATCATTACACACTTAACAGCTACACTTTGATTAATGGACCAGACCACACAAGCTACAATTATATTAGAGGATGTACAGATGTGATACAACACTAATGAGTTTAGTCTGCTTGTCTGGCACTGCTTTTATTTCACACTAACCTATTGATGTCTACATTACATCCTGTTTAATTATTTATGTTGATATCTGCTGATTTTCTTTAATTGATGATTCAAATTCTTCTAAACACTTCTGGTAATCTGCAGGACTGGGATATTTCACCAAAAACAAAATCAATTCAAACAATAAATCTCCGGATTCCCCTCACACATACTTCTTCATTTTACACCTCAACTTTATGTCTTCTGTGGAACACACAACCCATTCTCACTCCCAAGGAGTCAAAATCTGAAGCATGGTCAAGTGCCTTCCGCGTCACAATGAATATGCAAAGACATTTTACAATCAAAGCTGATGTAATGAAGCAATTGGTCACGAGACATACGAGAGCCAATGCAAATTCACTATGAAATCTGACGTAACGTTTCTCCGGGCGGCAATTTTTGAAATTTGAATGTGTGTATAATCTTCTGGATACACTGATCGCTTTTGGGGATTTTCTTCACACAAATCAATCGTTTGGCCTCGGAACACTTGGACTATTTGTACTTTTTGAATAAATTGTGCATGCAGTCGTATCTGCCTGTAATATCCTGTATTTTATATCATATTACACAAAAAAGGTTAGGTTTAGGGATGGGGTTGGTTACATGTAAAAGTGTCTAAATAGCATAAATGAAATAAATGTACAGTAAATAAAATTATACTGGCTGATTAAATTGAGAATCACACTCCAAAATGTCATAATGGCAAAATCATAACCCAATATCATTTCATCATGACAATAACGTTCCCATGCCCAACTGTGTATGACACCAAAGGTTTCTCATTGAAATCAATGGAGTGCCCTGAGTGTGAAAAAATTACGCTTAGGGGTACCTTTAGCGTCTTCATTGTGACGTGGAAGGCACTTGACCATGCTTCAGATTTTGATGCCTTGGGAGTGAGAAAGGGTTGGAACACAAGATAAAATAATTCGAAAAATGCGTAAATGATGGTGTAAATGTTGGCAAAAAAATGAAAGTGCGTAAATGATGGCAAAATTCTATTTTGGGCGTACTATACTTTAAATTTAGCAGTTTGGAGGACAATACAGGATTTACACTATATTGCCAAATGTATTGGGACACCCCTCCAAATCATTGAATTCAGGTGTTCCAATCACTTCCATGGCCACAGGTTTATAAAATCATGCACCTAGTCATGCAGACTGCTTCTACAAACATTTGTGAAAGAATGGGTCGCTCTCAGGAGCTCAGGGAATTCAAGCGTGGTACCGTGATAGGTTGCCACCTGTGCAATAAGTCCATTCATGAAATTTCCTCACTACTAAATATTCTACGGTCAACTGTTTGTGGTATTATAACAAAGTGGAAGTAATTGGGAACAAAAGCAACTTGTAAAATCACAGAGCGGGGTCAGCACATGCTGGGGCACACAGTGCACAGAAGTCGCCAAATTTCTGCAAAGTCAATAGCTACAGACCTCCAAACTTTGTGTGGCCTTCAGATTAGCTCAAGAACAGTGTGTAGAGAGCTTTATGGAATGAGTTTCCATGGCCGAGCAGCTGAACCCAAGCCTTACATCACCAAGTGCAATGAAAAGCGTCGGATGCAGTGGTGATCGAGTTTGGTGTGGAGGAACTTGACTGGCCTGCCCAGGGTCCCGACCTCAACCCGATAGAACACCTTTGGGATGAATTATAGCGGAGACTGTGAGCCAGGCCTTCTCGTCCAACATCAGTGCCTGACCTCACAAATGCGCTTCTAGAAGAATGGTCAAAAATTTCCATAAACACACCCCTAAACCTTGTGGAAAGCCTTCCCAGAAGAGTTAAAGCTGTTATAGCTGCAAAGGGTGGGACAACTCCATAATAAACCCTACGGATTAAGAATGGGATGTCATAAAAGTTAATGTGCATGTAAAGGCAGACGCACCAAAACTTTTGGCAATATAATGTATTTTACATGTTACATACAGATAAGATGAATTGCTTTATTATTATTTTACATGTAGCGCATCAAATTTGCCTAATGATAGTTGCATGCAACACTTTCCAAAGTTGGGTGGCCAGACAGGCTCCCTGACAGATGATTATAGTGAATCACGCACAACACACACAAATGTTCAATTGTGAAAATGGCATATTGAAATCTACTTTTTGACTTCCAGAAAGATTATTCATCTCCCAGTCTATAAAAAAGTACAATTGCCCAATTGTGATGTCACACTTGTCACAGAAAGCTCAATTAGCAGATGGGAAGTCTGTGAAAAGGGCATCCCAAAATCGTACATTCATTCTTTTGATCACCCCTTTATATACATGGCGTCTGAAATTTTTGGGTAAATGTGTAATACCACAAGAGTCTTGATATGTTCCATTGGCATGTTTGTTTTAGTGTCTGGTCCTCTTACATTATATCTCTAGAAAATGACAGGATATTGTCTTGCACTCAGAAATTGTCAAATATAAGTCCCTGCTGACTTCGGTCTTTAATTGTTAAAGAGTTTGAGGAAATGCACTCTGGGTAATGAAGATGTACAGTACACCACAAATATGACATGATAACTCTTCAGACATAAGAAAGGAATGAATTGTGTACAGTTACGTCAACGTTGTCTCCCCTTCCTAAATCTGTGCTATGTGATTAACTGCTGTGGATGTAAAAAGGACAGTATTTCTACTTTCTGTGGCCAGTGTCTGTCAGCTGTAAGTCCAAAGAGTACTTGCTCTACTAATTGCCTAAAGAGGAAACACACATCCCAACTTCTACATTTCAAATGGAAGCATTAATGTGTTCTGGAAGCATCTGGCGAGAATAACTAATACATGTATCAACAAAATATAATATTTTGTACACAATATACACATCGGAATGTATCATCTCTGAGTGCTATAGCTGTCGCCATTAATGTTTTTCTTTTCTTTTTTAATAATTAATTGAGATAAGTGTAGATGTGTAGATCCTTTGTGTAGATCCTATTTGTGGTCATGTATGCTTGATTATTATTGCTATTCACCACTTAATTGATTCAAATGACCAAATGCTTTTAGGGGATAAATGTTTTGTGCAGTCTTCTAAACACCTCAACTTAGTTAATTGTTCTTATCTCTTCACACTTAAACTTTACATCGACTCCCTATCTAATGACGCTAATGCGATAAGCCGGTATTGAGTTTCACTGAGAAGTGAATTGAATCAAGTGCTATTATTTTGTTCAGTGTGTAACAACAATGAGTTTCAGGGAATAATTCATTCAAATGGTGTAAATATTCATGAGTCTATGAATATGATTTGCTTGTTGTACAGACAATATTAACTTATAATGGAATCTTTAATCTGTAAAAGTAACCCTTATCCAAATTGATTTCTTCATCAATTATCAATTTTACAAACTTTAAGAAACATTAATCTGCTTGATCAAGACAAATAATATTTCCTATGTTTTCCTATGTCTCAAGTCGGGCAGCCTGCAAGTGTTTTTCGGAGACTTTGGCTTTAGCATCTTTGTCTTTAAGAGCAGTGTTGGCTCTCTCTAGGAGAGCTTCGCCTCGCCAGAGCTGTTCGTTGAGTTCTTCCCTGGTGTCTTTCTCCGACTGCTCTCTGCGGTCTGTGTCCAGACGCAGATTTTCCAGGGTCTTTCGAAGTCTTTCTACTTCTTTCTCTCGTTCTGTGTCCGTTTCACCCTCTTTCTCGGTCTAGTAGCTGATCTAGATGACGCTGGGTGAGGGCCTGGTTTCTCCGGGCCTCCTCGGCTTGGAGCTTTAGCGCTGCCTTGGTGACAAGGTTGTGGGATCATTTTACATTTGTTAATCTAGGTCATTATTTATTTTTAATTTACTATTGTTCATTGTTATTTTCTGTGAAAATGCCATTGGCTACTGTATTAACTTTTGTTAACAAATCCAACCAAAAGGTGTTAAAGGTGTTATCCTTTTTTAAACTAAAAGGGTTTTTTACCCTGTGAAGTACATACCTACTTAAAGTACATACCCACCTTTTTTGCCACAAAAAACAAAATATAGAAGAAAAAAAAACATTTGCAGTAAACCATGCTGTCAACGCAGTGGATCACGTTATTGATATTAAACACCATTGACAAGCAAAGGTATTTATAGATGCAAGGCCTGTGTGCACGGCAATGAACCCAAGGACTGCAAACCATGTTATAGCATAGTGAGAAAGGCTTTAATATGCCTGTTTTCTCTCCCTTCTCTGTCCTAATCCAATTGCGAAGAACTGACTTTCCGGCTTCTTCTGGCTAATGGAGTGTCAAATCACACTTCCACCAGCTAAAAATACATGTATTCAGCACACCCTATGACGAAGAGAACAATCTAATTCAGTTTGGCTGTCTTCATCTCCAGTCAGTGTTAAGGTATGATTCATCTTCTTAGGCTATAGCAGCCCTGGCTAGATGTGTAAGGCGTCAGTGTGGCGAGGATGCCCACCTTTTCTTTGAACTGCAGTGGAGGACAGATGAACCTCAAGAGAGAGAATTCAAAAAACAAATCAAATTATTATCTAGTACGCACTGGGTGTGAACACTACACTTTTGCAGAGTAATGGTAAAAATAAAAGATACTAAAAATATATAAAAAGGTATAAATTCAATATATTGCTTCTTTTTATTTCATGTGTTTCCTTGCACTCTTAAAAAATATGTTGGCTCAACAACAAAAAATGTACGCAACAGTTTGTATCTTGTATTTGAGTGAATTTACGTTCAACCAACAAGCTGCATTGAGTTAGAGGAACTTAATAATTTGTAGCATAAACACAAATGTTTAAGTTTTTTATTTAATTTTTTTAATTAAGTTGTAGTCCTGGAACCAATGAATCTTATCTAGGCCTATTTCAGTTCAAATCAACAGCTATCATAGCACATGCTAACATAACTTATTTAATATGTATATTTAATGAACAAGTAAGATATACTTGTCACTGGCATTAGCACAATGGTAACCATAAAAACATCACAGAAACTCTTTTAAATGTCAAACATAACGGCATTAAGCATTCACTAAAAACAAATAAATGAACACTTAATTTCAACATTTATTCTTCTTATCCAGTCCTATGCAAAGCATGCTGGGAACTAGAAATTATTTATCTAATTTCCGAAGTTATCAAGACAATTTAATTAAGTTACTACAACCTATTTTTTTAAGCCAATTACAGCAGAAATCTGAGTTTAAATGACAGACATTATTAAGTTGATGTAATGATCAGCATTATTATGTCAAGAGAAATTTACAAAACAATGTTTGCAACTTAAAAGGTTTAATTTAAACAATAAAGTATATATTTTTAACTTGCAACCATGCATTTATTTAAGTTGTGGTAACAGGTCCCCTGAATTACTTCTTAAAGTGTGGTTGTCTTGGTTACTAAGTATGTTTTCATTTGTTGCCACCCTAACTCATTGTTTGATTGATTTGATACACCCATTCCTTGTTTAGCCCGTTAGTTACTCTGTGTAAATATAGCCCCCAGTTTGAGTAGTTCTTTGTCCATTCTCATTTATTTTTATTTGGTTGTGTTTCTCCTGTGTCCTTGTATTCTTCTATGCTTCTGCGTGTTTTGGTTTATCGCTAAATAAAGTGACTGTTCCTGCCTCTACCTGCTTCTTTCTTGCTGCAACAAACTGTGACACAATTCAAATTTAAATGGAGCTGGATTTAAAGTGTAATGAAATTAAAAGAAATGTCTTAAATTTGTTATGGTCTCTGTGTAAACTACAAAAACTTGAATTTGTGAAATCAGTGACGTCATATTATGTGTTCAGTCTATACAGTAGGTGCATCTTTACAAAGTGACATCACCAACTACTGTCCTGGACTTGCATAATACAGCGTTTTTAGTCATTTTTGCGGATCCGTGTGAATGGGGGTCGTTTTGACAATGTTGTCGTCTGTATGTGAAAAACACAAAGGAAAACGTTTCCATTTTTAGTACATTGTTGATGTGTAAACGTACCCTAAGAAAAGTTGGTTGACTGAGGAAGTCTTAGGTGGAACCCGGCCCATCTTCTTCTCATATTAGGAACAAGCATCCAAAATGCAACTCGGATTAGTTGGCTGAATTGCCTTCAAGACTATTCTTTTGCTGATTTCTTCCCAGCAGTTTGCATTAAAAAGTCACTGAGGATTTCATGTTGAGAAGTTTTTCCCCCTGAAGGATTCATCCCTCATCCTTAACCACACTGCAAAGAATGGTTCTGTTTTGAAAATGCATACTTTTCAAGAGATAATGTAATGTCAGTATGTCTCTCATGTGGTCCGTGACTTTCCAATAAAGGGATCTCCCTGAGCGCTGATCACCACAGAGCTCTTTCGTTCATTCTCAGGTTGCTGTAAAGTGCCCCATTAGGACCAGGCATAAACATATCCAGCTGACCAAGCAAACAAAATAACCCATTAAAAGGGGGGTTTTCAAATGATATTACAAGCTTTTAAAAAACACATAATGTACAGTGGGCAGAAAGAGAATTATGAAGTATTTTACTGCTCAAATGCTAGCAAGCTGTCTTTACATTGTCTGTATTTCCCACAAATCTAGTCATTATCTTACATTATTGAATGAAATATTTTTTTTTACAATGGGAACTGCTATATTCATAAGAATATATAGCAGCACACATCCAGTAAGGAATCAAAAGGTGTCTGTACAGCATTGTAAGAATGTTAGATGTGTTTAAGTGCTTTCATAAAAAAAAAGAAAAAATGATAAAACAAATTTTAAAACAAAATTGACAAAAAACTATTGCTTTTATACAGTGGTGCTTGAAGGTTTGTGAACCCCTTGAAGAATCTGTGAATAATTTTAACAAGATAAGAGATCATACAAAATGCATGTTATTTTTTATTTAGTGCTGTCCTGAATAAGATATTTTACATAAACAATGTTTACATATCCATAAGACATAAAATAACTGAATTAATAAAACCCTGTTCAAAAGTTTATATACCCTTGATTCTTAATACTGCATGTTGTTACCTGGATGATCCACGGTTGTTGGTTTTTTATTTCTGTTTTTTTTTTTTTTTTTTTTTTTTTACGGTTGTTTATGAGTCCCTTGCTTGTCCTGAGCAGTTAAACTGCCGAATGTTCTTCAGAAAAATCCTTCAGGTACCAAAAAGTCCCCGCCCCCACAAAAAAATAGCCGTGGATCTCCAGGTAACTGGGAACGCCCACAAAAAAGTCATATCTGTTTATGACGTTTGGGAAAACAAGATATTCGAATTAACTTGTGTACACCTTGTTAGGTGCTCGGTCTTTACTCTTTGTAATGATTACGAATGATTTTTGCTTGATGCAATGCCGAAAAAGTTGCTGTGTGGCGTTCTGCACCTCTAATAAGTAAAAATACTAAGTAAAAATAATAATAATAAACAGACGGAGCAGTTCGTCAATTCCGAAAACCTGTGAAATATGTCCATTAAAATTGAACATTTGCACTAATATTGCACTGGAATTATTGTAAAGATGAAAAATAAAAGATTTCATTAATTGCTATGGCAATAGTTTTTTTTTTTAACAAAAACGCCAATAAAGTCATACTTGTCACAGGAACTGCTTCAAAAAAGCAGTTTATCATTAAAACAGTTTTTCACAATGAGCTAGCGACAGAATGCGTGAGGTTATTGATGTACATTAAGGGAAGGGCTGGGCTCATGTTTGTGCTTCAACCTGCATTACATGTGCGACACTTGCAGTGGCGGAGGAAGTACTGAATCTCAGTACTTAAGTAAAAGTACAAATACCCAGAGATATATTTACTTTAGTAAAAGTATAAGTACCACAACTAAGCATGATGGAGGGTCATCATCTCTTAACAGCTCATCCTTAAAGAAAAATATAAGTGGACTAGAATTGTTCTATGATAAACATTTTAAATCATCATTAAAATTGATAATATATACCAGAGGGCACAACAGGGGTTTGGTCTGCTAAAATGAAGTAATTTAAAATTAGCTGACTAATATTATAGTTACATAATTTGAATCCCAGCCTATGGTGGGATCGAATCTATGGTATATGTATTTTGTTTCATATCAAAATTCTTACTTTCATAATATGCAAGTTCTGTTTTTTCCTTGACATATGTTTCAGGGAGAAGTGCAGGGCATTTTTCTTCTGAAAGTGGATTAGAATAAAAAAAGAAGTGCTAAAATGATCCATTAATTTGACAATATATATATATATATATATATATATATATATATATATATATATATATATATATATATATATATATATATATATATATATATATATATATATATATATATATATACAGGGAGTGCAGAATTATTAGGCAAATGAGTATTTTGACCACATCATCCTCATTATGCATGTTGTCTTACTCCAAGCTGTATAGGCTGGAAAGCCTACTACCAATTAAGCATATTAGGTGATGTGCATCTCTGTAATGAGAAGGGGTGTGGTCTAATGACATCAACACCCTATATCAGGTGTGCATAATTATTAGGCAACTTCCTTTCCTTTGGCAAAATGGGTCAAAAGAAGGACTTGACAGGCTCAGAAAAGTCAAAAATAGTGAGATATATTGCAGAGGGATGCAGCAGTCTTAAAATAGCCAAGCTTCTGAAGCGTGATCATCGAACAATCAAGCGTTTCATTCAAAATAGTCAACAGGGTCGCAAGAAGCGTGTGGAAAAACCAAGGCGCAAAATAACTGCCCGTGAACTGAGAAAAGTCAAGCGTGCAGCTGCCAAGATGCCACTTGCCACCAGTTTGGCCATATTTCAGAGCTGCAACATCACTGGAGTGCCCAAAAGCACAAGGTGTGCAATACTCAGAGACATGGCCAAGGTAAGAAAGGCAGAAAATTGACCACCACTGAACAAGACACACAAGCTGAAACGTCAAGACTGGGCCAAGAAATATCTCAAGACTGATTTTTCTAAGGTTTTATGGACTGATGAAATGAGAGTGAGTCTTGATGGGCCAAATGGATGGGCCCGTGGCTGGATTGGTAAAGGGCAGAGAGCTCCAGTCCGACTCAGACGCCAGCAAGGTGGAGGTGGAGTACTGGTTTGGGCTGGTATCATCAAAGATGAGCTTGTGGGGCCTTTTCGGGTTGAGGATGGAGTCAAGCTCAACTCCCAGTCCTACTGCCAGTTTCTGAAAGACACCTTCTTCAAGCAGTGGTACAGGAAGAAGTCTGTATCCTTCAAGAAAAACATGATTTTCATGCAGGACAATGCTCCATCACACACGTCCAAGTACTCCACAGCGTGGCTGGCAAGAAAGGGTATAAAAGAAGAAAATCTAATGATATGGCCTCCTTGTTCACCTGATCTGAACCCCATTGAGAACCTGTGGTCCATCATCAAATGTGCGATTTACAAGGAGGGAAAACAGTACACCTCTCTGAACAGTGTCTGGGAGGCTGTGGTTGCTGCTGCACGCAATGTTGATGGTGAACAGATCAAAACACTGACAGAATCCATGGATGGCAGGCTTTTGAGTGTCCTTGCAAAGAAAGGTGGCTATATTGGTCACTGATTTGTTTTTGTTTGGTTTTTGAATGTCAGAAATGTATATTTGTGAATGTTGAGATGTTATATTGGTTTCACTGGTAAAAATAAATAATTGAAATGGGTATAAATTTGTTTTTTGTTAAGTTGCCTAATAATTATGCACAGTAATAGTCACCTGCACACACAGATATCCCCCTAAAATAGCTAAAACTAAAAACCACTTCCAAAAATATTCAGCTTTGATATTAATGAGTTTTTTGTGTTCATTGACAACATGGTTGTTGTTTAATTATTAATGTTGAAAATTAATCCTCAAAAATACAACTTGCCTAATAATTCTGCACTCCCTGTGTATATATATATATATATATATATATATATATATATATATATATATATATATATATATATATATATATATAAGCAAAATATAAAAAAGCTGACAATACCAGCTTCAACAGCTTGTTTTCTCTTTCTCCCATGTCTTCCACAATTTGATTGTCATGCAAAAGCAAATAAAGTAAGCAATAGAACCAGTACAATATCAAAATTAATTGAATGCAAGCATGCATTAAATAGATCACAAATTACAGTTAAAAAAAATCTAATTAATTACAAAAATTACACTGCCACAATACCTTATTATGGTCTTCATAATCCATGATCTGGAGAGCAAATTGTAGAAATGGAATGCAGAAAAGATCTTGTCATGCACGTTACAGATTTTGTAATTTGTTTGTGCTACTAAAACAACAACAGAAATGAATTTGGATACACTTTACCCTTATTTTTTTACTACATCAAGACTAAAAACAGTGTACAAATGCCATTATGAAATGTTCTTTTTCACAACTTATAATGTTTTTTTTACAAAACTAAAAACTACAACAAGTAAGTAAAATAAGTACAACAAGCTTACCCTTTCAACTCAACGTTGATGAACACGTGAAGGTGGTTTTCTTCTTTGTTTTCTGATGGATCGCAACAAAATGTACAACATTACCGCCACCAACTGTGGAGCATGAACCAATAGCTAAACAGGTTATACTAAATAAACCAATCAAAATCCTCTGGAAGTTTGTACACCCCATTTGCGGCTAAAGTTCCACCCATTTGCTGCTGACCCACCCATGTGCAGCTAGCTCGTAACACAAATGTAACGAAACGTTGTAGAAATGTAGTAGAGTAGAAAGTATGATAATTGCTGCAAAATGTAACGAAGTAAAAGTAAAAAGTATGCACTATTGATTCTACTTAAGTAAAGTACAGATACGTGAAAAATGTACTTAAGTAAAGTAACAAAGTATTTGTACTTCGTTACATTCCACCACTGGACACTTGAATGACATTTTCTTGTCAAAATGCATGCTGGTCCCCCAAATATTACACTACATAATAGCCTACTTCATAATTCTTTTGGTGAAGACAGTTGCTATAAAAAGCACAAAAAAGTAATTGAGAATAGTATTGTGACACTGACATGTCAGCTCCAAATTTGCTTTGTATAATGTAAATGCTGAACTAAATAATTTGTGAATGGCTGTAGTAACAATAAATAAACAGATAAAGCTACATGTATGCAAGACAACAGAAAACTGACGGATGTCTAAACTTTATCTAAGCCTGTGTCATTGATGCCAAACAGAGAAAATGACACAACTCTACACTCTGCAGGGTTGTTTGTCCAGTCACAGATCCTGTACGGACAACCTGACCCAATTTGGCTCAGTTTTTCGAAGTATCTTGCTTTGTCGAGCAGCAGAAGTGATTCTACGTAGGCTATACTGGGTTAACACAATGCTTTTCCAGTGTGGGGGAATGGATTGTTTTCCCCCACTTCGCCTCCGCCCCCACGCCACTCTACGCCCCCAGCTATGACACAACACCAACCAAGTCTATTATAAATCAAGTTTACATAAACTTTTGAATGGGGTCATTTTCATAAATTCAGCATAATTATTTTTTGTCTTGAGGCCTACATGTAAACATATTTTATGTAAAATATCTTATTCAGGACTGTACAAAATAAAAAATAACATTAATTTTGTATGATCCCTCTTAGTTTGTTAAAATCATTCACATTTTCACAGATTCTGCAAGGGGTTCACAAACTTTCAAGCACCACTAGCAATAATTTAATGCATTGAAAAAAAGAAAAAGAAAAAAATCCTCTACAAACATAATGCACAAATAGCTAAATATGAAATATTTGATTACTTTCAGAAATGTTAACAATGGCTTTTTGCTTATTAACGGATTACTTCAGCGATTAGCATTAAGCTTTGTATAAGTAGAAACCCGGTAGTATATTCAAATTATCGTACTTTCCCCGTCCCCCTGAGACGAGAAAACTATGCATTTTATTTCTGGAAAATACAAGTATCGTCATTTTGCGTTTCTCATGGTTAAATGTAGACCGTTTTATCTACCGCGGGAGTTCACTTCCACCATTATCACTGCAGCCTATATTCCCCCGGATGCTGATGCTAAGCTTGCTATGAAAGAACTTCACGCAGCCATCAGTAAACAACAGACTGATCACCCGGAAGCTGCGTTTATTGTTGCAGGTGACTTTAATCACTCAAACTTAAAGTCAGTGCTACCAAAGTTTCACCAGCATGTTTCCTGCCACACCAGAGGAAACAAAACCTTAGATCATGTTTACACAAACATGGCGGGAGCTTACGTTGCAACACCCCTCCCCCACCTGGGACAGTCAGACCACCTCTCTTTGTTTCTAACACCCAAATATGCACCTCTCATCAACCGTGTGAAGCCATCAGTGAAGACCATCAAGGTGTGGCCTGCGGGGACAGATTCCACACTCCAGGAAAGGTTTCTAAACACAGACTGGAGTATGTTTGCTTCTCAGGCCACCAGTGGCGTTCACACAGACATTGACTCCTACACCTCCTCTGTATTGGATCATATCAATACCACCATTGACAGTGTTACAACCCAGAAACAGATCACCACATACCCAAATCAGAAGCCTTGGATGAACAGGGAAGTGCGACTTCTGCTGAAGTCACGCAACACTGCCTTCAGATCAGGTGATGCACAAGCCTACAACACATCCAGAGCAAACCTGAAGAGGGGCATCAAAAAGGCCAAGCACTGCTACAAGCTAAAGATAGAGGGACACTTTTCCAACTCTGACCTTCGACGCATGTGGCAGGGCATTCAGGCCATCAGTGATTACAAACCCACCCGGTCCACCCCCGCAGCCACTGATGTCAACTTCCTGAACGAGCTAAATTACTTTTATGCTCGCTTTGAAAGAGACAACAGAGAAACTGCCACCAAGCTCAAACCCTCAGCTGACCACCCACCAATCACACTCTCCTCCACAGATGTCTGCAAGGCACTGAGCCGGATCAGCGCGCACAAGGCTGCTGGACCAGACAACATCCCTGGACGTGTGCTCAGGGCATGTGTGGAGCAGCTCGCTGGGGTTTTTACAGACATTTTCAACCTGTCTCTTGCCCAAGCAGCTGTACCAACATGTTTTAAACGCACTTCCATTGTGCCAGTGCCGAAAAGCTCTAGCCCGAGGTGCCCTAATGACTACCGCCCTGTAGCACTCACACCCATCATTATGAAGTGCTTTGAGCGGCTGGTCCTGGAAAACCTAAAAGACTCTCTACCATCCACATTGGACTCACACCAGTTTGCCTACCGCAGCAATAGGAGCACAGAGGATGCAGTTTCCATGGCACTGCACTCTGTGCTCACCCATCTGGACCATAAGAACACTTATGCACGCATGCTGTTTGTTGACTTCAGCTCAGCATTCAACACTGTCATCCCATCCAAGTTAATAGCCAAACTTGGAGACCTGGGCATCAACACTTCAATGTGTAACTGGATTTTGGACTTCCTAACTGACAGACCACAGAATGTTCGATCATGATCCACCTGCTCCACGTCCATCACACTCAACACTGGTGTGCCACAGGGCTGTGTGCTAAGTCCGTTTCTCTACTCCCTCTTCACCTCCGACTGCAAGCCTGTGTATGGATCTAATTCCATCGTCAAGTTTGCGGACGACACTATGGTGATTGGTCTCATCAGCAACAACGATGAGACTGCCTACAGGGAAGAGATCCAGCACCTGGCCACATGGTGCCCTGATAATAACCTGCTCCTCAACACCACCAAAACGAAGGAGCTCATCGTGGACTTCAGGAAAGAGTCAAGAGGCACACACGACACCATCCACATCAATGGAATGGCTGTTGAGCGTGTCTCCAATTTCAAGTTCCTGGGGATCCACATCTCGGCGGACATGTCGTGGACGACCAACACCTCCAGCCTGGTCAAGAAGGCTCACCAGCGCCTCTTCTTCCTGAGGACACTGAGGAAGAATCAGCTCTCCTCTGCTATCCTGGTGAACTTCTACCGCTGCGCAATAGAAATCATCCTGACCAACTGTGTCGCAGTATGGTATGGGAGCTGCTCTGTTGCGGAGTGCAAGGCACTGCAGCGGGTGGTGAAAACTGCCCAGCGCATTACAGGGACTCCACCACTTTTTTGCACCACCATATCTTAACTGGATTATGCTCATTTGCACTGCCGACTGTATTTATAGTACCAATGTTTACATTTGCATTTTGCATCGTACTTCTAACTGTAATATGCAACCACTTTCCACTGCACTTTTACACTTTTTTTCGGATAGCTCTGTCCATAATTTATTGCACTACCTTAATCAACTGCTATATTCCTCATATTAGCCTAACATATTATTGTATACCTCTATCTGTAAAATTCAGTTTAAAGTAATAGCCATCTGTATATTATATTCATAGTACATATTCACCTGTAAATTCTGTTTATAGTAATAGCCATCTGTATATTATATTCATAGTACATATTCACCTGTAAATTCTGTTTATAGTAATAGCCATCTGTATATTTATTCACTGTACATATTCACCTGTAAATTCAGTTCTGTTTATAGTAATAACCATCTCTCTATTTATACATATTTATATATATTCAGTACATTTCCATGTCCTGCACTTACGTAACCACTGTATATCCTGCACTTGCTGCTATTGCACTTCTGGTTAGACCTAAACTGCATTTCGTTGCCTTGTACTTGTACTTGTGTCATGACAATAAAGTTGAATCGAATCTAATCTAATCTAATCAGTAGTAGGAGCTAGTTCTGCATGTGATCATAGGGGTGGGATCTCACTCACAGAATGTAAATGCGCACGGCTGCTCGGCTCTGGCATTCATAACAGAGCAGTACGGAGCAAAGTGAGTGTTTCAACTTTTCAATAAATTCCTATGAAAGTTAAGCTTCCGTATCATGATCTGAAACCACGCCAGACTGGACACGCACCGTGAATGACTGCCACGCTTACCTCAGCTCTTCGCTCTCATGATGAATGAAATCTTACTCCTGCTGTGTTTATGCCGTGACTTTCGTTCGGCTCACTCACACATTATTGAAAAGACACGTTCAATTTTTAATTGTAGTGATTTTTAATTAAATTTTCACCAACTGAATGAAATTATTTTATTACTATGAAAATCAAAACGATGGTGGGGGCGGTGTCATGGTGGGCAAGTGATAACCAGTAGCCGTGGCTTTGGGATTGGCCTCGTTGAGCAGCGAAGCAAGTGCATTCTGGGAGTTGTTGTCTTTCATCCACTGAAAATACATTTTCTCAGTCTAGAAGGCACCAAATTCAAAAATAATTTCACATTTCTTCTACATAAATGACCCTGTTTAAATACACATTCATCTTCCCAGCTCTGAAGTACCCCTTTAACAACATCCATCTGAATAGGTGGAGTTTCCAATTAAATTTAATAAAATGATCTGCTTATCAGGAATGACAGCCAAACCCCTCCCATCCAGTCTCTTCAGAACAGGCTTTTGCTTATTAACATCCCTCTGAATGGGTGGAGTTTTTTAATTAACTTTAATAGAAGGGTCCTGCTTATTGGGAGTGACGGCCAAACCCCTCCCATCCAGTCTCTTCAGCACGCTTTATCACACACAAACATATGCCCACACTCTCACACACATCCAAACACGGTTACACATGCACAGTCTTGCACGTCTGGACAGAATGATCAATAAGGAGTCCCAATCTTCTGACCACCTTACAGCAGCCTCGCGCAGAGGGGTAAGCAAGATGTATTACTGTACCAATGCCTTGATTGTTAAGCATGAATGTATTTTGCATTTGTTATTTGCTTTCTTATCAGATCATGTAACAAATGTGGGTTCAGATGAATTGATTTTATTATAAAATGTTATTGATTTGTGTCTCTGCAATCCGCCATAACTTAAAAAAGAGCAATTAAATATTTAATACATTAAATAATATATAATATTATAATATATACAATGATGTATAATAAATATTCACTTTAATGGCATGGTAAGCTGTTTTGTATGTCATTCTCAACCAGCTTCTGTGCTGTTATTTAGAAAGATACTGTATGCATCAGTCTGTGAGTTCCAACGGCTAACCACTTTCTTTGATCAAATTAGAAACTGAAACCATAATATGGGTTATGGTAAAATTATGGTCTCCAGTATGATTTGTGTGCATTCTGTTTGAGTAAGGTGCAAAACTGGGTGTGCTTCAGATCATTTTCTCATGAGATCATAAATCAACAATTGATAGAGTGCCTGAGAGCTTGACAGTGTACGAAAGATTCCTAAATCTTACAACATGCCCAAAGTAGATATGCCAGTACTTGCACTCACATTTTTTTTTTTTTTTTTTTTTGGTTCAAGCAAATGCTAAGAAGATATAATGGTTATTATGCTCAGAAAATAGGCTCTTTCTTTTTAAAAAAATGCTCCTAAATTAACTTTGTAATCAAATATTACAGTTAATATGAAGAAACTTGAAGGTTACAACTGCAAATTTTAACCTTTTACAATGAGTACAATGAGCTATTTTTGGCTGTTCGTGATTCTTGTGTTAGAAACATGATTCTTTTTCAGAGAAAAACTGGTAACACCTCAGAATAATATATGTATGAAGTAATGCAGAACAAAAGAGTAGTACTGCATAAACGTAATTTTGATGGACTGAGGAAGTCTTTGGATGGAACCCAGCACACCATCTTCTCATATTAGGAACAAGCATCCAAAATGCAATATCATTATGTAGGATTATGTAGGAAATCTTTTGCAGATTTCCCCGTTCGTCAGTCACTGACGTAACATCTCCGTTCCCTCCTCAGGGAACGAGGGTTGCATACGCAACCGAGACGTTCTTGAATATTGTCTTTTTTTTAACTCTATGCATCCCATATTACTCAAGTGTTGCCTAGTCACTCTTCAAGAACTATCAGTGGTCTGGACCCTTTTAAAGTGAAAAAAGAGAAAAAATGAAAGTTTATCACTTTAAAATAATGGTTTAGATCACCAGTAGTTCCTGCCAGCGCCATATAAATAAAGGTGACTTGACTTGACTAGATAATACTTTAGTAATTATGATGCATTTTATGACCACGTTTAGAGTAAAAAAGACAATTACTCATGTCTCAGACACATGTTAATGCTGTGAAGCGTATTAAAAGTGTTCAGCGTGATGGGAATCAAGCTTTGCAGTAAGCTGGGAATTTGATTTGTTCATTGTTTTTTGCCTGTAGGTAAGGATGGCAAAAGTGGCAGTAGCTTTGGCCGCCGCATTTATGCTGGCCAGCATAGCGGTCATCATTTCTATTGCAGTTGTACAAACTCATAAGAAGACTTATATATCCCGTGGACTCAAGGTAAAATTCTGAAATTTGAGCATGCATGATACAAACCATACTAGTAAGATCCTATTAAACAGACCTATAAATTGGGTGCCTTTCTGAGCTTGTAAAATTATGGGAGATAAAAGCATAATTGGTGTTTACCAGTCACATGTGGGAATTAATGTGTTCAAGAATTACTTCATTCCTATTGTTTAATCATAGTCATTTTCCTTCTAATTATACAGGAAAGAGTAATGTTTGTTTTCCACTGTAATAGTTCTATTATGTGTTGAAAAACAAACATCCCACATATGTTATGACAGTATGGGCCACTATTCATTTACAGATGAGTGGCAGGTAAAATGTGGTGAAAGAATATTACAGACATGACCTATGGATTATGCTTTTTCATAATGCTTTATTCAGTTTCCAAGGTTTCAGGAAACCCATTTTCATAAGCACAAAACGACTTTCAATGGATAATCACCATTCATGGAGTTATTTAATTTCAGTGCTGCATCCTTAATCTTGCAATTCATGATCCTTTTGATTACTCATAAAGTCAGTCCTTGAATATTTTCCCAAACGGAAAACAAACTCTGCTTTTGTTTAGTTTCTTAGAGCTTGAGGCAATTAGACATGTCTGTTCTTGAGCACTTCACACAGTCATGATTTATTCCATGGCAAATCTATTCATCAATGTATTTTGTGAACAGAGCAAAAGAATAAGGTCTTTGTGGCTTTGTAAGATCTTCAGAATTTGGTCTTTGGTTACAGTAATAATGTCCTTCTTCATTTCTGTTGCTCTCTCTTTCTCTAGTATGGTATTGTTTTGGATGCAGGCTCGTCCAGGACTACCGTTTATCTCTATGAGTGGCCTGCCGAGAAAGAAAACAACACTGGGATTGTGAGCCAGACAACAAAGTGTCAGGTTGAAGGTACAAATCAAAATGTCAACTGTCGTGGAAATTATTTTATCTTCAAAGTAATTAGGATTCAGAAAAGTATTGAAAGGTTTGTTTAAATTGTTTATTTCTTGCAAGAAAGGAATTCATCACTCTGAGTTTTCAGAGAGAGAAGGCGAACTTCCCTCTGTGTCTGAAAGCTTTATACCCCCCATTCCGCGTGCACAACATCCTCTTTATTTTCTTTTGCAGCTTGCACACGGAGGGTTCACAAAAGTCACGTATCAAAAACACATAAACATAGCATGTCATATTCCTTAATATAAATACACTCTGTATCTGCCTGATGCCGGGCTCTTTTACAGTTTCTCTGAACTAGGCCCTTTTCTTGTTATCTAATTTCGGCGAAACCAAGCAGAACTTAATGTTCTCTAAAGTTAATTTGAATAAGGCATCAAAACTAAGCAGAACTTAATGTTCACTGAAGCTTTACTTAATAAGGCATTGGTTACTGGAAATTAAATGTTAAAGCATGCATTAAAATTTCCATAAATTAAAATTTCCATAACACAACTCACATTTTTGTGTGTGCAGACACTTTATTTTGATGGTTCCCCAACAGACTTTCTACTGACTATGCTTGCAACTTCATGATAACTTACTACTAACCCGAACCCTAACCTTACAGTCGGCTACAGTCTATTAACGGTTATCCTGAGAACCATATGTACTGACCTACACACCTGCATATGAAGACCCAACCTCCAGGAAACAACTAGATCAACTTTAAAACTCTCATGAGAGTTAGTTGACATAGTTGACTTATAGTTAGTAGAATGTCTAAAGTGAACCATCAAAATTAAGTGTAACCAAATATATCTAAACGCTATAATTTTGTGGTCTGTTTAATAAAAAATTTGGGGTTGCAAAAATTTAGTTTGACCTATGAGGTTGACAGTCAACATTTTTCACTGAACATTGAAAAAGTCCCCCTTTGTGGATATTTTAAGCAGTGTTGGGGGTAACGTATTACAAGTAACTTGAGTTACGTAATAATATTACTTTTTCAAGTAACTAGTAAAGTAACGCATTACTTTTCAAATTTACAACAAAATATCTGAGTTACTTTTTGAAAAAAGTAACTCAAGTTACATTTTCACATTTATTTGACTGACAGCTCTCCTGTCCTCATGTTGAGAAAAATTGAGAGTAAGTGCAGAAGCGTTGTGTAAATGTGTTATTGTAGTTCTAGACTAAATGTGAGCATTTATTTATCTCACTTGCACAATAAAGATTCTGTCCTCCTCAAAATTAATAAAATCAGAATACTATGCAAACCTCAAATATATAAATGTTAAATATAACAAGTGAAGTTACTAAACGTAATTTCGTGAGGAAGTACGCCCATCTAATCTTCCAATTAATTCCAAGGTATAAAACCAGCAGCTTACCTCTTCCCATTGTTAGTTCTTGCAGCATTTGGCCCGTCCTAATCTGCATGACTGACTTCGCTGCTCATTTTCACCTGTTGATCACCCAGGTCGCCGGTCTCTCCGCTCCACCACAGCCCAGCGCAAAACACCTCTCTCCTCCTCAATCTAACGTAGATCATCACAGGGCCCGGTCGATCCTCGTAGTGATGCATCGAGGCCATCATCAATATCATTGTAAATCCTCTTCAGCAGCAAGCCCTTCCGTACCTCCTGTCGAGAAATGGTCCGTCAATCGCGCTCAGGCACGCGTTATCCAACATGGGTATCCATATCTCCCAGAGGAATTCAAAAACGCAACTTCTCGATCTGCTCGTGCGCTCTCAACAAAACTCGCGCCGCATTCAGCGTCCTCCCAGCACCATGCAAACATCAACGCAAGTAACTGCACGATCCATACGGTCCGCCTCAGTTTCAGCCGGCAGCAGCCGCCGCCGTCGCTTTCCTCGTCCGCCGCTCATTCCGGCCGGTAGTCTATCGCGGCCGCAGACGTTAGTTCCGCGGCTGCTCGCAATAGTTCCACAGCTCTCCGACAGTGACTGTTAGCTTTCCTCCTCCCACAGGTGAGTATAGCTTCTTCTGTCCACATTAACAATATTTCTGTTCCTTCTCAGTTAAATCCATCTAGCAATGGAATCCCAGATAGCACACATACATCTCGTCTATTTGATGTGCGTGTTTACATCTGGAAGACATATTTATTTATTTATTTATTTATTTTAATTTATTTATTTATTTATTTTTAGAGTGTTTGCTCATCTGCAATACGTCTATTGGACGTTTCCTGTCAGATGTCAAATAGACGTTTAAACAATGTCTTTAAGATGTTTATGATTTAGAATGTATGAAAAACTGACATCTTAAAGACGTCTATCAGATGTTTGTAAACAGCAGATGCTTTCCAGATTGAGTGATCATTAACAGACGTCTTGCAGACGTACGTGTGCTATATGGGATAAGTACAAATTTGAGGCTACCTGTGCAAATGCCACTACTCCCATTCCCCCCACCCCCCTCCCCCTTCCATTCCTCTCTCCTCCGCTATCAGAGCAGACCCAAGCGTGAGGCTGCCTCCGCAAACGGTCATGCCTCCCTTTCCCCCTCTCATTAATTTCTCCTCTGCTATCGGCACAGACCCAAGCGTGAGGCTGCCTCCGCAAACGGTCATGTCCCCCTTTCCCTTCCCCCCCTCTCATTAATTTCTCCTCTGCTATCGGCACAGACCCAAGCGTGAGGCTGCCTCCGCAAACGGTCATGCCTCCCTTTCCCCCTCTCATTAATTTCTCCTCTGCTATCGGCACAGACCCAAGCGTGAGGCTGCCTCCGCAAACGGTCATGTCCCCCTTTCCCTTCCCCCCTCTCATTAATTCCTCCTCTGCTATCGGCACAGACCCAAGCGTGAGGCTGCCTCCGCAAACGGTCATGCCCCCCTTTCCCTTCCCCCCTCTCATTAATTTCTCCTCTGCTATCGGCACAGACCCAAGCGTGAGGCTGCCTCCGCAAACGGTCATGTCTCCCTTTCCCTTCCCCCCTCTCATTAATTTCTCCTCTGCTATCGGCACAGACCTAAGCGTGAGGCTGCCTCCGCAAACGGTCCTGCCACCCCCTCTCTTTCCTTTTTCTGCCGCCGTTGGAGCTGATCCAAGCGTGGGGTTGCCAGAGCATTAGCCTTGGAGGCGGACCCAGTTCCTCCCTATTCAGAATTGTTATTCCAGTAACTGTAACACCTCATGTCTGGATTCAATATTTTAAGCCAGAACACTGCAATCCTACTGGACAGCTTGGAGAGTTTGAAACAATTCCATTACTCCTACAACCAGTTTTTTCCAACTTTTTTCCTCCTTTCAAATTCTTCATTCATCTCATATCGCAACCAGATTAAGTCCGTCCAACCTAGTACCATCAAAGTCTATCTCAGCGGCATTCAATTTTTCTAATCTACGGCCATCCATCCAACCATCTCCGATCTCCAAGTTTTAAACGAGGACACCATCCGTTTCCTCATCAATGCAGCAAAACTGATCATTTTAAAAACGGCCATTTCATCCATATCTTCAATCTCCTGACACCCATTCAGCCATATCAATATCTTTCTTTCTCCCTTGCACACAGGGAGGTTCAGATCTCTTCTCAGCTCGACCCGCTGTTCATTGATGAGAACAACCTTCCTGTCATCAGGCATTGGTTTCATAAAAAGCTTAAGCACATCCTCACCCACTCTGGTATCCAAGCTCACTTGTATTCATCTCACTCCTTCCACATAGGAGCAGCCACCATCACAGCCAAAAGGACTGCCAGACCATCAAATTAAACTTCTGGGTTGGTGGTCCTCAGATGCCTTTCAAACTTACATTCGTTTCGACCTCAGCCCCATCAAACAAGCCACCTAACTCTCTACTCTTAAGATGGTTTCCCCACGAAACTCAATCCAACCAATGCCTGCAAACCTCGCTGGATTCGATGCTGCCGACGCAGTGCTGCTGCAGGGTTTGGCTTTATTTTGATACTGCCGCTGCAGGGCTCCACCATTTGATACTGCTGCCGCAGTGCCTCACAATTTTGATATTGCCGCTGCAGTGCTCCACCAATTTGATACTGCTTCCGCAGTGCCTCACAAATTTGATATTGCCGCTGCAGTGCTCCACTATTTGATACTGCTGCTGCAGTGCCTCGCAAATTTGATATTGCCGCTGCAGTGCTCCACCATTTGATACTGCCGCTGCAGTGCTCCACCTTTTGATACTGCTGCTGCAGTGCTCCACCAATTTGATACTGCCGTTGCAGTGCTCCACCAATTTGATACTGCTGCCGCAGTGCCTCACAAATTTGATATTGCCGCTGCAGTGCTCCACCATTTGATACTGCTGCTGCAGTGCCTCGCAAATTTGATATTGCCGCTGCAGTGCTCCACCATTTGATACTGCCGCTGCAGTGCTCCACCTTTTGATACTGCCGTTGCAGTGCTCCACCAATTTGATACTGCTGCTGTAGTGTTTGGCTTTACTTGATACTGCCACTGCAGTGCTACACCAATTTGATACTGCTGCTGCAGTGTTGTGCTCCGCTTGAGGCTGCAGTGCTCCGCTTGGTGCCGCAGTGCTCCACCAATTTGATACTGCCGCTGCAGTGCTCCACCATTTGATACTGCTGCCGCAGTGCTCCACCATTTGATACTGCTGCCGCAGTGCTCCACCAATTTGATACTGCCGCTGCAGTGCTCCACCATTTGATACTGCTGCCGCAGTGCTCCACCAATTTGATACTGCCGCTGCAGTGCTCCACCATTTGATACTGCTGCCGCGGTGCTCCACCAATTTGATACTGCTGCTGCAGTGCCTCGCAAATTTGATGCTGCTGCAGTACTCAACCAATTTGATACCGCTGCTGCAGTGTTGTGCTTTGCTTGAGGCTGCAGTACTCCGCTTGGTGCTGCAGTGCTCCGCCAATTTGATACTGCCGCTGCAGTACTCCACCAATTGATACCGCTGCTGCAGTGCTCCGCTAATTTGATGCTGCAGGGTTTTGCTTTACTTGATACAGCTGCTGCAGGGTTTTCGCTTGATGCTGCAGTGCTCCGCTTGATGCTGCAGTGCTCCGCTTGATGCTGCAGTGCTCCGCTCGATGCTGCAGTGCTCTGCTTGATGCTGCAGTGGTTTACTTGATGCTGACGCTGCAGTGTTTTGCTTGAGGCTGCCGTACTCCGCTTGATGCTACCCTGCTCCGCTTGATGCTGCCGCTGCAGTCATCCGCCAATTTGATACTGATGCTGCAATGCTTTGCTTGATTCTGCCGCTGCAGTGCCCGCCAATTTGAGACTGCCGCTGCAGGGTTTTGCTTTACTTGATACCGCTGCTGCAGTGCTCCGCTTGAGGCTGCCGCTGCAGTCATCCGCCAATTTGATACTGATGCTGCAATGCTTTGCTTGATTCTGCCGCTGCAGTGCCCGCCAATTTGAGACTGCCGCTGCAGGGTTTTGCTTTACTTGATACCGCTGCTGCAGTGCTCTGCTTGATGCTGCCGCTGCAGTGCTCCACCAATTTGACACTGCCGCTGCAATGCTTTGCTTGATACTGACAATGCAGTGCCCGCCAATTTGAGACTGCCGCTGCAGTGTTTGGGCTTTACTTGATACCGCTGCTGCAGGGTTTTCACTCGATGCTGCAGTGTTTCGCTTGATACTGTAGTGCTCTGCTTGATGCTGCCGCTGCAGTGCTCCACCAATTTGACACATGCTGCTGCAATGCTTTGCTTGATACTGCTGCTGCAGTGCCCGCCAATTCGAGACTGCCGCTGCAGTGTTTGGCTTTACTTGATACTGCTGCTGCAGTGCCCGCCAATTTGAGACTGCCGCTGCAGTGTTTGGATTTACTTGATACTGCTGCTGTAGGGCCCGCCAATTTGAGACTGCCGCTGCAGTGTTTGGCTTTACTTGATGCTGCTGCTGCAGTGCCTGCCAATTTGAGACTGCCGCTGCAGTGTTTGGCTTTACTTGATACTGCTGCTGCTGCAGTGCCCGCCAATTTGAGACTGCCGCTGCAGTGTTTGACTTCACTTGATACTGCCGCTGCAGTGCCCGCCAATTTGAGACTGCCGCTGCAGTGTTTGGCTTTACTTGATACTGCTGCTGCAGTGCCTGGCAATTTGAGACTGCCGCTGCAGTGTTTGGCTTTACTTGATACTGCTGCTGCTGCAGTGCCCGCCAATTTGAGACTGCCGCTGCAGTGTTTGGCTTCACTTGATACTGCCGCTGCAGTGCCCCACCAATTTGAGACTGCCGCTGCAGTGCCCCGCCAAATTTGAGACTGCTGCTGCAGTGCTTCGCTTGAGACTGCCGCTGCAGTGCCGGCCAATTTGAGACTCTGCCAATTTGATACTGCCGCTGCAGTGCTCCGCCAGTTTGATGCTGCTGCCGCACTGCTACGTCTGATTCTGCTGCTGCCATGCCCCGCCAATTTGATACTACTACTACTGCAGTGCTCCGCCTGGTATTGCACTGCAGTTCTCCACCAATTTGATACTGATACTGCAGTGCCCCACTCAATCCATGCTGCCACCGCAGTACCTCACCTGTTTTAAAACCGCCACAGCAGTGACCTGCCTACTTAAATCCTGCTGCTGCCGTGCAGTCTCCCATTCCTTCTGTTCTCCAATTTTGGGGGGGTCTTATAGACTATTTAAATATTTATGCAGATTCCTTAAGTAATCATGAGCTGTTCCAATTCCCATCATTCTTGCTTGCTGTCTATTTATGCATTTATGTTTTTGGGGGGCAATCGGAGCTCGGGTAGAATATCCTCTCCGAGCCCCTCTATAGCAGACAGCACGCCAAATCCGTTTACCACTTTTACCAAGATTATATGGGCTCACAAACTCATGAAGTGAAGTTACTAAACGTAATTTCGTGAGGAAGTACGCCCATCTAATCTTCCAATTAATTCCAAGGTATAAAACCAGCAGCTTACCTCTTCCCATTGTTAGTTCTTGCAGCATCCCTCCTCCTCCCCGGCTCCTCCCTTTTGAACAATTTTTCCTGTTATAGGGGGGCAATCGGAGCTCGGGTAGAATATCCTCTCCGAGCCCCTCTATAGCAGACAGCACGCCAAATCCGTTTACCACTTTTACCAAGATTATATGGGCACACAAACTCATGAAATATTTTTATACATTTAATCTACCTTTATTGACCAATGTCTTGTTACTTACCTTCGATGATTCAGTTAAACCATGAGCAAATATTACTAGATTTTTTGTTTTTATTGGTAAAACTTTTTCGCTCCTGCGTTCTACTCTTCCATTATCCAGAATGGCAGCACATTTTTACCTCAGCCTGAGGCGTATTAGTTAAATTTTGGTATGAAGAGGTCTTTACATTTTCACAAAAATATAACTTTTTTTGCAATTAAAAAACAAAACAAAAAAACGCCCTGCCCAGGTGAGAAAAAGTAACGCAAAAGTAACGTAACGCATTACTTTTCTTAAAAAGTAACTAAGTAACTCAATTAGTTACTTTTTAAGGGAGTAACGCAATATTGTAATGCATTACTTTTCAAAGTAACTTTCCCCAACACTGATTTTAAGTCTTAAGAACAATAGATAAATGGATGACATCTTGTATCTTATTAACCCTTTATGGTGTATCATCTTTTATAAATGACGCAGAGAAAATTTCAAATTCAACCAAAAAAAAAAACATTTTAGCATTATCATATGACATCCACCTCAGCCAATAAAATCAACAAGGCTCCATTGTGAGTTAATTCTAGACTAGGAAATGCATATAAATAAAATGGTTGGTTTATATTAGACACTTTATATTAGGTGGCCTTAACTACTATGTACTTGCATTAAAAAAATAAGTACAATGTACTTATCGTTGTGTTCATATTGTACTGCAAAACACTTTTACTGCTATTGAGGTGGGATACGGGTAAAGTTAGGGACAGGTGTGGTGGTATGGGTTAGGTGTAAGGGAAGTGTCAACAGTGTCATTTTAAATGTAACTACAGAAAAGTACACAAGTGCATTAGTTTATATGCTAGTACATAGTAGTTAAGGCCACCTAATATAAAGTGAGAACATCTCAGTGTACATCCAAAACTGTTTTCCAAAGTTTTTGGTCATGCTCGATGCACATTTTGTAAAATCATTAACTCAAAGACCAAAGACATGTGTATTATGCATAAATGACAAGTCCTATTAGGGGATATATTATCTTGCACTTTTGTTCATTACTGGCAGGGAGTATACTAGCCTTTTTTCCTGTGTTTTAGATTGATGTTAATACGTTTTATAGAAGACAGAGAGGAAAAGCTGTACATTTTCCAGAAACTGAATCACACTTTATATTAGGTGTCCTTACCTACTATGTACAGTATACTTATTGTGTTCATATTGCATTGCAAAACATGTTTGCTGCTATTGAGGAAGGATGCGGGTAAAGCTATGGAAAGGTTTGTGTATGATTAGCTTTATGGTTGGGCTAAGGTGTAAGAGAAGGATCAATGATGTAATTATAGATGTAATTACAGAAATGAATTGGCAACACTTTACAATAAGGTTCATTAGTTAACATTAGTTAACTAAATTAGTTAACATGAACCAATAATGACCTGCACTTATAAAGCATTTATTTATCTTTGTTAATGTTAATTTCAACATTTACTAATGCATTATTAAAATCTTGTTAACATTAGTTGTATTTTTATTAACTAACGTTAACAGAGATTAACTAATGCTGAACAGAGGTTTTGTTCATGGTTAGTTCATGTTAACTAATGTTAAATAATAAATCCTTATCGTAAAGTGTCACCAATTAATTACAGCTGTAATTACATGCAGGTATTTAAAAATATATAAGTACAATGTAAAAACATGTTTGTACACAATAAGTACATTGTATCAAATGTTTAATTTAAATGTTCGTACATAGTAGTTAAAGACACTTAATATAAAGGGGGAGCAAGTATTGATAATAGTGATGGCAGTTAATCATAAAATAAGCTTGTAGTAAGAAAGGAAGATAGTCATAGATTGTGTAAGTCAGGCATTTGGGTACATTACCCTATGCCAGTTTGGAAAATGTGATCCATACTACAACCAGAGGTCAGAGAAGATGCCACTGCCTATTGTCCTCAACACTGACAAGCAAATGCTACAAAAATTACTAAACAGGTCAAAATCAGGGTCTGTGTGGATAGTGTAGGCTATACTAAAAAAGAAAAGTCTTATTTATTTTCACTTGTACTACTATCATTGTTTTGGAATTCCAAGAAAGAAACAAAAAGAGAATTTGTGTCATTGTGTCAATGTGACATTTTCACATGTGAGTTCCAAATGAAATATAATAGCACAAGGTGAAATGGAATGTTAATAAAGCTTTGATTTTTGAAACACAGACCTTTTCACTTCTTTTCAGATAGTGAAAATGCATTTGAATGTGTGTGAAGTTTCAGACAATTTGCCAAAAATAATATACACTAATAGGACAAAGTCAGTTATAAATGACGGTACCCTAAACAAAGCGTCAAAGGTCAGATGTAGAAAACTCATTTTGGAAAATGATTTTTAGCCTTAAATATATGTAATATATAAAGTCATTTATTTTTTCTAGCTGTGATTTCATCATTAGTATTTGGTTTGTGAGTATAATTCTTTACTATTATTTTAGAGAAATATATAATAGGATAATAATTTGACTTAAAAATATACATACAGGCCTAGTATAACAGAACTTGCATAATGTAATTTGTCTTTTCAAGGCCCTGGAATTTCAGATTTCGGTATAGACGAGGAACAGGACAAAAAGACATGGACAAGTTTAAAACGTTGTGTGGCAGAGATAACCAAGCCAATTCCCTCCCATCAGCATAAATCCACCCCAGTCTTCCTTGGCGCAACAGCAGGGATGAGGCTCCTACAGTAAGAATGATTTTCAATTCCTCATTTTGATCATATTTTCTGCATCACAATATACAGGTGCTGGTCATAGTGTATGATAGTGGCCTTCAGCTCTTCTGCATTGTTGGGTCTGGCGTATCGCATCTTCCTCTTCACAATACCCCATAGATTTTCTATGGAGTTAAGGTCAGGTGAGTTTGCTGGCCAATTAAGAACAGGGATACAATGGTCCTTAAACCAGGTACTGGGTGCCAAGTCCTGTTGGAAAATGAAATCTCCATAAAGTTGGTCAGCAGCAGGAAGCATGAAGTTCTCTAAAACTGCCTGGTATATGGCTGCGTTGACCTTGGACCTCAGAAAACACAGTAGACCAACACCAGCAGATGACATGGCACCCCAAACCATCACTGACTGTGGAAACTTTACACTGGACCTCTAGCAACATGGATTGTGTGCCTCTCCTCTCTTCCTCCAGACTCTGGGACCCTGATTTCCAAAGGAAATGCAAAATTTACTTTCATCAGAGGACATAACTTTGGACCACTTTTTTTCCTTTTTGTCTTTAGCACAGGTGAGACGCTTCTGACGCTGTCTGTTGTTCAAGAGTGGCTTGACACAAGGAATGTGACAGCTGAAACCCATGTCTTGCCTATGTCTGTGCGTAGTGGTTCTTGAAGCACTGACTCCAACTCCAGTCTACTCTTTGTGAATCTCCCCCACATTTTTGAATGGGTTTTGTTTCACAATCCTCTCCAGGGTGCGGTTATCCCTATTGCTTATACACTTTTTTTCTACCACATCTTTTCTTTCCCTTCGCCTCTCTATTAATGTGCTTGGACACAGAGCTCTGTGAACAGCCAGCCTCTTTTGTAATGACCTTTTGTGTCTTGCCTTCCTTGTGCAAGGTGTCAATGGTCGTCTTTTGGACAATTGTCAAGTCAGCAGTCTTCCCCATGATTGTGTAGCCTACAGAACTAGACTGAGAGACCATTTAAAGCCTTTGCAGGTGTTTTGAGTTCATTAGCTTATTAGAGTGTGGCACCAGGTGTCTTCAATATTGAACCTTTTCACAATATTCACATTTTCTGAGATATTTGGGATTTTCCTTAGTTTTCTTTAATAATCATCAAAATAAAAAGAAATAAACGTTTGAAATATATCAGTCTGTGTGTAATGAATGAATATAATATACAATTTTCACTTTTTGAATGGAATGAGTGAAATCCATCAACTTTTTGATGATATTCTAATTATATGACCAGCACCTGTATTAGAAGAGCAATTTCTATGATGCTGAGACCTCAGGGGATCATACCGTATTAGACAATAGAATATAATAAAAAAAAATAATAATAATATCGGTAGCACTTTACAATAAGGTGTAATTAGATAACTAGTTAACAAGAACTAAGAATGAACCATACTTCTATACAGCATTTATCTTAGTTAATGTTAATTTCAACATTTACTAATACATTATTAAAATCTAAAGTTGTATTTGTTAACGTAGGATAATTTACTGTGAACTAAAATGAACAAACAATGAATGACTGTTTTTTTTAAAGTAATATTAACAAAGATGAATAAATACTGTAATAAATGTATTTCTTATTGTTAGTTCATGTTAGTTAATACATTAACTAATGTTAACAAATTAGATGCATAATAAAAAAATAACATGGCAAGAAATAAGAGACTGCATTTTCAAGCAGCATAACAAGCTGTTTAGTACAGCTAAAAATTACAGGAAGCGTCATTTATATATAAAATAAAGTGGATGGCAAAAGAAAATGTCCTTACACACGTTTTCATAGTGTTAAAATGATGTACAGTGTTACAATTATGGTGTTATATGTATAAATATATAAATATTGCCACAGAGTGAACGTGACACTGACACCATGTGTGCTGCATCTTTGCTAAATCGTTTTTTACACAGTATGAAAAATGAAGACACATCCAACGCTATCCTGAAAGACATGAGGAACTATCTTAGCTCTCTTCCTTTCAATTTCCAAAATGCTTCCATCATCTCTGGACAGGAAGAAGGCCTTTATGGTTGGATCACCGTCAACTACCTGATGGGGAACTTCCTGGAGGTCAGTTCATGGGCTGCTTTACTGAACCTTTTTTTTTATTTTGGTCTTTGAAGCTAAATGATAATCTCAGAATTAGTTTGGTTACAGTTTCATCTTAAATGTTTGTATTCAAATAACATACTGCAAGTGTTTAATCCTTTCAATACAAGATTTTGAGTTTTCTCTCATATTAGTTGTGCTTCATTTAGAATCCTGATGTTTTCAATGCATTGCAGTCATCTTATGACACAATATTGAATCTAAAGCAGAAGCGGACAACAGATTTGAATTTAACTTTTTAAAAAAAATAAACTTTAGTCTGTTTTATAGAAAAATCTTTGGAATGCCTGGGTACACCCTCATGGGGCTAAGACAGTTGGTTCATTGGACTTGGGCGGAGCCTCAACACAGATTGCCTTTGCTACATCTGAAGATGCAAAAGGAGACGATGTCATTAAGGTTTCGCTCTATGGCTATGAATATAATATCTACACACACAGTTTCCTCTGCTATGGGAAAAATGAAGCTGAGAAAAGAGTTTTGGCCAAACTTTCAAAGGTACAGTATATGCTCATTTAATTGAATTAAATTTCTAAATGTTCCTATTTCTAAATGTTCTAAATGTTTCTAAATGTTCCAACCAAAATATGTGTTTTAATTAGGATACAGTAAGTAAAACATTATAGATCATGTTGTACTTTTAGATTGAGTATTATTTTATGTTTCTTCTTGCTTTTCAACCATCAGTAATTATTATACATTGATTGCAAAATTGTAATAAAAAAAAAACACAAACAAACAAAGGAAACCTTTCTTGGAAAATCCATTATTGCTGATGCAGGGCGATGCCATTAAACCCATAGCTAATGCGCAACATTTCCCAAAACATGCCACGTCAATACTTCAGTCATTTAATAGAGGGATGAAATAGTTCAATAGCAACATTTTCTTTCCACTAAGAGTAAATTGGTCAGATGCTATTTGCATTAAATAGTGTTAGATTATTTATAAACTTAGTGCACATAGAGGTAGATTCTATTTGCACTCCAGTGTATTAAAACATTATGCACTAATAGCAACATATTCAGTGTAATTTATATTATGTTGTAATCATAAATGGATGCTGCCTTATGGGACATTGCTTGTCACTGGTGCTAGACGACCGGGTCAGAGAATCTCCAAAACTGCAGCTTTTGTGCGGTGTTCCTAGTTTGCAGTGGTCAGTATCTATCAAAAGTGGTCCAAGGAAGGAACAGTGGTCATGGGTGGCCAAGGGTCATTGATGCACGTGGGGAGCAAAGGCTGGCCAGTGTGGTCCGGTGAAACAAACGAGCTACTGTAGCTCAAATTGCTCAAGTTAATGCTGGTTCTGATAGAAAGGTCTCAGAATACACAGTGCATCACAGTTTGTTGCGTATGGGTCTGCATAGCTGCAGACCAGTCAGGGTGCCCATGCTGACACCTTTCCACCATCGAAAGCACCAACAGTGGGCATGTGAGCATCAGAACTAGACCACAGAGCTCTTTTACATCACGTGGATGGCCAGGTGCGTGTGCGTCGCTTACATGGGGAACGCATGGCAGCAGGATGCACTATGGGAAGAAGGCAAGCCGGCGGAGGCAGTAGCTATGCTTCCATCCACTTTTTCAGCAGGATAATGCGCCCTGCCACAAAGCAAAAATGGTTCAGGAATGGTTTGAGGAGCACAACAACGAGTTTGAGGTGTTGACTTGGCCTCCAAATTCCCCAGATCTCAATCCATTCGAGCATCTGTGGGATGTGCTGAACAAACAAGTCCGATCCATGGAGGCCCCACCTCGCAACTTACAGGACTTAAAGGATCTGCTGCTAACATCTTGGTGCCAGATACCACAGCACACCTTCAGGGGTCTATTGGAGTCCATGTCTCGACAGGTCAGGGCTGGACAAGGGGGACCAACACAATATTAGGAAGGTGGTCATTATGCCTAACATCTCGGTTACGTATGGTAACCCTCGTTCCCTGAGGGAGGGAACGGAGACTTTGAGCTATATAGAACCAGCCAATGAACAATTGCCGTGCAAGATTTGCATCTTGCGCTCCGCCCAGCGCCACGGGTATAAACAGGAAGCGAGAGCGAATGCATGCTGTTTTTCACTGAGTGACTCGGCCATGCAGTGATTGTACAGCAACTGTGACGACGGGACGTACGTCTCCGTTCCCTCCCTCAGGGAACGAGGGTTACCATATGTAACCGAAACGTTCCCTTTCAGTTGGTCACATTCGACGTACGTCGGACGTACCAACGAATTGGGATCCCTTTGGAAAACGCCATAGTTACTACCACTTCCAGCGGCCAACGATGAGCCCCTCAGAAATTCATGCAGGGAGAGTCAAAAAGCTGCTGTTCTGCAAGATCCATTCAGCTGACTTTATTGGATAACGCTGGGAAAGCGTGCCCGAGGACGCCGCTGCGGAAGCCACATCATGCCCGGAGGGAGTTAACATGTGGAGAATACACGTATGGGCTGGCCGTGGGCAGTACAAAATACAAGTCCCAGGGGTGGCCCCGGCGATTTAGAGGCGGGGGACTACACCTTCCTGAGACGGCAGAGGAGCTCTGCTGAGGGAAATACACAAGCTCGCCGTAGGGAGCCGTACCGTGGAAGAATACACACATGGGACTGCCGTGGGGGTCACAACATATGGAACCCAGCCTAACACCCATTCCACCAATGCATACGAGTGCTTGACCTGGTGTCGGATGCTCCGCCACATCCGACTGCCGAGGGTAACGGAGGACTCAACAGGGTTCGCCATTCCGGGGAACTCAACTGGAGCAGTTAGTGCACGTATCCGGTCCATATGGAGGGGAATGGCGCAGCAAGCCGACACAAGAACGGGCACTTCGGTGTTACTGACTATGGGAAGTGAGCACACAGGAAGATACCGGCTCTACACGGAGGCTATAGAATCTAGCGAACGTATTAGGTGTTTCCCAGCCCGCAGCTCTGCAAATATCTGTCAGCGAGGCGCCACGAGCCAATGCCCAGGAAGAAGCAACACCCCTAGTGGAGTGGGCTCTTAACACGAGCAGGCAGGGCACGTCTTGGGATTCATACGCCAAGACGATGGCATCCGCTATCCAGTGGGCCATCCTCTGCTTGGAGACAGCCTTTCCCTTCTGCTGTCCTCCGTAACAGACGAAGAGCTGCTTTGAGGTCCTGAAGCTTTGCGTTCTGTCCACGTAAGTCCAGAGAGCACGGACAGGACAGAGAAAAGCTAGGGCTGGGTCTGCCTCCTCCGAAGGCAGCGCTTGCAGGCTCACCACTTGGTCCCGGAAGGGAGTAGTGGGAACCTTGGGCACATATCCAGGCCGGGGTCTCATGATCACATGAGAGTTACCGGGCCCGAATTCCAGGCACGATTCATCGACCGAAAATGCCTGCAGGTCCCCTACCCTCTTGATGGAGGCCAACGCAGTCAGTAGTATTGTCTTTAACGACAAGATCTTTAACTCTGCTGACTGCAAAAGCTCAAAGGGCGCTCTCTGCAGTGCGGTTAGCACCAGAGACATGTCCCAAGAGGGTATAGAGGGAGGGCGAGGTGGATTTAGTCTCCTCGCCCCCCTCAGGAACCTGACGATCAGATCGTGCTTACCTAAAGATTTTCCATCCACTAGTTCATAATTATAATTATGATCTATAATTATGATCAATCATAATTGCTGATGCCAAGCTTGCTATGAAAGAACTTCACGCAGCCATCAGTAAACAACAGACTGATCACCCTGAAGCTGCGTTTATTGTTGCAGGTGACTTTAATCACTCAAACTTAAAGTCAGTGCTACCCAAGTTTCACCAGCATGTTTCCTGCCACACCAGAGGAAACAAAACCGTAGACCATGTCTACACAAACATGGCTAGAGCTTACGTTGCAACACCCCTCCCCCACCTGGGACAGTCAGACCACGTCTCTTTGTTCCTCAGCCCCAAATATGCACCACTCATCAACCGTGTGAAGCCATCAGTGAAGACCATCAAGGTGTGGCCTGCGGGGGCAGACTCCACACTCCAGGAAAGGTTTCTAAACACAGACTGGAGTATGTTTGCTTCTCAAGCCACCAGTGGCGCTCACACGGACATTAACTCCTACACCTCCTCTATATTGGATCATATCAACACCACCATTGACAGTGTTACAACCCAGAAACAGATCACCACATACCCAAATCAGAAGCCTTGGATGAACAGGGAAGTGCGACTCCTGCTGAAGTCACGCAATACTGCCTTCAGATCAGGAGATGCACAAGCCTACAGCGCATCCAGAGCAAACCTGAAGAAGGGCATCAAAAAGGCCAAGCACTGCTACAAGCTAATAGAGGGACACTTTTCCAACTCTGACCCTCGACGCATGTGGCAGGGCATTCAGGCCATCAGTGATTATAAACCCACCCACTCCACCCCCGCAGCCACTGATGTCAACTTCCTGAATGAACTAAATTACTTTTATGCTCGTTTTGAAAGAGACAACAGAGAAACTGCCACCAAGCTCAAACCCTCAGCTGACCACCCACCAATCACACTCTCCTCCACAGATGTCTGCAAGGCACTGAGCCGGATCAGCGCGCACAAGGCTGCTGGACCAGACAACATCCCTGGTCGTGTTCTCAGGGCATGTGCGGAGCAGCTCGCTGGGGTTTTTACAGACATCTTCAACCTGTCTCTTGCCCAAGCAGCTGTACCAACATGCTTTAAACGCACTTCCATTGTGCCAGTGCCGAAACACTCCAGCCCGAGGTGCCCTAATGACTACCGCCCTGTAGCACTCACACCCATCATTATGAAGTGCTTTGAGCGGCTGGTCCTGGAACACCTAAAAGACTCTATACCATCCACATTGGACTCACACCAGTTTGCCTATCGCAGCAATAGGAGCACAGAGGATGCAGTCTCCATGGCACTGCACTCTGTGCTCACCCATCTGGACAGTAAAAACACCTATGCACGCATGCTGTTTGTTGACGTCAGCTCAGCATTCAACACTGTCATCCCATCCAAGTTAATTGCCAAACTTGGAGACCTGGGCATCAACACTTCAATGTGTAACTGGATTTTGGACTTCCTAACTGACAGACCACAGAATGTTCGATCAGGATCCACATGCTCCACGTCCATCACACTCAACACTGGTGTACCACAGGGCTGTGTGCTAAGTCCGTTTCTCTACTCCCTCTTCACCTCCGACTGCAAGCCTGTGTATGGAACTTGTTGGGGACACAGTTATTTACCCCGAAGACCAGATATGCGAAAGGAAGACCAGGAGTCAGGATGTTCAATCAATGAAGAAATTTTACTGAAGAACAGTTTGCAGTTTCACCGGTAGAGCCCAGACGCAGAGTCACACAAGGAAGTCGAGGCCAAGACTCTACCGTTCACAGAAAATCACAGTCCAATTATACCCGTTTCAAGGGCACAAATCACATCATCCCACAGGTGGGAGTCTTCTGATTGGTTCTAACAACATGCACGTCAGCAACTTTCCACACGTCAACAGATAGGAGCACATATCACTAAAAATGCGTAGACGAGCTGGCACCCAGCCCCAGATTTGGACTAGAATGACCTCGGAGGTCACAGCAAACGCGTCTCCAGGTCTGCCATAGTCTGCAGAAATTCCATCTCCAATGCTGGATCTGCAGAGATCATACAACGCACATACACACAAAAGCTCCAGAGAATAACACTTTGCTCAAGGTTGAGAACATCTTAACTAACTATCAACAAAATCCTTCTCCACAACAACTGATATGCCAGCTTAGTACAGAAATGAATTTATTCTATTTAGTTAATAAAAGCACATAAAAAGAGAGGTACATTTGTCTGTTGTCTGAGTCCACAAAAAGTCACATAGCCCCCCCAGGACATGTGTGACCCTAGGGTCACTGAAGGATGATATATAACTAAGCACATGCTGAGAGAGACTCTTGAAGTGAAGAGTGTTTACACTCTCCAAGGACGGTGGCATGTCAGCACATCCTGACACAGACATCCGAGCTGATACCTTAGAAATGTAGATTCAAAAGCACACAGCAAATCTACTAAAACTACTCATTCAACTGCACAGCAAATATAATATTCAAAATCACTCATTAAATATAGAGAGGTTATAGATTAATTGATTTATCAAAGGTAGGAAATGATTTGTACTTGATTATCATTGATTCTTATTTTAATATTGAACATAAAAACCATTCTTGAAGGATATTGAAGGATATGTGTCTGATGAAGAGACAGGTGATGTGATGAAGAGGCAGGTGATGTTGACCTTGACCCTTCAAACTAACTCCATCGTCAAGTTTGCGGACGACACTACAGTGATTGGTCTCATCAGCAACAACGATGAGACTGCCTACAGGGAGGAGATCCAGCACCTGGCCACATGGTGCGCTGATAATAATCTGCTCCTCAACACCACCAAAACGAAGGAGCTCATCGTGGACTTCAGGAAGGAGTCAAGAGGCACACACAACACCATCCACATCAATGGAATGGCTGTTGAGCGTGTCTCCAGTTTCAAGTTCATGGGGATCCACATCTCGGCGGATATGTCGTGGACGACCAACACCTCCAGCCTGGTCAAGAAGGCTCACCAGCGCCTCTTCTTCCTGAGGACACTGAGGAAGAATCAGCTCTCCTCGGCTATCCTGGTGAACTTCTATCGCTGCGCAATAGAAAGCATCCTGACCAACTGTGTCGCAGTATGGTATGGGAGCTGCTCTGTTGCGGAGCGCAAGGCACTGCAGCGGGTGGTGAAAACTGCCCAGTGCATCACAGGAACTCCACTACCTGCCATCGAGCACATCCAGAGGAAACGCTGTCTGCATCGAGCTCGCAGCATCCTCAAGGACTCCTCTCACCCGGCCCACAGACTGTTTTCTCTCCTGCCCTCCGGCAGGCGTTTCAGGATCCTCCGGACCAGAACCAGCAGACTTAAGAACAGTTTTTTCCCCAGAGCTGTCTCTTTATTGAACTCAAACCCCCGTTGATCCACTCCCCTCATAAACTGCAAACTCTCCTACCTCACACCTACATTCACTTTGTTATTTGCACTACCGACTGTTTATTACAGTAACAACTGTTTACTTATGCATTTTGCACCACCATATCTTAACTGGAATATGCTCATTTGCACTGCCGACTGTATTTACAGTAACAATGTTTACATTTGCATTTTGCACCGTACTTCTAACTGCAATATACAACCACTTTCCACTGCATTTTTACACTTTCTTTCGGATAGCTCTGTCCATAATGTATTGCACTAACTTAATTCACTGGATAATTAATTCACATATTCCTCATATTAGCCTACATATTATTGTATACCTCTATCTGTAATATTCTGTTCAAAGTAATAGCCATCTGTATATTATATTCATAGTACATATTCACCTGTACATTCTGTTTACATTCTGTTTATAGTAATAGCCATCTGTATATTTATATTTATTCACTGTATATATTCATCTGTAAATTCAGTTCTGTTTATAGTAATAACCATCTCTCTACTTATACATATTTATATATATTCAGTACATTTTTATGCCCTGCACTTACGCAACCATTGTATATATCCTGCACTTGCTGCTATTGCACTTCTGGTTAGACCTAAACTGCATTTCGTTGCCTTGTACTTGTACTTGTGTAATGACAATAAAGTTGAATCTAATCTAATCTAATCTAATAATTAGTGGCGATAGCGGCAACATAGACTTTGAGGGTGGAGGGAGACAGCCTTCGCTCCAAACTGTCTTGTAGAAAGGAAAGCACAGACCTGATCGAACATCTTCGGGGGTCTTCTCGGTGAGAAGAGCCTCGTAGAGGGGGCTCTAGCGGAAGAGATGGTGTCAACTAACGCTTGCGGTAGGTCACCTAGAACCTCTGCGTCCCGCCCAGGGACCAAACATGGAGTTTCCAGAAGTCCAGACGCGGGTGCCATAGGGTGCCCCGTCTCTGAGTCAGGAGGTCCTTCCTCAGAGGAATGGGCCAAGGAGGTGCTGTCGCGAGGAGCACTAGTTCCGGGAACCAAGTCCGGTTGGGCCAATACAGAGCAACCAACAGGACTTGCTCCTCGTCCTCCCTGACCTTGCACAATGTCTGTGCGAGAAGGCTCACTGGGGGAAACGCATATTTGCGTAGGCCCCGGGGCCAACTGTGTGCTAGAGCATCCGAGCCGAGGGTCCCAACAGAAGACAACAGAATGCCTGGACACTTGTTCTAGGGGAATTCCCGCCCGTAGAAACGAAGGGTCCGACCAAGGGCTGAAGGTTTGGCGGCACCTCGGAGTGACTTGGACGCGGAGGGAACCGCTGTGCCACGCCCATCTCGGGACTCGATCGTGTAGCCAGTGTTGAAGTGGTCTCATATGAAGCAATCCCAAAGGCGTTACTGCGGCTGCGGATGCCATATGCCCCAGGAGCCTCTGAAAGTGTTTCAGTGGTGAAACCATAGATATCGGTGAAACCATGATGAAGAGCAAACTCCCATTTGCCAACAAAAATAACAGCAAAAGACCACGCAAAGCAGTTTCCCGGTGTGTTGACCGATTTCAAAACACAGCATCAGGAAGCTTTGAAGCGTCATGAATCAATGAGTCGATTCAGCGGTTTGGATCGCCAAAGTCACGTATTTCAGCAGTTTGACACGCGATCCGAATCATGAATCGACTCGCTGATTCATAGCATCATGATGCTGTGTTTTGAAATCGGTCATCACTATATAAGTCGTTATTTAGAGACGAACGGAGGTCTTACGGGTGTCCAACGACATGAGGGGATGTCATTAATGACAGAATTAAAATTTTTGGATGAACTAACCCTTTAAGAGATTGCACTTTGTGCATTGGAAGCACTCAAATGTCTGTTTTGTAAAGCTACCTCTGTAAAACAGGAAGTTATTTATTCATTTTTCAGAAGCTGTAGCATATTCCTTTTGTAAAGCTACAGAACTTGTTTGACTCAATGTTTTGTAAATTTGAGCCATGTGTGTATTAAGGTCTTCAATAAAACAAGATGGGAACTTAAATATTCCCAGCACTTTCTGTAATGTAGTGCTTTTTTTCTCTTTTTCATCAAACCGCAGTTTTTGCATTTTCCTGCATTTTTCATCGCATTTTTTAAGAAAACATGCCGCATAATCAAGGATTTTTGCCCGCAACAATCACAAAAAAAAGCTGCATTTTTCTGGAAGGACTGTGATATGCCCGCCCCTCGAACACAAAGAGCAGAAAGGGCCTGTGTCGAGGGAGAATCGAGACATGAAAGTACCTTCAGGTCGATCGCTGCAAACCAATCTTGGGGATGGATACACCTGAAGATGCGTTTCTGCGTTAGCATTCTGAACGGCAGCCTGTGAAGGGACCGGTTCAAGAATCACAGATCCAAGATCAGCCGTAACCCGCCACCTTTCTTGGGTACAATGAAGTACGGGCTGTAGAACCCGGACCTCATATCGGCTGGAGGGACCGCCTCTATCGCGTCCTTCGCCAGTAGGACTGCGATCTCCGCCTGGAACACGGGGGCATTCTCCTTCGCTACTGTCATGAAGTGAATGCCCCTGAGCTTGGGGGGACGTCGGGCGAACTGAATCGCATAGCCGAGTCTGATGGTATGGAGGAGCCACCGAGACGGGCTGGGAAGCGCTAGCCAGGCTCCCAGACACCAAGCAAGGGGGATCAATGGCACCACAGACGTACCCGCAGCAGGGCAGTGAGGCGGAATGCAGGGATCCGACCCGGACGGCATGGGAGCGGCCCGGAGTGGGATCTGAGTGTGCTGTGCAACACTTACCTGCGTCCGCTGAGGGGGCGTGCGAGTGTGGGGAGGCCACTTGAGTGTGTCCCCACAGCCGGCGTCCCCTGCTGGTGAAGGGAGAGGCACCTGAGGGTGGCGAGGCATGGGAGCGTCGACCACCGCCAAGCGCGCTCTCTTGGCACCCAGAGATGGAGGAAACTGCTCTTTTATTGAAGTTTTGGGTACGGAACAGAAATCAAACGAGAACAAAAAATTCTCCCCCGGCCCTCCTCCGGGGGAAGGAGTGGTGCTGCAACCATCTCCTGGAGAGCAGTTTCCTCCATCTCTGGGCGGCCCGTCTCAGGGTCTCTTCCGACGGCGCTTGCCACCTGGCTTGGCAGCAGCCTGAGCGGGCTGGACGTCCTTCCCACGGCCGGCCCCACGCCGTCGGCTGGGTGTAGGCTGCTGCGGTCCCTTGGCAGGGGCGGAGGCGGCGGCAGGCGGACGTCCTCGGCGACGAGCAGGCGAAGGTGGAGCCACCGGCGGTTGGGTGGAGGCAGCAGCGGGCCGCCGGGGCAGGATGTGCTTGATGGCCTCCGTCTGCTTCTGGGCGGCCGAGAACTGCTGGGCAAAGCTCTCGACCGCGTCGCCGAACAACCCGGCCGACGTAATGGGGGAGTCCAGGAACCGATACTTGTCAGTCTCCCTCATGTCGGGCAGGTTGAGCCAGAGATGACGCTCCTGGACCACAAGCGTGGACATCGCCTGACCGATGGAACGAGCGGTGACTTTCGTAACCCGGAGGGTGAGGTCCGTCGCCGTCTGGAGCTTCCGGAGGAGCTCTGGATCAGGTCTACCCTCTTGCATGTCCATGAGTGCCTGGGCCTGGTGGACCTGAAGCAATGCCATGGCATGCAAGGCAGACGCATCCTCTCCACAAGCCTTGTAAGCCTTCCCAGTAAGACCGGAGGAGAACTTACAGGCCAGGGACAGGAGACGCGGGTCACCGAGCCAGTGGGAGGCGGTTGCATCACGACGGTGCATTCCACTGGCGGGATCCCAACGTAACCCTTTGCAGGCCCGCCGTCAAGGGTAGTGAAGGGGGAGGAGTCACTCGGACGGTTTCTGGCAGAAAAAGATGCCGTCCACGACCTTGTGAGCTCCTCATGCACCTCCGGGAAGAAAGGCACCGGGGCGGGACGCTGAGAACCAGCCTGACCCTCTCCGAGAAACCAATCGTCCAACCTAGAGGGTTCGGGACATGGTGGAGAGTCAGACAAGCCAGACCCTTTCGGCGGCCCGGGAAAGCATAGTAGCCATGTCATGGTCCGGTGCGGCCGAAGCTACTCTCCCAGAGGGAGGTAGTCCAGCCGAACCCTCATCCTCCGAGGACTGGAACTCTGCTCCGATGCAGTGATCGACATCTGTTCGTCCACCGGAGCTCCGAAAGTCAGAGCTTCTCCCGGGAGCTCTACCGGCTGCGGAACTGAGGGAATAGGGGCCTGCGGAGGTTGACTCGGCGGGTGTGCCCTAAACGTAATCCTCAGGTCACCCTGGCCATCTGAAGAAATAGGTCTATTCTGGTTAGGAATAGAACTACTAGATCGTGGGATGGGTAAGGGGACTCCGCCTTCCCGGAGGTAGGTGAGTCTCGACCTTAGTTCTGAGATAGTCATGTTCCCGCAGTGGTATCATGAACTATCCACAAATGTCGCCTCAGCGATTGTCACCGTCAGCGGGCGCCAGGGAACGGCCGCATCCAGAAACACACGGGTGGAATGACACCTTGAAAAACACGCAGTGTCACCCGTGTACTCTTTTTGTGAGGAAACACTCTCTGTGCTGAAGCACTCACGAACCAACAGGTTGCTGTGAAAACAGCAGTTTTTCTCAATATAGAGGCAGCAGTGAGCACCGCAATCCCGCTGAAGTGTGCCGTCTCTCCAACACGCGTTCTCCCCGATCTCCGGTCTTCTCAATATTCTTGCTGATAGCAGCTTTCAACTCGATAAGCTCGAGAGTCCTCTTCATACGCCGTTCGGCTCCGAAGTGAATGACAGTGTGCATTCGCTCTCGCTTCCTGTTTATACCCAATATATGCAAATCTCGCACGCCAATTGTTCATTGGCCGGTTCTATATAGCTCGAAGCTGATAGGGGCTCCCAGAAGTGGCCGACTAAAAGGGAACCAGTATATATATATATATATATATATATATATATATATATATATATATATATATATATACACTCACCTAAAGGATTATTAGGAACACCTGTTCAATTTCTCATTAATATATATTTGACATTACGTTTTGATGTTAAATGCACATATAGAATTGTTCTATATAAGCAATACTATTTGTATTTCATCTGAGTTGTCTAAAACTCTACATGCATTATCGTAATCAATCTTTTAATTGTTTTGCTTCTCAGGAATCCACCAACTGGGCTATTGTGAAGCACCCCTGCTATCCTTCTGGATATAATATCTCCATGCTTGCAGAGGAGGTTTTCGGAAGTGAATGTACAAATACTGATGTTCCTTCGATGTATAACCCAAAGCGATATATTACATTCGTTGGACAGAGTGACCCTGAACAGTGCAAAGTCTTGGTCAGGAGTATCTTTGACCTGACGTCCTGCCAGGGAGCTGAAAACTGCTCCTTTGATGGAGTTTATCAACCAACACTCAGTGGAGAGTTCATGGTAGGTGTTCTGTCATTATTTACTCAACTTCATATTATTCCAAACCTCATTGCAGTGCATTATGGGATCGAATCAGTGCACTCGATAACGTCCACTATGGTCTCGGACACCAATACAAATGCCAGTCCCCTCAAACAGTGCCCTATTTAAGGTTATGGCGATTTCGGATACAGCCTTGAAGACCTTGATTAGCTGTGTTTAATTAGGGCTGGAGCAAAACTTTGACAACCCTGGAGCAGATGAACATTGACATCATCAAATGTCATTGTTTCTTGCATGTCATTGTGACCAAATGTTATGACATCTAACCTATAATATGTTGCATACATTTTTGGTGAACTACTTCTTTCAGCTGGGTCTATTGAATCACTTATTTTTTCTGTCCTAGGCCTATGCAGGGTTCTACTGGACTGCTTTGGCTCTTAAAGTAAATGGTTCCAAAAGTATGGAGGTGTTCAACATGAACATGAAGTTGTTCTGCTCAAAGGACTGGAAAAATGTGAGTACCAGCCAACTGCATAATCATGACTACCAGGGAAATATAGACTGGGAGGAATGAGTGTTGTGGTTCTTTGTTTTTAATTTATGATTGATGTGTATAATCAATAAACTTGCCTTTGAATGTCCCCCATCCCCTTCTTTAGCTCAAGCAAAACTACAACATCAAAGACATCCATCTGAAGTCCTACTGCTACTCTGCAAATTATGTGCATAGCATTCTTGCAGATGGTTACAAGTTCAACACGGACAACTGGAAAAATCTAAATTTTCAGAAAGAGGTACATTGCATTTCATGTTAATCATGTGATAGGTTCCAGTTTACTATAAGATTTTCTGGCCTCTCAAAATTATAACAGAATTCAGAAAAAGGTCAAATGTTTTTTTTCTTCCCTTAAATTCTGATACATTATTTATACTGCTTCGTGAACAGTACCAGTGGACTGTACAGTAGACCCCTATTAAAGGAATATTCCGGTTTCAATACAAGTTGAGCTCAGTCGACAGCATTTGTGGCATAATGTTGATGAACACAAAATTATTTTCTTTTCTTTTTTGAAAGCAAGGCAAACATCAATAGAGAATGTGGCAATTCATAAATGTCATAATACTGTTTCAAAAGTATAGCCACAATATATAGACATTTAAGTACTAATATATATATAGATCAGGCATAACATTATGACCGGTGGTAACATAACACTGATTATCATGGCACCTGTTAGTGGGTGGGATATATTAGGCAGCAAGTGAACATTTTGTCCTCAAAGTTGATGTATTAGAATCAGGAAAAATGGGCAACCATAAGGATTTGAGCAAGTTTGACAAGGGCCAGAGCATCTCCAAAAATGCAGCTCTTGTGGGGTATTCCCGGTCTGCAGTGGTCAGTATCAAGGAAGGAAACTGTTCCTTCCTAGATACTGGTGAACCGGCTGGGTCATGGCGTCCAAGGCTCATTGATAAACATGGGGAGCAAAGGCTGTGGTCTGATCAAACAGATGGTCAAACTGCTCAGGGTGCCCATGCTGACCCCTGTCTACCGCCGAAAGCGCCAACAGTGAGCACGCGAGCATCAGAACTGGACCACGGAGCAATGGAAGAATGTGGCCTGGTCTGATGAATCATGTTTTCTTTTACATTACGTGGATGGCCGGGTGTGTCGCTTACCTGGGGAACGCATGGCACCAGGATGCACTATGGGAAGAAGGCAATCCGGCGGAGGCAGTGTGATGCTTTGGGCAATGTTCTGCTGGGAAACCTTGGGTCCTGCCATCCATGTGGATGTTACTTTGACATGTATCACCTACCTAAGAATTGTTGCAGACCATGAACACCCTTTCATGGAAACCATATTCCCTGGTGGCCGTGGCCTCTTTCAGCAGGATAATGCGCCCTGCCACAAAGCAAAAATGGTTCAGAAATGTGGGTCTAGTGGAGTCCATGCCTCGACGGGTCAGGGCTGTTTTGGCAACAAAAGGGGGACCAACACAATATTAGGAAGGTGGTCATAATGTTATGCCTGGTCAGTGTATATGGGTCAATGACATGACATGGATTTTTTTGTGTCCGAATTCATTATTTTCCTAAAAAAAAAAAAATACATGTCACATATCAAATTGATCTACAATATTCCTTTATAAGATACTTTTTGAGTTGTGGTGTTTCAAAGACCTAAAATGTCAGGTGGTGCAACCAGCACATTTACATTTAAAAGTATCAATTCCCACTTCAATTGCAAAATTAAGTAAGAAATATAAATGTAAACCATTATATAATGTATACTAATAATAATAATAATAATAATAATAATAATAATAATAATAATAATAATAATAATAATAAAATAAAAAACATAAAACCTCCTTATGGAAAATTGTGTTCTGAAGACATAGAAACGTGTCCGTTTATATGAATTGGACTAAAAGGGCAATACACAGAAAAGCGAAAGGGAATTTACCATGTGATATGCATTTTACAATGATTCATATGTATATTGTATATGTATATTATTTTAAATTAATATATGGTCGCACCACAAGACATTTTTTGGGTGGTAAAATCAGAAATCTTGTTTATTAATGAATTAATGCTTAAAAGCTGTAAAACCAATATGAATCAGCACCATACATTTTTTGGACAAAAAAAAAATCTATTTTTCTTATTTGTCATTGACCCATATACTCTCAAAAAATCTATATGGCACCAAAAATGGTTCTTGGCTCGTAATCATAGGGGAACCTTTTTAAGTGCTATATAGCACCAATTTTGGTGCTTCAGTGGTTCTTCAGCGGTTCGTCAGAGGTTCTTCACCGGTTCTATTGCAATATTGCACATAAAACTCTGAAACCACTGTAAAATTATTTGAAATTTATACAAAAGTATAACATAAGACTGAATGTACGTACATGGTTTTTATAAAAATGTTAAACTTTATATTTCTGCTTCTAAATTCTCCAAAAATTGGTCCCATTTACATCCATTGTAAGTGGCTCACCATAAACGTTGTGTTTTGACAAAATGTTGTTGATTGACTTTTACTTGAACTCGAAATATTAATTAAAAAACGTTTTCATAGCAAATGCATTTCTGAGCCGCTGATTTCTAAGGATCATATACACTCACCTAAAGGATTATTAGGAACACCTGTTCAATTTCTCATTAATGCAATTATCTAATCAACCAATCACATGGCAGTTGCTTCAAGGCATTTAGGGGTGTGGTCCTGGTCAAGACAATCTCCTGAACTCCAAACTGAATGTCAGAATGGGAAAGAAAGGTGATTTAAGCAATTTTGAGCCTGGCATGGTTGTTGGTGCCAGACGGGCCGGTCTGAGTATTTCACAATCTGCTCAGTTACTTGGATTTTCACGCACAACCATTTCTAGGGTTTACAAAGAATGCTGTGAAAAGGGAAAAACATCCAGTATGCGGCAGTCCTGTGGGCTAAAATGCCTTGTTGATGCTAGAGGTCAGAGGAGAATGGGCCGACTGATTCAAGCTGATAGAAGAGCAACTTTGACTGTAATAACCACTCGTTACAACCGAGGTATGCAGCAAAGCATTTGTGAAGCCACAACACGCACAACCTTGAGGCGGATGGGCTACAACAGCAGAAGACCCCACCAGGTACCACTCATCTCCACTATAAATAGGAAAAAGAGGCTAAAATTTGCACGAGCTCACCAAAATTGGATAGTTGAAGACTGGAAAAATGTTGCCTGGTCTGATGAGTCTCGATTTCTATTGAGACATTCAGATGGTAGAGTCAGTATTTGGCGTAAACAGAATGAGAACATGGATCCATCATGCCTTGTTACCACTGTGCAGGCTGGTGGTGGTGGCGTAATGGTGTGGGGGATGTTTTCTTGGCACACTTTAGGCCCCTTAGTGCCAATTGGGCATCGTTTAAATGGCATGGCCTTCCTGAGCATTGTTTCTGACCATGTCCATCCTTTTATGACCACCATGTACCCATCCTCTGATGGCTACTTCCAGCAGGATAATGCACCATGTCACAAAGCTCAAATCATTTCAAATGCTTCATGCTGGTTTCTTGAACATGACAATGAGTTCACTGTACTAAAATGCCCCCACAGTCACCAGATCTCAACCCTATAGAGCATCTTTGGGATGTGGTGGAACGGGAGCTTCGTGCCCTGGAATGTGCATCCCACAAATCTCCATCAACTGCAAGATGCTATCCTATCGATATGGGCCAACATTTCTAAAGAATGCTTTCAGCACCTTGTTGAATCAATACTATGTAGAATTAAGGCAGTTCTGAAGGTGAAAGGGGGTCAAACACAGTATTAGTATGATGTTCCTAATAATCCTTTAGGTGAGTGTAAACCTCAAGTCTCAACACATGATTGCAATGTCAAATATATGCCAATCATATTCTCTCTCCCACTCCAGCAAATCAGCTCTGTCTATCTGAAATGATGCCGTGAACTGGACCTCTTCCTTTGTCTCTTTGTGTTTCTTAGGTAAATAAGACCAGTATAGCTTGGTCCCTTGGCTACATGCTTGCACTTTCCAACATGATCCCAGCAGAAGGGAAAATCATCAAGCTACCCATAGACAACGTTCTTTTCACTGGACTCCTCCTCCTGTTTTCTGCTCTGACTATTATCACCCTCACATACCTCGTCATTGCTCTGGTGCGCTTCTGTTATTGAGGTTTTTGTACTGAGTTTCCATCTATACTGTACTGAGTTCTCATGTGTAGAACTAGTTCCCCTCTTAGCGAGGTTTTGGAAACCAGGAGAGACACTGATGTGTCAATGCAGATGTACCTGCTAGAGAAGGATTTTAATTTTGGAACCTGAAGGTCATGTCTAGCGGTGCTAAGGTTAAAAAAAAAAAAAGACATCTGATGTGAACTCCAAATGTGTTAAAAAAGTGGCGCACAGGTCTTTTTAGTCCAATAATAGTCCAGTGGCAAGCTCTTGTACTGTGGATTTGAATGAAGACACCAAAGACAAAGTAAAGGTTTTAGCTTATATATAGTAAAAAGTATCTAATATGGTCATGGCAATGTTTTGATTGTGTATTATATCTAATGTTTGTGTCATCCCTAGCATCATGCCTTATGTATCTCACACATATATTTCTGCATGTGCTCTTCAGCACATATTGTCTTTGGATGAAATGTCATAGTATCTAAATAAATGTTATGGTTGTTAATGACAGTGCAGTGAAGACAAGTGATTATATTGCTCTGGAAATTAGGTATTTTAACAGATGATCTGAGCATTGGGAATAATATAATGTAATAGTGTTAATGCTATTAAAGATATTAAAAATGAAGGACACAAAAAAATGATGCAAGGGAGACTAGGAATGATTGTAAGTTAATTAAGGTAATTTGTGTCTGTTGCCTGTGTTCTGTCTTTTAACAAATAAGACATTAAGAAGAGCAACCATAAAATGTATAATGTAAATATATATATATTTTTTTTCTTCAAGACATTCTACATGAAATACTGTATTTAAAGTCCATATGGCCCTAAACAATACTTTTCCTTGTGTGACTTTAACTGTTTTTTCAAAACGTCTTCTGAATCCCTTCTGTCTTCCATGTTTAATGTCTAGAAACGATCAATTCAATTTGTATAGTGAATTTATCAAAACATATTGTTCCAAAGCAGTTTTACAAAGAATAGTGCCTTACAACACCCCAGTAAGCAAGTTAAAGAAAACAGTAGAATTTGTTTAACAAATGTATACAGAGAATATACATACTGTATGTCTTATACGTACCTGTAAATTTAATCTGACCGGATATAATTCACCATAATATTATTAGGTTAAAAAGGCTAAAAGCATCCCGTAAAGATTTTTTTAGTCCAAAGTGTTTTATTATTGATTTAAATATTACATAATTACTGAAAAATGTATTTTCATTGAAATACTATTATAGTTAAATATATAAATATATAGTTAAATAAATATTGGTGACATTGGAATTATACAGTTCTATCTGGGCAGCTATTCTGAGCAGTTTTGAGATATTGAGCTTCAAAGTTTTTGCATTCCAATGGACAGAATCGGTGCCAGAGCAGATCTACTGGAGGGGCATTGGGTCATCGGCGGGGGGGCACGGCCGAATGAGAAATATTTTGATGCAGTTGCGACATCATAGTCCAACACAGCAGAAATGCAATAAAAAAACGAAACACTTTTTATTATTATTATTATTATTATTATTATTATTATTATTATTATTATTACTATTATTATTATATTAATCAGGCACGGCGCCAGGATTCCAGTTTTGGATGAGCCAGACCAATTTTGGGTGGGCCTTAAATTAAAAACGTTATCAAATCACTGTTTAACATAATAAAAATGACTGACTAATATACTGTTATATTGTCTGTGCTTACATAATAGAGATTTGAATAGCTTGATGCTCTTTAAATTTGCATTGTAAAAATTTTCGGTGCATAGGACGGACCTGTCCGCGATCGCTCTCCGTAGTTCTGACCAAAGAAGAGCACTTTGGGATCTCGATTACGCAGGCTGTGCTTTAGCGCATCTCTCTAGAAGGCCAATAGACGGTAAAAGTGGTCAGTATTAATAATATTTCCCCAAAATAAAGTTTAGTTTTGCTCGTATAACATGAGCCCGAATATTTGACAATTCTGTTTAATTGTGTTAAGGAAACAGGAAAATGTAGGCTACGGATGTCAATCCATTCCCGACGATCTTGGTTTGCTTCTTATTTATTAAATATACAGCCAATTAGTTAATTAAAAAAGAATGTTATATGCTAATATTTAAACATAGTCTAACTATGAAACTAAATAGACCCTCTGTCCGACGAAAGTGCCCGCGCATTTTTTCCTTTATGACAGCGGAAACGACTCGCACTCCGTTATTTTTAGCCATACAGATAAGTGCAAGACATAATTATAAACAATAAACTGTCTACTTTTATTTGTGTAGACTCGCAACACCAACAAAGGCCGTGGACTCAGGGAACAGATTATTTTGCACTCCACTCTAAACGCTGTCTTCATTTAAAAAAAAAAAAGTTATTTATTAAACGCAAAGTTTTTCATTTAAAAAGCATTTCAAAATTAATTCATATTTCCAACAAACAAAATTCCGAGCCAAAATAACGAAGTGGTAAAAAAAAAAAAACAACAACTTTGAGTTAGCCTACCACCATGCAAATTAAAAATGTCACCCTTCTCCCGTGGTGACTACCCGACAGGGGAACGGTAGCCTAATGAACTAAATGTTCTAAATAAATATGCACATAGCCTAGTGATAATAATAATAAACAAATACACAACTTATAATAAATAAACTGAAATATTCTACAACACATTGCATACTACAATATACAATACCATAAATGATGGAGTAGGCAATTTTAAGTTGTTACACTATGCCTAAGGAAAAAATACAAACTTCACAGTCTATTTTAATGACATATCTCGCTAAAATAAAAAAAAATAAAAAAAAATAGTGGAAAAAATAATATATATGATGTGGCAGATGCGCATCGATAATTCCGAAGACAACGTGTTCATTATTAAACTCATAAAAGACAACAGAATTACAGGAATACTGGATTTTAAACTAAGAAATGCAACAATTGATCAAGACCTTGAAGCAGATATGAGGGACAAACACACAAACAGCTCATACGTGCCGCTCAAGTGGCTATAAGGTGCTTTCCTTACAGCCTTAATGTGTCTGAGGCGGTGGATGGGATACATAAACCTACCAACATCCGTGGCATAATATTTGGAATGACTTGCGATAGGAAAAAAAAAGTTGGAATGGAAACAATGGAATGGAAACAATGTAATTTCACAATAGATTGAAATTTTTGAAAATAATCGCAAAAGTTTTTGCGCAAATCTGTAATGGAAACGCGGCTACTGTTATTAAAAGAATAACCAAAAGAGATATTTTTTGGGCCACATGCCATGGCCTGTGGTAGGAGGGGCATCCACTATCAGCGCTGACACTGCCAATGGAACCTTTTTGTTTTCTAAATAAAAAGTCCCAAAATGTACACAACATAAAAATACATCACATAATGTATATAAGTTGTCACCAAACAATAATATGTGATTAACTCAATTTTGACAGAACCTTATTTTCCATTCAGTCGGTCACTTCCGACACCATGTCGGAGGCCGACGTATAGGAATCTCGCTAGCGAGAGCCAATCTACTTCAAGTGTAACTAAACAAGCTGATGCACATTGGCATGCAATGATTGCACCAGCTGCTCATGCCACACAGCACGGGTATAAATGAGCCACAGGTGCTTGCATCAAATCAGCTTTTTGATTCGGAGCCGAGTGGTGGATGGCTTGTCCTGAAATCACTCTCTACAAAGCACGTGTTAACATTATAACGAGTCAAGCTCTTCGAGTGGACCTCTCCTCGTTTGGTGTTGGAGTGACGGCACTGCAGCGGGGTCGATTTTCTATTTTGATTTATTGAGCAAAAACAAATGACTGTTCTCACAGCTGGTTCCTTGTGCTGTTTTCACGGCTGGAAAGAGATCACCTTCTATGAGAGCGAGAGCACGCATGACAGGCTGAACATTTTCTCCGGAAAGCTTGAGTCCCTTTTGTTGTTGGCCAGCCACTACTCGTGTTTAAAGCACAGCTACGGGTCTGCTCGACACTCTGGAAGACTGAGGAGATCAGCGAGAGCTCTACCGGAGAAACCCGTACAGACCTCTCACTTCTCTGCGTGTCGTGTGCCGTTGAGCTGCCGGGCTGAGGTTGTCACGGCAACCCAGCGCTTGCTTGGCGCTCTAGGTGTGCTGTTCCCTTGCTTATTTCCCGTTGTAGCGCCCTCCCTGGTGGCCAACAGGAGAGGTCTATTACAGTGAAATAGCTTGGGTGACCTGAGAAGGGGAGGGCTTCTCCTTTCGGGGAACCAACCTCCTATGGCCCCTCCCCCTCTAGCGCACTGCAAGCTGTGCAGCTTCTGGATGGAATTGCTGGTCCTTCATATAGGGGAAACTTGGCAGTATGGAACAAAAAGTTTTTCCTCTCTAACTACCCTCAATGGTGGGGTGGCTGTGCGCACTCTTAATGCACTCTTAATGCAATTCTGAGTCGAGGTTCAGCTGTGCATGTTGACTAACCGTGATCAAGTCACAGCGCAGGCCCTCGGCCAGACTGTAGACTTAAAAATTCACAGGACCGGACACCAGTTATCTTGCCAAGAGATTTCTTTTTTATTGTTGTAAGTTAGACATAGGAGAGGAAGACAATTTTCTGACTGATGGTCTTCATTCCAACTTCTTCCTCTGTCTTCCTGGACACCCAGTTGGATTTTATAGGTTGCTTAAACAGTGAAATAATTGTTTACCAGAAAAACAGGTTGTTTACGCTATACCTCGTGCTTTCACGTGGCACAATATACCCTTGAACATATGCATAGAGAAACTTGTTGTTCATTGTTCAAAATATGTCTTAAAGAGAACTTGTGACATGTCATATGCATTGGTAAGAAAACAACAACAATACATCCTTACAGAAAACTTCAGTCACATGTGCATAATTGAAAACTTACGCTACATATTCTTTACAAATTATCTCCTCTCCATGTCTCTCACACTTCATGTGCTCAGACTTACTCTGACTAAATAATAATGCAATATAAATAATAATGAATATTAAAATACAAATGATAATGAATATTAGTAAAGAATAATACAGAAACTTATATTAAATAATAAAATCTTAGTCTTCAGTCCCTCCACTGGAACTACGGCAGTCAGTTCCAAACTTGTCACCCCCACCAGTTGGCCACCTAATGGAGCGATAGTGAGAAGGAAAAACAGACTAAAGAAACAAAAAGATAAACCTACAAAATAAACATACAATGAAACATAAGGAAAACAGAAAAGGGAACAACAAATGAACAAATAACCCCAACCCATGTTATGTCCCCGCATACTATGTGTCATTTAATGTCTATGTGTATGCATTTAATATGAACCCCAATCTTCTAAGAAAGTAAAAACTACTGAATCTTCACCAGTGCCTGAACTTGTTCGGTACCTGAACTCCTTCAGTTCCTGGCCAAAATAACAAACTAACATAAACGCTGATGTTAAAGGGGTGGTAAAGCACACTCTTTCGAAGGCTTGATTGTGTTTGTGTGGTGCACTGTAACATGTGTTCATGCTTCGTTTTTAAAAAATTGCATTATTTTTCATATATTTTACCTTTATTCTACACTGCTCTGTCCCTCCTTGTAAAAACGGTCTGATGGTTTCCGGATTCTATGAAGCCAGTCCCTCAAAAATACGCAATGGGCTCTGATTGGTTAGCTGGCCCAGTGTGTTGTGATTGGTTAACCGCCCGCCTAGAGCACGTTTATCAGAACGTCACGCCCCTTACCTTCGCCGGTAGCCTCAAGCTAAGCCTGTGCTTCGGGTACAATAGCATCAATAAAACCATACCAATTTGAGCCCGAATCAGACCCAGACAATTTTAGTGAAGATGATCGAGCAGAACCTGTTCAGTCCTCAAGAGTAAAGACTGCGGATCTATAGTGATCGATTTGCCAAATATCTGTTGCAAGAACGAACACTAAACATTGGCTTTACTATAGTATCCAAATCAAACACAGAACCATGTTTAGCATGCCTGTAGATAAACAACACATAAAAGCTCTAATCAAAGAATCATTTACACTAATGCCAAGTTCGCTGTTGAGATTTTAAAACGTTTGTAACGTGAGGTGTTTGTCGGATAACGTTAATATGAATGAGCATTTAACAAACTGGTTTGCAGAGCCAAATGAGCGTTGTCATCTGTGTACTTCCTTGCTACAACATAGACTACAATTAACAACACAAACTATTACAGGAAAACACATCGACGAAAAATAAATCCTACTTACAGTTTGTGGCCCGTAAACAGCTTCTTTTAATCCATCTTTCAGGACAAGCCGTTGTGCGAATCCCGCTTTCATAGCGCTCGTGAAGATTGTGGAAGCTTTGCTCCGTGAGATGAGCCGCGGTCATCCGCGCGCGCCCGTCTCTTGCGGCGTTCACACCGGACGTGAATAAATCGCGCTATTCGCGCGAAGGTGGACGCTTGAACATTTTGAGTTTACTCGCTTCATTCGCGCGTGATATTCACTACACAACAGACGCGAATTCTCGTCATAGGAGGGACTTCTGCCAGCGGCTCGTCTCGGTGAGAAATGACTGACATGGGCTGTGTTTACGTCTTTTTTTGTTAAAATGTACTGTTAATGTGTGACAAAACAGAGTTTTAAGACTTTTTCAGTCGATAATGTAGTTGTTTAAAGCTCAAATCTGTGGTTTATTTATATAAAGAGTGCCTAATAGTACATTTTATCTGGCGTTTTCGGAGTTGTGCGCTCCAGCGGATCAGCGGCGCTTACACTGGCTGGTTTATCTCGTGCATCTGAACCGCAGCTCCTGTATAGCAAATACAGACGAATATAGTCCATTATGTCACATTTTCTGGTCTTCTCCTCTGACCCCTGTCTGTCTCCTGCTTTGATTTCGTCGGCATTGGCAACAACACTCTCCAGCCTACTAACTAGCCTACCACAACAACTATTCCTCGCTGCGATTCAAAATGGCCCCCCCCCCCCCTTATTTCATATTCTCGGAGGAGGGGTTTATGTAAATATTGGGACTGGTGATGTCAGCACACCCTGGAGGAATGTCTGTAGTCCCTACCGGCCGTTTGCTGTAGTCCTTAGAAATTGATTTCTTTAAAAGCAAATATCTCCCTTTGCTTTAAACTTTGAACGTTGTAACTTTGCAGATGTTGTTTATGCTCAAACAGAAACATTACACACTAGCTAAAGTTAGAAAAGTGAAATCGTGGTTTACCACCCCTTTAAAGAATTCCTATCCCTTGGGGTTGTGAATCAGTAAGCAGGTGTTGATTGTTTGTGAGGTTATGTTCTGTAAGTGTAGTAGTATGTACATCCCACCTTCTCCCACCTTCAGTAAACATTCCCTTACATTCTTATACAGTAGTTCAGAATTCACTGTTGACTACTATTTCGTCATTCTCCATAATATCCAAAATAACTATTTTGATCTGGACCACATCTCAAACCCTTCATTCTATACTTCAGCATCAGAATGATTTAATCAGATTCTGTTGCATTTCTCTTTGCTGCTAAGCACTGAGGTGCTCGTCGATCCTTCCTATGTACTATGATATTCTTATCAACTGAAGCAAACAGCACGCTATTAAGCCACTAGTTGAATCTGCTCGTTGGTCCCCCTAAGGAACTCTTCTGCCTCTGCCAGGGTTAGAGGCACGCCTGGTGTGAACTCAGGGTGTTCCACTTCTCAACACTGTCCTTAGTGTGCTCATGGATCTCGCTCCATGTCTCGGTTTTTCCCAGTGGTCACAACCAGGTGTCACTCAGAACAGCAATCCTAGTTCTATGAAGATACCACACATGATCTGAAAGCCTCTACTCGTACCATACCTATATATGATATATAGATAGAGGTAGAAATGGAGAAGATGCAGGGAACACAGACAAAAACAACAAAAAACAAAACAATAACATTATCATTTTCCATACAGTTAACGATACATCATCACCCGGATGAAGATCTTACAGATTTACAGAACTGCTTTACCTGTGAATGGAAAACCTTAAAACTATTTGTTAGAGACAACATATATTTGTTCATCAGTAGTGACACAGTGGTAACCTGTGGAAAAAATGAGTGAGGGATAAGGACTGTCCATTCTCTCATTAACACCAATACATTGAATCGAACTTGAACCCATGTCATTCCAATTTCTGTCAATATCATACATCATTTAGTCTTTATCTCATTTTCTTCCTATCATTTCTCTTCTTTATGTGTGATATTCAATGCATTGCAAAATCATTAACCATTTCATATTTTCTACTTGGAAAACAAACACTTTTAACAATCACAGTGTAGTTCATGCATCTGTCACAAAATCAGCTCAGGAATCCATTATGACATTCTGAAAAGGAAAAGTTAGTTGTGCGCTGCGCAGGTGTGGCACTGTTCATTTCTGCCACAATAATAACCCAGGCTAGGATAGTTAGCCAAATTCATCCATGACCATTACTTTATCAGGCATAATCCAATTTGTGTGCCTACTTACAAAATTTGGATACAGCTGTTTATGGCATTTTGTTTGCCTTGGTGCACCATCACTCACACACACTTTCACACATCTCACATTCCCTTTCCCTCTGGACAGAGCATCATCTCTTGTCACTGCCTCCACAGACAGTGAACTGGGGAATGTATACAGTTATGGATGGAATACCATCAATTCTAATGGAATAACAATTTAAATTACGACGGAAACTACCAAACGTAGGCACTGTGGCATTCCCTTTACGACAGTGTCTGAGCACTTGAAATCATACAGTTAGACAATGTCAGTCGCAATCAGATTTCTCAATATCTAATCGATCAAATAATCTCTTAGACCTAGGCATGCCAAAATTAAGAGAACCAATTCTAATTTCTTAAATGCAATTTTACATTATTCTGTGTAGATTGATTTTCATTTCCATTATCATTTTGCTGTTGCTCATGAGCTGCTCTAATAAAGATTTCTGAAGATCTCTACATATTCTTGGATCCATGGTCAAAACTAACATCATGTAATCGTAATCCCTGATAATGACAGCATTTATGATTAATGAGTTAGGAATTCTGGAATTCTTACTTCAGTTTATTCTCAAAAACATAAATTAAACAAGATGGGATGATCAATATCATAGATTTATCATCTACATTTTGTTCTTGGACACTTTGTGCCTCCTTTCCTTTCTCTTTCGATCTCTTTAAAGATAACTCTGTAATATATGCTTATCAGTTTTACGGAAAGCTCTGTCTTGAGAGCAGAGTCTAAACTCTCTCTTCACAGAATCACCAATTATCTAATTAAAAGTTTACCCCTAATTAGAATGGAATATCTTCTCACTATACTACATCCAGTCCGAGTTTTAGCTGAATGATAAATCAGATGAAAAACTTAGCTTATTTATTAAGTCGGACTGGTGCCTATCAAAAGAGAGCAGAGTGTTGTTAGTTTATCAAAATATGAACAACTGCTTTGAGACCAGTGAATAACCAAATTAATGTTACTAATCAGAATTTGAGGCAGTCTCTGTAGTGCTCATTGAATATGCAGTTACCTGCACACGAGAGAAGAGATAGAGTGTCTGGCTTAATCATCGTTGAACATGTTACTTTCCTCAGATTCCTCTGGCAGTTCTGAGATTTCTGTAGTAGTACTGCTGCAATGTAGCACTGGAACTTCTGAGAAAGTCTTTACTTCCAGTGTCACGTGTCTCTCACCTCATCCAGTGCATTGTGTAGGGTCTGTGATGAGGGTCTGATGAGAGCATTGGAGGTTAGGAGGATGAAGTTGTGTCTCTCTCTTTCTGCCTCTCATGGCAACTTGTTTCCAGTGTCGTTTCTGCAAGTCCAGCCCTTCTGAGATACAGCATCGGTTTTCTCTTTCAGGTGGTGGAGCTGACGGCCTATCCTCTTCTTCTCTTTGCAGCCATCCACCATCTTCTCTCTCCCTCGCTTAATGCACAGCATAGTCACTCTTGTTTGTATTGGCAGTCGTTCCAAAAGCCATGGTCTGGTTTCATCTAAGAAAATGAACACTCAAGAGAGAACCCAATGTCAATTCTGAGTACAATTGTATATGAGCAATCTGATGTGCTTGTCAGTCACCTCTTTCAACTGTCTCTTAATTTTTCAACTGGTTGACAGTAGCAGTTCTTCATTTATATTTTAATAAAGCAAGTTCTTCTTTGCAGAAAAAGCAAGCGATTACTTCATTGCAGAATGCAGAAAAGAGCAGTAAACTACTCTGCATTATCTAAGTACACTATAATTAAATAATTCTCACAAATGCATCCACATGATGTATTTTGTTATTAAATATTAAATCTCAATCTAGTAATAGTAAATAAAGGTTGAACATCCAACATCAAAATTATTTATTTTCTATGTTGAGCTCATTTATATTCGTCACCCAATCTTGTTCTCATTCAACACAATGCAGAAGTTATTTTTAATCAGAACATACCAAAATCTCGATCTATGGATCAAATTTTAAACTGTCTCCCAGGGATAACGAGTACACTTTTCAGACGTATTTATATAAAAGGATATAGCCTATCTCGTGACATTCATTTAATATGGTACTATTTATTCATTTATTCTTTGTTTTCAGCCATTTTGACAATAATTTGTCACTCTGTGTCTGTGCACTCAGAACAGCAACAGGCTATGTATTTATAGCTGTGTCTGTGTGAGTGTGTAGAGAAGAGAAGGTGAATTCCGAAGGGAGGGGCTGCTTCCCTCTCCCTTCTCTGCTCGTCCGAGGGACAAAAGAAAAGGGGAAAAATATATATATTTTTTAATTAACTCTTATATTTTCAGTTTTCATTCACTTTTTTTTTTTAAACAATTTAGTTTAACTCAGATACATTTTTATTTTTTTTTTCTTTATTAAGTTGAACTCAGATCAATTTCTCTCTCCTCAAATACTGAACAGCTTAACTGTCAAAATCAGAATACTGCCCGCGATTTCAGCTACTTCAGCACGTTTAAACGTTTTAGGATTCTTCATAAACAGGATTCCGCTTTCGAATCCAGATCCGCCACTTTAAAGGTGCCCTAGAATGAAAAATCGAATGAACCTTGCCATAGTTGAATAACAGGAGTTCAGTACATGTAAATCACATACAGTGAGTCTCAAACACCATTGCCTCCTCCTTCACATGTAAATCTCGTTTGTGAAAAACACCACGGAAAAATAGGCAAATCTCAACGTAACGCCAGCAGTGATGCAATACACGGGATCATTAATATGTACGCCCCCCCAACGTTTTCATAAGCAAGCACATGTTACTGTCAGGCGAAACTGCGCAGCCGCATCATCTTACTCTGCAGGTAAACAAGCATCACGCGAGGATAGCGAAATGGCAGATCATGGAAACAAATGTTATGTTCCAGGCTGTGCAGGGGATGTGAAGACGTTTCATACTCTTCCCACAAATAAAACATGTCAACAGGCATGGTTGATGTTTATTTATAATCGGATATCGCAACAATTTAATTCAAAGTTGTTAGTTTGCTCTGCCCATTTCATCACGGACAGTTTTTCAAACCCGGGACAATATCAAGCAGGCTTTGCTCAGCGTCTGATACTGAAGAAAGGGGCAATTCCAACCATATATCTGCAAGCAGTAAGTGATTTTATCCACTTCTTGACTGTCTAAACCATTTCTGATTAAATCGAAAGTTTCTTAGAGAGACAACATTAACGATATTATTCCTGTTGTTGTCTATATCCAACGCAAGATGCTATACGGGAAGAATAGGATAATCCAAGTGGCTTACATAACTAAATAGTATGTCTAATGACAAAGGTTAATATTATTTAATGCCAGTGTTGTCATAAATTAGTAAATGCAACCATAGATACGTAACATACTATGTTAGTTTAGTTGCTTACACATAGCTCACTCGATCCTTCTAGTTTCAACACCTCCACCATTTAAGTTGAAACGATAGTAATTTGATATTTATTTATTTATATTTTTGACAACTGAAGTATGATTATATACTGATTGATATATATAAGGTTGAATGCCTATAATCTCTCCATCGTCAAGACGGTCAGTAAAGTTGTGTCTGCTATCATTGAGCCGCACCTAAACAGCCAATCAGAGCAGAACTCTGCATTAATATTCATGACCCTTCCAAATAAGGCAAAAACAGACCATTTCATCCTGGGGATGGTTTCTAGAGTTGTAAATGGACCTGTAAAACCGTAGCTGGACAATTATTGACCTTAAATAAGCCATATACCCTCTATGTAGATACCAGAGAACAATTTAAAATGTTGTTTCAAATCATTCTAGGGCACCTTTAAACTGCTTTTAATTCAAACACCACTTGACACCTTCCCCGTCTGTCTGTAACAGCACGGATCTGTGGTGTGTGAAATATTTTAGGATAAATTCTGCAAACACTATTATTGCAGATCCGCCATATTCACCACCTCGCAGCCATGTCAAGCTAATTGCTGAATCGCCTTATGGCTCATCCTACCGGAAATTTGACTAAATGGTCTTTAACCAAGATCCACTTTATAAATATTCTTTATATTATAAATATTCAAAAAATACAAATATTTTTTGAAGGTTCACTGATCCGAGCAACTTAAATAAGCCAAATCAAATTTAATTATTTAAATTACTTTACTATGTCTGACACATATCCATTGGCAACACAATTGGTATTCAAATAACAGTTCTTTTCAGCAGTTTCAGTCAATGTCTCTAACCATCAGGCAGACTTAGAACTATTTAGAAAGAAAAAAGTCTTACCTGATTAGCTGAGACAAATGGCTGAAGATGCAATCCTGTTCGTGACGCCAAATTGTAGACTTAAAAATTAAGCTTTTTTCCCCGTGATTTAAATCACAGGACCGGACACCAGTTATCTTGCCAAGAGATTTCTTTTTTATTGTTGTAAGTTAGACATAGGAGAGGAAGACAATTTTCTGACGGATGGTCTTCATTCCAGCTTCTTCCTCTGTCTTCCTGGACACCCAGTTGAATTTTATAGGTTGCTTAAACAGTGAAATAATTGTTTACCAGAAAAACAGGTTGTTTACGCTATACCTCGTGCTTTCACGTGGCACAATATACCCTTGAACATATGCATAGAGAAACTTGTTGTTCATTGTTCAAAATATGTCTTAAAGAGAACTTGTGACATGTCATATGCATTGGTAAGAAAACAACAACAATACATCCTTACAGAAAACTTCAGTCACATGTGCATAATTGAAAACTTACGCTACATATTCTTTACAAATTATCTCCTCTCCATATCTCTCACACTTCATGTGCTCAGACTTACTCTGACTAAATAATAATGCAATATAAATAATAATGAATATTAAGATACAAATGATAATGAATATTAGTAAAGAATAATACAGAAACTTATATTAAATAATAAAATCTTAGTCTTCAAGAGGATGTCCACCTTGGTGGTCCAGAAACGCCCCCCTTCTTACCTTTTTACCCCCCTAAGGACCTTCTTACTCAGAGATGGGGCACCCTGTGACTCTCACGTCAGGAAACTCCATGTCACGGATGGGACGCGGAGGTTCTAAGTGACCATTCCCAAGAGGTAGTTAACACCATCACTTCGGCACAAGCACATTTACGAGACAGGCTTATACCTTGAAGTTCTCCTCGCCGAGGCGTCTGTGCTTTCCTTCCTGCAGCAGGGGTTGGAGCGAAGGCTGTCACTCATGTGGTACTGAGACTCCGGTCTGGCTATGTGCCGAAAGGTTCCTACCACTCCCTTCTGGGACCAGGTAGTGAACCTGCAAGCGCTGCCCCCGGAGGAGGCAGACCCAGCCCTGGCTTTGCTCTGTCCCATCCGTGCTCTGCGACTGTACGTGGATAGAACTCAAAGCTTGAGGACCTCAGATCAGCTCTTTTTCTGTCACAGAGGCCAGCAGAAGGGAAAGGCTGTCTCCAATCAGAGGATGACCCACTGGATAGTGGATGCCAGAAGCTTGGCTTACCAAGCACAAGTTGTGCCCTGTCCACTCAGGGTGCGAGCACACTCTACTAGAAGTGTTGCACCCACATGGGCGCTGGTACGTGGTGCCTTGCTGTCAGATATCTGTAGAGCTGCGGGCTGGACGACACCCAACATGTTTGCTAGATTCTATTGCCTGCGTGTAGAGCCAGGTTCCTCTTGTGTTCTCACCTTAAACGGGTAGAAGCACTGAGAGGCTCAGGCTCTTGTCGGCTTGGACTGTGGCGCTTATTTTCTCCAGAAGAAAACTCTGTTGAGTCCTCCATCACCCTCGGTGCCAGACATGGCGGAGTGTCTGGCATCAGGCCTTTTGCCGCCTAATCCTTGAGAACCGGTACTGGGCTGGGTATATATGAGTGACCCTGCGGGGATCCCATATGTTTTTCCACGGTCGCTCTTAACAGAAGCCTGTGTCTTTCCCTGGAGCCCCCTCTTGCTTGTGGGCTATGGCTCAGCAGTTATACCCCGATGTGGGTTCCACAGCGTTCCTTCTTACTAGAAGGCACGCTTTCCCAGTGTTATCCAATAAGTCACGGAGCGGGTCATGTGGAACAGCAGTGATGGACTTCTCTTTGTGAGCCCCGTCTCAACAGATAAGAGAGCTTAGGAGGCTCACATGGGGCACTGGAAGGGGACAGAGACCATGGTGCTTTGGTAGGAATTCCTATTCGTCGGATTCAAACGTGGCATCAGAAGTGACCGACTGAAAGGGAATGTCTCCGTTACGTATGTAACCCTTGTTCCCTGAAGGATGGGGATGTCCCGTCGTCATGTCCTCTGTGCCCTGCTGGGGTGCCAGTTCAACTAATTGGCTCCTCAGCGAAAAACGGCTCGGGTTATGTATATAAGTATATAGTATATAAGTCCGTATAGAAACTAAACCAATCTGATTGGCGTGCGTGATGACGTCACTGTGACGGCATACCCGGAAGTATAAAAGGGAAGCCGGCACATTGAAACGGCAGCTATTGCTCTTCAGCATGCGCTCCAGGCATGCCGAGGTGTGGTGACGCGATGCAATGCTCGTTCCCTTCTCAGGGAACAAGGGTTATATACATAACCCGAGCCGTTCCCTTTCGAGGGAACTCTCACTGCGTCGGAACGACACTTTGGGGAACGAGTACCCACTAGCCCACACCGAGGGTAGCGCCTGCCCTAGTGTGAAGCCGGAGACTGGGCACAACTAGGACTGGAGTACCCTAGCGCCAGGCGCCGTAGGGAGATACTTCTCCAGATACACTCTGAGAGCCCAAACTGGGCGGAGCAGGTGAAGTCTCCCTTCTTCCGCCGTCACGTGAGGCGGGGGATGAAATGCCTGAAGAACCAAAGACCTGGCCACCCTTGATGGAACTTTGGGCACGTAGCCCAGCCTAGGGTGTAGGACGGCTTTAACTCCTCCGGGGGCAACCACCAGGCAAGTCGACGTTACCGCCAAGGCCTGGAGGTCCCCCACTCTATTTTCAGTGATGTAATCGCCAGGAGAAAAGCCACCTCCTGGGTCAGGTTCTTTGGTTCAGCCGACTCCAATGGCTCAAAGGGGGGCCTCAGCCAACCCTTCGAGAACCACTGCCATCCCAGGTTGGGAGTCTGGAACGAGCCACAGGCCTCATCCTCCGAGCCCCACGGAGGAACTGTACAACCAGCTGGTGCCTACCCAAAGGCCCATCACCCAAAGGAGTGTGGAAAGCCCAATGGCAGCCACGTACATCTTGAGTGTGGACGGGGTTAGACCCGCAGGGAAGCGATCTTGGAGGAACTCCAGCACTGAAGCCACCGGGCAGTTAACTGGGTCCACCTCACGCTTCCTGCACCAAGTGGCTTACCACTTGAGGCTGTACAGTCTCCTCATAGACGGAGCCCTGGACCTGAGTAAGGTCTCTATCACCTCTGCCGACAGGTCAGCCTCTAGGTACCTGACCCCCTCAGGGGCCAGACCCAGAGTTTCCAAACCTCTGGCCGGGGGTGGAATATCGTGCCCACCGCCTGAGATAGGAGATCCCTCCTCAGAGGAATCTGCCATGGAGGACCTGCCAGCAGAGCTATGATATCCGAGAACCAAACTCGTGTCGGCCAACGGGGTGCTACCAGAAGTAGGCTGACCCCCTGTTGACGGACCCTCTCCAGGACTCCCGGGAGCAGAGCAATCGGGGGAAATGCATACAGACGCAGCCTCGGCCACGTCTGAACCATGGCATCCAACCCCAGTGGGGCTGGATGCATGAGGGAACACCACAATGGACAGTGGGACGCAAAGCGGCCGTCCATGACCGCGCCCCAACCAGTGAGGGCGGCGTCTGTTGAAACGGATTTCCGGCAACAGGACGCTCCCAACACTGGCCCCTGGGACAGAAACCAAGGTTTCTTCCATATGACTAGGGAACGAAGGCATCTGCGCGTTACCCTGATCATACAGAAAGGTTTCCCTCTGGGGGAAAACCCCTTGGTTTTCAGCCACCACTGTAGGGGTCTCATGTGCAGCAGGCCAAAAGGTATCATGTTGGACGCTGCTGCCATGTGCCCCAGCACTCTCTGAAAGTGCTTCACAGTGATGCTGTGGCCTAGCCTTATTCCTGAGACCATCGCCAGTATGGTCTCGACTCGCGCGGGAGACAATTGTGCCCGCATCGTCGTCGAGTCCCATACGATCCCTAGGAACTTAGTCCTCTGGGACGGCGTCAACACACTCTTTGTTGTGTTGAGTCTCAGCCCCAAGCACCTTATATGGGCCAGAACGAGGCTGGTGTCGGGTGTTACACGAGCCTCGTCCCCAACCCCCTGAAGCGGTTGACCGACAGGAAGTGGTTGGGAATGATTCTCTGTGTGCGGACGCGTTAGCTGCCCAGCCGCAGGTCTTTCCAGAGGCGGCTGGAGCAGCATGCGTTCGCGGGAAATCGATGTGGCCCGAAGCGTCATAGACGGCGGGATTCCACATCGATTTCCCCAGGGCGCCGCAGAAGAAGCAACCTCGGTTGCCCCTCTGCGGGGGGGACCGCCCTTAGAAGTCCAGCCGCAGCCTTCCGCGCCTGGAGTACGCTCCTTAGATCGCCTCTAGGAGCGGAAGGCTGCTGGTGAGTCTGCTGAAGAGAGCGCCGTCTCTGTTGCCAAGCTCCCGGAGGAGGGGCTCTAGAGGCGACGCTCTCCCTCTGCAGCTGTCGGTGCAAGGAGCTGGTGGACGGCTGAGGCTGCCCCCTAGGGGCCGCCTTCCCTGGCTCTGAGCGGCGAGGGACAAATTGACGGAAGGCTGCTGACTGACTTTTCGCCTCCTGGTATTTGGCGACGACGGCCTCAACCGCGTCGCCAAATAGACCCGAATGCGAAATCGGGGAGTCTAGGAGAAAGGACTTGTCCTTCTCCTTCATCCCCGACAAGTTCAGCCAAAGATGCCTCTCCACAGTCACCAAGGATGCCATGGAACGGCCGATAGCACGGGCCGTCTCCTTGGTGATGCAGAGAGACAAATCCACAGCCTTCCTCAACTCTAAAACATCCTCCGGAGATAGACCCTCGCCCTCATCGAGCTCCTTGAGGAGGTCGGCCTGGTAGGCCTGCAAGATCGATAGCGTGTGCAGGGAACTACCAGCCCGCCCAGCCGCCATATATGCCTTGCCCACCAAGGATGAGGTATCCCGACAGGGCTTGGTGGGCAGCACCGGGGCTTTGAGGGACGATGCAGAGTCGGGTGAAAGATAGCTCGCGAGAGCCTCCTCCACCCGAGGCATCGTCCCATACCCCGCCTCGCATGCCCCCAGTACGTTGGAATAACCCAACACTGGAGGATTGGAAACACGCGAGGAGAAGGGTTTCTTCCAAGATCTACACACCTCGGTGTGCAGATCCGGAAAGAACGGCAAGCCCCGGCGAGGTGTTTGAACCAGGTGAGAAAGGAACAGGTCGTCCAGCCTACTGGGTGGCTGAACTTCCGGCACCTCCTGTGGCCAATCGATTCTCAACTTGGCCACCGCACGGGCCAACACCTCTACCAGCTCCTCTTGGGCGGGTGGATGAAGCGATGACACACTTCCTGCTTCTCCACCCGCCCCGATGCCACCCTCGTCTGGCTCCTTGGAACCAGAGAGGATGAGCATCGGATCCTCCACCCCTGGGGAAGAAGCCGCAGTGGAGGATTGGGAAAGTGCCGCAGCAGTCCCAAAACCTTCTGACAAGTCCCGTTGTGAACCCCATGATCTGCGGCGCCGAGCCGCCTCAGTGACCGCGGGTCCAGAACCATGGGGCTCATGAGGCTGGCCGCCCTCATCAAATACGGCCAGCCGAGAGCGGAGCAGTCTGAGCAGGAGCAGCTCGCAATGTTGACAGGTGGCTCCCTCGAGAGCCGCCCGAGCATGCTCCACACCCAAACAATGCACACAAAGCAGGTGTGCATCCGAGCCAGAAATATAGCGGGGGCATGGATGCACACACTGCCTGTACTCTCTCTCACTCATACTTTTCTCTCTCTCACACACTTTGACAAACAACAGTAAATAGACAGACTTGTTACACAGAGCGCAATGCTGAAGAGCAATAACTGCCGTTTCAATGCGCCGGCTTCCCTTTTATACTTCCGGGTATGCCGTCACAGTGACGTCATCACGCACGCCAATCAGATTGGTTTAGTTTCTATACGGACTTCAGATTCGCTAATGCTTAGGGAGTATCCCCAAAGTGTCGTTCCGACGCAGTGAGAGTTCCCTCGAAAGGGAACTGATTTGATGCAAGCACCTGTGGCTCATTTACACCCGTGCTGCGTGGCATGAGCAGCTGGTGCAATCATTTCATGCCAATGTGCATTGGCTCGTTTAATTTCACTCAAAGTAGATTGACTCTCGCTGGTGAGATTCCTATTCGTCGGTCTCCGACGTGGTGTCTCCAGTCCCTCCTTCAGGAACCGAGGGTTACATACGTTACAACCGAGACGAATTCCAAAGTGTGAAGAATTTCCATTATCATTTTAGTTAAAGTTCCAGTAATTTTGTTGCACATTTTATTTTTATATGTCTATGTCTATAGTTTTTATTCATTTTATTTCAGTATTAAGTTATTTTACTACATCAAGTTAAACTAAATTAAAATTAGAAATGCTGCCTTGGCAACTAGCATTCATATTTATTTATTTATTTATTTTCAAGTAATTCATTTTTATTTTTTTATTTTTTTTTGTGGTTTTAGTTAACTAAAAACTACAAGTTTTGCACAAACTTCACAACAAATCCATTTATAGAAAACAACATACATATATTGCATCTTTCTACTCTGCCAACCTTAGTGTTTGGTTTGGTCAATGAGGCCCATCACATCCCTCAACAAGGAGTCTTTTTACTCCAAACAGATGAAATTATAAGTTGACAACATGGTTACATGAACTATCCTGGTGCACAATCTTCCCTTATACTGTAAATCCACATTCTACCAGAAGAGGACAGTATAATCCCAAAATAAGTTCTCAAAGTCCAATAAATAATTTCTAGACATAATCTTTGACGACCATAACACAAAATGTGAAATAATGAATAAGTGATATACTTGATATATAAACCATTTTCTTTGTAAAATTAAAGTGAAACAGTTTTCTAAAGCCTTACATTTCTTCCTCTAATTCCCTAGTTTAATGACAAGTATTGTTATAGTGCAATAATATCATAATTTATTATTATTGTATCTCCTTCAAACATTGTTTTGGAATATTTCATCATTTTGTTCTTTTTTTTTTTTGTTCTTTGACAGTGGAGGCTAACACCAAGTTGCCACAGAAATGTAACATTACCTCTAGTTGTAATTACTTTGGTGGAAATTAAAGTTACCATAGTAAATTTAATGAGATCTGAATGATGATTTTATAAAAAATTAAATGAAGTTCACATACAACATTTGTGCATTAGCAATACAGTGTAAACTCTATAAGCGCCCAGCCCAGGACAATAAATCTCCTCAGTATGTTTTTTTTTTTTTTTTTTAAGTCTCTTCTCATGTTACACAGTACATTCCTCTCCAAACCTCCACTCTGCTTTCCCTTCTCAAGTCTACCATCCTCCTGCAACGTGTTGCTAGAGATCAGAGCTTTGTTCTGAGACTTTGGAGACTGCATTGGAAACTAAAGAATAAACCAAGGGAAAGTCACTAAACAATCTGACTTTGGATGCATCTCACGTATGGTCCAGTTAAGATGAGAGTAACTTGCGTGCTGGAATAACAGTGTGTTTGAATGAGGAGCGCAGGAATTAAGATGATGTGGCGCTGATGCTGTGAGTGAACAACCAAAGCACATTAGGCTGCTGACGTTAGTGTTTATAATGGTAAGTGTCCGATTGAGAACTGTTCATTATTATACATTTTAAAATGACTAGAGTTTGTAAAGTCATGCAAGTCATGTTCATTGGTGAATTATCAAATACCTGAAAGCATGAATTGTCTGAATGCAAACTCTGACCTAAGTTGTATAAGTTGGAATGCATGTTATATCGGAATTCACTGGAAAATAATGCTTCTGAGACAAAACAAAAGAATTTGTTCCAAGTGCTCTTTGCAGGACATGGCACTAAAGCTCATTGTGTGTATTCATATCAGATTATACTCTGCAGAAAAGCCTCTGTCAGTTATGCAAGATGCATCCAAGAGTTGTACAACAACAATGCCTAATGTTTTTCAGCATTGAGAATTCTTTTAATCATTCATCCCAGCTCCAGCCCTCCCCAGTAGACCCTGTTAAACTCCCTGACTCAGCAGACACAAATTTCACTGCGTTCTGCCTGTGAGGGTTTAGTTGCGGTTACCATGCATTGAATTGCAATTATTTGCAGAGAAGGTGAAGAAAATGTATGTGTGCTTTATCTGCCGATCATTAAACCTCTAAGATAAATTTAGACTTTTATGCGGTAAAATTATTTAAGGTTATCTTTGATGTGGGTCACTTTAGGCAATCGTGCATGTCACTCTTTGCTGTTATGGAACATTACTGAGTCCTATAATACAGGGATTTCCCTACTTTTTACATGCAGGTAAACAAATAAAATATGCACTATTTTAGTGTTTTATTTTGATTGTTTTTATTCGAAGACAAGTCTTTTTTTATACCTATTGCCTAGAGATTTATAACACATATTGTTTCAAAGCAGCCTTAAAGTAAATTACAGGGATCTAACTATCTTCAAATATGAGACGTTCAAATTCTGCTGTAAAGCAGCAGACAATAGTGCCATTATTATATTTTAAATTAAATAATCTTTTATCTTTTTAAAGTTTGTTGCCTCAAGCCTACATTGTACCACAACGGACAAACATTTGACATTTTCATGTAAAAAAATAAATATTTTTATTGAAAACATTACTTTCTTTAATCAGACATTCGAACAAACACATTTATCCAGTTTTTAATGCATTACAAATTTCATATTTAAGAAAAAGTCACATTTAAAATTCAGCTGTTGCTGTCAGGCAACATTGTTACCACCGTGGAAGTATTACCAAACCATCATATCAAGTTATCATATCCATCTTCATCCTCATCTTCAATCTCACCCTCTCTCACTCCCAGCCGGATTGTCACTATGACCTCATCTTCCTCATTAAAGTATGACACCTCATCCTCACCCTCATCACCTGGCAGTTGTGTTTTATACCTTTTTTAAGTTCTATAGAAAATGTGCAGATCATAATGTGCAGTTATAGTATGTGGATTACTATTCTTATAAGTGAAATTACAAAATCATGCAAAAATGCAAATACATTTAGATAATTCTAACTCTTTTCCTTACAAATATATTATGTTTGTATCCAAACTAGTATCTCATGCAATTCCATTATGGTGCAATGTTGCCTTGAGGCAACACAGTTTTTTGTGATATCCTCCTCTAAAACATTTGATGATATATAATGTAAAGTTCTTGAAAATACTTCTTTACTTAGTGAAGGTGACTCGTATTTTTATGGGTGATTAACTGGACGCAAATTAAATTACTTTTTATTGGAGAAAATATGGAGCCATGTGACCTTTGCACTTTTTTTGCACTTTCATTGATTAGAGTTCTTCTCCCATGAATTTGTGTTTCATTTTATTAAAAATAAACTAAAATAGACTATGTTGCCTGGAGGCAACACCGTACCGTAGAGGGCTAAGGACTGCAACAAATGGCTGGTAGGGACTACAACAAGCTTATTCACAGGTTAGTGACATCACTAACCCTAAAACATAAACCCTGCCCCATGGGAACACACAAAAAAGGGTGTGAGGCCATGTTGGGCTGCTTTAAATTTTTCAAAATTGTTCAACTAAACATCGAAAAAAATCTAATTAATAAACTAAATTAACCATATAAACTAAATTACTGATCTAATTATTGATCTAAAGCCCACACTGTCACCGTATGGAAATTGAAATGAACTGATGACATCAAATGGCTATACAGCTGAATAAAATTATGCTGCATTATTTTCCTGTTTAACATTGTAAAGCTGCTTTGAAACAATCTACATTGTTAAAAGCGCTATATAAATAAAGTTGACTTGACTTTAGAAAAGAGGAAGCGTTGTTGTAGTAGAGCACATTTGGGAGTCTGCTCAGGCTGTCGCATCTGTCTTTTCACATTTATTGCAATACAGTACGTAACACAGATGCAATAGCAATAACGTCATAAAAGCAAGATGACAACATATGTTAAAACCGTAATTAAACTAAACACCTATTCTATCTTCATGCAGCATATATTCTCTGGCTCTGAAGGCATCCTACAACAGTTCCCACACGAGCAATTATAGATTATCATGACAGAATATGCTAATCAATAACTTGAAAATAGTTAACACCACATCAGCTACATAAATTCATCAACTAACCAGAATCAGAAACATCCAGTTACATTCTACATGATATTACTTAGTGAGTCTCTCCATCATTGTCTGACATAATTGTTTGAACATAAAAGGCTGAATTTTCAGTGCATGTCTGCATGAGGTAATCTGAGCTCTTTAAAGGTCCCGTTCTTCGTGTGTTTTTGAAGCTTTGATTGTGTTTACAGTGTGCAATATAACATGTGTTCATGTTTCGTGTGTAAAAAAACACAGTATTTTTCACACAATTTACTTATCTGTATCCCGCTGTTTTCACTCTCCTAAAAACGGGCTGACGAGTTCCTTGTTCGATGAAGTCCCTCCTTCAGAAATACGTAACGAGTTCTGATTGTGCCAGCGGTTCCTGTGTTGTGATTCGACAGCAGCTTAGCGCAAGTTGTACGGAAAGGTCACGCCTCTTAATGGGAGATGTATGCGGCTATGCGCTCAATGATCTCTACAGCGTCCCTGGGAAAGCCAAACAAAGGAGATTTGACTCCGGGATGAAAATAACAGCGTCTCGACGACATGGCGACAAACACACTCAAACGCAGCACTTCCTTTTCTCCACGCGACACGTCCTCTTCTCCACGTGGGACTGCAACAAGACCACGCCCCCTTTTTTCACGTATCTTGTGGGCGGAGGTTAGTCTGTTCAGTCTGTTTTGATCAGGACTGAGGTTGATTAACAGATTTATGCCCCCCAAAAAATCTGATTTTTACAGCAGTTTAATTTAGTGAATGGTTTCATCCCAAACATAACGCAAGGGTAGTGAATTTGAACAATACACAAGGTAGGCTAAGGGCTACTGAGTGACTTGGTAACGTAGCATTATATCATAATAGCACAAATGTTATGCGACTATCCGTGCTGCACCCCTAATCAATACTCCTAACCTTGTTTGAAAGATTACAGAAGCTTGGTTTAGCTGTAACAATATCCTGGGTAACATATACTATCACCAGTTAATACTATTTTCCACAGTAGAATCTGCACTGCCGTTGCTAGCTTGTGTGGCTAACGTTAGTTTTGCCTACTTAAGTTACACTCTGCTTTATCAAAAAGCTTTGCATGTCCCCTTTCTTCTTCTTGGGTGGCATAGCTGATCTACAAAACACAAAAAGGGACATGTTGAAGGGCAAAGGTAATATTAAAAGGTTTTACTCTGGCCTTTTATGGGGTATGCAGACTGCCCTGGTAACTTACCATTGTCGTTGACACACCCGCTCGCTTGTCTGCCAGTGTAAGCTTTGACACTCTCCCGTCCGTGTAGAGCACTTAACCTATGCCCATGCTTAAACCCCAGTTTGGGAAACCCTTCTTTAATATAATGATTAAGTAAGGAATAATTGACGAAGGTCTGTTGAATTATTAAAAAATGCACACCACCTGACCTGTGGTGGTAATGCGGCCACGATGCAAAGTGGTTAAGTGTGTGTGAGTAGTGAAACTATACCTTTACCTGTTTAAATAACACTTTTTACATCAAAAGCAAACCTGTGACAGTTAGCTGTGTACGAGCCGATTTCCTTTTTTTAATGACAGGAAACCCTGGGCACTTACAATTTTACTTTGGCAAGAGCTAAGACTTTTTGCTTCTGGTGAACCTTCCAACTGTTTTGTTGGAATGGAAATGGTGTTTAATTACAGGTCGCAGGGTTGTTGAAACCAGGATGCTAAAAGCAGCCGCAACTGTCCATCTGTGGTCCTTGCTGTGTGTACAATGCAGTATTTTAATGAATTGTCTGTTTTTATAAATGTTTAAAGCCTTATCTCTCATTAGTTTGTGTTCTCTGATCTTACATGAGCATGGCATCTCTGATTTTTGGCCAGCTTGAATAGCCAGATGTTTTCAAAGCAAAAAAATAAATAAAAACATTAATCTAATGCACATCTATTAAGGGTTCCAATGATTCTGGAAGGTCCTGTTTGTATGTCTGTTTGTTGTTATGTTTGTGTTTTATGATAGCTGGCATGGCTTCGACAAGATTAGAAAAACAAAACTGTATTTTTCCAGATTTTCCCAAATAATATTACTATTCCTAAAACTGACTGTCAAAGCTGAAAAATAGCCTACATCATTAGTGAAGTCTGTTTTATAGCTTACGCATTTGCAGGTGAGGTTGAAAAATTCAGCTATTAGTCAAAACTTAGTTATAACATCTGCTAAATGTGACTCATTGCTGAAAATCTTGAATTGAATTGTAAGAAGGGAACTATTTTTGAAAAAATTCTATGCCATCTGTTTGCCAGTTACTGCTTGGCTGACTTAGTCACTCCTGAGAGAGCAGTATTTCCTACTAATAACTTTAAGTATTGCTGTCCCAGATTCCCAAGCGATAGTTAAGAACATCAATCTCATTTCTTTTTTACTTTAGATGTACAAATTGCATTCTGGAAAGGATGTAGTACTAACAACAACAACAAAAAACAAATTCTAAAAATTAGTAATTAGTAAGGGGAAAAAACTTTAGTGTTACTTGTATCATGGTAAAACAATAATGTTCTTTGAAGGACATTGAAGTATCTTGTAAGTACCATCGTAGCTACATAGTACTAACGTTCAAAAGTTTGGGGTCATTAAGATTTTTTATTTTTTTAACATTTATGAACATTTATGCTGTAATAATTTTAACATTTATGCAGAGAATCCTGGATAAAAATCATGGTTTCACAGTTTCCACAAAGATATTTAGCAGCACAGCCATTTTTAACTGTGACTTTGAGCACCAAATTAGCATATATAAGATATAAGAATATAAAAAGCAAGATTTCTGAAGGATAAGCTTCAAACCTATGCCTGTGTTTCTTTATTCTGTGACCATCGTCCACCAGTGATGTTGTGACATAGTAAGACTGACAGTTGATTACTATTTTTTTTTTCACCATAAATTGAGATATACTCTGACTCACACAACATTATCTAGAAGTCATGTCTGCAATGTTATTGGCCTGCCTGTTAATCAGAGACAACCAATGAGCTGTGCACGAACATGGCAGAGAGAGATAGCCACCAAGGGAATTAGAATTGATTGTTCAAGGAAGTTGTGACATTATAATAATAGCTTTTCAAATTGCCATGGAGTAACAGCACCTGCACACAATTTTGTTGAGCTTTTGGAGCAAATCAGTGTCAGGGAGAGACTAAATGTAAATAATCAAGAAATATGATGATATCTGGAGGCACTGCAAGAAGATATATAGCCTGTTACTGAATTCATTTGGTTCATCGAGCAAACAGATATGAAATTGTCTGAGGTAGATTTGCCTGTTTTTTTTTAAGACAAACTTACTTTGTGGTGCTCATTGGTTGTAGAGTTTTCTTTTCCCTATGTAAGGGGGCTCTTTTAACATTAATCCGGATACATTTGAAAACTTATACTATGAGGTATTATGGAAGCTTGTTTCCACCACATAATAAAAAATAAAAAAGGTAATTGCGACTTTTTATCTCACAATTCTGAGCTTTTTTCTTGATAGATATAAATTCACAATTCTGAGAAAAAAGTCAGAATTGCGAGTTTATATCTTCTGACTTTATTTCTCGCTATTGAGACTTTATATCACTCAATTCTGATGTACACTTGCAATTGTGAGATAAAAAGTTAATTAATTGTAAATAATCCATAATTAATTGTACCTCTAGATTGTACCGATATATATCTATTGTTCCAGCATTGTTGTGCAGTCTTATTAAAAATAGACATTTCTTTGTACAATCTTCATTTTTCTACTAAAATGATTGTGCCAAAAGAATGGCATGAGAACTTTATTATATGTGTTCTCTCATACCTCACTGAGCTTTCATTACATTTTGTTCACAAGCTTTTAAGGTAATTGAAGCATTTACAGATGTTTCAGTTTGGACAAGCAACTTTAAGAAAACGCTTGAAAACGCTAGTGTGGATGGAGGTCGTGGACATCTTTTTATGGCAGCTGCAGCTGTTTGCACTTATTTCACTCAGAATTCTCCTAATCGTTATATAAAAATAAAAAAATCTTATTTACATTAAGTATTATTCTTCCCTCTAGGCAGTGGCAGACACGGTCATAGGTGACATAGGGCAGCAAAGTCCACAGTCAGACTCCACTTCTCTATTCCTCATCCAAAAACTCTCTGTTCCAGTGAAATTACTAACATTAAATGCAATCAAATATGCCACCATTGCTGACATATATCTACTGACAAATGCTATTTTAATTTATTTAAAAACAGTGTCAGTCAAGATTGTTGCCTAGTCAAGATTTTCAAACTTAAATAAAGAAATGTTCCTCTGAGACACATCAGCTCATGCCAGGTAAGGGGGCCAAGCCCACCTATAAGACTAAAATGCAATACCCCAAACCCCAAATTTGCTCAATGAGGGTAGCACATTTAACATTTCATAAAATAAGTATCTTGGCAACTACATGTCAACCACCTGTCAGTTGACTATTAGTAAACTATCTGCTTAATATCTGCTAACACTTTATTTTGATGGGTCCCCAACAAAAATAACTTAAAAAAAAGACTATAAGTAACTAGTACACATCAACATATTCTACTTACCTTAACTGAATTGTCTACTAATATCTAAAGTGGGATTTCGAAATAAAGTATAACCTTTCAGGTTGACATGTTTATCTCGACTTAAAATCAAATACAGGAAACGTCTCAGGTTGCACATGCAACACCAGTTCCCATAAAAGGGGAACGAGATACTGCGTCTTGATGTTGACACTATGTCAATGCCATCAGCGTGACCAGTGTCTGAGGCATGTGAAACCTCACACCAATATTCATTGGCGGACGGCAATCCATGACATCTCAAGCAGAGAGCACCCATGAGTACAAAAGGGTGCCTGTTATACACATCATCAACTCTTTTGTCTGAAGGAGATATATGCACACAAGCCTGAGGCATGGCAACAAGATGCATTGCGTGTTCCCCTTCTCAGGGAACCAGGTTGCAAACACAACCTAAAACATTCCTTATCGAAGTGTATCGAACTCTGACGCTGCATCTTGGTGTTAATGCTGAAGGGGGCTCACTTAGTTTTGAGTATGCACAAACATAGTTGACATAATTAAGTGCACTTAATGACTCTACGAAGATTAGTCAAAAGTGCGTCAACCTCAGGACACATCCCATTAGTGAACCCTCCCCCCCCCCCCCCCCCAATATGCTCCATAGCAATGGAAGTCCCGGCAAGTACAACCTTCCCTACAAGTACTTCCCTAGATAGCAACATCCATACTTCAAGACCCAACTGTATTTGGGGAGGTAAATTAAATAGAGGGATTCTCCATTGCCCACATAATTTCATTCAGCCAACATCATCCCCAAAGGCAGCGCTTGTCTAGAGGAGACTTCTGGAGACTTCTGGCCCTGTCTTTAGCTATCTGTTGATGGGCCAGGAAAATCAGAGAGGAAATAGATCAACATCTGATATATTTCCTGAATACCACTGACTGCGCTATTGCCTCCCCAAGCGTTTCCACAACTGTCTCAATGGAGGTGATGAAAAGTCCAGAGGGAAAGTCTGGAGCATCAAGAAAGGACGTTTTTCTCCTTTTCCCTGATGTCTGCTATATTCAACCACAGATCCCTCTCCGTAACCACCATGGCTGCCATTGAGCAGCCTATGGCAGCGGCTGTTTGTTTGGTGGCACAGAGGGCCAAATCTGTAGTGCAGCGCAGATCAGTGACCACTTCAGCAGACAATTCCTGCCCCTGATCTAAATCCTTCAGCAGGGATATACTATACTCCTGGTATACTCCTTTGCGATTATCTTCTGCAGACTAATTGGGTCCTATTTTAACAATCTAAGCGAATGGTCTGAAGCGCATAGCGCTGGTGCTCTTAGGGCGTGTCCAAATCCACTTTTGCCAGTTTAACCACGGGGAAAAAACGGTCGTTCAGCGAACAGTCAGTCCAAAAGGGTTGTACCTAGTCTTATTGAGTCATGGGTGTGTTCTGGGCATAATGTGCATTAAACCAATCAGAGTCTCGAACTCCCATTCCCTTTAAAACCAGTTGTGCTTGCACCATGGCGGATTAGCTATTTACATGGCGGAATTTACGAGTGGAAAGACCGAACGCTTCTCCAGAGAGGAATCCTTTTATTTTTTTACTTTAGATCAGGTTTTTGTTGGTCAATGGCACAGCTGTTTTCAGTTGCCTAAAAATAGCAACGCGCCAACAATGCGCCTGAACACACCTCATTTTCAGATCAGCACCCCATGATCAAACAGATGGGCGCAAGTCCATTTTCTGAAAATGATAACTGCGTCGGGCTGAAACTAGCAAAAGACACTTGCATTGCGCCTGACACATCAGCCAGCTGGATTCAATTTCCCATTTTAAAGTTCATATAAACACGTATCTGTTTAGAACAGAATGCAACATAAAAGCAAAATACATTATATATGTTATAGTCACATGGTCACCTGTCACTTCATTTCCCAGCATCCTCCTTGACTCTCACCTGCATGCACTTCATGATCACGTACAACTGCACTTCATCTTCTCCCTCATCAGTACAGCTATTTAAGCACACACCTCACCTCAGTCATTTGTCTGGTCTCTTTTGTATGAAGTGAAGCATATCTTATTCTCCTTACAATCTCCAGTGATTACCTCCAGTGTGTTACCTGAGTTTCTCCACTCCAACGAAGTTGATTGTGGTGTGTGCATCTGACTGGTTCCACACTCGTCCTCACTCGTGCATCTTCCTCGCTCTCCAAAGTCTGTAAGATCCCGAAGATTGGACTGACCATCCATTCCTCAGTAGGTACCTGGCTAAGGCCTTACTTGAACGGCCATCGCCATTAGCACTGCCATGGCTACCTGAACTGCCTGAGACACCATGGCTACCTGAACTGACCGAGCCGCCATGGCTACCTGAGCTTCCGGTGCCTCCTGAGCTGCCGGCACCGTTGTGGTCTCCTGAGATGCCAGCACTGCCATGGCTACCTGAACGGCCAGCGCCTCCATGGTCCCCTGAGCTGCCGGTGCCTCCATGGTCTCCTGAGCTGCCGGTGGCGGCCTGGAGGTGTTCCGTCCTGCCTGGATCTCTCCTGGTCGACCTCTAGGGCGCCCCACCCCAGTTTATGGTGCGAGGACGCGCCTCCGGGGAGGGGAGAGTAATGTTACAGTCACATAGTCACCTGTCACTTCTGCACTTAATTTCCCAGCATCCTCCTTGATGCTCACCTGTATGCACTTCATGATCACATACATCTGCACCTCATCTTCTCCCTCAACAGTACATCTATTTAAACACACACCTCACCACAGTCATTTGTCTGGTCTCGTTTGTATGAAGTGAAGCTTATGAAGTCCGAAGATTGGACTGACCATCCATTCCTCACAGTTTTGTTTACAAAGCTCAGCCAACTTACCTGATTTCATCAGCACAGTTTGTGTTGTCCTTGAACTGCTTTTCTGCTTTCTTTGAAACATCTGAGCTAAGTACAATTAATTAACAAAATTATAGATTTTTTTTCATAGATGTTATTAATAATCAAATATTTCAAATCAGAACATGTGAACAGTGTTTGTTTTTGTTTATGCAATGAATGTTGAATGTACGCTGCATGGCATCTGTTTGTGGTATTTAAATTAGTATGAGTAGGCTTACATGTGCACAGATACTGGCAGGTTTGGTTGTGTATTTATTATATTACCGAAGGATGGGACACAAGAGCCTGTTTCTGTATTTTTTTAATGTTGCTGTGTATTTCTCTGTTGTTTTTCTGTGTGTGAATATAAATGACTGCAGCAGACTGTCAGTGACACATTTTCATCCTACACACAGAGACCTGCACATTATATATTTCAGGATGACACTAGTGTCAAAAGCATCTGCTATGTAATAAAAAAGACACTCCACTGATGACAGACAAGACAGCAGATGGCTGATCTCTTTTTCTTCCTCTCTCTTTTCTCTCTCAATTTTCCTTTCATGGTACCTTTCTCTACCCCTAAACCATTTGCCTCCTGCATGCAATGGTATAGCTGATCCTCCTATATGGATAGAGGGTAATGCTGACCTTTGCAAAATGCATGAAAGATCATACATCAAAAGGAGTTTTCCTACAGCCGGTCATGGTATGGAAGATCTTGTTATGCTGACATTACACTTATTGTTTAGTCTTAGGAGGCTACAGAGTTTCTCAATGTGAGCATTGCAATATCTGTTTTGTTGTTTGTTTGATTTTTAAAGGAAAATAAAAATCTTTATAAAGATATTTAATATCTAATCTCACCACTACCCTAAACATGAACGGCATAATAGGTAGATAAATACACAATGCTAATAATTTTAGTTACAATATCACTTGAGATTTTCTGCCGCTAACTTTAAACCTCTATATTTAACTAACCAATTCTTGACAATATAAAAATGAAATAGGCATATAAATGTACAGTGACAATAATTCACAGATTTCTTCTATAGACATCTTAGACTCGAGCGAGTCTTTGTTCTCTTTTGTCAGATCTCTGATGCAGCTGTCATAAATAACCACTCATACGGTTTGTTTGTTTGTTTGTTTGTTTCCTTTGTCTTGCTCTTAACAGAGATAGATGTTAAAAAAAAAGTAGTTTGCCATTTCCATAGTCTTTTCATTCAATCAGAAATGCCTCCTTTCTGGACAGTGTTAGGATCATTATGTGATGGACTGTTTCCAATTTTAAGATTTATAGAAATCTGACAGAACTGACTGTATTTATTTAAAATGAATCTTTTGGGTCAATACATATTAAAAAGTGGAACGTTTTATTTTTGAGGTACTTAAAGCAACAAATGGATTTACAAAACTGTATGAAAAAATGTTTTCCCGAACACTCCTCTGATCTGTCATTGGTCATCCAAACAGTTTACACTGCCCCAAAGTCATGCCATTGGATAGGAAAAGGTATTTTAACTTAGACAAACACTACACCTTTAAGATCCATTGACAGCATCTTTTTGGCTTCAAGCACATAAAGATATTTTCGTGGACAAACCACTTATCCTATTTCTATGATGTACTGTAGACACATAGCAGCTGAAGTGAGAGAGGAAAGCAAATGAAAGCACAGGGAGCTGCTCAGAAAGAGTTACTTGAATGATCACAATTTATTTTCAATGAGAAGGGCCAGTGAGCAGATGAGTGAGAGCTAGAAATTCCACAGAGCACAGTAGGTTTTGATCTATTTTCTTCCTCCTGTACTTGCCCTTATATGTGAGAATGTGACAGTTAGGCCGTGTGTCCACCAAAGCGTTTTTTCAATGGGAGCGTCACGTTTTTAGAATGCCATGAGCAAAACAAGGCACTGAGCGTCTATTTCACGAGCTGAAAATGCTCTTCTCTTGTTATGATACAGAATATCCACGGAAGTGTTATAGTATCTCATTTCACAGCTTGTTTCTGTATTGATTCTATATAAAAATGCTGATACTGTTACGAACTGCTCCGAGACTCGAAGGTGGATCCAAATGCAGCTTTATTTGAGGGCAATCCAGAGGCGTAATCCAAAGTACAGGCAAGGGTCATACACCGACAGGCCGTCAAAACAAAGAAACAAAGAAACAAACAAAACAGGCAGGGACCAGAGGCAAGAGAGTAATCCAGGGAACAGGGCAAGATATCAAAAAACAAGAAACAAGAAAATCAGAAATGCAGGGTAACGTATAAACAAGACTTCGCCGTGAGTGAATGAATGACCATGGTATAAATAGACAGAGACTAACAGGATGGTGAGACACAGGTGAATGCAATCAGTGAATGAGGTACAGGTGAATGTGATCAGTGATAAGTGATGATGAGTCCGGGCAGTGAGTTATGGGAAATGTAGTTTGTGAGTGATCATAGTCTTATGTGTGGAGTGCCCTCTGGTGGCTCTCAAGGGCACTCCAGCTGGTAACCGTTACATAGCCCCCCCTTTAAGGAGCGGATTCCAGATGCTCCTAAAAACTGTCAAGGAGGGAGGAGGAGCGGACGCGGACCCGGGGGCGGGATGGAGGGCCAGGCCCGTGGAGCGGATAACAACCTGGAGACTGCGGCAAGATGGGAGGCCAGGGCAGATCAGGCTGTGCAGGCGACCAGGACGGATCAGGCTGTGCAGACAACCAGGCTGTGCAGGCGACCAGGGCGGATAAGGCTGTGCAGGCGTCCAGGAAGGATCAGGCTGTGCAGGCGACCAGGACGAATCAGGCTGTGCAGACGACCAGGAAGGAGACGACCCTTCAGGCGGCCAGGGCGGAGACGACCCTTCAGGCGGCCAGGGAGGAGACGACCCTTCAGGCGACCAGGGCGGATCAGGCTGTGCAGGCGTCCAGGAAGGAGATGACCCTTCAGGCGGCCAGGGCGGAGACGACCCTTCAGGCGGCCAGGGAGGAGACGACCCTTCAGGCGGCCAGGGAGGTGACCATGGCACAGGAACAGACACCGGCTCAGGAACAGGAACAGACACCGGCTCAGGAACAGGAACAGACACCAGCTTAAGAACAGGAACAGACACCGGCTCAGGAACAGACACTGGCTCAGGAACAGACACTAGTTCAGGAACAGACACCGGTTCAGGAACAGACACCGGCTCAGGAACAGACACCGGCTCAGGAACAGACACCGGCTCAGGAACAGACACCGGCTCAGGAAGAGGAACAGACACCGGCTCCGCGAAGACCATCTTGTCCTGGGACACTGGTTCGGCGGAGACCATCTTGTCCTGAGACACTGGTTCGGCGGCGGCCATCTTGTACAAAGACACTGGCTCGGCGGCGGCCATCTTGTACGGAGACACTGGCTCGGCGGCGGCCATCTTGTATGGAGACACTGGCTCGGCGGCGGCCATCTGGAGAGTGCCTCTCTCCAATCCAGACCGAAAAGATCGGGGAGCTCCCTCGGGTTGACCGCCTTAGCCCCCAGCCGGTAACACAACTTAATTGCCTCGTCCCCCAGAGAGCAAGAGGCAGCGTGAGGAACAAACCCCCAGGTGTACTGGAACAGATCGCGGCTATCCAGGGCCAAGACTGCGACCTGTCCAGCGAACTCCCGGCTCATGCTGGGAAGATCAGGCGAGATCCGTTCTGCTGGATCCCTGGAAGTCATAGCTGTTGGATCGGGATGCGGCGAAGTCTTCTGTTACGAACTGCTCCAAGACTCGAAGGTGGATCCAAATGCAGCTTTATTTGAGGGCAATCCAGAGGCGTAATCCAAAGTACAGGCAAGGGTCATACACAGACAGGCCGTCAAAACAAAGAAACAAACAAACAAACAAAACAGGCAGGGACCAGAGGCAAGAGAGTAATCCAGGGAACAGGGTAAGATATCAAAAAACAAGAAACAAGAAAATCAGGAGAGTGCTCAGAAATGCAGGGTAACGTATAAACAAGACTTCGCCGTGAGTGAATGAATGACCATGGTATAAATAGACAGAGACTAACAGGATGGTGAGACACAGGTGAATGCAATCAGTGAATGAGGTACAGGTGAATGTGATCAGTGATAAGTGATGATGAGTCCGGGCAGTGAGTTATGGGAAATGTAGTTTGTGAGTGATCATAGTCTTATATGTGGAGTGCCCTCTGGTGGCTCTCAAGGGCAGCTGGTAACCGTTACAGATACAATGTAAAGTATTAGCTCTGGCTCTTGTTTCAAATTATTTTGTTCCTTATTATGCTTGTTGTTGTCATCTGTTGACGTTGTACAAGCAGAATCACAGTGGAGGAGGGGTGGGACAAATACAACACTGACCAACCACCACTGTTGTATTTGTCCCGCCCCTCCTCCACTGTGATTGGACGACTTTGAGTAAAACACAGCGCTGATCACTGTCACTTTTCACCCAGCCATCCAATCAAATACAACATCGACCAACATCCACATTCTGCTTGTACAACATCAACAGATGAAAACAATAAGCATAATAACGGAACAAAATCATTTAAAACAAGAGCAAATACTTTACATTGTATAGGCATTTTTATATAGAATCAATACAGAAACAAATGAGATACTAGTAACACTTTGCGGATATTCCGTAAGCAAAGAGTCTCAACTGAAAAAAACGCTGTGCTTCCAAAACACTCTCAAGCACCAACAGCGAGACGTTTTCAGCAGAGCACCTAGCGTTTTCAGATAGCTAAAAATGCCTTGGTGGACACACAGCCTTAATCTAGTTTTCTTTTGCTGTCCCTTGTCGTTCAAAAAAAGTTCTGTATTTGCATGTTGGGCAGCCACTTGCGCCTCCTCCGAAAGCAGTGGAATGAGGCGCACTGGCCAGTGGGTCCACAGCCACTGACATGCCTCACAGACTTTTCGAGTAGATCCACAAATGCCTCTGGGTCATCCTGTGGACCCATTTTAGTGAGAGGCATGTGAGCAGTGGTAGAATGGGGTTCCGGAATAGCTTCCTGGTCTTCCCTCATATCCAGGAGCGCCTAATGGTGCTCTTGGTGGAAGCCCGTGGACTACATGGTGGCAACAACCTTCTCCTCCCGGGTTTCGGCACCACTGTAACACAGGTTCAAGGCAATGAGAAGAAGGCAGGGTCGGCTGAGGTGGATATTTTATTCACAAAATAATGCCAGAGAAAATTAACTGTACTTGACCTACTTATGGACCGCTCGTCTCCTGTCTCAATCTCCCATTGCTGATTTCGCTTTCACCACATAGTTGTTTTAAATTGTAATAAAATTTCGCAACATTACAATTGCTACTGTATTTTTTATCAAATAAATGCATTCTTGGTGCATTAATTGGTGCCTTTTATTATTCCAAACTTTTGGTAGTGTATATTTTACTGATGGGTGCATTTGCATTAATTTCCATGTGCAGGGTTTCATCACTACTGGTAAAATGGGCCCAAATGTGCCAAGTTAACTGAGCAGATAAGAGAAAGAGATGACAAGAACAAACAAGAGTGATATATATCACTTTACATTAACGCTTTAAACACCTCACTTTGAATAATCCATGGTGAGAATCAATGTCATATTTTGACTGTAGACAACAAGTTTATTGGATTCATTTTGAGGTTTTTATGTAATCCTATTTGGTTTTTATTACTTCTATACTTTCTTTCCATTATTTCACCAGTGACTGATTTATACAGTTTTGAGTCATTAAGGCGTAGTATGTGCAAGTAAGGCCTGGAAAAACAATAACTTTTGTTGTGAGCATGTTTTCTGCAAAACATTGTACTTAATTCCTCTTCATGTTCTCAGTCTGTCTCATTGTGTTTGTTGTGCTTGGATTGCTGCCTTGTTTAACAGTGTGATCTGTCATACTTGTTTGCGCCATCTGCATTTGCCAGTTTAACACTATGTTGTCAATATGCTTAGTTGTTAAAAGGAACACTGAGAGTTTAATGCAAGGCACTTCATTTGCAAGGGTCGTCTAAACCACATACACAACAACTTTCAGTATGAAGTTCAGTCTATTTTAAGTTTCACACCAGCTAAACAGCTGGCTTCAACCTTTCAACCTTTTTCCTTAAGCATCTGAACGTCTAGTCACACATTAAGAGGTCTAAGATTTGTTAATGGTTGTGAAGGTTTTTTTTTTTTTGGCAGATGTTCGGTGTCTCTGGATCAGAGTTTCAGTGTGTTGTGTGATTTCCTTACAGTTTGTTTAGATATTGTGAATTGCTAAGGGGTTTATGTTCTGACTCGCTGTTAACACACTGATCTGGAATTAAAGATTTTCATTTTGTGAAACTGAATTGTTGTATATGTTTGTGAATGTGTGAGAGAGAGCCAAATCTCTTTGAATAAAACTTATATCTACATATCTAAAGCCTGTAATCTTGAATATATATATATATATATATATATATATATATATATATATATATATATATATATATATATATATATATATATATATATATATATATATATATATATATATATATACTTGGAAGTGTGCTTGTGCTATCTTTAGACCACTTGCTTTGGTATTGTGATGTATGATGCATCAATTTGATATTTGACCCCTTTACCAAACTACTGCACAGCAAATATAGCAAAAACCTACTGAAACAGCTAGAAATCTGCAAGGTTCCCCATGCGTAATTATGACCTATCCACTTGCCTTCAAAGAAACATTCACTTTTTTGTGTAAGTTAGCAGTCAAACAGGCCCTAACCTGTCCAGACTGTGTCTTAACTGATGCTCCCCTCAGCCTCGTGAAACTGCACACAAGACATTCTTTAAACTGAAGCATAATGGAAGTCTTTCACAGGTGCTATCTGCTAAAGTCATAAAAATGTCAGCCAGGAAACGGTAGATCTCACAGTATTGAGAATTGTCTTTCCTGTTTAGCATATATGTGGAAAAACGTGTGTCATGCACATGTTTATGCATTAAATTTAACTTTTTTAATGTCTGCAAATGACTAATATCAAACATAAGCAATTTATTAGTACACTTTATTATATAGGCTAAATATGAACTGCATATTTTCTAAGGTTTTGTACATTTAATTTGGTAACACTTTAGTTTAGGGACCAATTTTCACTATACTAACTAGTTGTTTATTAGCATGCATATTACTGGGATATTGACTGTTTATTAGTACTTATAAAGCACATATTAACGCTTTATTCTGCATGACCTTATTCTACATCCCTTAATCCTACCCAATACCTAAATGTAACAACTGCCTTACTATCAAAGTATTGTTCATTCTTAGTTCATGTTAACTAATGAAATCTTATTCTATTCTATACAAACTATTCTACATTTGTCAGTATCAAGACAGAGTAGAGTAGCTTTTTCAGTAGAAAACTACTTTTTCTAATGACTAACGTTATTAAATTATAAATTATATCATAGTATGGCTATATATACTTATTTAAATATCTTTAGTTATTGTATTTTTTATTAGTAGCTTGTAAATGAACTACTTTTTCAAAAGAGCTTCGCTTTAATTGGACTATACAGTATATAGCTTGTTGCTTGTTGTTGCTAAGTTTACCTAACACTGTTTGACAGTAAACAAAAAAATCTAAGCATTTTAGCATAATGGTGTGATTTTTTCCCCAAGCTTTATTTAACTTTTTACAGTTGTGTGTACAGTTTTGGGAGGATTGGTACTTCTTCTAAACCTTAAATGGCAGGCTTTGCCCAGTTTAGAATGGGTCATGGCTAGGGCAGGAAAATTAGAGACTGCAACTAAAAAACAAGCCAAATAATATAATGACATTAACCAGGCATTGTTTATTCTGTCACTACTGTTTGTTATTAGATCCTAAAGTCGGCATTAAAGTTGTTATATCTTTTCTTCCATATGGTGACACATATTCAAGTGAAAAGGCTAAAAAAAAGTAGTGCTGGACTTGATTTTGTCCATCAAAAATATATTGGATCATTGTCATTTGTTATTGCTGTGATCTTATGTGATTGACAGGTTGTCTCGCCTTCACAGTTCACACCAGATGTAAAAACAACATCAGACCAGAGAAGACATGCCATTGCAAGAGGGAGAAGTTATTTTGGTTAAAGATTATGAGGGCACGTGATTTTAAAAAAAAAAATGATGATGTGCAGTTTGTACACAGATAAATCCTTTATTAAAAATGGTGATTTCATGATGAACCAAACATTCTGTATTGTGTCTGATTAATTCTCCAGCATAGGCATATATCTGTAAAAAAAAACAGCAATCTGCATTCCAGTCTGACACTGTAGAATCTGGAGTGTACAATGAAATGGACACATATGGAAAATATCTCTAGGCATAATGTCAATCTTAACCACATATGGAAAAGAGTGAAATTAATCTCAAGCATGTGTGTTCATCATCAAGACCTCTGAATGGAATTCCCTCTAAAAATGTTCACTCATTTAGATTTCCCTATACCTTCCCTGAAATCCAAACAGCTTTTTCTGTTGTAAAGTTTACAAAACCTTTTCTCCTTGAACTTTACGACTTGCTTGCTGACTTTATTGTACCATTTGTCTTTACCACTACCTTCTCTGCTGTGTCTTTCAGGCTCTAAGAGTGTGGTTGAAGTTCAGACTAAAATGTCGGTTTGTGCTGGCCTTCCTTTTTTTCTTCAGCCTGTCAGTGGTGATGATATACACCCTTCCTCCCTTCCCATCTGAGCAGGGCAGGGTGAATGTACGGGCCCCCCGCAATAACAAACCCAGCAAGATGGTCGAGAAGTTGTCTCTGAGACCTTACCTTCCAGTGTATTTATACGGACAGAATAGCAAAACCTGGAAGAACCCTGAAATGAAAGATTCGGCTAAGCATCTCCTGATGGTTAACCATCATCAGCTATCATTTTCCTCTGGAAAACAAGTTGAGGAAAAAGTATTGAACAAAAGGCCTCCAAAAAGTGAAGCAAACAAAAAAGAACGATATCTGCAGAACACAAACAAGCGTCCAGCCAAGCTATTTGCAGCCAGTGCCAAAAGAGGGCGAGCCAATAGTCTAGGAACTAGCAGCAACTCTAAAACAACCATCCATCTTCTTCGCTCCAGACATGACCCAGCTTTCCCTCAGCCTGCCAGCATCCAAAGCCTCCACCCAAATAGCAAGAAATGCAGGCACAAATGCACTCCAGATGGGGACAAATTAAAGAGGCTTGTGGGGCATTTCTCTGATACACAGCAGGTGGTAAAACTGAAACAGGCCCTGGGAGAAACAGGAACACATGAAAGACAAGCAGGGCCCTCCGAGAGGAAGAGGCCCAAATCCGGGGCAGAAAACAAGGATAGGATTCCAGCAGAGGCTGGCATCAAGGAGTCAGCCATTGACTGGTGTAAGACTGTCTCTGATGAGACTTTTATTGAAAACCAGAACCAGACCAAAACAGAGTCTCTACCCTGGCTCAGTGAGGATGATATGAAAAAAATGGCGCTTCTCTCCAGGGGCACCGTGTTGAGTAAAGCCAGGCTTTCGGGCCATGGTCAAGTGCTTCAGGTTGGACTCAGTGATAGATATGACATTTTCGCTTCTAGAGAGAACAATCATATCAAACGCTGCCAGACAGGAAGCTGTGCTCTCATAAAACGCCCCAATGACTGGTTTGAGGTGTTCGCCTTTCACCTGGACAGAGTTCTAGGTCTGAACCGGAGTTTGCCCGCAGTGTTGAGAACATTCCACAGTGAGATTCTACCATACAGGTACACAACTGGATCTCCCAGACCGGTGGTATGGTGGGATCCCAGAATCCAGCATCTGTGTGATGCTGAGAATGACCAGAACTCTTTTTCACTTACTTGGCCGCAATATCAGACTCTGCTTAAGAGCAGGTGTGGTACTCAGGTACCCTTGAACTTCACAACATGCATGGGAGTTCATCATTCAGAGTGGGGGCGGCTGGCCTTGTTTGACTTCCTGCTGCAGGTAAGAAGCACTGTGAAAACAGATAATATTTTGAATATTTGGTTTCCACAAACTCTAAGTCTAATGGGTAAAAATATATTTTATGAGAGTAAATTGCATATGTAAATTGCAAATTACACAAGAAAATAAGAATATTTTATAATATAAATCCAAAAAAGATTGGAATATGTAGACGATAAAATAGAAATGGTCACTAACTTAAGTTTAAAAGGTTACTGGGTTATATGACTCTAGTTTATATGCATTTAAATGATGTATTTGACTGTTGTGGTTAGAAACTCTTTTATGAGTCACAAAATGTAGGCCTGCCAAGTACATAATGGCTAACCTGCCAGCCTGGTATTTAAAGTAATTCATGTTTTCCATTTTTAGCACTGGTATTTGTACTGTTCAAAGCAGACTCTCTTAAAAGGTGAAGTGTGTTTTGAACATTTTTTCTGTACACTTGTCCCATCTGTCATTGGTTGAGCCATAATTGTTATGTTGTGTTGGTCAGGATGCTCCGTCAGGTAGAGGCCTTTTGCACAAAAGTAGTTGAAAAAAAGTCTGGTTTCCAGAATAGGTGTGGAGTTGACAAACCAAACAAATCCAAACTGGTTTAGATCAGGTACTTTAGATCTTAGATCTTAACTTGAAATATTTGAGGAATCTAATTCATGAATTTCAAGTTAAGAGTAACTTGAGTATTTAAATTGAGATTACATGATAATTTTTTGTTAAATGTATACATTTAACTTAAAATGATCATGTAATCTCAATTTCACATTTTAGTAGTGGAAACTTGGCTAGCTTTATACCTAATTCAATAAATACTAACTTGGTAATTGGTACCACAATGCTTTGATAGCCATAGCAATTGCTGAATAAGTACGACAGTATAGAACATTTAACATATATCTGTTCTCATGCTCCACTCGTCACCATGATGTTAACCCATACAAAAAACCAACATTACAGAAACTCTTCTAAATTAGCATAGCTAAACATTAAACACTACTAAATATACCATTACACATTAATATTGCACAAAAACATTATATAAAACTTAAATTGAGCATTTACTCTCCCTTTCGAGAGTCATGGTAAAGCATGAGTTCACTGCACTCAAATATTACAGAATGGGACCCACTTTATATTAGGTGGCCTTAACTACAATGTACTAACATTTTAATTAATAATTTGATATATTGCACTTATTGTTTACATACATGTTTTTACATTGTACTTACATTTTTAAAAATACCTTCATGTAATTACATATGTAATTAATTTCTGTAATTACACTGTTGACATTTCCCTTACACCTAACCCTACCCTTAAACTTACCCATACCACCACACCTGTCCATAACTTTACCTATATCCCACCTCAATATCAGCAAAAGTCTTTTGCAATACAATATGAACACATTAAGTACATTGTAGTTATTTTTTGATGTAAGTACATAGTAGTTAAGGCCACCTAATATAAAGTGGGGCCATGAGTTATAGAACTTTTCTAGTTCCCAGCATGATAATTGGATAATAATTGTATTGTTAAGTGATTAAATCAGTGATAATGGCGTATTGGTGGTGACACCTGATGATGGTAATGAGCGGAATCACTGAAGGAAAGAGAAACACAAGAACTACAACTGACTTCAGCCACATCTTTAGATTAAATCAACTGAAGAAAAATAGAAGACATTAAATCTCTGAAGATCTCAGCAGAGGAGGATTAAACAACTCCACAAACAGCATTGCCAGCCTCACACATTACTAACCAGACTAACTTTATTTCTGTCATTTCTGTTATATTGAAAATAATAGTTTTGTTTGAATTCACCATGATGGTGTTGGTTGTTTTTTGCTGATGATATTATCGTCATGTAGTGACTGAATCACTGATCTCATTCAGAGTCTAATGCTCTGATTATAGAGGTTTTGTGTCATTGTATTTTTGGATTCATAATAGAACCTATGTGATTCTACAGCACAAGATCCAGGATGGTTGTGGTAATTGAATAATATGCAGAATTTAAATTAATAAAATTAATGTGCAAAAGGTTTTAATCTACAACAATACTCGGACACACAGACATCAAGAATCAGAGTATGAATCTCAACAATGGTGACAATCAAAAAAAAAAATATTCAGATAAACAGATCAACTTTGAACATAAAACAAGCTACAAAAACATCACAAAAACAGCAAAAGTAAAAGCAAATAGTAAGAATCAAAGAAAATTAGTCACAATTCAGATGCATAATTTATTCATACCGCAATGCATGCTGGGACCCATGAGGGAGTTTTGATCGGTGGTACCCAGCATGCACTGCAACATGAAGCTTTTCATTGATTGTCACCATTGTTGAGATTCATACAGATTCTTGATGTCTGTGTGTGTCCAAGTAATGCCATAGATTAAAACCTTTTGAGCACTACATGATTTTGAAATCTTGCATATTATTCAATTACCACAACAGTGCTGTATCTTGCGCTGTTGAATCATGTAGCCACTAATATGAACAATACAAAAATTAACAACACAATACCGCTATAACCAGAGCATAAGACTCTGAGTGAGATCAGCGACTTAAGCCACTACATGATGATTATACCAGCATCATTGTATAGCCAATATTACCTAATCACATTTTCTCTTGGCATTCCTTACCATAACGAATGCGCTTTTTAAACACACAGTTAAAGCAGCCAGAGAAAAAAACTAATGTCAAAGATTTAAGGGTCAAGAGCCCAACTAAGCAAACACTCATCGCCATCATGGTGACTTAAATTAAACTATTATTTTCATTAAAACAGAAATGACCGAAATAAAGTCAGTCTAGGTAGGTAATGTGTGAAGCTGGTAGTGCAGTTTGTGGAGTTGTTTAATCCTCCTCTGCTGAGATCTTCAGAGATTTAATGTCTTCTTTTATGTTATTTAATCTAAAGCTGTGGCTTAAGTCCGTTGTAGTTCTTGTGTTTCTCTTTCCTTCTGTGATTCTGCTCATTATCATCAGGTGTTCATAATTAATGCTCAATCATCACTTAATTAATCACTTAATTACTCAACTGCAACATATATTAAGAATCATTTAAAAAATGTCTATTAGTGAACTCAACTGAAACGAGCTTAGAGTACTCATATCTGTTGGTTTTTAAACCTTTTAAAGTTTCCTCAAATGTAATGAGTTTGCTTAACTCATTGGGTTTGACTTTGTGTGTGCTATTGTGAGCTAGCAGTAACTAGCAAGCTCATTTAAAGTTTGTAATTTCTGTTGTTTTACTCATTATAGTGAAGTTTTAGCTGTAAAAAGTATTTGAATGCAGTGTAAAGTTTAATTGGATATTAAGAAATATCCTTGGTTTAGTGGACTCAATTAAAATACGTTCAGAGTAGTCATAACTACTGTTTTTTTTTTTTTACTTTAATTAAAGGTCCCGTTCTTCGTGATCCCATTGTTCAAACTTTAGTTAGTGTGTAATGTTGCTGTTAGAGCATAAATAATACCTGTAAAATTATAAAGCTCAAAGTTCAATGCCAAGCGAGATATTTTATTTAACAGAAGTTCCCTTTCAAAGCCTACAGCGAACGGCTGGCTTGGACTACATCCTGGTACTTCCTTCATAAATGACGTCAGTAGAACAGTAGAACAGACTAACCTCCGCCCACAAGAATACGCGAAAAAAGGGGGAGTGGTCTTGTTGCTGTCCCACGTGGAGAAGAGGACGGTCGCGTGGAGAAAAGGAAGTGTTGCGTTTGATTGTGTTTGTCGCCATGTCATCGAGACGCTGTTATTTTCATCCCGGAGTCAAATCACCTTTGTTTGGCTTTCCCAGGGACGCTGTAGAGATAATTAAGCGCATATATCTCCCTTTAAGAGGCGTGACCTTTCCACGTGCGCTAAGCTGCTGTTGAATCACAACACAGGAACCGTGCCAGTTTGCTAAGATGCGGTCAAATCAAAACACGGGAACCGCTGGCACAATCAGAACTCGTTACTTATTTCTGAAGAAGGGACTTCATAGAATAAAGGAAGTCATCAGCTGTTTTTAGGACAGTGAAAACAGCGGTATACAGATAAGTGCATTGTGTTAAAAATACTGTTTTTTTTTACACGCGAAACATGAACACATGTTATATTGCACACTGTAAACACAATCAAAGCTTCAAAAAACACGAAGAACGGGACCTTTAAGTTTGTTCAACTCAATTGAATTGAGGTAATCAGTTTCCTTAAATTAAATGAGTTAGCTTAACTTGTTGGGTTTTACAGTGTATCCCAACCCAGTTTCAGATATATTTAAGTTTGAAAAAATTAAAAGAAACAAGTTCATAAAACTCAAAACAACGAAACAATTCAGATTAATCATAAAAGTTAATTTGATTGAAATAATTTGCTTAATTTAAATGTACCCTACTCAAACTAATTAATTATTTTGAGCATTAGGGTTTACAGTGTGTCTAGTCAGGGTTTGATCTAGAGTTCAAAGTCACATCTCTTTCAAAGATTAAGAAGAATATCCAAATTTGAACAAATTTACAAGATAGGAAGAAACACAACTGCTATAAATTAGAGAATGCAGCTGAAAGACTGTATCAATGAAAAAAGAATCAACTAAATTATTTTTGTAATTTATATAGATTCACAACAAGCTTAAAAAAAACATACAGTATAAGCTTAATAATTTTAAAGGTAACATATACACTCACATAAAGGATTATTAGGAGCACCATACTAATATTGTGTTTGACCCCCTTTCGCCTTCAGAACTGTCTTAATTCAACGTGGGATTGATTCAACAAGGTGCTGAAAGCATTCTTTAGAAATGTTGGCCCATATTGATAGGATAGCATCTTGCAGTTGATGGAGATTTGTGGGATGCACATCCAGGGCACAAAGCTCCCGTTCCACCACATCCCAAAGATGCTCTATTGGGTTGAGATCTGGTGACTGTGGGGGCCATTTTAGTACAGTGAACTCATTGTCATTTTCAAGAAACCAATTTGAAATGATTCGAGCTTTGTGACATGGTGCATTATCCTGCTGGAAGTAGCCATCAGAGGATGGGTACATGGTGGTCATAAAGGGATGGACATGGTCAGAAACAATGCTCAGGTAGGATGTGGCATTTAAACGATGCCCAATTGGCACTAAGAGGCCTAAAGTATGCCAAGAAAACATCCCCCACACCATTACACCACCACCAGCAGCCTGCACAGTGGTAACAAGGCATGATGGATCCATGTTCTCATTCTGTTTACACCAAATTCTGACTCTACCATCTGAATGTGCTGCATACCTCGGTTGTAATGAGTGGTTATTTCAGTCAAAGTTGCTCTTCTATCAGCTTGAATCAGTCGGCCCATTCTCCTCTGACCTCTAGCATCAACAAGGCATTTTCTCCCACAGGACTACCGCATACTGGATGTTTTTCCCTTTTCACACCATTCTTTGTAAACCTTAGAAATGGTTGTGAGTGAAAATCCCTGTAACTGAGCAGATTGTGAAATACTCAGACCGGCCCGTCTGGCACCAACAACCATGCCACGCTCAAAATTGCTTAAATCACCTTTCTTTCCCATTCTGACATTCAGTTTGGAGTTCAGGAGATTGTCTTGACCAGGACCACACCCCTAAATGCATTGAAGCAACTGCCATGTGATTGGTTGATTAGATAATTGCATTAATGAGAAATTGAACAGGTGTTCCTAATAATCCTTTAGGTGAGTGTATATTCTAAAGCTTTTAATTTAAATTAATATTTGCATATAAATAAAAGCTTGAAAACCTAAACTCAAAATTACCTGTTGTCTTTAGATATTATACTAAGAAAGGAGAAAATAGTTTAAAGAAAATTGAAAGAAAATTACACATTTCCCCTATAAGCAGTTTCATATGATAAGGGTACTTTTCTTTTCTTCCTGGTTGGATTTCTTATGATAGCTCTCAGAATGATTTTTAATTAAAAAATGCAATCACTGTGAGTTCATGACCAGGTCAACTTAGTTGTTTAAAACAATGTTTCAAAGTGATAACCAAGCAGTTACTGCCCAGCTGAATCGCAGACAGGTTGAAAATGCTGGAGCGTTGCATCTAATTGAATGTGTGCGTTTGACTTGTATTTAATGAAACTGTGATTTATATAAGGTTAATTATCTTTTCATGACCTACTATGAGCAAACATGTCATCAACCCTATGTTTTATTGCATTGATTTTCTAGGAATGTTTTTTTGTTGGATAGGTAAGCTGCCATCAGCCCTCCACAAACTTAACAGAGTGTAAACAGGTCATTCTCAGAAATCATTGATGTACCTTGCGTGTTGCTATGGTGTCATACAGACCGCCCCCCTCCCCCAAACACCCCATAAACGAAGATAATCATGGCCCCACTTTATATTAGGTGGCCTTAACTACTATGTACATAAAAAAAATAAGTAGAATGTACTTACTGTGTTCAAATTGTATTGCAAAACACCTTTGCTGATATTGAGGTGGGATACGGGTTGGGTTAGGGACAGGTGTGGTGGTATGGGTAAGTTTAAGGGTAGGGTTAGGTGTAAGGGAAGGGTCAACTGTGTAATTACAAATGGAACTACAGAAATTAATTACAGATGTAATTGCATGCAGGTATTTTTTTAAATGTAAGTACAATGTAAAAACATGTATGTACACAATAGGTACATTGTATCAAATGATTAATTAAAATGTTAGTACATAGTAGTTAAGGCCACCTAATATAAAGTGGTTTCTTGTAGGGTTACACTTTATTTTAAGGTGATGTAGTTACATTGTACTTACTCAAAGAAGTACTGAGTAATATTAATTAACTATATGTACTTACTATAGAGTTATGGATAGGGTTAAGGTTTGGTTTAAGGTTAGTTACTTGTAATTATGTTTGATTTACTGGTGAGATTTCTAACTTGTAGAGCCTCTTCTGTATTATCAGCACAAAAAAGACACAATTGTAATCAAATAGATTTTATTAACAAAAGATAAACAAGAATAACTAACACAACTACTAAATGAATACAAGGAATGATAAAGGAATAAAGTGCATAAGATACATAAAATACATGTGATTAAGTTGAGTGTGGCTATGGAAGAGTTATCTTATGGAAAGATAAACTGTTGTTTTTCTGAAACTAAGGTGAAGAACCTTGTTATGCATCAAACAAATAAACAAAATATTATTTGTTATTAACTAGCATCAGTTAAATTACCTCTAATGTAAATTAGAAACTCATATACTGATAATATACAACAATGCCATGGTTTCTTAAAAGAGGTTTGGTTAAGTAATATAAACGTTCCACTTGGTTGAGTAAGCAGTCTGATGGAGGTGACTTCTTCCACTGGTTGTGCTGGGTGACAATGCAGTGGGAAAGGAGCTGGAATCCGTTTCAACAGTCTTGAACACGAAGATCTGTGGGATGCTGATCTCCTGGAGCACGAAAGGGTCCTAAAATCTGGAACACACAGATGAGCCCTGAAGTAGGTACAGAAGGTCCTAAATCTGAAACACGCAGACAAAGGAACCTCGAAGTGAAGGTTTGCTCTCCTGAGCTTAACCTTGTTGCAAATGTCTCTGTGTGTCTTCTGACTCTGTGGGTCAGACACTCAGGACTTGGTCAATCCGCTTTGGTCTCTCTGGCATGGAGACTCAGGACGTGCTGTAGTCTCGCTGGACTAAAACTCTGAACGTAGTGGTTGTTAATGTCTCTCTTCACAGGCTGGAGGCTCAGAACGTGGTCGTATCTGTTGCTGCCTCACAAGCTGTAGACTCAGATCCTTGGATCTTTTGTTGTCTCTCTGGATTAACCAGAGGCTCAGAACTTGGTTGCTCTGTCACAGTCTCTCTCAAGGAGAAAAATCAGAAATTGGTGAACTGTTTGTCTCTCTCCAGGAGAAACTCAGAACTTGGTGAATTGTTTGTCTCTCTCCAGGAGAAACTCAGAACCTGGTGAACTGTTTAAATGGTACCTTTATCCTTTTCTGAATAGGAGGAGATTGCAATTTGGCGCTTATCCATTCCAGTGTTGCGATTGGCTGCTGGCATCAGAGGGGGCACACCGTGTGGCCCACCCTCCTTTCTCCTGTGGAACTCATTTGCATACTGTAAACCAAACAGGATGGACAAAGATTGAAATGTCATGCATTCATTGATTTGTTTCATTAACAGCTGAATCTGTGTAAGATGTTGCATTACAAATAGCTGTCACTGAGAATACTTATTTCTCTGAATAAGTATGAAATGGATGTGTGTAGTTTACATCAGTCTTAAGGTTTCCAAACATAGTTATGAATGGATTTAGATGAATCATTGTGGTCTTTGTTTCACCCACTACTGCTAAGGTCCTGTGGAATTTTTATGGCAGTCATAGACCAGGACACTAGGGATTTGGGTGAAGGGCAGAAACTGCATGTGGACCAATGAGATGTCTTGTCCTTCCTGGGCTTGGTACAAGAATTCTTCTTCTTGCCCTCTAAGAGGTGTCTGGCTGTTGTCCAAGCATCTTTATCTGATGGCGTTGGACAGTTTGTTTGTGTCAGTCTACCAAGATCCAATCAAAATGTAGCAAACCTTTGTCCACTGTTATGGACAGAGAGTGGGCCGGCCATAAACTGGGCCCTGGAATGTGCCGTTTACTACAACTGAAAACAACTGCGCCATTGACCAACTGAAACCTGGTCTAAAGCAATTTTTTGTTTAAGAGCGAGTTAGTAATGTGCACCTATATGCGGGTCCACACCGCGCGTACATTCTCATTATTACACACACAGGGACACGCAGCTGCACACATACATTTTGAATATTAAAAATAAAAATGGGAAGTGTTCAGAAGTGTTCAGTCCTTCTGCTCGCAAATTCTGCCAAGTAAATAGCGAATCCGCCATGGTGCAATCGCAACTGGCTTTTAAAGGGAATGGGAGATGAGACTCTGATTGGTTTATTGCACGTTAAGCCCAAAACACACCCATTACTCATTTCACGAGTTCACACTTACAAATAAGTCAGATAGAATGAATGGTATGCACATGGGCGTCGGAAGCAAAAAAAAATGTGGGTGGGTCCTCAGAATTTTTTTACTGGAGTAGATGCCAATTACATTAAGTACAAATATACCGCTTTGCTTGCTAAACGTAGTATAGTGCAGAAAGAAAAAGTTACGGAAATCACTTTGTTATTGAGAGCGGCAGTAGTGTAGGGGTAAGACGCACGGCATCTAGTTTTGATACAAATCGACTCGCGGTTCGAGTCCGCCTTTCGCCGAACTCAATCCTCTCCCTTTTCCCATCACATATCAGATCGGAAAGGCATTTATTTTCAATAAAAATGAAGAAAATATTAGAAAAGTGGAAATAAAGCGTCTAACATGTGTTTTTTAATAATAAGTGTTTATCGATTAGGGTTAGGTAAACAGACATGTGCTGAATGTTAGAGACGATAAAAGTGAGTGGGTCCAATATCATTGATCGTAAAAAGTGGGTGGGTCTTGTCCCACCCACATACAATGGTTCCGACGCCCATGGGTATGCATATTTGGCGTGCTGTCCAAGGAGAGGGCTCCGAGCTCTGTATTTGGCCCAAACCCAGAAAACTCCTCCCGTATCTCTGATTTAGGAGTAACCAGGTGAGTGTGAGGAAGATGGGGTGGTGGAGGGATGCTGCAAAAACTTGTTGAGGAACGTTGGTGAGTTGACTGGGTATTTATATATTCCTCCACTTGTGCTGATTGGTTAGACATGCAGATTGCTGATTGCTGACAGCTGGTTGGAATTACATGATGATTAGATAGATCATTTGAACATGCTCCTCCCGAACTTTGTTTATGAAACATCATTAAGAGAATAGCGACAACGCCTGGCGCACCGACCATTTTTCCCGTTGTTAAACTAGCAAAAGTGGATTCGGACTAAGCGCACTTGCCACTTTGGACCATGTGCTTAGATCGTTAAAATAGGGCCCTAGATGTTGGCAAGCACTTATTTACTCATCTCACTTGCACAAAAACAGATTCAGTATTTCTGAAACTGAATAAAAACAGTGAAATGCTGACTCAGAATATTATGCAAACCTGTGATAATGAAATATGTTAAAGAATGCAAATATACCTTAGGCCAGATTGCACAGAACACAGATCATTCCATAATGATCAACGTAATCTACCAAGAGCAGCACAAATTAGTGTCTGGTTTAAAGGTCCCCTTCTTCGTGATCCCACTGTTCAAACTTTAGTTAGTGTGTAATGTTGCTGTTAGAGCATAAATAATACCTGTAAAATTATAAAGCTCAAAGTTCAATGCCAAGCGAGATATTTTATTTAACAGAAGTTCCCTTTCAAAGCCTACAGCGAACGGCTGGCTTGGACTACATCCTGGTACTTCCTACATAAATGACGTCGATAGAACAGTAGAACAGACTAACCTCCGCCCACAAGACTACGCGCAAAAAGGGGGTGTGGTCTTGTTGCTGTCCCATGTGGAGAAGAGGACGTGTCGCGTGGAGAAAAGGAAGTGTTGCGTTTGAGTGTGTTTGTCGCCATGTCATCGAGACGCTGTTATTTTCATCCCGGAGTCAAATCACCTTTGTTTGGCTTTCCCAGGGACGCTGTAGAGATCATTGAGCGCATACATCACCCCGTTAAGAGGCGTGACCTTTCCACGTGCGCTAAGCTGCTGTCGAATCACAACACAGGAACCGTGACACGTTCGCTAAGCTGCGGTCAAATCACAACACGGGAACCGCTGGCACAATCAGAACTCGTTACGTATTTCTGAAGGAGGGACTTCATAGAACAAGGAACTCATCAACCCGTTTTTAGGACAGTGAAAACAGTGGTATACAGATAAGTAAATTGTGTAAAAATACTGTTTTTTTTTACACACGAAACATGAACACATGTTATATTGCACACTGTAAACACAATCAAAGCTTCAAAAAACACGAAGAACGGGACCTTTAAGACATGCTTTTTTGGCCAGTTAATAATGGCCCAAAAACCAAATTTAAAATTTAACCAAAAATATAAAAAAATTTAATAAAAAAACAAACAAACAAACAAACCCAGCCCAGATTAGAAAAAGTAATTAAAAAGTAATGTAACACATTACTTTATTTAAAAATTATTTATTATTATTATATTTTTATTAATAATTGTAATACATTACTTTTAAAAGAAACTTTCCCCAACACTGACTACATGGTTCAAACAGATTGGTACTTCACTGTAACCATTTAGGACAGCCCATTTTCACTCCCAAGGTGTAAAAATCCGAAGCATGGTCAAGTGTCTTCCGCGTCACAATGAAGACGCTAAAGGTACCCCTAGGCGTCACTATATCGACGCGTTAGGGGCTCCATTGATTTCATTGTATTAATGTTTTATTAATATTTAACGGCTACTTTTATATTTTGGAGCAACTAACCCAACTCCTACCCTAAACCTACCCACTTCTAAACAATATAAAACACATAACAGGCAAATACAAGTACAGTCACAAGTATTGCAAAAACTGACCAAAAACAGTATAAAACTATTAACTCATGTTGCATTCCAAGTCTTCAGAAGTCACACGATGTCTTTATGTAAAGAACAGAATTGATCTTATATGTTTTAATCACTGAGATGACGTAATGATGCAATTGATCAAGAGACATGAGAGCCAATGCAATTTCGCTATGAAATCTGATGTAACGGACGGCAATTTTTTTAATGTAATGTGTTCATGATCTTCGGCGGATGGAGACGCTGGTCGCTTTTGGGGATTTTCTTCACACAAATCAATCATTTGGCCTCAGAACACTTGGAATATTTGTACTTTTTGAATAAATTGCGCATGCAGTCGTATCTGCCTTTAATATCCTGTATTTTATATCATATAATACACAAATGGGTAGGTTTAGGGATGGGATGAGATGAGATGAGATGGGATGGGATGGGATGGGGTTGGGTTACATGTTAAAACGTGTCTAAATAGCGTAAATAAAATAAATGTAAATACAATTATGCTGGCTGATTAAATTGAGAATTACTCTCCAACATGTCATAATGGCAAAATCATAACCCAATATATGATCATTGTTCCCATGCCCAATGCGTCTGAGTATGACGCCAAAGGTTTCTCATTTAAATGAATGGAGCACCCAGTGCGATGAAAAATGTTGCCTATGATTACCTTTAGCATCTTCATTGTGACGCGGAAGGCACTTGACCATGCTTCGGATTTTGATGCCTTGGGAGTGAGAACGGGTTGTGTTTGCTTTAAGAATCAGTCATTGAAAAACTTGTATTTGCTAACATATTAACATGGACCCCTAATATCTATGAAGATAATTGCCTTTGGGCCTAGGATGAAATTATATAATTTCTTGAAAGCTCCTTTTTCAGATTAAATGATAAAAGTCACAAAAAAGCCAAACAAACTAAATTAAATTAATTCATAATTATTTCACAACAATTTCCAGAGCATCCTCCTAGTACATTCTAATGATGTTGACAAAGTTAGAACAGTAAAAAGAGAGACTTTCATTCACTGTGAATTATCTAATCTTGATCACATGATCACATTGATTGTGCGTCGGTATCACCTCATTAGCAAGTTTAGAAGATGCCTTTTACACTTTTCTTCCTTTTCTACACACTGAAACACACACTGTTAGTTGCTACACACTGTTAGTTGCACTCAACTCATCCTTGTTCACATTAGTTGTTTCTACTAAAAATGAATATTGTCAGCTTTACTTAAGTGTTTGTTCGGTCAACTTAACGTTGCTTAGTGAAACGAACAAACTGGGCAGTGGATCTGTAGTTCCCAGCATGCTTTGCAAGGGACTGCATTAGGAAAGTACATTTAGGGATTAAAGTGTTATTTTATCTTTTTCAGAAAAGGGTAAGATGTTGTTAGTTTATGTTAGTGTTATGTGCAGTTATGTTGGACATTTAGAGGAGTTTCTGTAATTTTGTGGTTACCATTATGCAGAAGATTGGTGCCTGTGTTTAGGCTGTGGCCACTCATACACTCATTTAGTTATTTTTGAATTTTGTTTCTAAAAATGTTTTTTGTTGTATTTAATAGTTTTCCACTTACACTTTATTAAGGTAAATTAAGTCAATAAATGTTTTCACCTAACATAATAAACTTTTATAAATGTAACATAACATTATTAAGTAATCTACACATACAAATATTATGTAACAGTGACAAATTCAAATGGTTTGTATTTACTTAAATACATTTTGTTTCAGCTTTACTTGACTTTCTTTTGTTCATATAACTAAATTGTTATTTGTAAAAATGACTCAATATAGTTGTGTGGAACCACTTGACGCAGCTTTTTTAAGTAAATTCAACAAAAAAAAATTTTGAGTGCACTTTTTGCTCCACATAGCAGCAAAAAAACAAAAAACATTGTTGTCATGGTGACGCTTAATTACGTTTTTGAACATAGGTATTAAAATAAATACTTGCATGCATCCTTTCTAAAGAACAGGTTGAAAGTGAAAGTGACTGGTTGAAACTTTGCGGTTTTGTGATGTTATTATAATCTTTATAAAAATACAATCAGCGCTCTCTTTTACTAAATTTGCATGATGAGCATCTCAAATCAATCAAATCAAATCACTTTATTGTCACACAAGTGCAACAGCAGGTGAAATTCTTAGGTGCAGTTCCGAGTAACATAGTAGTCACGACATGACATGTACAACATTTAAAGCAACATCAGATTACACATCTGATGCGCACACAATTACTCACAGCACGGTAAACTCTACAATAAACAATAAATAATTTACACAATGTGAGTGTAGTTCTCACAGCTTTAAACAATATACACATACTTACAATATACATATACTTTAAACAATATATACACTAAACATACATTAAACAGTATACATTAAGCTATAATAATAATAATATACAATGTACAGTATACAATATTATTCACAGTAGAGATCCAATGTACAATAGGTGCTATATGATAAATTATAAATAATAAATGATAAATAAATGTGTATATAGTGTGTGTGTATCTACAGTGGGTTGTGCTGAGTGATATTCTGTCCAGTGTGAGTTATGATCCTGATGGATCAAGAGTTAAGTAGTCTGATTGCTTGTGGGAAGAAGCTGTTCTGGAGTCAGCTGGTGCGTGTTCTGATGCTGCGGTACCGCCTGCCTGATGGCAGCAGCGAGAGCAGCCCATGGTTCGGGTGGCTAGAGTCTCTGATGATCCTCTGAGCTCTCTTCACACACCGCCTGGCGTAAATGTCCTGGAGGGAGGGAAGCTCACCTCCGATGATGCAGCTGGCCGTGCGCACTACCCTTTGCAGGGCTTTTCGGCTGCGGGCGGTACTGTTGCCGTACCAGGTGGTGATGCAGCCAGTCAGCAGGCTCTCTATGGTGCTGCTGTAGAAGCGTGTGAGGATGTGGCGGTTCATTCCAAACCTCCTCAGCCGTCGCAGGAAGAAAAGGCGCTGATGAGCCTTCTTCACAACGGCCTCAGTGTGGACGGACCATGAGAGTTCCTCTGTGATGTGGACACCGAGGAACTTGAAGCTGCTGACTCTCTCCACCGGTGCTCCATCGATGGTGATGGAGCGGTGTTCTCTCTCATTCCTCCTGAAGTCGACCACCAGCTCCTTGGTCTTGCTGACGTTGAGGGAGAGGTTGTGCTCCTGACACCACCGTGTCAGAGTGTGCACCTCCTCTCTGTAGGCCGTTTCATCATTGTCAGTGATGAGACCTACCACCGTCGTATCGTCAGCAAACTTGATGATGGTGTTGGAGCTGTGGGTTGCCACACAGTCATGTGTGTACAAGGAGTACAGGAGTGGGCTGAGAACACAGCCCTGAGGGGCTCCAGTGTTGAGAGTCAGTGATGAGGAGATGTTACTGCCCATTCTGACCACCTGGCGTCTGTTTGACAGGAAGTCCAGGATCCAGCTGCATAACAAGTGGTTTAAGCCTAGAGCCCGGAGTTTCATGTCAAGTATGGAGGGCACAATGGTGTTGAATGCTGAGCTGTAGTCTACAAACAGCATTCTCACATACGTGTTCCTCTTTTCCAGGTGGGAGAGAGCAGTGTGAATTGTAGATGAAATGGCATCATCAGTGGAGCGGTTTATGCGGTATGCAAACTGCAGTGGGTCCAGTGAGGGGGGGGAGAACAGAGCAGATGTGGTTTCTGATTATTCTCTCAAAGCATTTGCTGATGATGGGGGTCAGAGCAACAGGACGCCAGTCGTTTAAGCAGGTGGTTTTTGATTGCTTAGGTACAGGCACAATGGTGGACGTTTTGAAGCATGTGGGGACCACAGACAGGGAGAGGGACAGGTTAAAGATGTCCGTAAAAATTCCAGCCAGTTGGTGCGCGCACGCTCTGATGACGCGGCCCGGAATGCCGTCTGGACCCGTGGCTTTACGGATGTTCACCCGCCAGAAGGATCGGGTTACATCCGCTAAAGATACAGAGAGTGAACTAACCTCTGCATCTGAGGTGCTAAATCTATCTGTTAACACAGAAGGAAAATTTTTTTTAAAGACATGCAATTTACAGCACAGCAATATCAGTAAATATTGGAACTTGGAGTTTCTTTTGTAGACTTTGTACTGTTTACAAAAAAACGTAGGTATTCTCGCTTGATTACAAAGCATGCCAAATCAAGTGTGAAAATATAATTTGATGGCAGATAAACTGTATACTGTAATGTTGCACACCCATGAATGTGCATGCATTTGTAATTGCATGCGCTCATGAATTGATGGATTTGTGAGTATAATCTGTGTGTGTGAAAACTGTGTACTGTGAAAGCGTGGGTGTATAGATGTCAATGAATAATACATTAGATCTTAGAAGATAAGTCAATAGCTGTAACATGGCCAACAGATAATAGCTTTGTATTGATTTGGAGAAACTGCTGACTGGGACCCTTGAACACTTGTTCCTCTCTATTCATTTAGCACCTCTGATGGCACTGATGTGAAACCTCACACCCTTGAGCACAGAACAGTGTGAAGGACACACTCATTGTCACCACAAGACCTTCTGTGTGCTTCTCTGAAATCTAGATCAATGGTTCTCAGCTAGTGGGCCGCAGATCTGGTCTGATAGGATCATAGACAATATAATGCATAAAATACAATGCATCTTACCATAAAATCATACATTTTTATGTAGCAAATTAAATAGACTAAGCAACTTTTGTTGAGAGGAGGAAAACACTTTGGAATTGGCAACCTCTAAATAAGAGGTGCTTCATGCATCGCTACACTATTGACATAAATAATGGCCAGCTATTGTTAATGCATTTATAAAACAAAAAAAAAGTTCTATGTCATTTTTATAATTTGGTATTCCATTATTTCTCCTTAGCTTTTAACAACTTTCCCTGACTTTTCCAGGCAAGGAAATCATAATAACACATTTTTTTTTTAAATAAAATCTTTTAAATAAAAGCATTTGAGAAGCACTGATACAAATAAAGATGTGTCATAGCTTCTATTTTCTCCTTTTTTAAAATGTTATTTCAATTTTACACAGTTTATATTCAACACAGGATCCTATAACACTGGAACTGGATACTTAAAGATATAACACAATATTATAAGTTATAATATTCCAATATTGTGTTACTTTTTACTTATTTGTTATTTAATTTAGTAAAAGTCTGAGTACACTATAGGTCCAAATCTGCAGTTTTAAAAAAGGAACATTTTGATGTTTAACTGCATTACTGCATTACTTTATGGTCAAATACGCGACCATCTCAAGGTCAAGGTCACTTTTATTTATATAGCACCTTAAAACAACATTACTGCTGACCAAGGTGCTTCACAAAAACATAATAAAAAATAACAGTCAAACTAAACAAAAACAAAAATACAGAGTATAAAACATTTAATTCAACAACTAGACCATCAAACCAAATTAAAATCAAGACAAAGAATTTTACTCACTAATACTAACATATCCACAATTATGAATAGGCCTGAGAAAAAAGATATGTTTTCAGAGATGAATTAAATGCAGATAAAGACGAAAGAAACAGATTGAGGTAGCGAATTCCACAGCTTAGGGGAAAATACGGAAAAAGCTCTGTCACAAGATTGGGACAAGATATAAACTGGAGCCAGACCGTGCAAGGCTTTAAAAACAAAAGTAAAAACCTTGTAATCGATTCTATATTTGACAGGTACCCAATGTAAATGTTGCAAAATAGAGTGATATGCTCATGCTTTTTCTTCCCCATTAAGAAACAAGCTGCAGCATTCTGGACGAGTTGCAAACGTGATAGTGAAAACTGGTTAATACCAGCATATAGAGCATTGCAATAATCAAGCCTTGTTGAAATAAAGGCATGAATGACTGTCTCTAGGTCACTAAAAGATGGAAAAGATTTCAATTTCCGTAAACCAAGTTGGGAAAAAATGGCTCTGACAGTTTATTTGCTTGTCAAATTTTAACTCTGAATCAACAACAACACCCAGGTTCTTTATATGAGTGCGGATGTTTGCTTGCAGAGGTCCACTAGAGGTCAGACCATCTACCAAATGGGGGGAGCCAAATAAAATGACTTCAGTCTTCTAGTATGTGAAATCCTTTGTACAAAACGTCAGATTTCCTTGCATCTTTTGAAGGACGCAAGATGCTTTTTAATCAAATTGTTGTTTGGAATATGCTAAATACACTCACCTAAACGATTATTAGGAACACCATACTAATACTGTGTTTGACCCCCTTTCGCCTTCAGAACTGCCTTAATTCTACATGGCATTGATTCAACAAGGTGCTGAAAGCATTCTTTAGAAATGTTGGCCCATATTGATAGGATAGCATCTTGCAGTTGATGGAGATTTGTGGGATGCACATCCAGGGCACGAAGCTCCCGTTCCACCACATCCCAAAGATGCTCTATTGGGTTGAGATCTGGTGACTGTGGGGGCCATTTTAGTACAGTGAACTCATTGTCATGTTCAAGAAACCAATTTGAAATGATTCGAGCTTTGTGACATGGTGCATTATCCTGCTGGAAGTAGCCATCAGAGCATGGGTACATGGTGGTCATAAAGGGATAGACATGGTCAGAAACAATCCTCAGGTAGGCCGTGGCATTTATACGATGCCCAATTGGCACTAAGGGGCCTAAAGTGTGCCAAGAAAACATCCCCCACACCATTACACCACCACCACCAGCCTGTACAGTGGTAACAAGGCATGATGGATCCATGTTCTCATTCTGTTTACGCCAAATTCTGACTCTACCATCTGAATGTCTCAACAGAAATCGAGACTCATCAGACCAGGCAACATTTTTCCAGTCTTCAACTGTCCAATTTTGGTGAGCTCGTGCAAATTGTAGCCTCTTTTTCCTATTTGTAGATGAGTGGTACCCGGTGGGGTCTTTAGCTGTTGTAGCCCATCCGCCTCAAGGTTGTGCGTGTTGTGGCTTCATAAATGCTTTGCTGCATACCTCGGTTGTAACGAGTGGTTATTTCAGTCAAAGTTGCTCTTCTATCAGCTTGAATCAGTCAGCCCATTCTCCTTGGTTGATTAGATAATTGCATTAATGAGAAATTGAACAGGTGTTCCTAATAATCCTTTAGGTGAGTGTATATGTTAAATATAATGGTTACATTTTATTTCGATGGTCCACTTTAGACACTATGGGCCCTATTTTAACGATCTGAACGCATGGCGCAGGTGCACTTAGTCTGAATCCACTTTTGCTAGTTTAAATACGGAAAAAACGGTCGGCACTCCAGACACATGGTCCAAAAGGGTTGACTCTTAAATGGTTACTTCAGTGATTTAGCATTAGGCTTTGTATCAGTAGAAACCCGGTAGTATGTTCAAATTATTATTTCCCCCTTCATTTATATAGCGCTTTTTGCAACACAGATTGCTTCAAAGCAGCTTTACAGTGATGATAGGAAATTAATTTCGCTTTTGAAGAAAAGTTTTTGATTAATTTCTGTTTTAAAAGCTGATTAGTTATTTAATTTGGTGTCATTTAAACAACACCATTCTCAGTTAAAACAGAAAACCCCCAATGCGTTCCGGACCCCATCCTCACGGTAACAGCATTTCGTGGCCAGAGAACGCAAACCATGAAATAGGTTTGAAATAGTTTTGAAACTATACCATTATCTTCCCCTCGCAACCCACAAAAACACGAGCGAACCCATGGCATGGCATTGGGCCAGGTGTATGATAGGGCCCTATAAGTAACTTTTTGCAACTTCGTGTTAACTAACTCTCAATAGTGTATTAGTAGACTTTTAGTAGACTGTTAGGTTAGGGTTCGGGTTAATAGAATAAGTTGACATGTAACTTATAGTCAGTAGAATGCCTGTTGGGGGAGTATCAAAATAAAGCATTCTACTAATGAGAGTTAGTTGACATGTAGTTGCAAAGTTACTTATAGTTAGATAAACTAAAATTAAGATTAAACTAAGATTAAAATTGGACCATTGAAATAAATTGTTAGCAGTATAATTTGTAATTACAATATTTGCGTTATATTTGTTTTGCTAAAAACTGCAAAACAGAAGTATCGGCCCCACTTTATATTATGTGGCCTTAACTATGTACTTACGTCAAAAAGTAAGTACAATGTACTTACTGTGTTCAAATTGTATTGCAAAACACCTTTGCTGATATTGAGGTGGGATACGGGTTGGGTTAGGGACAGGTGTGGTGGTATGGGTAAGTTTAAGGGTAGGGTTAGGTGTAAGGGAAGGGTCAACTGTGTAATTACAAATGTAACTACAGAAATTAATTACAGACGTAATTACATGCAGGTATTTTTTTTTTATGTAAGTACAATGTAAAAACATGCATATTGCGTTGTTTCAAATTATTAATTAAAATGTTAGTACATAGTAGTTAAGGCCACCGAATATAAAGTGGGTCCGAAATATCTTCTTTCACTATAGTGTGGTATGTATACAAATCTTAAGTATACATAATATACAAATTTTATAAAGTCTGTATATATAAACCAAACATCACTCAAACCAATGGCAAAAAATTATTGTCTTGGTTTATGAGCGCAAGGTTACATGATTCAGAATTTGAGGAGCTGTGACAAGGAAATGTCTTCCACAGAAATGCTTTGTGGCATTCACTATGGTTCACTGGCAGCACTGGGCTAGAACATTACGTAAGCAAGCCCTAAGGTTATCACAGTGTCGGCTGTGCGAGGAAAGAGAGCATAGATTTGAGTATGATGTGCGGGAAGAACACAATGTATGTTGACGACTGTCTGCTTCTGATACTGCCAACTGACAGCAGCTGTCACAGACACTGAGCTGATGTTGAAAATATTATTATTCTTAGTATAATATCAGCATGTAGACAAGTGACAAGCATTTTTTTTAAGGTATAAATTATTTTCTGCATCAGAATCCACAAATTTGTCTAATACTAACAATTTGTGCCGTTTAATATATATATATATATATATATATATATATATATATATATATATATATATATATATATATATATATATATATATATATATATATATATATATATATATATATATATATATATATATATATATATATATATATATATATGTGTGCAGTTTATATATACTCACCTAAAGGATTATTAGGAACACCTGTTCAATTTCTCATTAATGCAATTATCTAATCATCCAATCACATGGCAGTTGCTTCAATGCATTTAGGGGTGTGGTCCTGGTCAAGACAATCTCCTGAACTCCAAACTGAATGTCAGAATGGGAAAGAAAGGTCATTTAAGCAATTTTGAGCGTGGCATGGCTGTTGGTGCCAGACGGGCCGGTCTGAGTATTTCACAATCTGCTCAGTTACTGGGATTTTCACGCACAACCATTTTTAGGGTTTACAAAGAATGGTGTGAAAAGGGAAAAACATCCAGTATGCGGCAGTCCTGTGGGCGAAAATGCCTTGTTGATGCTAGAGGTCAGAGGAGAATGGGCCGACTGATTCAAGCTGATAGAAGAGCAACTTTGACTGAAATAACCACTCGTTACAACCGAGGTATGCAGCAAAGCATTTGTGAAGCCACAACACGCACAACCTTGAGGCGGATGGGCTACAACAGCAAAAGACCCAACCGGGTACCACTCATCTCCACTAAAAATAGGAAAAAGAGGCTACAATTTGCACAAGATCACCAAAATTGGACAGTTGAAGACTGTAGGAAAATGTTAAAAATGTTGAAAAATGGAAAAATGTTGCCTGGTCTGATGAGTCTCGATTTCTGTTGAGACATTCAGATGGTAGAGTCAGAATTTGGCGTAAACAGAATGAGAACATGGATCCATCATGCCTTGTTACCACTGTGCAGGCTGGTGCTGGTGGTGTAATGGTGTGGGGGATGTTTTCTTGGCACACTTTAGGCCCCTTAGTGCCAATTGGGCATCGTTTAAATGCCACGGCCTACCAGAGCATTGTTTCTGACCATGTCCATCCCTTTATGACCACCATGTACCCATCCTCTGATGGCTACTTCCAGCAGGATAATGCACCATGTCACAAAGCTCGAATCATTTCAAATTGGTTTCTTGAACATGACAATGAGTTCACTGTACTAAAATGGCCCCCACAGTCACCAGATCTCAACCCAATAGAGCATCTTTGGGATGTGGTGGAACGGGAGCTTCGTGCCCTGGATGTGCATCCCACAAATCTCCATCAACTGCAAGATGCTATCCTATCAATATGGGCCAACATTTCTAAAGAATGCTTTCAGCACCTTGTTGAATCAATTCCACATAGAATTAAGGCAGTTCTGAAGGCGAAAGGGGGTCAAACACAGTATTAGCATGGTGTTCCTAATAATCCTTTAGGTGAGTGTATGTATGTATTCATTTTCATATCTTTTATATAATTTTTTCCCCATGAAACAAAAGTTGTTTAGCAAAATGTCCAGGGTGCTCTTTTCCATCCAACAATTGTCTGTGATTTACCCTTTCAATTTCCTAAATAAATAAATCTCAATAAAGTGTGTGGTATATATACATTTTGTGCTGTATTCCAAGACTTCTGACACTAGTTTTGTGTGATAAACAGACCAAAGTTTAAATTGTTATTGATAATCTTTCCTTCCACCCTAGTCTCAAATCACTTTTGAACTTGCATACGGAGCACCACACATGAACAAAAAATATGTAGGCCAATATCATGGCCATTAAATAAAAATGTGTGTGCACAATATAATAAGTAGATGCCTCGAATGACTAAATCGTGGCCACATTGTAATAATTAATTCCCTTTGTTTTAGTTCAATTAAATTGCGATTTAATAATTCAACATGCGATTTACAACTGATTTACTAAAACGAGGGAACAAATTAATAAATTGTGTGAATGAATTCTTAACAAGACACGCTCTTTTAAATTAAAAGTGTAAAAAAAGACAAAATTGCAATAAACCATTTCGGTTTTATTTGTGCAAATCGTCCAAACACTTTGTCTTTATTTTATTTTTAAAATGTTTATGCAGTTTTATTCTATTTTTTTTCCATTTGTGTTTTTTAAATATGTAAAGCCTCTAAAGTCCACATGGGAAAGAAATCATTGATTATTTAATAGCAAGATTATTACCCACCTATTGAAATCATATCCATTTTCAGCAGATAAACAGAGTTGTTCTGAGATCAGACCTGGTTCACTTTACAATGTGAAATATTGCAGTGATGTGTCAGTATGGCCTGTGGAGAATGAGAGGGAAGGAATGAGCTGGTAAAACACACTTTCTGCACCACAGAGCCACATCTCACCTTAACTCCACACTCACAGTGTGGTATCACGACACAGGAACCAAAGAGAAGTAATGTTGTTAAATCTAGTGAGAAAAGATAAACCACATTATTACCACTGGAATCTCTTAATATTCTCTGCCCTGCAAGTAGTTGTTTGCAGAGTTAAATGAAGAATGAGTCTGAAAACTGTTCATACTATAGAAAATAATCCTGAGTAGTCAGGTTTCACAGACTTTACATGGAGTGAGAAAGTGACATAAACCACCCATAAATCTGATTAGAGCGGTCAGACTGAACCAAATTTCCATATGAATGTAGCTCGAAACGTATTCGTAAAATTAGCATTTTATGTGTTTTTGGTGGGGTTTTTTGCCATTCACACTTGTTAAATATGATCGGATTCCAATTGGATATGCACAAAAATCAGATTTAGAGTGACAGTCTGAACATGGCTTTAGTGTTTTGGTCCTATTTCTGTTTGCCTGTCTTCCCGATCCGTGTTTATTTCTATGGTAACTGATTATGTTACACGCTTGTCTCCAGTTCTGTTGATTAGCCCTGAGTTTTTTTGTCTAGTGTTAACGTATAGATCAAGCTTAACGTCAGTTCTGGAAAGTCACGTTAGTCAAGCTCGCATCAGCTGACTGTCATCTGATGACGTCTACCTATAGGAATATGACGTCTATCACAGCATATATAAGCTCCTTCAGTATTATCAGCAGCTATCACATTTCTCCAGTGCTCATTTACCCTCCTCCATCCCCAGCTCCTCCTCTCATCCAGCCAGGATTTGGTATTCTGATTCCCCTTGACTAAATTCCCCAATTATTTTGTATATTTAAATATTGGCATTAATGCTATCTGCAATACATTATGTTGGTTCTGTTCTGTTTATCCTAAGGGGGGTTATTGCTGCCCCTTTGCTCTTATGCTGCATGGATGCACAGGGAGTTCTTGCCCAGAATAGAACCATACTGCCATTCCAAACTGTATGCTAATAGTCAATCAATCATCTTTGACGGTAGTGGAAAGAACCTATGTTATAGAGTGTAGAGTGCTTTGTTTTACCTGGTGTTCATTAAAAAGTCAGTTTGATCGTCTTCTGGCATCTCTCTTGAATTACTACAGCTCACCATAATGCTTTATTTTTAAGTTGCAAGTGGTTTAAAATTATGTAGTTTAAAAGCTTATATTTGTGAATGTCTATTGACATATAACAGAGATTAAAAGAATGTCTAGTTGGTCACACTTTAGTTTGGGGAGCACATATTCACTACTGACTATGACTTTTGCCGCAATGAACTAATTTACTGCTTATTAATAGTTAGTAAGGTAGTTTTTGTAGTGGTTAAATTTAGATATGGGATATGGGGATATGGGGATATGGTCATGCAGAATAAGGGCATTAATATCTGCTTAACAGCCAAATTTGGTAATATGCAAGCTAATAAGCAGCTTAATAGTGAGAATTGGTCCACAAACTAAATAGTTACTGTCTATTTTTGATATAACAGAGATTATAGAGCATTTCATTTCTTTTAACATGTGATTTATTTGTTGTTTTGTCCAGGTAAATGACAGACTGGACCGGTCTTGCTGTGGTTTCAGACCAGACCCATCAGAACTGTGTGTAGAAAACCTGCTGCATATCAAATGTGAAAACCCAAAGGACTTAAATCTGGTGCACATCCTGGTAAATTAAATATTGGTGATATTTTTCAGATCATCTGATAATAACATATCAGTTCACACAACATCCTCATTCTAGTTTGTCCATCCTTCAGATACAGAGTCCGTCTCGCGTTATAGAAGGGAAATGGTTTATTAAAAAGAAAAAAAGAATAGTGATTCAAGGCACAAGATCAGTGCACTTTTAATTCATTGTATTATTATATTTGGTCATGCAGAATAAGGCATTAATATGTGCTTTATAAACAGTCAATATCCTAGTAATATGCATGCTAATAAGTAACTAGTTAATAGTGAAAACTGGACCCTAAACTATATATATTTTTATAAATAAATGTAAAAAACAAATGTCCTTGAGCTAATGTAAGTGTCCTTAAACTATTCAGGAGTTCATTTGACTTTGAAGAGAGTAAACATGCATAAATAATGACACAATATCTTCAGAGAAACTTGAAGCAGATCCTTTTTATCTAGTTTTATTGACTGACCTCACAGCAAGGTTACATAGCTGGTAAATATTAGTTTTTCTACCAGGAGAGTGTAGTAATTTTTTCTTTCTTTTATTCTGCTTTCCAATATCAAAAGTAATAACTTTCCAACAGCTCTTGAGATCTACGTGAAGTTTGAGCTCCCACTCAAACTGTGAGCTAGAAACCCAACTGTATTAAGTGAGGCAGCTAAAATGAGTCAAGGCAATGAGTTTCCATTGGAGCCTTTAGATTGGTTCTGTAGTCATTATCTGATAGTGTTCGGAGAGCTGGAGAAATAGAGCTCCAGTGTGGCTGTGGTTTAGGTTTTTGGAGCGAGTCTGTAAAAGTCATCTGTTTTAATATTGCTTGCCCACAAAATCGTTCCACAATTTTAGAAATATCTCCCTGTCGCTTAGAAAAACCTACAGAGCTCACAGCAACCAGTATAATTCATAAAAGCTGTCAACCCTAACCCTAACGTCCATGTGAAGTGAAAAAAAAGTCATATTTTATGCCAGTCTGATTTTTTGGCAGACAGGATATTTCAGTGTTACTTCTGCATACATTTCTGTACACACTGAATATACTTTTGGCACAATTATGTGATCAGAAATGTAATTCAACAAAATACAAAATAGCTCTAGCATTTGGTATTAGGTGCCACTTGGATTGATATTTGACATCTAATGCAATGTATTTTTGAGCATGACAAAGGATTAGTTCAACAAAAAATTGTGTCATCAATATCCCTCATGTAGTTCCAAACCCATCTGTGAAACAAATGATAGATATTAAACCCTGAGTGATTTCTGTCTCCTCCATTGAAAGTCCACGCACTTCAAAATGTTTCAAAAAGACATAACCCAAGTCTTCTGAAGAGACATGATGGCTTTATATGATAACATAATTTAGTCTTTTAATCACAAATAAACATTGATTAACGTTCATCAGATATTGGAAGCGGAAGCTCAAATGTACTTGCTTGACACGCAAATATATTTTCACGAGCCAAGCACGTTCAGTTGAGCTTTTGTTTACCACATTTAATATGCTCTATGTATGTGCTATGATCACATTTTATATGTGAATAAAAGCATTCAGTCATGTAAAGTGATCGGGCCTCTTTGGAAGAGTTGGATTAAACTGCTTGACTATTACAAACTATGGGCATTCAATAAATCGGAAAATTGCATATGCTTCATTAAAAATATAATTTGAGTTTCAAAAATTAACAAAAGTATTATGTTTTTTGCGACGACACGAGAGTGAGTAATTGACAGTTTTTGGGTAAATATATATTTTTAAATATCCATAAGTTTCCAAACAATGTGGTCCCTCTGTATCTCTGAATCTATTCAGATGTGGTGTATGTAAACTTCTATTTATAGGTTCGGAAGACAGAACCATCCAGACTGGTTTTTATTGACAATGCAGGAAGACCTCACCAACCACAGGACAATCTCAACTTCAGACTTGTTGAAGGTATTGATGAGTAAGTATTAGTATTTGTGAATATTTATACTATCCATACAGTCTCCAACCCTGATCCTGGAAAGATAACTTCCATGGAGACTTCAGTTACAACCCTTCTCCAACACGCCTGTCTGTAATGTCCAAGTAACCCTAAACCTTTTAGGGCTTTTTACACTGTGATTAACCCCATGTTATCGTCATTCTAAACACCTCTTTTAACCCCGGGTAAAGGAGCGTTTCACACATGTAATTCAGATGCGGGGTTAGCACTGCTTTTTACTAGTGATCAACCGATATATAGAATCAATATTTATTTATTTATTTATTTATTGTGTTATTTCTGTTTTTTACAATTATAGCAACAGCACTGAACTGAACAAACTGTTTTATATAACACTTTTTAAACACTGTATTTTTTGCAATTTCACTCCCTTATATACAAAACGGCTCGGGTTATGTCTATAACCCTTGTTCCCTGAGAAGGGAATGAGCACTGCGTCGGAACGACACTTTGGGGATGCTCCCTAAGCATCAGCAAATCTGAAGTCTGAATAGAAACTAAACCAATCCGATTGGCGTGCGTGATGATGTCACTGTGACGGCATACCCGGAAGTATAAAAGGGGAGCCGGCGCATTGAAACGGCAGCTATTGCTCTGAAGCATGCGCTCCAGGCGTGCCGAGGTGTGGTGACGCGATGCAGTGCTTGTTCCCTTCTCAGGGAACAAGGGTTATAGACATAACCCGAGCCGTTCCCTTTCGAGGGAACTCTCACTGCGTCGGAACGACACTTTGGGGAACGAGTACCCACTAGCCCACACCGAGGGTAGCGCCTGCCCTAGTGTGAAGCCGGAGACCGGGCACAACTAGGACTGGAGCACCCTAGCGCCAGGCGCCGTAGGGAGATACTTCTCCAGATACACTCTGAGAGCCCTAACTGGGCAGAGCAGGTGAAGTCTCCCTTCTTCCGCCGTCACGTGAGGCGGAGGATGAAATGCCTGAAGAACCAAAGACCTGGCCACCCTTGATGGAACCTTGGGCACATAGCCCGGCCTAGGGTGTAGGACGGCTTTAACTCCTCCGGGGGCAAACTCCAGGCAAGTCGGCGTTACCGCCAAGGTAAGCCAAGACACTCTTTTCAGCGATGTAAACGCCAGGAGAAAAGCCACCTTCAGGGTCAGGTTCTTTGGTTCAGCCGACTCTAATGGCTCAAAGGGGGCCTCAGCCAACCCTTTGAGAACCACTGCCAGATCCCAGGTTGGGAGTCGAGCCGCAGGCCTCATCCTCCGAGCCCCACGGAGGAACTGTACAACCAGCTGGTGCCTACCCAAAGGAGTGTGGAAAGCCCAATGGCAGCCACGTACACCTTGAGTGTGAACGGGGTTAGACCCGCAGAGAAGCGATCTTGGAGGAACTCCAGCACTGAAGCCACCGGGCAGTTAACCGGGTCCACCTCACGCTCCCTGCACCAAGTGGCAAACACATTCCACTTGAGGCTGTACAGTCTCCTCGTAGACGGAAACCTAGAACTGAGTAAGGTCTCTATCACCTCTGCCGACAGGCCAGCCTCTAGGTACCTGACCCGTACCTGATCACGCACACCAATCGGATTGGTTTAGTTTCTATTCAGACTTCAGATTCGCTGATGCTTTGGGAGCATCCCCAAAGTGTCGTTCCGACGCAGTGAGAGTTCCCTCGAAAGGGAACAAAACACATCTGAAAGTGCAATTTTTTTTTCAATACAGTGCAAGTAAAGTCTTTTTAACATTAATGCTTAAATAATATTTTTATTTATAACAACAGCATATTAACAACAACAGGCGAAATAAAGTCTAATGTTTTCAAATGGAGAACTTAAATAAATGACAGGTGAGTCTATCAACTCCCCATAAATATAAGCATTCGTTTTAAACTACAGTTTTAAAAGGTTTGTGTGTTGTTTAGACTAAAGAGTGAAGAGAATGAAACGTGCTGGAATATTCTCTGGAATATGCAAACATTGTCAGAAAAATAAACAAAACAGCGAATACATCATCGCTATTACAGAGTCCATCTCATCTGGTATGTCATCATAATTATTAATAATGTTTGTGTCGGTCTAGATTTATGAAATACCTGACAGAGCACTGTTTTCATCTATGTGTTTACACAGAACGCCTCTTGCGGAGATAGGCCTAATAATTAATTTCCACAGAGCTGTAATTATTTAGATGTTTATCATATAAATGTTATATAGCAGACGATAATATAATTCAAGGAGTTTAAAAGTTACATATGGTGACTAGCCTTTATGAAACTGGTTAAAAGCCTACAAAACTGGCCTATAAAACTGGTTAAAATGTTTGAACTATTACTAGGTTTGAACCATGACTTCTTTCTTTAAATTACTAGATTTGATCAATAAATAATATAAGTTAAGCATATTCTTTCAACTTAAATTCAAAATAACTCTCAAAACATGCAATAACCAGTTCAAATCAGCTCAAAATATCTCAAATTGGGTCAATTTGGGTGTTTCTGTCGACCTCTTGTAGGGAAAAAAACATGACTATTGCCACTTAGATGACCTTATAACCATCTCTCTATTTATACATATTTATATATATTCAGTACATTTCCATGTCCTGCACTTACGCAACCACTGTATATCCTGCACTTGCTGCTATTGCACTTCTGGTTAGACCTAAACTGCATTTCGTTGCCTTGTACTTGTACTTGTGTAATGACAATAAAGTTGAATCTAATCTAATCTAATCTTATACCTCTATATGGAGGTAAAATTAGCTGTTCCGCTGGGTCCTAAAGTCAGTTCTTGAGTTTATCTCTTCAGATACACATGCATAAAATAATTTTGAGCATTTTTAGATTTTCTATGTATACTGAAGCATTCCCCGCATTCCATTCATTCCTAAGGGGGTCGAATTGAATTGTATCCATGGTTCAAGTGCGACAGAAGCCCCGAGGTCTTGGACCACCAATGAACACTTTGAGTATTTTGAGTTTGGGCCAAAATGACCCGAAGGAAGGATGAAGGTTAGAGCTGGCAGCAGCAGATGACAAAACAATGTGCTTAGAATAAACAGAACTATATTGTGTGTTGGTGTGGACACTAGTTAGTTATAGTTATCTTTCTAGTTATCGTTCTTGGTGTGAACGGGCCTTAACAGAGTATCTGTTGATTGGCAGGTTTCCAGAACGGGCTGTTTCAGTGCTGCAGTCAGGATGTCTGGAGAGGATGCTCCTTCGCTCCCTATCTGTGGATCAGGAATTCTGGGTGAGCAGAGGAGAGGCGTCCGGACTCAAATCTCTCATCCGGCACATAGAACAGAGAGCCAAGGCCCTCCTCCAGCATATAAAAGAGAAGAAACTGAGACTTAACAGAGATCTATAACTCTCCCATGAAGAGATTCTCATATTTTGTAAATAACCAATTACTGAATTCTCAGAAGACACAAAAGGTTTACGGAAATTGTTTCAACATCTTTGGTTTGAATTGCCCAGATCCATTTATGTGCATGTCTCGAAGTGTGTTTGTTGAGCTATTTAGAAAGTCATGCAAACTGTGGAAGACAGCTTAAATACGAGGAGGCAGTGCATTTGCATGGATTTTTGAGTGATTTCCCTAATCCGTGTTGACAGTCCTTGAACTGTGATTAACTGATGCTCTCAGTATCTGAGAGAAGAGATTCCAGATGGTCATTTGCAAAGCAGGACTCATGCAGAGGCCCATCACTGTGAAGAGACGTACACTATGTCCTAACTAGATGTGATGCAATAAGATTTCAACAACAAGCTATTTGTCTTTCCATGCTGAATGTGAAAGTGCTGCCCGATGGCACACAGTTACAGCCAATTAGAAGATATTTAATATTTAATGTACAGTTATGAGGAGTGAGACTTCATAGTGGAAGGGGTTACCCAGTCTGACGGTGTAGAAACAATTTTCACTCCACCAGAATTGCTAGTAAATACACAGTTACAAAGAAATGTCAAGGAATATAATGAATTAAATGTGAAATGTTGTTATAAAACTTACTCCAATAATCTTTGGCGTATATGGTCAACAATGTAGACACCAAATAATCGACAAAACCTTTTTCTCACCTGCATTGGACAAAGCCAGAATTTACATTGAAGAAATGGAGCTTGCTGGAGTCTTTCTTTGGTGAATTCATCTGATAAATTTATCTGTGTATGATAAATGATGTGGTTCCAAAATTATTTTCTTCTTGTACAATGAGAAACTGCAAAAAACAATGGAGTTATGTTGTACAAAGCTGCATCTTTAATGAAGGCTGCTATACAGTCTAGAATAGGTGCTGAGGACTTTGAAACTGTGGTGTGGATGAAACTGAGCCCTATCCAGTTATTGCCTGCTGGCTCCTACAGGGCACTCAGTGCCTAAAGGCACAGTTGTGCACAAAACTGCTGAGTCTAAATTTGTGCTGCCATATGCAGAGTTATCATACATAATTCTAGGTATTTGACTAGGTCTTATAAGCCACATATGGTACACACACTGCAGTTAAATATGGTTGTCACTTTTTATCTGAGCATTGATCATTTAGACCAGTGGTTCTCAAACCTTTTGACTCCTTTTTGGCCTCATGGCCCCATGACTTAAAATTAATTAAGGATTAAGAATATTTCTAGATTTTCTACTTGATAACCCAATTTCTACTCAATATTCTTTTTTTGTAGATCTTGATGTAACTAGAATGTACATTCATAGGTGAGGGATGAATTAAAATTGTTTTGGCTTATTTTAATGTTTGTTTCTCTTATTTTCAATAATTTAAAGCAGGGGTCTCCAAACTTGGTACTGGAGGGCCACTGTCCTGCAGAGTTTAGTTCCAACCCCAAATAAACACACCTGAACAGGCTAATCAGTGTCTTGCTAGGCCCTAGTTAGACACTGATTAGCCTGTTCAAGTGTGTTTAATTGGGGTTGGAACTAAACTCTGCAGGACAGTGGCCCTCCAGGACCGAGTTTGGAGACCCCTGATTTAAAGTCATCTTTAGGCACCCTTGGAAGTTTGCTGAGATCCCCTGATTTAGATGATATTGATATTCGATTCTTGAACGAACTTTTCTTTTAAGCGGGTAAAGCTGAATCACAGAATCATCATCTTATTTGAACTTTAGTTCTGGATTGATGACTCAAGATGGACCTCCAAAGTAGCATGCATGCTTGTGGAGCACCAATTGTGGAGTGCCTGTAATGGGAGCAGTTGTGACTTAATGGTTAGAGTCAGACTGGTAACTCAAAGGTTGTGGGTTCGATTCTCAATACCAGCAGGAAATTACTGAGGTGCCCTTGAGCAAGGCACCTAATCCCTAATCGCTCCCCGGTTGCCACAGCAAAATGGCTGCCCACTGCTCTGGGTGTGTGTGCACTAACTTGGATGGGTTAGATTCAGAGGACAAATTCTGGGTTACCATACTTGGCATTCACATGTCAGAACCGATTCGAAATGAATTAATCAAACCTACAGGCAGAATTGAAAGTCAGCTTTTGAGTCATGTCTGACTCACTCATGAGTCATTCAGCTGATTCTAACTGTCAATGTTTGCCAAGAAACCTTATAGAAAACTTTGATAGTTGGAACTGGCTCATTCGGCTGTTTTTGAGGTGGTTCTCTTCATTTCAAACCAGTTCTTTGGTTCAATAACCTGTCTGGACATGCTTATTGGCTCATTTGGTGCTGTGCAAGGGGTGTGCTACTTCGGAGGTGCATCTTGTGCTATCAACCTGGAACTAAAGCTTGATTAATTTCAATTCTGTGAACCGGCTCGATCGGTTACCAGCTTACCACAAGAATAATTCGTTCAAGAACATCACCATTAGAGGTAGAGTTGGGGTACTCGAACTTGGACTAGGACTCGAGTCCAATTTTGAATGAACTCGGACTTGTCATGCACTTGGGTGAATTTGTACTCGGACTTGTCATGGACTTGGACATTTTGTACTCAGAAAATATTCAGAGTGCGAGTCCAGTAACAAATTATCTAATGGTTTACACTTGGACTGTCAAATAAATTCACATACATCATGTCAAAATGCAAATCTGACGGAGTATTCATGTAAACAGTTGGTTATGTCTTAAGTAAATGTAAACAGTTAAGCGTCAATATAGCTGCCCAATAAACCTACTGCAGTAATGTTAATCAAACAACAAAAGACAAAGAGAAAATCACTCACTCACTCTACTGCTGACTAACTTTAGTAAATTTAATAAGAATCACTGTATATGTAATACAGTGAAGTTTGTTTAATTTGACATTTAATTGTTTTATTCATTTTATATAGTATTTATTCTTACTTGAATAATCCTACTTGAGAAAACATATCTTGAAACATATCATTCACTTGAGTCCAACTCGGCCCCTTTTGGACTCGGACTTGATTGTTTAGGACTTGGTCTTGACTTGAACTCGACAAAGGTGGACTCGGACCCAACACTAATTAGAGGATTCACCAATATTTACATGTGGTTGTTACTCGCAAAACATTGTAATGTGTGTGTGGACTTTTTGATAAATGAACTGCATTTTGCATAATTTATTTTATGCATAATTAAAAAGTCATTATTTTTTAGAAATGTCATTCTAAATGACTGGAGCTTTGGAATGTTGATTGTTCTGCTTATAATTGAATGTGTTAATATAAGATTTATGAAGTATTTCAAGACTGGTCAAAGCCTCAATCATGAGAAGAATCACAAGTATCTGACAGCACATTTATTATGCACAGTTGCACACACACTTCAATGATCAAATCACATTTTTGGAGTTTGTACTTTTGAGTTTGTCTTTCTTTGTTCAAACACAAGTGAAAGCTTTAAAATATTCCAAAGATATTCAGCAGATATCAGTTCAATCAGAGACAGAGACTGAAGCAGAGTTTAGTGTGGCTATATCGAGCCCATCTGTTCATGAGCTGATCTTGTCACTTCCTATAAGCCTCATACTGATCACACATTTGGAGATTAGGAGTATGCAGAGGGAGAAAAATAAATTATATCAGCGAAACATTAAATTTCCCTTTCATCCAGCTGAAATTCCCACAGGTCTCATTTACATTTGCCTAATGTGGGCCAGAGATTCCTGCCTGTGTTCTGCTTCCAATTTCACTTCAAAGTACTTTAACTGCTTCTTTTTAAATTTAGGAATAGAATTCACCAAACAGCAGAGATCGTAAGAAATTGTAACCGTCGAGAACATCAGACTTATTTAGCATAAATGCTGAATGCATCGATAATTTATATTCTTGATGAGGCGATATTATATTTAAAACGGCAAGGAAAGTGTTATTGTGTTATTAGTGTGGTAAAGCATAACTACTCATATAAGGTGGGTAAAGCATAAGAACTCATAGGTCGCCACCAGTGGGGCTTTCCCCCTTGGTTGAAATCGCCCTTTTAGGTGGGTTATAAGGGGATTGGTTGTCTCCCCAGGCTGGAAGGGCGTAGTTTAGGTTTGAACATTGGGGGGTTGAAATGTGAATCGTTTAACGGGCTCCCAGGGCATGCTCCTAGTGAGATTTATTTAATTATTTGTTTGTTTATTTTTGCAAAATGGTTCACACAAGCAAAGTTGGTTGATAACACAACTGCAATAAAGTTGCCTACGGTTAACAATCACTTGTTTACGAAGTGCCATGGGAACTCAAACTATCTTTACTTAAAATGTTTTTTCTGCCGATCTCACGAAAATGCGTATAAATAATACGAGTGTGCAATCTCGTGGAATGTATGCGCCAAAATGAGTTTTGGCGTGCATATGGTAAGCCGTTTTTCGCGTGCATATGATACGCACTTTATGGCGTATTATACAAAACTCATTTTGGCGTATACATTCCACGAGATTGCACACTCGTACTATTGATACGCATTGTCATGAGATTGTGTTGCTTTCCCTAATATCTGTCATTATTAGTAAAACACATTTCACACATGGGGAAAAACAGTTGTTTAGTCAAAATTGAAGAAGGTCTAGACTTTAAAGCTTTTGATTCCAACTTGTACTTCCCCTTATGAAAAAGTAACACTTGTAATTGTGCAAAAACTATAGCATTTGTTACTATAAGGATATAATTACAGCTAAGACCACTGAAGGCCAATGTTATCTTTTTTCTTTCTTTTTTAAATCTATAGCATTTGTTGTGAAAAATAGCAATCTACACATTCAGAGACTTGGGGCCCTTTCATACACCCGGTGTTTTTTGCTAGTTTCAGCCTGACGTAGTTATTATTTTCATATCCAGCACCACGTTGTTTAAATTTAAAATGCACTCACGCCCATCTGTTCGCCCATGGTCGTGCTGGTCTGAAAATGAGGTGTGTTTGAGGCAACTGAAAACGCCATTGACCAACCAACAAAAACCTGATCTAAAGTCGATGGCGCAGTATTTTTTATTATTTAAAGGGTGCACAGCGCCCGTAGTTATGAGTTTAAAAAGCTTTTTAATTTATGTTGGCGCAGGATGATGTTTTCCCCTCTTTTCATCAGTCTTTTTAGTGGCTGTCTTTTGATCATCAAAATAAAAAAAATCTAAAATAAACAACTGGGCTTCCGTCACAGTTTATAAAAGCTCAGAAGGCGCAATGTATAAAATTAAATAATAGCCGAGTACCGGCAACATGTGAGAAGTGCCGGCCCGGTACACAAGAAAAAGTGAAGGTACGCTGCAGATTAAAATAGAGAAGTCTCGGTACTGTGTACCGGTGCGTACCGGCCCACTTCGAGCACTGGTCTCCACTAAAACACTGGGTAGTCACATAAGGGCCGTGACACACTAAGCCAAGGGTTGGCCATCATCCAATGTCGGCAGCGCATTCTCAATATCAACTGGTCACATACTGATGCTTGGTCCGGACCCCTCACCGTCACTTTTTAATGCACTGGGTACTCCTTTAGCGTAATTTTTCGAAGTGGGGGGTACTCCATTGCTTTCACAGCCTTTTTTAAAACCTATATGAGTTTCTTTCTTCTGTCGATCACAAAAGTTGACCTTTAAGGGGAAACATTTTATCAGCGTAATAACAAAACGTCACTCTAAAAACCTTTCACATTTTGGTGTAAAGGATGAAAGTATAACCTTTCCCTTCCTGCAATTAACAAATGTGCTTATGAAAAGTGAAGAAATAGTTTCCTCCAATTTCTCTCCATTGCTTCATCAGAATTAGTGCACAATACTGTTATTTCAAATAATAATATCCCACCATAATAATTAAAGCCTGTCCGGTAAGTATTCCAAAATATAATTGCTTTTCTGTGTTTTATAATCAGCTTCATATTCCCTAAGACCATAAGTGTTTAATTTCCTTCCAAGTCCATGGTTTTGCAATTTATAAATAATTGCAACTCGATCGCAGTTGTCTTACAAGGTCAGGATAAAAAAAGGATGAAATATAAAACTATACTCTCATCATTAGGCAAGAGATGAGTGGACCATGCCGTTATTGTTGAATCATGTAAGAGGGTTTCTCAGAAGACTGTGAGTGTGTTACCTTTGGCCTGCATCCATTTTAATAATAACATCATTTTAATTAATCATAATCAGGGGAGTGATTAAACTAAGTGTAATTAGAGAGAAAGAAAGAGTGAGACAGAAAAGCAAAAGAAGGAGTGAGTGAGCGAACAAGGATGCAATTCTGCAGATGAAAGTGAGCTCTTTTCTAAACTCTGTTTTATAAATGTTTCTGTTGGCAAGTGAGCGCATAATGTATTCTTCCCCTTGAGCATAGATAAAAGCATCATCCATGCCTCATACAATACAACCAGCCCTTAAAGGGATAGCTCACCCAAAAATGACTCTTCTATTCTTTTACTCACTCGTGTTGTTCTAAACCTGTATGACATTCTTTCTTCTCATTAACATAAAAAATATATTTTTAGAAATATATATTTTTTCTTTTAAATACGCCAATGTCACTGAAACACAATGTTGGTTACCAACATTCTTTCAAAAATCTTCTTTTGTGTTCCACAGAAGAAAGAACATGACATTAGGGTGAGTAAATGACGATTTTTAAAGCTTTAAAGCTGCAGTCCAAAACTTTTTGCGCTCTTGCGGTTAATAAACAGAACTGCATGTGTCTTGCGGAAGAACATTGCAGCCGGAGCTACTTCTCTCTGTTTATGTCTATAGCGAGTCACGCAGGGACTGTGCTCCTCCACAGCGGTTCCTACCAGACCGGTCTGAAATAGTCCCAATATAAACACTTATTATAAGTGTACCATAATGATTCAGGGTAAGACAACCCCGTTTTGGAAAATGGATTCATGTTGTACATTCTCATTATATCATTTTTGTAAATCTTGAACACAAAAAAAAAAGTTATGGACAGCAGCTTTAAGTATACATTTTGGCACTCAACTACTCAAGTTCTACAGGCATGAATGACTACTCAATGATTACTTGTGTGCCTTAATAGTAAAACGTGTTCTTATATATAGAAGCTTTCATTGGCCAAGGACCGCCCAAGAGGACGTCTGAGCGACATGTACAACAACTAATCAGTTTTTTTTTTCTTTTTTTTTCAGCGTCATGTTTAGGGGCGTACAAATGTAAAGGCAATGTCCCAACAAAAACAGCCATCATGCAATTTATTCAAGAATGTTGTGCAAGTTTACTGCAACAACAGCGCAGTGAACTTCACATACTTTTCAATATCTCGCATTTGGTTGATCCAGATAAGCGTTCATTGTCACAGTTGTAAATGACGGCTTTCTTCTTTCATGACTGCTTTGTTTCCAGGTGGACCATGAAAGAACAAGACATACACGTGTCCTGGAAATCCTGGAGAATTCAACCAATCAGATGACAACTTTGAAACTCCCAAAGTTTTTCCCAGTTTGTGTGCCATATCCATGAGACATGAACATAAACATGATGTCTGAAACTGAGGCAAACAAACAAAGAAGACTTATAGACAAACACTGAATGAGGGACTTGAGTCATATGACTACCAAAATATTATAGAGACTTGAGAGTGTTTTTTTAATTTTTATTTTT